>CM053624.1:117861955-117942112 GCA_028646595.1 Phalanger gymnotis | reverse complement strand
AAACCCCCTCTATGTATGTTGTGTGAATGTGCACACAGACATGAATATACACACATATACATGGGTGCACAAACATGTACATTTACATATGCACTGCCTACATAGATACATATATGGATATATGTGCATAGATAGTATGGGGTTACTAGATGGGTTCTACAGGTCAGGCAGCAAAAAGACAGTGATGACAATGATACATATCAGAAATCATTGTGTTCTTTATTCCCTCTGATTTTCCCTGTTTAGCGAAGCACAGGTATCTCTCCTCTCTTATGCTCAGAGGCTCAATGACCACCTGTCAGGCATACTGTAAAGAGAATTCTTGCATTGGCAGCATCAGGATTAGATGATATTGATTTATTAAGCACCTACTATGTGCTTCTCATCCAGGAACTTGTCCCTTTAATCATTCCCTCATCCCCAATATCTCCTATTTACTGGCTCTTCCCCTACTGTCTACTTCCTCACTTTCCATTCCCACTTTAGCCCCTTAAAGTCTGCTTTCCAACCCCACCATTTGCTTAGAACTTCCCTTTCTAAGGTTGTAATCCCATAATTGCTTGATCCAAGACTGGCTGGGTTTCTTCTTTTTTTAAGTCTTCGCCCTTCTTGACTCCTGGTCAGCTTGCAACATTGTCAGCCCAGTTGTCCTCCTGGATATTTCTTCTTCTCTCAGTTGCTATGAAATCGCTCTCCTGAAGTCCTGTTATGTATTACATATGTGACCTCAGACAAGTCATTTAATTTCTTTTTTATGTGAGGCAATAAGGATTAAGTGACTTGCCCAGGGTCACACAGCTAGTAAGGTACCAAGTGTCTGAGGCTGGATTTGAACTCAGGTCCTCCTGATTCCAGCCTATGCTCCACCCACTGTGCCACCCAGCTGCCCCAAGTCACTTATTTTGTCTGGGCTTCTGATTCCTCACCTGCTAAATAGGGTACATTGAACCAGATGACCTCTATGGTCTTTACCGACATCTCCCCCAGCTCTAAATCCATGATCCTTCTCTGGATCCCCCACCAAAATATAAGCTCCTGAAGGTCAGAGATGATGTCATTTTTAGCTTTGTGTAGCATAATGTCTTGAATATAGTTCCTGCTTCATGAACATTTGTTGAATTAAATTGAATTACTGTAGGCATTTGAATGAATGAATGAGGGTCCTTGAGACAAGAGGACACTCACATCTGAAGGAGGGATAGGTATGTTTCTGTATTTTTGTTTCTCTTCTAGGCTTTGGAACCTGGATTAAGGACTAGCAACCCTTTTTTTCTATCAAGGTGTCCTAATAATGTCTTGGGGAGGAAAATTAGGTTGAGTTCTCGGCTTCACCACCCAAATGCAATAGGCCCCACCTAAGAAGCCTGAGAGAATTAACGTCATCTCTGAAGTGGCTTTATTGACTCATTGCTTCTTCCTTAAGTGATTCTCTGGACTGAGCCAGTCCGGGGCTTTCAAATGCCAGATGCTCTGATATTCTCCATTGGCAAGTGCCTCCCTTTTCTCGTTATACAGGCATCGGGCTACTTCAGTATGACTATTGCAAATACATAGATTAAGTTTGGGAGTGGGAGGCAGAGCAAGAGCAAAAACCCCAGCATCTAGTACCTCTACCCACCCCCAAAAGAATATTAAAAAAAAATCAGGACGCTTCTCCAGACCGTCAATAAGATATCCGGACCACAAAAATACATTAGACAGATCCCATAATGGCAGCATGTTAAGGACTGTAGAACTTTCTAAAATTAATTTTCTTCATTTTGGTTTATTAAAATTGCTCTCATCTATCTCCCCTGTTAAATATTTTATTTTTTCATATTAATGGCTGCAATTTCGGCTACTGCCTGTTTCTGTCATTAACACTGTACAAACTTAATATCATTAGTAGTTTTTCCCTTAATTATGTGACTAGAGAAGAAAAACATCAAAGTTTCCGTGAAATTGGAATAGTATATCTAAATTGCCTCATGTTTATTTTAACATTAACAGTAAATGAAGCTAATGGCCTTTTATATTATTAAAAGCACTCATTTGTGTCTTGCCTGTTCTAATATATAACGAAGCTTTAAAAGATGTTAAATAATTAGTTATTTAATAGGGATGTGTAGAATAGATCAAATGAAAGGAAAACTTCATAGGAATTGGAGCCGGGGTTCACTGTGGCCCCTCTAATGCCCCTGAACAGGATTTCTTCTATACGCGTCTTGTGCCCCACTGTTAATCTGATTGCTCTCATTTATAATGACTCTAGAGAGCTGGAGCCAAGGAATCTATTACCTTGGATCTGTGGAGGACTCACATATGCGGTGATAATGTTTGCAATTACTTTAAGGTGATGGGCATTCATAATTCAATACCTGCAGACGGACGGCTCACGACTCAAACCACCCCTTCTCATAGGGAGCGGGGAGCAGCCGTGTTGTCTCTGGGAAAGGAGGACAAGTAAGGATTGTAGGATCCTGAATTTAGATTGGGAGGAATCTTAGAGGCTGTTGAGGCCAATCTCCTTATTTTGCCGATGAGGAAACCAAGGCACAGAGAAATTTCAATGACTTGCCCTGGATAAAGCATCTGGTAAGTGGTAGAGCCAAGATTCAAATGCTTCTTTTCATGATTTCATCTTCAGTACCTTTTCAGTAGGGCAGTTAGGTGGCAGAATGGCTAAAGTGCCAGGCTTGGAGTCAGGAAGACTCATCTTCCTGAGCTCAAATCTGGCCTCAGACACTTAGTAGTTATGTGATCCTGGGCAAGTCACTTAACCCTATTTGCCTCAGTTTCTTCATCTGTAAAAATGAGCTGGAGAAGGAAACAGGAAACCACTCTAGTATCTTTACCAAGAAAACTTCAAATGGCATTACAAAGAATCGGACACAACTGAAACAAATGAACAACAAAAACCTTTTCAGTAAGTTATACAGCTCTCTGAGGAAGACCCTCTCAGTTGTGGCCATGCCTACTTGTCAGAGCCAGGGACTCGGCTCTTGGGTCATTGGAAAGTAACACCCAGAAATGGAAATGTCTGGGACCATTATGCCTGCTCTCTCAGGCTGCGTGCTAAGTGAAAGCTGGCTGGCATGGTGTCCTATGTCTAGGAAATATTTTATAAATATTTATTGAGTTGAAAAGGGTACTCACTCTAACATTCTAAACTGGCCAAAGGATGTTTTTTTGTCTTCCTCTCTCAAAAATCCATAGTGGTTTTTTAATTTAACCGCCATGTGAAAGCCTATCTTAAAGCTTGGAATAGAAGCCTCTTCCATTAACTCACTTTAACCCTGACTTCCCAATTTATCCTCCATTCTTTTGCCAAGCATCCTTTCCATTCCACTCAGGGCAATCTTCTCACTGCCTCATTCATGAAAGATGTTCATTCCCACCTCCACATCTTTCCTCGAGTTGTCTTCACCACTTCTTTACCCATTCTTTTAAACTCATGGCTGGCCTATTGGTGGTGAGCTCTTCCATACTTAGTCTGGTCCTTGGAAAGCAGTTATAACTTGTCACCAGCCTGGTACCATACAGGGAGATCTCAATTATTGTGAATAATGAATAAAATGGTTGAATGTGCTTGAATTAGCACTATTTGAAGTTATAATTTGTAAGATGTGGTAACTGTTTCCAGCTCCATAGAAATATGTAGTGCAAATTCAAATAATGTGACTTCAGAATGGGATTCATTATTCACACTAATTGGGATATTAAAATACTTGTTGACTAGGGCCATACCCAAAGCCTTTTTCTACATGGTAGGTCCTGCTATTGTTTGTGGTCTGCGGCCTAACCTTCAAGATCTCTGAGTCTCCTCCAAGCTATGATGAGGCATCAGCGTAGTAATGATGAGTATCCAGGGGAAATGCCAGTGATACACAGTGTACACTCTTAAGGAACTTTCTATCTAGTTGGGGCAATGAGACTTGTACACAGAGGAACATAGTGCAAATGGGAATATTTTAAGGGCCTTTATGAAAACTTTTAGCTACCCTGACCTCAAGAATCTTTCTTCCTTTAGTTTTTGTGGTACTTCTAGTCCATACTATACCATTTGACACTACTTTCTGCTGGTCTGCTTTGGTTTGTTTATTGTTTCATATGTTTGTCTTGTTCACCCAATTGAGAATATCACCCTTGAGGGCAGCTAGGTGATACAATGGATAAAGCAATGGCCCTGAGTTCAAATTCTGCCTCAGACACTTACTAGCTATGTGACTGGGCAAGTCACTTAACCCTGTTTGCCTCAGTTTCCTCATCTGTAAAATGAACTGGAGAAAGAAAAGGCAAATCCCTTCAGTATCTTTGCCTCATGGACAATATTGGTGTGCTGTGGTCTATTGGATCATGAAGTGTCAGACACGACTGAACAACAATGTCCCTAGAGCTTAGTATAGTGGCTGGGACATTGTGTAGCCTTAAGGCTTTTTTGTTCATTCATTCATTTATTCATTCATTCATTCATATTTCAGAGGGCTTCAAATGCCAAGCCAAAAAAATTTTATTTTATCCTAGAAATAAACTGAGCCGGTAAGTAACACGGTCCAAGTTGCACTTGAGAAAGATTATGTTGGCAGATAGAACAGAGAGGGAGGAGACTGGAAGTTGCAAGTCCAAATAGAAGGTTGTTTATTATAGTTCAGGACAGAGGGACTGAGTTTTTGAACAAGGGTGATGGCCATGTGAGTGAAGAGAAGGGGACAGAAATGAGAGATGGAGAATCCATAAGCCTTGCTAGCTCATGGAATGTGACAAGGTAAAGCAGAGGGAGGAGGCCAGGATGACTTCTTCCTTGTGAATCTGATGACTAGAAGGAGGCTGGTGCCCTCAGTAAAAAGACCAGTGGTTTAGGGTGGAAGATGAAGAGTCTGAGTTTGAGATGCTTATGTGTAGGGGTCTCTCTTACCCCATACTCCCAGGCCTTTGTCCAGCAAAGGCCTGATCTCGCAGGCAATGGATGAGGTGGGAGGCAAAAAGGTGGTGAACAGCTCAGTTTAATAAAGTCAGTGACCAGATTTTTATAGCCTTTATTATGTAGTACTAGGGCTGCCTTGGTCCACCTACTCTCCACCTACTCTCCGCCTATTCTCCTCCCCTTTCCTTCCCGTGCTCTCCCCATGATTCACCTGTGCATAGGTAAATCCGCAAAAGAACTCGGCACCACATTGCCAACAAGGGCAAGACCCTTCCTCCTGACTCCATCTTGTTCCTCCCATACCTCAGAGCCCTGAGGCTATCTCAGCTGGCATCTGGGCGCGGAGGTCCAACGAGGGTAGGGGTCGGCTCTAACTCGTCCCGTTACACTTATGGGCCATCAAACATTCTGTCGAATCAATGATGTGCACCTGCTTGCTAGGGATGTTCCTGACTTCCCCATCTGCACTTCCACTCCTACCTCTACCTCCCTGATTGGCTGGATCCTTTGGACGCTGATCTCAGCTTGTCTCCTAGGATTCCATCCCTAGCCTATCCTCCTCCCCTTGCTCCCCCAACCCCGTCCCATACTCACATATTCACAGAGGTCCTTTCCTCTACTGCCCATCATGATCTACCTGACCACCATCCTAACTAGACTACCAGGCTGGATTCCTCCTGGCCAGCCCTACCTGGCACAGACAGATTGAATCTTATGGGACCTGGGAGCTTCTCAAATTATCCTTACAATGTCTGGAAATGCTGTCCCAAGTCTCATGACCAAAGTCTATAAAATAGATAGACTAGGGAAATAAGAAATGTTCTGCCACTATATTTGATAAGAAAAATAGAAGCTGTCCTTGACTTTTCTATTCCAGGAAGCTATTAATGGAGAAATGATGAGTTAGAAATCACAACGAACAGTGGAATACGTGTCTTCATGAGTGGATGAGAAGTCATGTTGATTGATATTTTGCCTTGGAGCAGCAGCATGGTATGAATAGTGGATAGAACATCATACTTAGACCCAGCAAGACTTGGTTTTAAATCTCACCTAGCTGTGTGACCCTGGACAAATCACTTAACTTCTCTGGGCCTCAGATTCCTCATCTTTAAAATTACGGAATTGGACTCAGTGACCTCTAGTGACCCTCCCAGCTCTAAATGCATGTTTCTGTGTTTCAAGTATCCATTCTCAAGGAGACGATGATATGTGATGAGGTGCTATTTGTTTGTCATTACTTGTTACATGTTTAAAAAGCATTTGTCAATGCTTTTTGAGTCTCTTGAGCTTTAAGTATTTCTCTTGTGGCAGAGGAAATAAATAGCTGTCCTTTATCTGATTTACTTTGTACATTTAGTACTTTTCTAGGAGGGACCCTGTTCATCCCTTTTGGGGAGACTTAAACATGTTGCTTTCATTAGCTTCATCTCAGAGATTTTCTCTAGAGTTCTATTTTGGAGTAGGAGCCAAAGAATTTGAGAAAAGCCTGATCTCTTCCCTTTAGAGACCAGCCTTCTCCAGAAATGAACTTGATCTACTTAAGCCCAGAGCCAGAGTCCCTTAATGAGAGAAGGTTGCCCCCCTAGGCCATGGGTCTTACTCAGAGAATGAAATAACAGAAGGAACCAGTCTGAATGGCCTGGTGGGGAAACCTCAATAAAATATAGAACTGTAATGAATGAAGTCTCTGCTTGGATTTTCAGTTTAGTTCAAGAGGGCTTTTCCTAGAAAAAGGACAAAAGCATATCAACTCTTTGTGAAGACTTATGGAAAAATCATCTTATAGGCAGGAGACAGATATATGGTCAGTAAAAGTATGTGGCTTTTTAGACTGTGGGTGTCTACATGTGTAATTATGTGGGTAATTAAAGCCTCCCAAGACCTGCTGTTAAAGAAAAAAAAATTCTTTCTTCATTGCTTCATTTTGGGAACACTCAATTCTCCCCTCCTTACCTGGGAAATTATACCTTCTTTTTCTCTCTCAGTTCGCTTTGTATACAGGGTCTGTTGGAGCATTGAACCCCAAAACAATGGTCAATTCATCCTCCTGTTGAAGGGTTCACGTGTCAAGATTGTGGTCAGTGGTTCCTCCACCTGCCTTCCTGAAGTCAGGAACCTAACACCTCCTTAAATCCCTAACCCTTGTCCCCACAGGTGATTTTACCTAAGGCGAAATTCAGACCTTCCGATCTAAGCCCTATTGTGATACTAACAAAACTTCATAGCCCCATACTGTCCTTTCTGCATCTTTTTCTTTTTTTTTAATATTTATTGCATTTATTTAATTTGAATAAATAATAGTATAAGCTATAGGAGAAAGAGGTATCCATCCTGGAAGGTCTTTTTTTGTATCTTTTTCTTTTGAAAATTTTCATTTTAATTATGAACTTAACAATTATTAACAAACATGAACACTTCAGCATGTAATCATGTGTATATACATTAGTTCAGTATTTACTGCTAAGGGAGGGGTTTGAAATTTTTATAGTTTTTTTTTTTTGACAATGCTTTTTTTTTTAAGTCAAAGCCTTGCCCTTTCTGTGAAGCTGGGGGGCATCAATTAAATTCAAATTTAAAAATTAAGTTCAAATTTTAAAAAAAGATTGTACATGAAACCATGAACTTCTGTTATATACAGGATTTTTAATGCATATCTTAAGATTAACACAGTAGTAACAAAATCACTCTGTTTCTATCCTGTTCTTTTTTATTTTCTTCTGTGTACTTTAAAAAAGCTTTCGTAGACATTCTTTTCTCTTTTGCCTCTCTGTCATCACACACTAACTTGCAACCCTTCCTTGAAATATGTAAGTATAGTCAGGAAAACTATCCAACACATTGGCCACATCTGAGACCGTACATCTCATTCTATCACTTTTCTGCTAAGGAGTGGGAGAAGCCTCCCAAAGTCATGACTGATCTCTGTGTTGATCAGAGTTCTGTAATCTTCCAAAGTTGTTTGACATTAAGTCATTATGGTCACTGTGTACATTTTTCTTCTCAATCTTGGCTTATTTAACTCTAAAGTAGCTCATAAAACTCGTCTCTGAATTCATCATATTTGTCATATCTTTATCCCTTCTCTTGGATTCCCTTCCCTCCATCCTCCCTTTCGATGCTCAGTTTCCATTCCTTATGCCAACTTTCTCTCTGAGTAAGATTTGATATCAGTCACTTACACCTGAGCATGAATTTGTCAGTGTCATCTTTCCCAATATCACTTCAATGTCTTATCATGGTGTATAGTTTCTCCTATGGTTTCTACCGACCATGTTGGTAGAAACCACGCTTTTGGAAGGATAAAAACACAACAATCTTGGCATTCTCACTACAAATAAAAACAGAAGGTTTTAAAGAAAGCTTCAGGTACATGGACAAAGCAGGTCACAGGGTCCCCACAGAGAGGCGAACAAAGGCATTAGTAGAGTTGATTTCCAAATCTAACTGCCAAATTGCCAACCAAATTGCCCCCAAGGCAATAAGAAACATCATTTCATGGAATACTTGGTTTTCTCATCTTGCCTTGCTCCTATTGACCACAAACAAAATTAAGATTCTAGAAATAATTATAGCCTAAAGACCAACATCTGTTATGGAGAATGCCGAGTTAGATACATTCTGCAAAAAATTTGATGAAATCCTCTAAACCGAATCAACATATATCATGGTAGTTGGTGACCTCAATATAAAGGTAGGCATAGGAGAGATCAGCAGAAAGCCTGCTGGAAAGATGACTCCAGTTTGGGGGTGGGGGGAAAACCTAAGTCTTGTAAATTAGGACTCATAGTATAGTGGATACAGCATTAGGCTCGAAGTCTGAAAGACTTAAGTTCAACTCGGCGATCAGACACTCACTAGCTATGTGATCCTAGGCAAGTCACTTAACCTTCTTTGCCTCAGTTTCCTCATCTGTAAAATGAGCTAGAGAAGGAAATGGCAAACCACTCCTCTATCTTTGCCAAGAAAATCCCAAATGGGGTGACAAAGAGTTGGGCACAAATGAAATGACCAAACAACATGTGACTCTGCTCAAGTCGCTCTGTCTGCCTCAGTTTCTTCAACTGTAAAATGGAAATAATCGCAGCACCTATTTCACATAGTTGCTGTGAGATAATGTTTTAAACTGCTTAGCACGGTGCTTGGGCATACAGGAGGTGCTATATAAATGCTTATTACCTCCTCTGCCCCTAGTTGGTGTCGGGAAGATTTGGCTTTGAATCCCACCTCACACACTAGCTGTTTGACCCTGGGAAAGTAATTTGACCCTCTAGGGTCTTTTTCTTCATCTGTTGAATGAGAAGATCGACTTTACGGCATTGGCATGTCCAGAGGAGGGCAGCCAGGATGATGAAGGTCCTCATGTTCATGCCAGACGAGAATCAGAAGAATTAGGAATGTTTAGCTTGAAAAAAGAGAAGCCTGGAGTGGGAGAGGATGGAGAGAGCAGGACAAGGTGACTGTCTTCATGCGCTTCCAAAAAGGCCCTCTCATGGATGAGGGACCAAATTTGTTCTGTGTGGCCCTAGGAAGCAAATAATAGGTGGAAGTTAGGTTTGATGTCATGTTAAACTTCCTAACAGTTATTGTTGTTCAGTCATTTCTCTGTGACTCTTTTCAGGGTTTTCTTGACAGAGATTCTAGAGTGGTTGGCCATTTCCTTCTCCAGCTCATTTTCCAGATGAGGACACTGAGGCAAACAGGGTTAAGTGACTTGCTCAGAGTCACACATCTAGTGTCTGAGGCTGGATTTGAACTCAGGAAGATGAGTCTTTCTGACTTCAGGCTGGACGCTATCCACTTAGTACCTAGCTGCCCGTACAATTACAGTTATCTTGAAGTTCAGTGAGCTGCCTGGAGAGGTCTTGGGTTCTTCATTAGACATCTTCAAGCAAAGGTTGTATGACCACTAGGATATGTTCGTGGGGATTCTTTTCCGGGTGTACTTTAGACTGGCTGGCCACTGAGGTTCCTCTTAACTCAAGTTCAATGATTCTAGCAATTTTGTCTGGGAGGACAAAATTCGGAAAATGGGGCAAATTTGTCAACATTTCTGTAATAATCTTTTTCATGACCAGTGATGGAAAAAATGCTACTTGTTGGATTTGACACAGATCGTTTGGGTCAGGCCTCTTCATTTAGAGCGGGTGGAGGGACATACAGATGGATACAGGTATAGTTATTGATGAATACATATGTATACATACATACATGTATGTATATATCTGTTGTATACATAAATGTATATATGCACGTATGTACATATAGGCGTGTATGCGTGTGAGAATGTTGGGTCTGATATCAGCCAAAGGAACATATCAGCCCTTGTGTTTAGCCTCCTATGATCTGCTCATACTTAGAATGTTCAAAAGGAGCAGGATTTTGTCCATCCTAGCTTGGAGCATCCAGCTCCCTCTGTCTACCTCAGTATAAAACCTCCCAGCCTCCTAACATCTGTGGACCATCTAGAACCAGTTAGTAGACGGAACCTAGGCAATTTTTCTGGATTTTGACTATGTACATGTGCACTTTCACTTCCTTAAATCAAGAGAAAGTGGCGGATGGTTATGAGGTGGGGCTACTGGTGTCTGGAATAAATGACTTTATCTATGGCATCAATTTGCATATCATGTATTATGTAGGTATATCAACTGAGTCACACAGGGTTATGCATATTATATTTCCATATTATGTATTATGCAGGTATATCAACTGAGTCACACAGGGTTATGCATATTATATTTCCATATTATATATTATGCAGGTATGTCAAATAAGTACAAAACTTTGTCCCTGTTCCTTGAAATACCCAACTTTCCTAACACAGGTCAACAACATAGCCCCTGTTGTGCTCTATGCAGAAATTGAAATTGCATTTAAGATAAAATCAAGAAAAATTGTTGGACCAGAGGAAATGTACACTGAGCAAGCCCAGGCTAGAGGCAACATAATATTGAAAGCATTGAGAGATCATTTTATAAGATATCTCAAGGAGGCAAAGATACGAAAAGAATGGGAAAAAAACATGGACCATATTATTACCCAAAGAAGCAGCCAAGAGACCACCAACAAAGAGAAATTCACCAGCCTACTTCCTCATCTTTGTACAATTGTTATGAGAATGGTCTACACATCAGTTGAGTGTCTTTGATGAAAATGTAATAAGGAATTAGAAGAGTCTCCACCAGTGAGAACTCCCTGGGAGGTAACCTCCGTGTATAAGGAGGACAGGGGTGTCCGTGGGAGATGAGTGAGGGGCTAAAGGGAGTCCCTCACTCTGTTAAATGTCCTAATCCACTGGTAAGTGTTGGAAAAGGAAATGGGGGAATCTCAGAAAAGCACTAGCAAAGAATCCAAAAAGGACCCATAAGTATGCGTGGAAAGCAATTCCTTTGTGCCCTTCTGCCCAGGGCTGACTCACACCTGCCAATAGCGGCTTATCTACTCTGGTCTAGGGAATTTTTTGATTCACTGTAGGTTATTAAACTCTTTCTGTTATCCTGTAAATCAACTTCAAGCTGGCTAATGAATGTGGTTTAGAGTGACTGAAAGGTTTTTGTGATCTCCCAGGGGAGGTCATTACTCTGCTGCCTCCCCATATGGTACACCTTTGAAGGCCATAGGTGTCTCCCCTTTTCCCAGAATGACCATCTCCACCCACCCCTAATCTCTATTCACAATGGAAGCATTGATTATACACCAAAGATTAGTAGCCATTAATTTCTTTTACTTAAAGGGGAATAGATCATACACATAACAAGAAGGGAGAGGAAAAGGCCAGAAGTGAAGTCCATGGGATATCAAGAGGCCAACGTCAAGTACTTCTGACTGCCAGAGCAGAAATAGCTTTTCTACTTAGATTCCTTCCCCAAGTTGGGGAGAAGAGAGCGATAGATCCTCAGAGAGTTCCTCAGAAAGGTTGGTAGTGTCTTTCTTGACTTAGAGGCAGGTTAGATAGAGGCATCTCACCAATCATCTGTTAATCCTCAGCAGCCTCTCAATACCTGCCAGCAGCCACGGCCACTAGCTCCAGTCCCTCAGGGGCAAGGAGAAGGGGAACACAGGCCTAGTTCATGCTTTATCCTATATGTCCATATGATTCTCAGGATGAAGGATGCACCACAGATTCTGAACTTGGCCTTCCTTTTTCTCCTCCTTCCATTTTTTTCTTACCAAATTCTCCATACAACAACCCCACAATCCTCAGGTTCTACAGTGTCAATGCTGGTGAATTCTTAAGCTGTATCTCTCAGTTCCTTGGCAGCTCTGACACAGGGTTACAAAAATATGAAAAAGGAACATAGAGGCTTTTGTAAACAATTCTGCAGTGAGTATTTTTACAGTAACATAATTGAATAAAAGATACTTCTGCATATATTAGTTGTTCATAGAAAAAAAGACACTTGACTTGGTAGAACAAAACAAAAAAAAATCCATAAACCTTCTGCATTAGATCGTAAGCTCCTTTTTGGGGACTTTTTGCCTCTTTTTGTATCCCTAGTGCTCAGCACAATGCCTGGCACATAGTAGCCACTTAATAAATGTTCACTGATTGATTAAATATTCTTCTCTGACAAGGATTCTTTCATATATTTTATATCAGATCAGATGAATGCATCCAGAGAGAGCTGTTTAACAACAGGTTCAAATAGATGATGAAGTACTCCAGATGTTTCTGCTTACAGATGATTGTATTCCATTTATACCAAGTCCCAGAATATTATATCTCTTTTCTTGATAAGATAGTTATTCAAAACCCTAATCCTAACAATCTATATGAGAAAAACAGAGTGGATGAAAAATGCCTTTGGTCTAGACTTATCGCATGTAGTTGAATGTCCAGTTCATTAAATTAGTACATCAATGCATACCTAGGCACTGAAAAGAGTTGAATAAGCGTTGAATAAGAGGAAGAGAATTGCTCACAAGCACAAAAATTCATCTTTTAATGAATTTTTTTCACAACAATCACATATGCTTATAAACCTTGAAACACCATAGTATTTGAAATAGTTGCAGGGGATACAAAAGATAGCAGAGCTGCGTGGTGGGCATGCGGAGAATTTTACATATTTCTAATAGTTGCTTATTCGCAAGAAGTGATATAAGGCAGTGGTGTCAAACTCAAATAGAAATAGGTCCCTGACTTAGAAAACCATGAATTGACATCATCCATATTTTATTTGTATTTATTTTGTTCAACTATTTTTTGGAAGGCTGTGGGTTCGACACCTCTGGCATAAAGAATATTATTGAGGAAGAGCATGATAAAAAAAAAAATAGATGGGCCAGTCATGTGTCAAGAGCTAAGGATGACTGTAAACTGCCCAAATGATTCATTTGTATACAAGAAAATTTTTTTAAAAAAACTTTAAAGAAGGTGCCTAAAGAGAGTATGGAACAATGGGAAGGGTGCTGGATTTGGAATCCAAAGAGCTACACTCCAATGATGGTTCCCCTACTTCCTTCCTGTGTGACTTTGTTGGACATGATGGTCTCTAAGGTCCATGTCTAACTCCATGGCTCTGTGAAAGCCCTTTTAGCACATGGGGTGGACAACGAATGGGAGAACACAAACAAGAACTACAGAGTGTGAGAAGGCATGCATACGTTTGAATCAACACCAGATAGAGGGAATACTCACATTGATTCTCATTAGAATGTAAACATTTTAAAAGTAGGGGTTATTTCATTCTCTGTACTTGTATTCCTAGCCAGTGCCTAGAATAAATACTTTCTACTTGATTCATTGACATATCGGATCAGATCCACTGGAATTCCTCTCCCAGAAGTAGAGCTATATCTTCACCTCTAATTGTGGAATGGCAGAAGGAGCCACACCCATCACTCAGGTCCAGCACAGTATGGTACATAGGTAAAGTTGCTGGGATTACCACAGCGATATCCCTTTTGGAATCTTGAGCTTGGCAATCTCTTCAACCTTTCCAACTAAAACAATTTCTGCTAAGCCACTCCTTGCACTAACATCTGCCTCCAGCCTATATCTGAAGAACGACTGGATTATGCGCCAGTGATCACCAATGATCTCCTAATTGCAAAGTTCAGTGGCTTCATTTCAGCCCTCAACCTTTGGAGGATTTGACAATGATCTGTCATGCCTTCCTTTGGTTTCTTTGGTACTACATCGTCCTAGTTTTTCTTCTACATTTGATTGGTATTTCTCCAGCTCTTCTCCCCTTGGGGCCCTCTACGGTAGGTAGATTATGCCACTTTCTACATCTTGGAAACTTATTCTTTTTCTTCCCTGTAAATCCCACCCTGCCTGCCAACTACCTACTGGTGTTTTGTATTTAAATGTTTGCCTCAGTTTAAAAAAAAATATATATATATACATGCATATATATGCATATACATGCATATATATACATATATATCCGTAAATGTTTACCAATTACATTAAATTTCTTAATATTTTTAAATTTTGAGTTTCAAATTCTCTCCCTCTCTCCTGCCCTTCCCCCATCCTTTGAGAAGACCAGCAATATGATATTGATTATTCATGTGAAGCCATGCAAAACATATTTCCACACTAGCTAAGTTGAAAAAGAAACACACACACACACACACACACACACACACACACACACACACAGAGGAAACCCAAGAAAAACAAAGTGAAAAAAGTTATTTCTCTGGAAGTGGATAGTATTTTTCATCATGGGTCCTTTGAAATTGCCTTAGATCATTGTGTTGATCAGACTGGTTAAGCCTTTCACAATTGATTATTGTTACAGTATTGCTGTAACTGAGTATAGTGTTCTCCTGTTTTTGCTTACTTTACTTTGCAACAGTTCATATAAGTCTTCCCAGGTTTTTCTGAAGCTGTCCTGGTCATCATTTTTATAGCACAATGGTATTCCATCCTAATCATATATCGCAAGTTGTTCAGCCATCCCCCAATGGATGAGCATCCTCTCAATTTCCAGTTCTTTGCCACAACAAAAAGAGAAGATATAAATATTTTTGTACTGATATTGCCTTGGTTTCTGATCTTTTATTTCTTATTTATTTCTCATCTCTTTTATTTCTCAACTTTGCCCCTTTCCTCTTCTCTCTTGCCCCTTTGTTTCTGTCTCCCTCTCTCTTTGTCTATAATCCCTCCCTCCTTATCTGTCTCTTTTAGATCGCACCCACTTCTACAATTGCAATTATTGCCTCTATGCAAGTGACCCTAAAACTAAGTGACCTATCTCCTAAGCTGTAGTTCCATACTCCCAATTTGTATGGCAGACATTTCCACTTAGATACATCCCACTAGATCTTAATCTCAACAGGTCTAAAAATTTCTCATATTTGCAAACCAGTCTTTCCAGTTGACTTTCCTGTATCTGTCCAAAGTACCACTATTCTCCCAGGTACTCAGGCTTAAAAGGTCTTTTGCATTGTCATTGTCAGTACCCTGGTCCAGGCACTTATCGCCTCTGGCTTACTTTATGGCACAATGGCTTCCTCACCTCGGGTCTTTACCCTCTCCAGTATGTCCTACACACTGTCTTTGGATGAATCTTCTTGAAATGCCACCTCGATCATGACATTCTTTGTTCTAACACCTTCAATGGCCTCCTACTGCCTAGATGATAAAATGTAAACTCTCTAGTCTGGCATTCAGGCTTGACTCTCAAGTTACCATTCCAGCCTTGGCTTTCACTATTCCTCTTTAATATCTTGCTTATCAGCCAAGTAGGGCTACTTGCTATTGCCTGAAGAACCATTATACTCTCTTACCTTGACATATTTGTCCACACTGGTCTGTCTTTCTGTAATCCCTTCCTCTCCTCCCTGCCCACCACGCCTTGCCAAATATCTTTGTTAAATGAGGTCCTTCCCATACCTTCAAGATTCAGCCGAAATGCTATCTCCTCTGATGCCTCTCCTAATCATCCCAGCTGGAAACAATCCCTCCCTCCTTTCTATGACTATTTGTGCCTCTAAATGGTCCTAATCATACTCTTCCTTGTACTGAAATTATATGTGTGTTCATCTGAAGTGTATAGATCTATAGCATGCCAACTGTAAACCACTGGGCAATGATTAGAGGACACGGCAAGACTAGTACCTCACCTCCACGAAAAAAGTCAACCAACCAACCAATAAGTATTGTTATACACTATTATGTGCCTCCACTATGCTCAACACTGGGGATGCTAGTGCTAAGAATGAAACAATACCTACTTGTAAGGTGCTTACATTCATAGGAGAGACAACAAAGATTTACTTTTAAAAATACACAGCATAAATATAAGACTGCTCCCCTTAATAAAGGGTTTCCCCAGATTTTGAGTTTGACTCAGCTTTGGACCATTGTTACGAACACTCCTTCTCTCTTGAATTTAGTAACTTCAGAAACTCTGGCTGGACTTTGTATAGCTTAATATTAACTCTATTGCTGTAAAACCTTATGCTACACCCTCCCCCTCCCCTATTCTTTCTCTGTGGCCCTACTAACTACTTTCCCTCCTCCCCCATCCTTAGGGGATAGGATTTGCCATTCTCCCTTAATAGATTGTGAACTCTACAAAGGCACAAAATGGTCACCCAATAACTTGTGCATGAGGTCTTCAATTTAGAGCTAGAAGAGACCATGAGCAAGAAGTATGAATTTTTGGTGACAATAGAGTGGATTTTTGGAAGCCAGGAAATCTTACCAAGAAGGCGGCCACCCATTTCACTGGTCCTGTTTTTGGGTGTTGTGAAAGCTCATCAATCATGGGTTTTCCTTTTACTGTTTCCCCCAAAGGGGATATGGGTGAAGACTAGACCCAGAGTAATGGGGGGGGGGGGCGGAAGATGGGTGAGGAGAGATTGTTTCGGAAAATAAAATATTTTTGGAAAATCTCTTTGTCCTCTGTCTTTGCCTCTGCTGTGGTTGTTGTGTTAAATAAAGTCTGCGAACAATGGAAAGAACTGGTACCTCCTGGGCCTTTGTTGTGGACCCAAAGTCAGGCTGGGGGTCAGGGCGAGTAAATAATTCCTGGAAAGTGGCAGCCCTCCTGACGGGGAGCTTGCTTTGGAAGAGAACAGTTGGGGGTGCCCCGGGAAGGAACGGGAAGGTAATGTAATCATTTACAGAAGATTTGTGGCGAGTGAATGCTTGGCCCTTCTCCAAGAGCCCAGCCAGAGCTCATTATGGTTAAGGAGATTGCAGCAGGGGTTTTCATTGGCCACTGTTTGTCTTTCGTTTGTCTCTGGGTGACCGTTCCGACCCTGGCCCCCAGAGCTCTCTCTTCCCCAGCCAGAGTTCAGCAGGGGTTTATGTAATATCTAAATGCCAACACCAGCCCCTCCCTCCTCCTGGGACCTTCTGCTCTGCAAAGATCTAAGGCTCCCCCCAAACCCCGTTTTTGCAGGCGTAGTCACGGGGGTGCTTAACCCCAGAAACGCCGAGGGGTTGGGCCTTGGGACAGGATCACCTAGCAACTGGGCTGTGGGGAACCTAGAAACTGACTCTGAATCAAAATTATCTCCCTGGGGTTTCCTGTTTTGGGGTCCTTTCTCTTTAGGAAAAAGAGTAAAGAAGATAAGGATGGGAATGGCAGCTGAGGCAAATAAAGGGGGCAGGGCAAGTAGGAGAGTGGGATGGTGGGTTTTATAGGTGAACTGTGCTTGCTAGGATCACTGGGTATTCAGGAGAGGGCAGCTTTTGTCTCTGTCCGGATACCCAGAAGACCCTCTAATGATGGGTTTAGGAGGAGAGGGATTAAGCCATCTTCTGCTTCCACTACAAGGGCAAGGAGAAATACAAGAAGTAGAAAAAGCCTAGTAGAGAACGGCCTGGTGCCAAGCAATTAAAGGATGCCTAGGCCACAAGTGCCAGCCTATTATCAGTGTTCCTGGTGCTGAGACCTGGGGAGAGGGCAAGGAGAGGTAGTCAGGGCCCTCCTTGGAGTCATAAGGCCTGGGTTTGAGTCCAACTGATAGAAAACTCTTCGAGGGCAGGCACAGTATCTGACATATAGTTTGTTTGACCCAACCTATGATTTCACTGGTATAGGAACCTCCCAGTGCCTGGCACATTGCAAGTCTTTATTAAATGCTTGTTGATTGATTTATATAACAAAAATTAAAAATCTATGTTCTAACACTGTTGCTAATATGTATATGGATTAGTACCAATCAAACATTTACCAGTTGCACATAGTGTGCTTGGTGGAGGAGAAGTGGGAAGGGTCTAAGGTAGGGGGGCCTTCTAGGTCTTTGGGTGCTGCCTTTTGATTGAGTCCAAGTTTTACACAACAAACCCTCTTATTAAGGGGATTTGTTCTGTGAAGTTTGGGCTCAAAGAGTGGCACTTGAGGACCTAAAGGGCCACATATGTCCTCAAGGCCGAAGGTTCCCTACCAGACTCTAAGGCATAGTCCTGTCGTTTGAGGAACTTGAAGCTGAGGCAAGATATTGATAATGCAAGGGTAAATCTAGCGGCCAAATGCTGGTGAAGGGAGTTTCCATACAAGAAGTTCCTTTTAAATGAACTCTCAGATCTTGAGGAGGAAGAAAAGACCTGTGGGGAGCTCTGAGGTATGGCACTCATTAGTCTCCATCATATACCTCAGCCTAAATGAGGAATACCTGAAATCGTGAATCCTTTGGGGCATATCCTATTAGAATAGTTGAATTTCCCAAGGTCTTATTAAAAACCTGGGACCTAACTAGAGACCCAACCTGCTCTGAGAAATGTCCAAGATAGAATTTTAAGTCTTCAGCTGAAAAGCCATTGTCCTTTCTTTTAATTCTGAGGTGCCTGGATATTTCCAAATTAGGGAAGCAGCAATTGGAAGGGTAGATAGAGGGTGAAATGCCCTCTACAATGACAGCTAAACCCCAGGGGACCAGGTCCCTGGATAGAGTGCCCAAGGGCTCAGGCCACTGCTGGGCTCACTCCTGGAAAAAAAAAAACTAGCAGAATGGATGCCCAGGCTGGGCACACAGCCCATTATCACTGACAGGAACCTACCTTTCCCAGCCCCTTACTAAAAGGATAAGAAAGGGAGTTCTGTCTATCTTGACAGCTGCTTATTCCCCCTGGGTATATCCTTGAGGCTAAAGGGTAGGCAGAGTTGACTATTTGGCTAGGATGGAATGGAGACACATAAAAAAAAATATTGTGTCTCCCCTCCTCACCAAAGTTGGAACATACGGTACTACTCAAAGGCTGATCCCACTACAGCTTGGCAAGGAAGCAAGGACTTGCACAATTTCCTACCTTGACTGGTTCACTCTTCCTTAGGCAACCTGGTATGGCTCCCCTCCTCCCATTTCTAGGGGACTACCATATTGCTGCTGAGTTTAGTGTGGACACTCATTTGGCACACTCAGAACTCAGCTCCACAGATCAGTCAGTCAATCTTCAGTTGGGATTACAGGCATGAGCCATCATGCCCCTTGAAGCGTACTTTTTAGTATGACTTGTTTTAAATAAACACTTGCCCTTGGAACCAGGAAGACCTGGGTTCAAGTACAGCCTCTGACATATGCTGGCAATAGGACACTGGACAAGAAACTTAACCTGTCTGCTCTGGCCAGCTCTAAAACTATTCACTGCAAACAAGGCACAGAAGACCTGAATTGGAAGATCTGTCTTCTCATCCGGGGAATTCCCTCTACTGATGAGATCAAAGGTCCTTCAATCCTTATCCCCACAAATGACTATTTAACATAATGAATAAATAAATGGATAGTTAGATAAAATAAATTTAAAAATTAGTTAATTAACATAAAATAAAAAAGAAAGAGGGGAAAAAAGCAATTTAGAGAAAATAACCAATACACGGAAGGAGTCTCGCAGTAAATACAAAATTTCACACCTTTAGTCATCTACCACTGCAAAGAAAGGAGACAGGTATAAATTCATAAATTTTTGTTGTTGTTGGTTTTGCTTGTGGTCTGAGGTCTGAATTGCTTTATTGTTTGGGCAATAGGCTTTCTGCCACAGCTGGAAAGGCATAAGGCCTTCCCTTTCCCACAAGATCCCTGGCTCCCAAGCAGCTGGAGCAGCTATTAGAGTCAGTGTTTAAGCAGGTTGGGCAGAAATTTCCATGGAAGTTACCCTGAAGAGTGTCAAAATCTGAACAAGACACAGAGATGGGGCTTTACTGAGAGCTAGCTATCCTTGAAACTTAAAGCTTTCAAATAGACTGGCCCCTTCGGAAGCAGGAAAAGGGAAGGGCTTGCTTAGAGGAAGGGAAGCAGAAAAGAAAGGGAACAAGGTGTGGAGAAACATACCTGGGGCTGAAAGTCTAGGGTAAATTATTCGTAATCTCTCTGGACTTCAATGTCCTCAGTTTGACCTAGTGAAAAGGACAGCAGACCTGATGTCAAGAGATGTCAGTTCATAGCTCAGCTGGGTAACCGTGGAGAAATCACTTCTTTTACTCTCACTTTTTTTGTCTATAAAGTATGTCAGACAGATCAGGCCATCACCATCCCTTTGACCATCATCTCCCTGAAGAACCCAGGACCCTGAATCCAGTAGCCTCAGGAAGGACAATACTTCCTGCCCAAAGCCCTCAGACATAATTTTGGGAATAATTCCTCTGAAGATGAAGCTTCTGGAGATGCAACTATTCCTGCAGGTACTGCTGCCACAACTACTGAAGACCCAGAAAGGGAAATTCTTGTCACCAAAGTCTTTGGCATTGACAAATAGTTCAACATCAGAAACTGAAATGATTTTATTAGTGGAAATGACTTGAAAGAAGAAGCACGACCATCTGTTGCTTTGCTGTACACCTTCAGGACAATGGGATCTTTCCATATGACTTGTAGCTGAAACCTTTCATGTAGAATATGAGTTCCTTGACACCAAGGGCTATTTTCCTTTGTATTTGTATCCCCATAATGCTTTGCACATAGTTAGCGCTTAATAAATGCTTCATTCATTCATAAAAAGATAGAGATAGGGGTTGGAAATATGATTGAACGGATCTAGGAAATTCTTAGATGAAGGCACTCCCTCTATCAATGCAGGTGAATACCTTCTCTACAATTAATAGTCTTAAGAGAGTTGCCCAGGGTCAGTGGCCAGTATGGGTCAGAGACAGGACTTGAAGTTGTGTTCCTGGTTCCAAAATCAGCTCTCTATCCACCATTGCCTTTCTGTCATCTATGAAGAGATGTTCTACCTACCTCAAAGGGATGCTATAAGAAAAGCCTTTTGTGAACTTTTAAGGTCTACTGAAACTGGGGCTGCTATTCGACAAAGAAGAGGTTGGACTGTTATTGGTGTGGTTGCTTGTTCATTTCAGTCGTGTCTGATTCTTCATGACCCCATTTGGGGTTTTCTTGGCAAAGATAGAGGAGTGGTTTGCCATTTCCTTCTCTAGCTCATTTTACAATGAGGAAACTGAGGCAAACAGGGCTAAGTGACTTTCCTAGGGTCACACAGCTAGTAGATGTCTGAGGTTGGATTTGAATTCAGGAAGATGAGTCTTCCAGACTCCAGGCCTGGCATGCGAGCCACTGTGCCACCTAGCTGCCCACAGAGTTGGACTAGTGACCATTAAACTGTTACCATTTGAAGTTATAGGGTCTCTTTCAGCTCTGAGGAGAGATGGCTTCTGAGGACCCTCCCAACTTTGAGAGTCTAAGGTCCCTTCTAGCTCTGGTATTCTGGGGATCTGCGGTTCATGACCCTATGAGCCCTCTCTACCTTTGAGAATAGCAATAAATAATAGCTAACATTTATATGGCTCTTTTTATGTGCCAAACCCATCCATCCAACTAAAACTAGCTCAAGTGCCATACTCTCCTTGGAGCATTCCCTGATGATTATCCACCCTAAGTCCATGGCAACCACTCCCAAATTTCTACAGCCCTATAACCCAATATCAGAGTGGGGAGGGACCTCAGAAACAATCTGGTTCAGGAGTTCTTCACCATTTTGTGTCCTGGACCCCTTAGGCAGTCTGGTGAAGCCTGTGGGCTTCTTCTTACAACAATGTCCTTAAATGCATAAAATAAAATACATAGGATCACAAAGGAAATCAATTATAGTGAAATATTGAAAATATTTTAAAAAAAAAACAGTTCATGGACCTCTGGTTAAGAATCCCAGCTCTACAGATGGACTTCCTAATAACCTGGAAAGACCTACATGAACTGATGCTGAGTGAGGGGAGCAGAACCAGGAGAACACTATACACAATTACAGACACACAGTATCTGTGATGACTAACTTTGATAGACTTGGCTCTTCTCAGCTATACAAGATTCAGAGGCAGCTCCAAAGGACTCATGATGGAAAAAAAACTATTCACATCCAGAGAAAGAATTATGCAGTCTGAATACAGATTGAGGCAAACTATTTGCTAAATCTTTTTTTTCTTTTCCTCTTTTTTGATTTTGTTTCTTCTTTCTCGTGATTAAATCTCATGATTTACAACTTGACTATTGCATAAATAAGTTTAATGCTAAGGTA
The DNA here is from genome assembly GCA_028646595.1 of Phalanger gymnotis. Taxonomy (NCBI): domain Eukaryota; kingdom Metazoa; phylum Chordata; class Mammalia; order Diprotodontia; family Phalangeridae; genus Phalanger; species Phalanger gymnotis. The sequence goes on along the minus strand of CM053624.1, from coordinate 117,919,775 downwards.
TATGTAGAACCTACATCAGATTACATGCCATCTTGAGGGGGAGGGGGGAAGAGAGGGAGGGGGAGAAAATTTGGAACTCAAAAGCTTGTAGAACCGAGTGTTATAAACTAAAAATAAAAAAAAATTTTAAAAATTTAAAAATTAAAAAAAAAAAGAATCCCTGCTCTAGTCCAACTGGAAATTTAGCAAGTTCCCCAACAAAGAATTAACAACTCTGTTTGAAGTCCATTAGTAAGGGGAGATGCTTTCCAAATGAGCATTTGGCCTCTAGACTCATGCCGCTGGTGGGATTCAAATGAATTCACAACCAGTTCACCACAGAACCCAAGCTGAGGTGCCACTCCCGCTAACAAATCGGTTCATCGAACCCAACCTGAAATTAGGTACTGGTTCTACTGAACTGGTTCGAACCAGCTGAATCCCACCACTGGACTCACCCTTGGGTTATCAATATCCTGTCTCAACTGCAAGTTCCTCAAAGGCTGGGATTATGCCTTAGACCTTTGTGCTCCTCCTTCCCCAAGCACACTATGGGCACGTGATAAACATTCGGTTGATACTTACTAAGCCTTACATGACTACTTGGTGGGGCTGGGGGGTGGGGGGAGTCATTTTAAAATTCCTTGAGGAAGCTTTTGGATAAGAAACTTCCATTCAAAGAGCCCAGTTATTACCTTTGAGGGCAATCAATACCTGTCAAGCAGGTATATTTCCATTCTACAGATGAAGCAAGTAAAGGCCAGGAGCAATTGGCAAAATAATCAAAAGGGAAAAACTCTAAATCTTAATCTCAGAATTGAACAAAAGCCTCTTGCCCAACAGCAAAGCTTCTAGGACAGAGACAGGCCTAGAGAGACCCATATACCTGTACTCCTCATCTCCTTCCTGGTGTCAAGTTTCATTCTCTAGTTCTGTTAATAAGTTGATTTTTGTGGTGGTGGCAAAGAGCTGGACACTAAGGGGGTGTCTAAGAGTATGACTGAACAAATTATTTTATATAAATAAAATACTTTTATATTATAACACTTTAATTATATTATAATATTTTTCGTGCTATAAGAAATAAAGAGGTACTTTCAGAGAAACCTGGGTAGACTTGTGTGAATTGATAGAGTTAAATGAGTAGAAAGAATCAGAAGAATAATTTATACAATCAACATTGTAAAGCCAAACGACTTTTGAAAGATGTCGACCCAATGGCCAACCAAAGTTCCAGAGGGCTGGTGATCTATGTTATCTACCTCCTGATCGAGAGGTGATGAACAAATGAGGAACGTAGATTGGATATACAAACGTGGGAATTATTTTTCATGACAATGTATATTCATTACAAAGGTTTCATTTTTCAAATGAGGAGGACGTGAAAAGGAGAGAAAATAGATGTGTGTTCATTGGAACAATATAATTAAAATTTTGTTTAAGTAAACTTTAACAAAGTTGCCTGCGATCTATTGAGTGGTCCCAGGGTAGACAGATGTTGTTCTCTTTAACCTAGGGTAAGATAGAGGGTCTCTGGTGTCCTGGTTCCAGGACTGGCCTGATAAGAAGAGGGAGCTGGACACACTCAAAGTTTGTGACTATGGGAGTCATCATCTTGGGGAAGGAATAGTGGTGGTATTTGGAATGAGAGAGAGAGAAACCCTCAAGGTCCATTACAGCAGTGCTGATATGATCCTTCTTCTTAAAGTCTGCTTCCATTAAGGCTGTGATCGTTGTAATTAATGTCCAAGACACTTGGTCTTCAGTAGTTTCCCCCAGGATGTGAGATTGCAATAAGCGAGGCCAGGTTTAAGCAGGGAGAAGGTAGGATCCTGTAACAACAACGTGGCTAGCAGCTACTGCGGTCGTGTGAGACCTAATAAGACCAGCAACAAGAGCACACAGAAGGGCTGCTAGCAGGGGTTCTTTGATCTGCTTTTCTAAGGAAAGCAACTTTAAGGGGTTAACAATCTCACTTTAATCTCTTAGTTCAGGAGGAAAAGCCAGCATGCTGAACTTCAGAGAAAATACAAACAGAAATTAGAAGCATAAAGCATAAACTATACAAACAGAGCAAATAACACACAGAGATCAACAGATAGGCCTCTTATCTATCTGACCAAATCACAATAGTTATCAGAGAGAGGGGGGGGGCATCAATATCTGGGTCTTCAAAGCCAGGGGACTCCATCGGCTACCCAGAGTCTTGTCTGGTCAAATCACACGACATTCTTCCACTGAGTGAGAGCCCCACACAAAACACTAACCCTCGAGTTTATATATCCTTCTTAGGGCCCAAAGACTTCATACCTAATCAGCAAAAGGGTGTGGGCCTGGGGCTCTGCACCTAGTAAGACTTAATCAAAGGCACTTGATCACTTCAGTGTTCCAAAAAGGAAAACAGTAAAAAAGTCCCACCTTAATTACCAATACAGACCCTCAATAAAGCTCACTTGGTGGGTATGCTGGGCCTTCATAGAGAGGGGATGTGTGTTGTACATAATTCTAGCAAAATGAGACAGCTAAGTGGCATAGTGGGTAAAGCGTTGGAATTGGGGTCAGGAAGATCTGAGTTGAAATTCTACCTTAGATGCTTGTTAGTCATGTGACTTTGGGCAAATCATTTAACTTCTCCTATCCTCAGTTTCCTCATCTGTAAAATTGATGATGATAATGATATCCACCTCACAGAGTTGTTGTGAGGGTATGTTACCATTCTATATCCATTAGGCTGGCAGGCTAGGTACAACCTCGTCCTACAAGCTTTTCAGGAAGACCTGAGTCAAATCCAGCCTCAGACACTAATAGCAGAGTGACCTTTGGCAAATCACCTAACCTCTGTCTCCATTTCTTAATCTGTAAAATGTGGATAACAATAGAACCTACCTCCTAAGGTTGTCGTGAAGATCAAATAAGATAATAATTATAAAATGCTTGTCACAGTGCCTGGAACAAAGTAAGTGCTATTTAAATGTTAGCTCTTAGGATGATGGCACAGTTTAGGTGGCATGATCTTCCTGAGTTCAAATCTGGCCTCAGACACTAGCTGTGTGACCCCGGGTAAGTCACTTAACCCTGTCTCCCTCAGTTTTCTCATCTGTAAAATGAGCTGAAGAAAGAAATGGCAAAGTACTCCACCATCTTTGCCAAGAAAACCTCAAATGGAGTCATGAAGAGTTGGACACAACTGAAACAACTGAACAACAATAAAATTACATAGCAACAACAAGCACCAAAGCCTGGATTTGAACCCTGGGCTCCTGATGCCAAAGACAATGGTCTTTCCACTGCCATAAGATTAAAAGTGGCGGTACTTTGGATAGCAGTTTGCCTTTAAGTAAGGAGAAACTGGGGGAATGGTGGTTGCTTTGGGGGGGAGGAACCTGCAACAGTTTATTCATCTTAAAATTGATGCTTGGAGTTGAGAAAATCCACATCCCTCCTTTTTTTGCAGAGGTGGGAAGCTACAGGTATGGAATAGTGCATATACAGTTAGATACAGTAGATGTATTGGCTGGTTTTGCTGAACTGCTTTTTTTTTTTTACTCTTTCTATTTTATTCTTTATTATCAGTGGAGAAGTAAGAGGGATATATTTAGAAATAAGGATGACATAAAAATGAAAGATATCCATAAAGATATTCATAAAGACATCCATAAAAAGTAAGATTAATGAAAATTTGATCCTTCAATGGATCCAGTCTCTCACTGGTGAGGATACTTCTGCTGGCAAAGATCATGATCTACATATACCTTCTCATCCTTATAACTAGAGAAGGAAAAACATAAGTTTTGGGCCTTCTCTGGAAAAGGGCGGTAGAAAATACCTGAGCTAATGAGGGAAATGAAAGGAGTTCTGACCCAGGAAACAGGAACTTCTAGTTCTGATCCTCCTGCTTACTGGGTGTGTGGTCTTGGGCAAGTCACTTAACTTTTCTGGTTTCCTCATCTATAAGATAGGAGTAATAATATGTACAGGGCTGTTATCAGAATTAAATGAGATGATGATCATTAAAGAACTGAAAAATGTAGTAACATGGAGAGAGGGCTGACCTGGGTTCAAATCCCACCTTTGATACATAAGTAGACAGGTGGGCCAAGTCATTTAACTTCTTTGACCTTCCGCTTCCTTTACTGTAAAACAGAGGGGTTGGGTTAGGTGGGCTTTAAGGTCTCTTTCAGATATGAATCTATGGGCTTTTGAAGCAAGGTGTGACATTCCAGAAAGCCTCCCACCTACCCCCATAAGGACCAGCCTCTAGTGAGTTTTTAGAGTATTCTCCTATTTATATTCTGTAATTCATTTAGGGGTCTAGAGATGTAGGACTCCCAACTGGCGAACTCCCTTCAAGCTAAGTGTTATTCTCCCTCTTTTAGCTATTGCCCCAGCCTTTGTTTTCTCCTCATTGACTAATGAGGATAATTGTTCTCAAGCTCTTGATAACTGGCCCTTTTCGTCTATGTAGACAATTACTGTGTCTCGCTAAAGTCTTCCTGAGACTGAATGTGCTCCTCTCCGTTCACCCTTCTGTAGCTGCTTCTCTTCCGCCTTTCTTGTTTTGTGGGGGCTCCCTCTCCCTCCCCAACAGACTCCATTTTCTTGGGCCCTTTGGTTGTCTGCTGGGTTTCAATGGGAGTCCAGGGCAGAGGAGGGAACCCTTTACTCTGGGGCCTAACCAGGGTCCAAGAAGGGTGGAATGGCTTCTTCTTTCTACTTAGCAGTGCCCCACATCAAAGCCAGGCCGTCATAGAACCAACCTTTCGAAGGTAAATATTGACCGGTCAGTCATATATGTATGTATATAACCATCAGTGGACATGTCAACTATGCACAGAGAAGCCTCTGTTTTCCTCCAGAAGAGAGGGTGTTGGACCTTAAAGGAGACTCTGGCCAGATTCTGAAATTAGACCCTGGGAAGGGGAATGGTTGGCCGGTCTTCCCTTTGGTTTTCTTGGCAGAGAGAATTCTAGGATTTGAGGGTACCACGGAACTTTGCTCTGGCTAGGAGTGGATGCAAGAACCTGGACTTTACAGGAATCAAAGTGATAAAGGAAGCATCTTACAAATGAGCCACATATCCACATGAGGACAACCAGTCAGGAGGCAGGGAATCTCACCAGAAGAAGGAGCCAGAGCTCTGGGAGGACTTGAGGTGTGAGAGAAGCTCAACCGGGAAAGCCTCCAAGTGTCGTGTCAACCGTTGGCTTTTACAACATTTATCATCCAGTCCTTAAGACATATTAAAATGGATTTAAAAAGACATTTTGCATTTTCTCTCTTTAACACAAACATTATTGCCACACATCGGCTTTTGTTTTAATTAAAATAGGTTTTGAAATCCTCCATGAAGCTTCAGTGGAATTGTTAAAGAAGGCAATTCTCTTATTGGCAGCGTGTCCAAAATACACTGTAATAGTTATTTTGCAACATAGCACAAGTCTTATTAATTTAGCTCAATCAAATCAGAGCTACTTTAATTTACGAAGCCGTAAAAATCTGTGAGCAGCATTGCTTTAGATCAAAGAACTAAGAGCAGTCTAAACTAAAGCGGAATGTTTATTTTGTACAATGGCCCATAACTGCATTTATGTGATTTAAAAGCTTTCTGAGGCATGGCATAATATTACATGCATATAGAATTGTGTGTTTGCTATGCCTCATTACTCCCCACAGAGACCCAAAATCATTTGGTATTCAACTCCCACCTAAAATATTTCCTTTTACATACAAATATTTTTCTGCTTTAAATGGCTTCCCTATGTTAAGTCTTTTTCTTCTTCTTTTTTTTCCGGGGCTATGATGCAAGATCATTTACTAAAGGGGATTCTATTTTGGTGCAGTCGAGATCTTCGAGCCTTGGTTAGTGGGTGGTTAGTTGTTGTTTTTTTTTTTCTCTTTTTCTTCTTGATTCCACTGAAGGAGAAGCCAGCATATATCTCTATGGGGCCAAATTTGCATTTCAACCTTATTTCTTTGCCTTCTAGGTTCACTTTTACTAATATCTTATTCAGGGATGATGATGCTGTTTCTCTCTCTCTCTCTCTCTCTCTCTCTCTCTCTCTCTCTCTCTCCAAAGTCCTTTGCTTAATAATAAAATTAATGATTTACAATCAAGGAGGAAGAATTAGAGCCAGGGAGACCTAGAGTCTCTCTGCAACCTTGGTTCAGGAAAAAGGTGCCACCTACTTAATAGATAGCCCTACATCATCTAATGGCTGCTCGGCTACCCATCCCAGTTTCTTGGCTCTCTGGGTTCCTGTCATTTTGTATAAATTGAGAATCTTCGAGAGGGTCAGTGGATTCATTCTGTACATGAAAGAAAGGCTGAACAGAAAATGCTGACTAAAGAGAAAAGAAAGGACAATGTGGTCTAGCATGGGTGGGAAGGTTGAGATGGATCTAGCACCTTCTCCAAGTCCCTCTTAGATTCACAGAATTATAGATCTAGGACCTGAAGGAATTTCAGAGGCCACCTAGTCCAAACCCCTCACTTCAATGGTAAGAAAACTGAGGCCTGGGGAACCTTTGATCAATGACTTGCCAAAGTCATCCAGCTGGCCTCCAGAGCCAGTGTTCTTTCCACTGCATCCTGATAATCCCCTTTCTAATCTTTGAATTTTAAAACTGGAAGGGCCCTCAGAGAATCTTTCTACCTGTGTGATTTTAGGCGAGCCACTTTCTCATTCTGGGCCTCAGTTCCTCACCTGTAAGATGCATAGACTCTAAGGTGTCTCCCAGCTCTTCTGTCTTAACCCTGATAGCTTGGTTCTGGATTGCAGTGGCCTGGACCATTCACTTCCATATGAAGCAACCCAAAGAAATGTATTTGGCTGGAGGTTGGGGTGTGGATGGGACCTTGTATAAGGTCCAATCTGTAGGGCAAAAGGAAATGTCCTCCAGCACCTCATCCCAAAATACTTTCATCAGTCTGGTGCCTCTCATGACGAAATTCTATTAGCAGAAACACATTTCTCTGGTCTCTTCGCGGGCATTCTCTTGCCTCCCTCCCCTGCCCTTAATTTGGCTTGTTCCTGAATATGGTTGGTGGGTTTATTTCCAGTTACCTCCATGGCCCCTCCTCTACTCCACAGACAGCCACTATACCCAGATTGGAACATTCCTTTCCTACCCCTGACTTTCTGTAGGAACAAGTATAAGAAGGCAGTTAGGTGGCACAGTGGACCTGGGTTCTGGAAAAATCTGAGTTCAAATCCAGCCTCAAACACTTATTAGTTGTGTCTCCCTGTGCAAGTTCTGAGGATAAAATAGCATAATATTTGCAAAGTGCTTTGCAAACCTTCAAGGGCCATATAAATGCTAGCTATTATTATTAAATATAATAATAGTTGACATGTACATAATTTATATATTATATACATAACTTATCAATATTTATTATTATTATATACATAACTGATTGCTCTCTGAACTTTAAAGTTCTATATAGAGTGTTCATTATTATTTTATATTATTGTCATTAGATGTGAGGGGTTTGGGGGAGGAGGGACAGGGGATAAAGGCCTAAGGACCTGGTTCACACCCCTCCTCCAACTGAGGGAAGTAGTCTTTGAGCTAAGCTTTCAAGGAAACTAGGGATTCCAAGAAGCAGAGTTGGGAAGAATGATCATTTTGGGAACTGGAAATTGACTGTGCAAGACACTGAGGAGGGAGATAGAATATACAGTGTGGGGGCAGCTAGGTGGTGTAGTGGATAGAGCACTGGCCCTGGAGTCAGGAGCACCTCAGTTCAAATCTGGTCTCAGAAACTTGGCATTTATTAGCTGTGTGACCCTAGGCAAGTCACTTAACCCTGACTGCCTCAAAAAAAAAAAAAGAATATGGGGTGTGCAGATGGGCAAGAAGGCCAGGATGCAAGAAAAGGAGTAATATGTAATAAGGCTGGAAAGAAGAGTTTGGTCAGGTGGCAAAAGGCTTCATATACCAAATGGAAGAGTCTGTATTTTTAACCCAGAGGTAATAGGGAGCCACTGGTAGTTACTGAGCCAAGGAGTGATGCGGTCAGACCCATTCTTTCAGAATATCAATCAGGCAGTTGTGGCGGATTGGACCAGGGAGGGTAGAAACACAACTGGACTGCCTGGGTGGCTAGGACCAGAATCAAGCTAACCAGGTCTGGTAGACATCCCAGGGCTAATCAGGCAAGAGAGCAAGTTGGCCATGGCAGAGACTGGCAGCCAAATTCCCCGGTGAGGCCCCACATTCAGGAGGGCGTAGAAACAAACAGAATGGCATCAGTGAGCAGGCAACAATGAAGCTTGATTCCATGGCAGTGATAATTTGCTTTCTGCTGTTTCATCTTTCCTGTGATCAATGGACTGCCGGTTTTGAGCAGAGGCAGGAGGGAGAGGAGAACACGCATTTATTAAGCACTTACTGTGTGCAGGCACTGTACTAAGAGCTTTACAAATATTATCTTACAAGGAGATCAAAAAACTACAAGCTAATTTTGTCCCTGCCTGGGTCAGGGATAAGATGCAGGAGTGGACTGAACACTGGAAATGGAGTCAGAAAGACATGGGTTAGAATCCTGCTTTAAGATGCTCATTAGCTGTGTGACCTGAGGCGAGTCACATGTCCTTTCTGTGTACCAGTTTCTTCACCTGTAAAATAAGAGGGGTTGAATTCGGAGATCTCAGAAGTCCATTCCAGCCCTAAATCTATGAGCCTATAAACTCTAGGAGGTTATCATAGTAGCCAATAGGAAGAGTATCCAAGTTATTTAACTATAAACCAAGAAAGGGCTGGGCAGACTGAAATGACTGAACAACAGTAAATATCAAGTTGGTTTAATAGGTATTTGTTGGACAGCTCCAGCAGCCCCAACATGGTACTGGGCACCATGGGATATGTAGAGCTGTCTGCCCCTTTACCGGTGGTGCCCTTACTTACTCCTAGAATTGCTCTGGGGCCTTTAGCCAATTCTTTCCTTCCATTTTATCTCATTTGGTTTCTCTGTATAACAGTCTATTGCTCTCTGCCAGGGCTGTTATGAAACAGAGATGGTAAACATCCACAGCAGACGCAGGACAGCAGACACAGGACATCAGACGTTGGCGCTTAGTGCTTCCAAATTGCCATTGAACATAGGGTGAGGGCACGGGCGCCATGCCAAGCTCAGCTGCCCTGGATGGGTATCACAGAGGAGCAAGAAAAAGGGGAGGAGGAATGAGGTTGGCATCCCTGTTCCATACTCCCTTTCCTCAGAGGTATGAGGTCAAAAAGCACAGACCTTCTTAACGGTCCTTCCATGGTAGCATCTCTGCACGAGCTCATCCTGGTAGCCTGGCATCTGCACTCAGATGCCCAGAATGATAGAGAAAGCCTTGTCTTTTGCCTCACCAGGGGAGAATGTGGCTTCCTCCCTTTGTGGTTGCTTCCATTTGAAACCAAGAGCCTGGAATGATGCATGAATTATAATTGTCTCTATCCTCCCTCTCCTTGAGGAGCTCAAGAATATAGGGAGGAGGCAAAAGAGCCGGGGTAAAAAGGGGAGAAAAGCCCCCCAACCCATCCTCACCAAGCAATTGTCCCCAGTCTGGTACTTTCCTTGCTGCTATTTCAGAAGGCTTTCTAAAGAAGAGGAACCTTCAATGGTAGCAGATGGCTGATAAGTAGGAATGGTAAATAGTTTTAATTACTGCATAATGTAAGTGAGACAATAAAGGGGAGACAGTGAAAGCAAGCTGCTGCCGTGGAAGCTCTGGAACTGTTGCGGGGCCCAATTTGTCTGGCATGTGTTGCTCTCCGTCTTCAGAGGGCTTTAAAAGAGAATGCCGAAAATATTAATTGCGTGCCTCATCGGCCCATCCATCTTCACAACCGAGTAACACGCTTTTTTAATTTCAGGGGAATCGTTTTCAAATGGGAATCATGCAAATGAGTATTTTAGCTATTCATTTGTTTTACTGCAAGAGCTTTGTGAGCAAATGGCCTACAGCTTGCAATGAATTAAAAGACATGGGCACTGGAGACCGATTTTTAATACAAAGTCTTGACACAGAGACGACCCCGACCGACAACACAGAAAATGTTGGCATAGCAACTTTGGGCATTTTCATGCAAATTGGCTCCTATATAGATGATACGAAGGCAATGTTTTCCTTCAACTAATCATCATAAAATTAGTTTCACTATATTTAAATGCCTTCACTTAATGCATTATATCCATATGCATGAAATTGCCTCAGCTAATGCAGTACATAAAACGCCAAAGATACAATGAATGGCCAAATTGGAAGCCGTTATGTTATCTCCCATAAAAACGCCTTTTTTTTTTCTGTAGGGTGGTGGGTTGGCTTTTTCTTTTTCTCTTTCTTTTTTTCCTTTTTTTTTTTTTGGTGATGTTATTGAATGTATGGACCCCAAAGGCATCTATCACAAATTGCTATTAACACCCGCACACACACACACAAACACACACACGCACACACACAAAACCCTTCTACGTTTAAGTAAGGCTAAGGTTATAACAAAAAAGCTGGGAGAAGGAAGGAGGGAGGGAGGCTGTGTTCTGGTGTGCCTAGGCAGGTTGGCACGCCTGGCCTCCTGCCTCCTCTCCTCTCAGGGGGCCCAGCTTCAAGTGCCAGTGGCAGCTGGATTGAGAGATGGGAGCGGAAGCTGTTTGTCGAAGGCTGGTATTCCCTCTGTAGGGTGGGGCAGATTGAGAGAGGAAACAGTGCACAATGGAAGTGGAGTAGAGCCAATTGACCCTCCAAGGGCTTGTGTGACCTTGGAAAAAGTCATGTAACCTCTCTGGTCCTCAGTTTCTTCATTTGTAAAATAAGAGAGTGGATTAGAAGACCTCCGAGGTCCCTTCTGGATCTAAATCTAGGATCCTAAGACTGAACTCAGTTCCACAAGCACTGTCACCTATTCCCTGGGAATGTTAAAACAAAAACAAGAGTTCCTGCCCTCAAGGAGTCTCCATTCTGCTGAGGAGAAACAACATATGTACAGATAAGAAAATACCAAATATTTATAAAATAAATACAGCGTATTTTCCTTTCTTTATGAGAGGGGAGAAGTACTGGAGCTACTTACAGACTGATCCCACTACTCATTGGCACAGGAGTTTTTGACTTGCTTCATTTCTGACTGATTTGCCCCTCTTTGGGCAAGCTGGTACCCTCTCTGCCCCCACCTTCATATTGTTGCCAGACTTCCACAGCCACCTCCCTGGTAGTTAGGATTACAAGCTTGCTGTAGAATATTTTCATAGGGTTGGAGGCAGGGAGAAAGTACCTACAACCAAGAGAATCTGGAAAGGTTTGTGGTTAGAAGTGCCATCTGAGCTGGGCCTTGAAAAAAGGTACAGTTCCAAGAGAAAGAAGGAAGGAAAGAGAGGGTTCTAGGCATGGATGCAGCCTGTGCAAAGGCTCTCTAAAGTTTCCTTTCAGTTTTAAATGTAGGATCCTGAATTTCCCTGATAACTGGAACTCCACAGTCCAGGTGGAGTGGAAGAAGGCCAGGTGGAGTCAGTTCCTCTCATTCAGTTGACTCATTAGTAAAATAAAGATAATAGTCACACAGGGTGGTTGTGAGGGTCAAATGAGATCATGAATGATGTAAATAAAATGCTATCTAAATGTAAGATGCTATGATCACCACCACCACCATCATTATTAGACCAAAGCCGATAAAATTAGGAGGTTGGAAATCATGCAATCAATTACCAAGGATTTATTAAGGGCTGGATACTGTGCCAGTTGAGGAGGAATATAAAAGTGAGATAGTCCTTGCCCTCAAGGTGCTTACATTCTAATGGAGGACACAACATATTCACTGAGAAGTAAATCAAAGATCTACAAGATAATAAATACAAAGAGATTTGAGGAGCAGGGGAGGAAAGATGAAGGGAATTTGGAAAGGTTGCTTGCAGGAGGGGCTGAGCTCTGAAGGGAGCCAAGGGTTTTGAGGCGGAGGGGAAGCATTCCAAGACTGGGGGTGGGGAAGGGACAGCCGGTAAAAAGGTATGGACAGAGACAGGAGATGCAGTGTCATAGATAGGGGAATGATAAGTAAGTCCATTTGGTTGGAAAGTACAGTGTATGAGAAATCAAGATAAAAAGAGGCTGGAGTCAGATTGTAAAGGGCTTCCAATGCTAAAGTGAAGAATTTGTGTTTTATCCTAGACATAATGGGAAGCCATAGATCTTCTTGCACAATGAGTATTCATGAAAGTGTATGAAAGTATGAATGAAGTTCAGATTCAGAAAGAGCTATTCGTTAGCTCTGTGAAGGAGAGACTGGGGTGGGGGGAGTATAGCAGCTAGAGACTAAGAGTCTAGAGCAGGCGCCCCACCCCTGCTCTAGAGTGTAACTGGGATGGTGGCTATAGAGCAGCCAGGTAGAGGTGTACAACAGGTAGTTAGAGAAGCAGGACTGGAGTTTTAGAAGAGAGACACAAACTGGAGATGTAGATTTAGGATTTATTTATACAGAGATAATAGTTGAATTTAGGCCTGCTAGCTGGTGCAGTGGATAGAATGCTGGGCATGAAGTCAGGAAGACTCATCTTCTTGAGTTCAAATCTGGCCTCAGACTCTTACTAGCTGTGTGACCCTGGGCAAGTCACTTAACCCTGTTTGACCCAGTTTCCTCATCTGTTAAATGACCTGGAGAAGGAAATGGCAAACGACTCCAGTATCTTTGCTGAGAAAACCTCAAATTTGTTCATCTCTCAGCCCCTACCCTGGCTTTTTAGAGGAACTCTCTCTTAGGAGGGAGGGAGGGAGGGGAGATGCCTGTAACTAAGGTAACAGAGACATTCATGACCTATGGAGCTATTGTCCCCCTCCTTGTGTCGCTATTCTTCCTACCAACCTAGGAACAAAAAGATGAGACCTCTCTGCCCTAGCTCTAAATCCAGCATGAAACTCTAGTTGGCCAAACTCCTAAGACCAAATGGTGATACGATCATAGATTTACATCTGGAAGGTACCTTAGAGGTCACCTCTTTTAACCCCCATCATCTCGCAAATGAGGAAATTGAGGCCCAGAGATATAAAGCGATTTGCCCAAGGTCTCCTGGGCAGTAAATGACAAATCCAGGATTCGACCCCAGATTCTCAGGTTTTAAAGTCAGCATCACAACTGTTCAAGGAGGCTGCTAGAGACAGACTCAAACTTACTCAGTAAACTTGCCTGATGCTTGCTCTGACACGGTGATAAGGAAAGGGACACTCTATGAAAAATGGGGTTAAAGAATTTTTCTGATCTCTTGAGGTCCATCTCCTTTAGCCTCCTCAACTCTCACCTCTAGCTGGTAGCACCTAGGTAGTACAGTGGTCACACCTCTGGGCCTAGAGTCCAGAAGACCTGAGTTTGATTTCAGCCTCAGATACTTACTAGCTATGTGGCCCTGACCAAGTCACTTAACCTCTGTCTGCCACAGTTTCCTCATTTGTAAAATAGGGATAATAATGGCCTCCCAGGGTTGTTGAGAGGCTCAAATGAGATAATAATTGTAAAGAGCTTAGCACAGTACCTGGTAGATAGTAAAGTACTATCTAAATGTTAGTTATTATTATACTTATTGGCCCCCTTGTCTCTTGGCCCTTAGCTCTTTAACGTCTCTCACTCACATAGTTCCTCCTCATTTTTTTCTTTATATTCAGGGACTCTTCACTTTTTTGTGTGTCTCTGGCAGTCTGGTAAAACCCATGGGCCCCTTCTTAGAATAATGTTTTTAAATGCATAAAATAAAATACATAAATAAAATAAATATAATATACAATTATATAATATAAATAAAATACATAAAAACACATAAAATAAAGAAAACCAGCCATCTCAAATAGGAGGAGGGAAGGGAGACACAAGAACACAAGGTTTTTAAGGTTTATGATATCTGTGAGAATTCATTGCTGAAATAACTTAGATTTGCAAGACACACTTCCCAGCCCCAAAGATCTGCTCACTCTTCAGTTTGTAGAATCACCATTTTAGAGCTGGAGGGATCTTGAGGGCTACCAGGTCCAATGACCTCATTTAGAGCTAAGGAAACGGAAGCACGGAGAAGTTATAAATGACTTGCCCAAGGTCACACAGCTTATAAAAGTCTGGGGCAGGACTTGAGTCTAGGTCTTTCTGACTCCTGATCTAGTGCTCTGCCTACTACACCAAGATGCTCAAAATTTTTAAAGTGTCTCCTATGTGCCAGGCACCATACTAGATGCAAGGGATGCAAAGGAAACAGTCTCCCCTTCAAGAAGCTTGCACTCTACTAGGAAGAGCATGGTGTACACAGATGACTAAATATAACATATTTGCAAAATAAAATACAAAGTAATTGGGTGTATCACTAACAACTGGGGGAATCAAGAAAGGTTTCTTGTAGTAGGTAGGGCTTGAGCTGAGAGCCTTGAAGTGAACTAGGGGTTCAAAAGTCATATGTCTAAATTCCATTAGTAGCCACAAGGTGGTATGTCCGTTAGAGATAATCTCTATCAAATATGACAGATGTCATCTAAGATAGCAGTGGCAGGATTTGCAAATGTAGTAATTAAGAGGAACTGATCAGACTCTAGGAGGTGCATGTCTTACATGAGTCAACCTGTATAAATTAACAACAAATGTCATAACTTCTAAATAAACTCATATTCTAAATAAACTCCATGGCTCTGCTCTATGGCTCCATATCCCCAAATTATGTGATCTTATAGTTGGATCTGTCCCTAAGATAAGAGCTCATTATTCAAAGTTCAAAGCTTCATCTTTACAGATAGCCAACTTTTCCACAAAGATTATAAATAGGGTGGATTGACTGAGCCTTTGTCACAGGGAGCTGACATTCTAGGGGTCACATTTCTCTCTGACTCACTGTCCTGTGCTTTGCAACGCGACCTCCCTCCCTCCCTGTCCTGACCCAGGCCCTCTACTGGTGGGGTTTTTTATTACTTTGGTGCCCTTCTCCCAGGGCCTGCCTTTCTCCCACAACTTCCTACTGAGAACCACTACTGGATTTGAGGGCTATTATTGGCTGAATGGTGGGAGAATGGACCAGAACTCTGGGTTTAGAGGCCTCCCACCTTCCAATGCTACTCCACCTGGGGTAGGCTGTCTTCTATGTCATCTCCCTCCTCCAAAAAAAATTTTAAAAAAACTATAATTTTTGCCCTATGTGCAAAAAGTCCTCATTTCAAGTTTCCCTCCATAACCTTCCCCAATCCCCTGTCTTCAGTTCTAATGTGAACAAATCAGGCCAACTTATCCTCTGCTCCACTCCAAGTTTGACCAGGATCCCCAGTGGAAAGAACATTGGAATGAGAGGATCTGAATTCAAATCCAGTCTCTTATGCTGACTACCTGAGTGATCTTGGACAAGGTCAATGAACCACCCCGTGCCTCAGTTTCCTCATCTGTAAAATGAGAAGATTGGAATAGATGGCATCTAATGTGACTTTATATCTCTAGCCCTCTGCCTCCTCACTCTTTTCTGGGTTATCTTTCTCTCTTTGCAAACCTTCGAGGCTCATTGTTGGCACAGGCTCTCACTGACCTTGTTTGTTTGCTCCCTTGTAGCAGGCTTTGGCAGAAGCTGGGCCTCCTGCAGACTGGCCTCATGGTTTGTCTTCTATGAAGCTGTTGTCTCCTCTGGAAGACCTTTCTTTTTCCATCCACAGAATCAGTAAGTTGGATGTTGCTATCTTGTGAAATGTTAGATTCCTAAAGAAATGGTTTGCAGACAATTAGAAAAGATAGCAGTGATCACCAGCAACCAGCATGGGTTCACTAAGAAAGACAAACTTCCTTTTGTGATAGGATTGTTATTATTATTGGTATGTTGGTACATACTGGTTAAAATACTACTATATTGTATGACTTTGGAATCATTGTAGATATGATGCATCTTGAAGGTCAGCAAAGCATTTGACTGTCTTTCAAATATCCTTCCAGATAAGGTAAAGAAATATGGACTGGACAAGAAAATTCGGTGGATTGAACAACCATCCCTAAACAGTACCTAGTTAAGAGTGCCAGATGTGAAGTCAGAAGATGTAGTTTCGAATCTTAGCAATTTTGCAGCTGAGGAAACTGAGGCAAATGAGTTAAGTGACTTGGCCAGCTAAGTGGCACAGTGGATAGAATGCTAGGCCTTGAGTCAAAAAGACCTGAGTTCAAATCCAACCTTAGATTCTTAATAGCGATGTGACTTTGGCCAAGTCACTTAAACTGTTTGCCTCAGTTTCCTGAGCTGTAAAATTGGGGTGATAATAATAACACCTATTTCTCAGGGCTATGGCGAAGGTCAATTGAGATAATACTTGTAAAGCACTTAACACAGTACCAGTCATGCAGTAGGTGCTTAATAAATGCTTGTTTCTGCCTTCCTTCTTTGCTCTAGTCTATTTTACAGATGAGGAAGCTAAGACTCAGAAAAGTTAAGTGACTTATCTAAAGTCATACAATAGTAAGTGCAGAGCCAAAATCTTTCTATGACTCTGCTTCCATTATCTGCTATCCCCTTTTATACCTGCTCAGTATTACTCTCTGCTTTTCTGGGGCTACTACCCTCTAGATAGAGAAAATCTCTTTTCCCCTGTCTAGGAGCCTATGACAAAAACTCCTCCTAGGGTCAGAGTGAATATAATACCATGTTTTGGAATATAACCTCTCTCTAGTTGGGATTTTTCTTACCCCAGCCTCCGTGCCTAGATGTGCCATGACCTGCTTGTGCAGGGATCCCCAAATGTCCCAACTGTTCCCCAGCCTACACCCTAGCCATTGGGTAGGATTATGTAAACAAGCCTGTAACTATAAAGACATGACTTTGCCCCAGGATAAAGGGTAGTGGGAATGGTTGGTGGGCAGAGGTGGTAAGGGAGAGAATGGGGAAAGGTAAAGCATACTTCCTTCTTGTGGTATTCCTTTGGCACAATGGCCCTGCCATGCTTGTCTTGACTCTCTCTACTCCCTTACCCAGCCTTCTCCAGCCTTCATTTCCCCCACACCTTCTTTCCCTGCCACACGCCAAAGGTCTCATTGCAGCCCTGCCTCTCTAGGGCCTGCCTTTATTCAATCATTGTATCTGCTACTTGTTGCCTGCCCTCCGTCTTCTTCAGGGGATTGGAGATTGGCATTACCAGCTGTGCCACAGGAACTTGAACTGGATTCTCTGTGAGCTAGGACAACCATGGCAGAAGGTCTCTATCCTCCCTACCCCACTCCCTCAACCGCACTTGCCAAGGGCACCAGGATTCCTAGTTATGTCTCTCGATGTAAATCATCTGGGGTTTTCTAAATATAGTACTCTGAAATGTCTTCTTATTCCATCCACAGTGGGTGGCACCTATGCAGAGTTCTGAATCTCCTACTCACACTCAGTGTGCATATGCTCAGCTTAGCAGGAAGGCACTCCCAAGCAGGCTACATTTGTTAATCTTTAATCTATGTATGTCTGATTTTTCCAAGTTTATTGCAAAGCCTTTGAGGACAGGGACTTTGTCATATGACTCCTTTTATATCTCAGCACAGTCCTAGACACACTGTAGGCCCTCAGTAAGCATGCGTTGATTGAGCGACGAGCCTGATAAAGAGGATAGATAGACAGATAGATAGATAGATAGATAGATAGATAGATAGATAGATAGATAGATAGCCTGGGTGCTAGGCTTGAGATGGGCAGGATACCAGGATGCCGAGCTCCTAGGAAATGTGAATGGAACTACAATGGCTTTAGTTTCTGAATACTGTAGTTGAGGAGGGGATGGGGGGGCAACAAAAGGATTGGCCATTTCTGGTTCTATTTTTAGTACATTATTTGTCATAATTTTAAGAAAAATGCAATCATGGTTTTGCTAGAACATTTTGTCCAGGGTCAGCTGCGATCTGGAGGACAAGATGTAGCAGGGACCCCCAATGTGTCCCCAGGTAGGACCTATATCCCATGAAAGACCGATTGGAAGTAATCAAGTTACACTTCTGTCAATGGCTGCCATCTCTACTCATAATGACTTCTATCCTTGGTCAATATCCAGGTGCTGCCAGCTGGATCAGGGATATTCTCACGACCTCAAAATAAAGATGAGCAGGGAGGGGTCAAGAGATAATCTAACTCAGTTAATTTCATATCCACAGATAGCCCCAGGTGTTTGGGAGAGGAAAAATTGCAGCCCTATTGCATTGGCACAGATATTGTCTTGTCTAGTGAACATAGTTCTCTAGGCTGCTCCGAAAGCAAATGATAGCATCTATCATGAAATGGGTCATTCTGGGATTTCTAGAACCTAGATCATATTTTAGTTTTACATAAAGCTAATGAGCACTGGTGTTGGAAGCCAAGACATTACATCACCATGTGACTTTTAGGCAAGTTTTGTTACTTCTCATTGCCTCAGTTTGCTCATCTGTAAAATGAGGAAATTAGACCAAATAATCCCTCCCATCCCTCCTTTCACTAACATCCTGTGCTTCTCCTAATGCTTCAATACTTAATGTTTGAGTGGATCCCATGGATGTGGGGATTTCTCCAGCAGGGAAGGCTTACAGCCCCCTCCTTATCTTTTTGTCCTGTGTAATTCTTGTGTGTCAGACTCTCCACGGATGGAACACCCACTGAGGGAGGGCTCGCCTTTAAGTCTTTCACATTTATGTGGGTACCAATGCAGTACTCAGTCCATCTGTTAACCTTTGTTCTCCGTATTCAAACAGCCAGCCTTCTTTTCTGATTGCGCATCCTCCTGGATGCTATCTCCCATGTCACTTCTTGTGAAGCGACTTGTTATTGTCGTTCAGTCATTTCAGTTGTATACAACTCTTTGTGACCCATTTGGGTCTGGAGCGGTTTGCCATTTCCTTCTTCAGCTCTTTTTACAGATGAGGAACTGAAGCGAACAGGGTTAAGTGATCTGCACAGGGTCGCACAGCTAGTAGGCGTCTGAGGCCAGATATGAACTCAGGAAAATGAGTCTTCCTGATTCCAGGCCCAGTAGTCTATCTACTATGCCACCTAGCTGACCCCATGAAATAAGAAGCAAAATTAAAAAAAAAAAAAAGAACACAAATTTAAGGCTATAAGGGAACTTAGAAGTCATCTAGTCCAACCCTTTCATTTTACAGATGAGGAAACTGAGGCCTGGAGAAGTGAAATAGCTTGCTCACAGTCCCACAGGGAAGGTAGGTGAGCCAGAATCCATAGGATCACAAGATCATGGGTATACAGCTTGAAAGGAAACTTCAATGTCATTTAGGCCAATATCTTCATTTTATAGTTGAGGCCCAGAGGGATCAAGCGATTTGCCCAAGGTCACACAGGTATTAAAATAGAAGAGCCAAGATTTGAATCCAGGTCCCCCCTGGCTCTGAATCCAGAATTCTTTCCACTTTACCATATTGCCTTTCTTGCAGTCTACTTACTCCCACAATACAGCTTCCTACTGCTTTTGTATCACCTACAATTCTGAGTCTTTGGACACTGTAGTGTTAGTGATTGGCAGCCACTGAGTGTCACTGGAAGAATATTGGTGAGAGATAGATAGACAGAGAGGGATAGATATATGATATATATATATATATATGTATATATATATATATATATATTACATATATATAGAGAGAGATGGATTTTTACTTTATGCAACCCATGATTTTATTTTTAAAAAGATATGATTAATAATTTCTAATAATGGGGCCAGAAATGGTCAAACAGGACCTACAATTCCTTCGAATGGATTTTATCTCTTATTACATGGAGTCCACAAATAGTTATTCTTCCAGTCTCAATCAAGATACTCAAATAATTTGGCTTCTCAATTTACTCTTGCAATTTGCTTGAATTCCTGTTGATTAGTTCGGGTAGCCAGTTAATGGAATCTGGTACACCAAACCCATTCATTTTACTTTCTTAAAAGCCTGCTCCATTTTGGAAACCAGAGCAATGGTGTAACGACTTTTGATTTATTTCCTGTACCAGCATAGGAAACGCTCTCCTGACAACCTCACAGAGTTCCCCACAGTCACAGAAATATTGACTGACTCTAATGATAATAGTAAATGATTGAACCCAGTCAAAATAATGAACGGTAGCATTTTAAAGCTAAAAGGAATCATCAACAGATCATTTAATACAAGCCCTTCATGTTACAAATGAGAAAACTGAAGTTCAAGGAAATACAATGACTTGCCCAAAGACATACAAGTAATAATGATGATCAGCATTGATATAGGTTATCCCAAAAATTTTAGTGCAGTTTTGAGATTTAATATCTGTAAATATATAATGTTTTATATTTTTCATATTAAATTTTAACTTTATTAACACTCAAATTGCACTAAGATTTTTTTATGTAATGCTTTAAGGTCTGCAAAGAGCTTTACATAATTTACATACAATTTCATTTTATCCTCACAAAAAACATGTGAGGTTAAGTACTACTGGTACCAATACCACGCCCATTTTACAGATGAGGAAACTGAGTCACAAAGAAGTTGGGTGACTTGCCTAAAGTCATCCAACAAGTAAATGTTAGAGGCAAGATTTGAAACTAGTTTTCTCCTGACTCAAAGTCTAGTACTTTTCTCAACTATAGCAGTCAGGAATGGGGCCAAGACTGGAACCCAACTTCTCTGATTTTTAGACCAATGTTTTTTCACTGGACCATTGCTTCTTAACTACCACAACCCCTTTTTTTCTGAACTATTCTTGAATTTGGGTGAGTCCATGAAAGAAGTGCAAAATTGTCAGTTAAACAAAAAGGATGTCAGGATTATGTTTTAGTAAACTTGGGTGAGTGGGCCTTGGAGGAGAAAGCCTGTAGCCTATCTGAAATGCTGATTAATCTTGGTGGTACATTCAAATATGTACAAAAATACTTAGAATATTTACCTATTCCATCTAGCAATTCTATTCTATTCTTCTATATATCAGGAAAGAGAGTTGTGGCATTGCTTTTAAAATAATTTATTATTAATAATTGACATTTATATAGCAATTTAAAATTTGCAAAGTGAGTTCTATCCTTTACTTCTTTGGATCCTTCCAACAACCCTGTGAATTAGGCAGTACAAGTATTATCAACCCCATTTTGCAGGTGAGGAAACTGAGGCACAGACTTGCCTTCAGGCACATAAATATTTAAAATAAAAGTCGGAGGCAGAATTTGAAGCCAGGTCTTCTGGACTCCAAAGTCAGCCCTAAGGGTGGATAGAGAGATTCGAGGTAAGTCTTTTCTTTGACACTTAACTAGCTAAGTGACCAGTGCAAGTCATTAAAACTCTCAGAGCCTCAGGAAATCATGGATGACCATAAATTTCATCTGAGATCCTAGATCAGGGGTGAGGAACCTGTGGCTTCAAGACCACACGTGTCCCTCTAGGTCCTCAAGTATGTTTGGATTCAGTCAAAGGGCCATACTTGAGGACCTAATGGATTCAGTCACAGGGTTGTACTTAAGGACCTAGAGGGCCACAGGTTCCCCATCCCTGTCCGAGAGCTTAAATGAGCAGATAGTTTCTATGCTGGGAACTCTCTGTACCATGAAATCATAGATGTGCACCAAAATTTATACAAGCTATATATGTGTCTCTGTGTCTTTCTCTGTCTCTCTTTCTCTTTATATATGTACAAGGTGTCCTAAAAAGCAGTTTTAAGCTTTAGTAAGGTCAAATACATCTATGTGCCCTTAAGTTTATGTATATATGAATAGATAGCCATTAAAAATTCAATACTTTAGATGCAGATTTCATTTATTAGTAATGCCTAATACTTCGCTCAGAATAAAGGCAAGATATTTTGTCCTTCCTGCTCCTCCCACCTCTTTTTAGTGAGCTCCCCCTCTACCTGCCTCCCAGTTCTCAATTGTCTTATCTGATCCAACTGTCCTGTTTTCCCCCAAACACTCTGACTTTGGCTCTCTTCCTTGCTAGCTCACACAGAGATAAAACACCTTAGCCTCATTACTCAGATGGCTAATTGCAAGCTGATTTAATTAAAGTATGCTCGATATTTCCCCAAGTTAGTTACATTTCATATCACTCTATTAGGAGTAATTGGCTGAAATGAGGCACGGCACAGCTCAGGGAGACGGTACAGGTGCGCCAAGCTGAAAGCGCCCTCTTGCAGTAGGCCACATGGGGACTGGTTGATTTGTTCCCTGTTCACCCCATTTTGGTGAGTGTCTGTGAGGTGCTCCCAACCAGGCACAGTTACTGAGACAGATGATCTTTAAAGCTGAATTAGGATTCTACAGGCAACAAGTCTAAAAAGTTGGGGGGAAGGTGAGGTTTTTTCTTCCCCTTCCAAGGGACAGAGGCTATTTGGGTTCTAATCCCAGTTTTACCATAAGCTATATAAACTTGAGCAAGAGACTTCATTTCATTAGGTCTCTATTTCCTTATCTGTAGAATGGGGACAACAGAAATCCTCACCTGTAACATAACAAAGTGGTCAGATGAAGAGATGGAAGGGTCCTAAGAGATTATCTAACCAATCTCTTCATTTTATAGATGAGGAAATTTGGGCCAACACAGTAAGTAGCAGATCCAGGCTTCATAGCAGGGTCTCCTGACTTTAAATCTAGTAGTAATTCCAACATACTAGACTTGAACTATAACAGGAATTTCCCCATCATTAACTGGAATCTACCAGTGGATCTCAAAGCCTTACTTATTTGTATGGGGGGGGGCTGTCAAAATATAAAAATGTAGCTTGAGGTTGGCATGGCTAGATATAATCTGAAGTCTGTCTCATCTCTCAGATGAGAAAGCCAGGTCAGCATTGACAAAAGGCTAATTTGGAGAGGGGCAGACAAAATCTAGGACCACCAAAAGCTGGAAGATCTCCCTTATCTCCAAGAGGGACATCAGGCTAGAATAACATCTGCCTTAAACATCTCTTGTCTAATGGCACAAGTCTGGTTTCAGATGGAAAGCTGCTTCCTTCATCACTTTTGAGGGGGAGAGTAATGGTTAGCCAGCAGCATGCTGGAACCAACTAGTACCAGCTAGCGAAATTGTTCAATTTTCAGTGTGAACATCAAAAATCAGCAAATTGTTCCAATCAGGGCTTGATGTATTGTTCTGTTGATAGTATAGACTTAGGAAAATGATTTAGAAAATATTAATAATGGAGATTAAATTTAAAGGTGTGTCACGTGCACATTTTTTTCTGGAGAGCTGGTCATTAAACATCTCCTAGTATACCCCTGCCCTTAGCAGCTAGGTATCAACTTCACTCCTTTCACCCTTTCCCAAACTAGATATACAAAAGACCATCACAATTAGTGAATATCAAGTAAACCTATTTCTCCAAGCAAAACAGGAAACAGAAATCAGAGAAGTTCTACAGGTTGGAATATAGCAAAAGATATTCAAGAATAAATGAGTTCTCAGTTGGGGATGGGATAAGTTCTCAGCTCACACCAAGAGAGAAGGAATGATCTCATGCAGGGGAGATCTTCTTAGCAATCTCTAGAACTGTAATTCCTGGAGTTCGAGAACAATGGAGCTGGCTCTCATACATGCCCATACCTCCAAAGATTCCAGTCCACCATGTAAAAGTCTTCTGCCTCCTTGGAGTTCCTCTCCTCCGGCATTTGTGAGGTCCTCCTCCAAAGTCCCTGAAAGAAAGTGAATTGAGTCCGTTAGGCAAGTGTGCAAACTTGAGCTCAGCATCTTTTCAGCCCATGATGAATTACGTCTCCCTTTTCCTTTGCAATACAAGATTGATCCTCTGCAAAAGTGACCTAGGCTTGGGCAGAAGCAGGGTTACACTTAGTACATTTATGATACTATTATTATGAGGTGACAGTAATATAGTAGAAAGAGTGTTTGTCTTGGATTTGGGCAAACCCAGGTTCAAATCTCAGTCAGACACTAGCTATGTGAGTGTGGGCCAGTCACTCAAACTCCCTGATTCTTGGTTCCCTCGTCTATAACATGGAGATAATGATACCTAACTTCCCAGGATTACTGTAAGGCTCTAATGAGATAGTGCACATAAAGCACCATGTAACTTTCCATTATTGGTGTTGGCCATATCATATGCATCATCTCTCTGTGCTGGGAAGAGTTCCAGGCTCAGGTACTTCCCTATCAGCACAGCCTCCATGTAGGATGATCTTAGGCTCGTAGATTCAGAGATGAACTTTTCAGCTTAGGGACCAAGCAGTTCTCACCCCTACCTGACCTCCCATTTTGTAGATGAGAATTCTGCAATGGCATGTTATGGCTCTTCCATAAACACATACCTAGTAAGTGGCAGAGGTGAGATTTGAACCCAGGACTTCTGATATGAAATCCAGTGCCCTCTCTCCTCTACACAATAGTGTCAACCCTTTGGGGAAATGAAAAGTAGCTCCTCTTCACGGAAAGGACTAGAAGATCTTGCCAGTGCCTTCTAGCTCTGAAATCCTGTTACCTTCTTCTTCATCATCATGAGCCTTGGGCTGGGGAAGCTGTTTTAAGTTTGGGTTATTTAGTCAATGCTCAAGTATTTGTTGGGCATCTATAAAGTGGTGCTCAACATGGTGCTAGGCTCTGTGGGAGGATACAAAGAAGTGTAAGGGACAATCTACCATCAAGGAGGTTGGGGGGAGCAGAACCAATACACAGGTAAGGACTTCTACATTGTCTGGTACAAACATACGAGGATGATAGATCTAAGGCGGGAGCCCAGAGGCCATCCTGTCCAACCCCTTCCTATCATACATGGTGCCACTGAGGTCTGGAGTTAAATGACTTGCCTAAAATCACATAAGTAGTATGTATCAGAGGCTGGATTTGATCCCAGGTCCACTGACTTTAAAGCCAGTCCTCTTTCCGTGGTATCGCTCTGCTTCCTTTAAGTTGAGAGAAAGGAGAGATTGCAGGGGGAAGTTTGGGATGGCTTCATGAAAGAGGTGGGGATGTGGGACTTGAGCTGGGTCCTGAAGGATGAGTGTATTAAGGTAAGTGGAAAGGAGACATGAGGGTCTTAAAGGGGAACAGCCAGAGCAAAAGCATGAGGTTTATTTGTTTTTCTATATTTTTTGCAATTTAGATATTTTAGATATTATCTTTCTCCCAATTACATGTAAAAGCAATTTTTAACATTTGGGTTTTTTTTAAGTTTTGAATTTCAAAATTCTATCCCTCCCTCCCTAACTCCTCCCTGAGATGGTAACCAATTTGACATAGGTTATACGTGTGCAATTATGTAAAACATTTCCATATTAGTCATTTTGTGGAAGAAAACTCAAAAGAAAAAAAAAGAAAGTGAAAAACAGTATGCTTTGGTCTGTATTTGGGCTCTATGGGTTCTTTTTCTGGAGATAGATAGCATTTTTTTTTATTGTTAAGTCCTTTGGGATTGTCTTAGATCAGTGTATTGCTGAGAATAACTAAATCATTCATAGCTGATCTTTGTGCAATGTTGGTTTTACTGTGTACAATGTTCTCCTGGTTCTGCTCTCTTCACTTTGCATCAGTTAATGTAGGTCTTTCCAGGTTTTTCTGAAATCATCCTGTTCATCATTTCTTATAGCACAGTAATATTCCATTACAACCACATACTACAACTTGTTCAGTCATTCCGCAATTGATGGACATCCCCTAGATTTCCAGATCTTAGCCACCACCAAAGAGCTACTATAAATATTTTTATACAAATATGTTTTTCACTTTTTTAAAAGAAATTCTTTGGTAGTTGTGTGACTCTGGGCAAGTCACTTAAACCCAATTGCCTTGACAAAAAATAATCTCTTTGGGATACAGACCTAGGAGTGGTATAAGCATGAGGTTTTAAAAGAAATTTACACTTATAACCACCTCCCCTTTCCCTAACTTTAACTTTGCCCTCACTGTCTAACAACAATAATAAAATTGAATGACTCACATTCCCATAGCACTTTCAGGTTTGCAAATGTGCTTTCCCCACAATGATCCTATAAGGTAGGTAGTACAACTACCATTATTCCCATTTGATGGGTGATCAAACTGAGGCTTAAAGGGACTAAGTGCCTTGCTTATATTCACACAGACAGTAAGTGTCAGAGTGTTGGACCCAGGTCTCTTCTGAATTCAGATTCAGTACTTTGTTTACTAGGGCACACTGCCTCTGTCAATGGAGAGTTTACGAATTTTCTCTCTTCTTATTTCTCTAGGAACCAACTATCTGGAACTCATTCTTAGTCCTCCTTCCCCTAGAACTGGTTGGTCATCCCTGCTCAGCATCTTAGGAGCTTCTTTCACGGTGTGATGGAAAGAACACTGGATCTAGGACGTAAGAGATTTGGGTTCTGATCTTCACTTCTTGATATGTGACCATGGAGAAAGGAAGTGCTATAAAGCTCATCAGCCACCTTCCCAAGGTTACAGAGGTTCCCTGGTTTCTACCCTATCCCTTCCCACTCATCTGTGTTACCCTGCATTCTGCCAAAATAGCTAGGTTTCTATTTATTTATTTTTTTAGCTTGACATTCAATGCCCTTTTCAAGCTAATCCCAACTTCCTGCTCTTAATATAAGATCATAATTTTAGAGCTGGCTGAGATCGTAGAGACAATTTAGATGCATATACCTCGCCCACCCCCAGAGGATCACAGACTTGGGGTTAAAAAGGAACTTAGGATCCATCTAATCTAACACTCTCCTTTTACAGATGATGAAACTCTGAGGTTCACCTCAGAGAAGGGACGTGACTGGTCAAAGGCGATACAGGTAGTAAGTCACAGAGCCAAGATTCAAAACCAGACGCTTTAACTCCAAACCCACTGCTCTTCCCATGGCTATATGAGTGTTGTCGTTTTTAAAATCAGATTATATTCTACTTATCCCCAACATTGACTAATTACTTTAATCTCTTTACTGCTCCAGAACAAGAGGAGCTCTACCATACTAATCTCGTCACTCAGGATGTATCCTCCCTCTGGTCTGCTCACCCCCACTCCTCTATCCCTTCTATTCAAATCCTATCATCAGACAAATCAATAATCATAATAATAGTTTACATTATATAGTGCTTTAAGGATTGCACATTGACCGATGCATATATTTTCTCATTTGATCTGTACGATGACCATTTTACTCAGCTCCTCATGACTCCAAGTCCAGCAGTCTACCCACTGCATCACCTTGCTGCCTTATGTCTCCCCTGTTCCTCGAAGCATTTCCTGGGCCACCCCAACCCAGAGTGCTCAATCTCTCTCTTCCTCCTCTAAACGTTGATAGCTTTTATTGCCTATATTAGTTGATTGATAATCTGTTGCTTTGTAGCATCACTGTAAGTGTTGTTTTGTTTGTTACTTAACTTGTCCATTATGGTCTGGCTGTTTGTAGTCTTTCCTCCCTTAGGTTCTAAATTATACATTGTTTCATCTGAGTAGACTGTAAGCTTCTTGAGGGCAGGCATGCTTTTTTGTTTTGTCTTTGTATCTTCCAGGTCTAATGAAGTGCCTGACACATGTTGTAGGTGCTTGATAAAAGCTTGTTAAATTGAATGGGATTCCAAAGGGAAGGTTTGGTACCTTGTTCATCTTTGTATCCGTCATAGTGTCTGGCATAGAGATCAGTAATTAATAGTAAGCATTGACTGAGAACTTATTACTGCACGGCAGGCACTGTGCTAGGTGATAGCAATACAGGGACAAAAATGAAATAGTTTCTGCCCTCAGCAAACTTGCAATCTATTGGGGAAAACAGCAAGAATATGTTTGTGTGTATGTGTGTACATATATATATATACATATATATATGTGTGTGTGTGTACATATATATACATATCAATACGGAAACACACATATATATGGACACACACAAAACATACACAAAGAAATTTCAGGAGGGTGCTGGGGGAATCAGGAAGGTGGTTCTTAAGCTGAGCTTTGAAAGAACCTATGGATTCTCCTGCAAAAGGTAAGGATGAGGGAAGGTATGATCCAAGTGAAGAAGCAAAGCCTGCAGTTGGAAGGTAAAACCATTCTGGAAAGCAACTTGGAACCATACACAAAAAGTTACTCAACAGAGCTTGCCCTTTGATCCAAGTATACCACTGCTAGGCCTATCCCCCCAAAAGATCGATGAAATCAGAAAAGATCTGGTACGTACAAAAATATTTAAAGTACCTATTCTTTTGGTGGCAAAAAAAACTGGAGACTGAAGGGATGCCCAATCAGTTGGATAATGGCTAAACAAATTGTGGTAAATGAATGTGATAGAATACTATTGTGCTATAAGAAATGAGAAAATAGATAATTTCAAAAAGAGGTGAAAAGATGTGTATGAACTGATGCAGAGAGAAGTAAGAAGAACCTTCATATCATAACGTCAATAATATAAAAACAAACAATTTTGGAGACATATGAACTGAGGAAGAATGAGATGAGAAAAACAAGGATAACAATTTATACAACAACTTTATAAAAACAAATAACTTTTAAAGCAGTAAGAACTCTAATCAACTCATTGACCACCCATGATTCCAGAGGACCAAATGTTGAAAACATACTACTACCTACCTCTTGACAAAGAAGTGGTATACTCAGGGTACAGAATGAGACATGTTTATTTTGAATGTGGTCAGTGGGAGAGTTTGTTTTGCTTTACTTATTTTTTTTTCAAGGAAGTTGTTTGTCTTTTCTTTTTCCCATGGGATGAGAGTGGAGTGGGAGGAGAGAAAATAGATTTCTCTTAATTTAAAAAAAATTAAGTTAGGAATATAACTCCTGTCCCAAAGGACTCTTCAAAGGTGGTGTCTTCTTCAACACTTTTTTTTAAGAGGGAGTTCCCTTTGGGACTCCTCAAGCTTCAGGTCTTCTGTGAGTTTTGAGTTGCTTTGGGCACATCTGGTTTCAAGCTTAGAGAAAGAAGGTGGAAAGGGCCAATTATACTTCATAATGCTGAAGGAAAAGACTCTGGAAAGACATAGAAGTAGCTGACAGTCTCCATCAGCCCTATTCCCAGCTTGTTATAGAGACATGCATTGAGTCTCCCCTTGGGTGAGATCCAGGTGTCTCTCTACTTTGAGCTGAGCTACCTCACTTCCAATGGAAGAGCTCCTTTACCCTATACTGTTGAGTATCTATTCTCCTGTGTATATTTTCTCTGATTTTTGTTTTTCTATGATTTAGATGAATGGGTTTCATTGCTATTCAT
The DNA here is from genome assembly GCA_028646595.1 of Phalanger gymnotis. Taxonomy (NCBI): domain Eukaryota; kingdom Metazoa; phylum Chordata; class Mammalia; order Diprotodontia; family Phalangeridae; genus Phalanger; species Phalanger gymnotis. The sequence goes on along the minus strand of CM053624.1, from coordinate 117,890,709 downwards.
GGTGTATATTTATTATTGATCATTGTAGATCATATTAGGTGAGGAAGGAATCAAGCTTTGGATATAGAGCTTGGAGTCTCCCTTTCTCCTATAATAATGATAAATCTGGAACCCCAAAGTGCCCAAAGCAACTTGAAACTTGAAGAAGAATTGAAACTTGTGGAGTTCCAAAGGGGACTTCCCCTTGAAGAGTGCTGAAGACTCCACTTTTAAAGCATCCCAAAAGGAGATTGGACTTTGGAGAATCCCAAAGAGGATTGTCTAAAGGCTGGAGCTCTCTTGCTTCTCACCAACTCCACCTGCCTCCTGATGTAGGCAAGGAAGGCCTTTATCACTACCAACAAGGAGAGAGTCCCATATGAATAGGCTTTGGGGCAAAAGTATCAAAAAAAAGAGATAGAATGATATTGGAGCTCTAAGTAGACAATTTGCTGGAATGTCTAGTGTGTGAAGAGGAGTAATATGTTATTGACCCAGATAATGTTTCTACCCCCCACCCCATGATTTTTTAGCAAAAGACCAAGGCTTCTTCAATGACCAGTGACCAGTGCTGAGACACTGACTTATGTGGACTTATAGCACTAAAATTCCATGATGCTTATAACACTTTGAGGTGAATTTGCCACTAACAAGACAAGTCTATGATTTGGTTCCATTTATCTGAAAAGGGATCATGAGACTGTAGACCCAGAGCTGGAAGGAACCTTCGAAGCCATCAAGTTCAACCCTATCATTCTACGCATAAGGAAACGGAGGCCCAGAGAGGGCATCTTGTGCAGGGTCATGCCACACAGCTAAGTGTCTGAGGTGGGATTCAAACCAGGCATTCCTGACTCAAAGTCCAGTGCTCTGTTCATTGTATATCATACTGCCTCTCTTAGAGACTCAAACATTTTCCTGCCCCTGTATAAAACCTTGGAGAACTCACGTCTGCATGGCTGTATGTGTTTCTGGCTGCTGCCCTTCACAAAAGCCATATCAAGGAGTTGGAGGAAATTCAAGAATGGGCAACTGTAATAATCCAAGAATTTGGGGGAAAGATCATCTAAGGATGGACAGACTAAAGAAATAAAGGGTTTTTAAGATGAACAGACAAAAGCAGAGAGAAGAAGTGAGCAAAGGATAAAATCAGGAATAGGATAGAGAGGATGTGGCAGTATGCATTGACCAGTGTGTTAAAAGGGTAGGGAGAGCTTTGTGTTATGGCCTCATTCATGTTGGAATGGTCACTCCTTGAGTTTGCTTTGTTGCTCCCAATTAGTTTCTCATAAAATAAAGTGTTTGGACTAAAAGGGCCTAGAGTCAGGAAGAGTCCTCTTCCTGAGTTCAAATCTGGTCTCAGCCACTTATTAGCTGTGTGGCCCTGGGTAGGTCACTTAATCCTGTTTGCCTCAGTTTCCTCATCTGTAAAATGAGCTGGAGGAGGAAATGGCAAACCACTCCAGTATATCTTTGCCAAGAGAACCCCAAATGGGGTCATGAAGAGTTGGGCATGACTAAAACAACTCAACAACAAGAAAATTGGACTAGATAATCACAGACATCCCTTTCAGATTGAAAGTTCTAGAATCTTCCTATGATTTGACTCCAGAGCAAAGAGCTAGAAGCCACCAAAAGAGAAAATTTGAGCTTGATGACCCTGGAGACAGGTAATCAGTATGAGAGAACATTGGATTTGGGAGTCCAGAGACCTGGGTTCTAGTTTTAAGTCTCTCTCTACCTGTGTAAAACTGAGTAAATCATTTCTTCAGGCTTCTGTTTCCTCATTTGCAAAATCAGGGTCTTAACTTCACTAGAAGAGTTCCAGTATCCTGTTCCAGCTCTAACATTCTAGAGTTGATGATTTTGCTAGCTGGGATAAGCTTCCCCGACTGAGCTTGCTCCGGTCTTGGCCCACCTGCAATGCTCAGCATTCCACTCTCCTGTGAACCCTCCCCTCCATTCCTGCTTCAAAGGCCCGGTTGTATGTGCCTTATTTAAACAGACTGTTTGGCAATCAGGAGTGTACCTGGAGAGGAAACGGTCCCAGCCCTTCTGCTTTCCCTCACATTGCCATGAGTGCCAGCCACCTTCCTATACAGCCCTCCAAGGTCACGATGTAGAATCAATCAGTCCACTTCACACCCAGAAGCGGACCTGCCCCCTGCCCCTGCTCCCACCCCTGCCCCATGTCTCCGGCGGGTTTACTTAAGGCTGAATGCTATATCTAGTAGTTCATTAATTTTTTTGTGTGTGCCAAAATGCGGATCATTTATGCTTATCCTCAACTAAATAACTCAGGTCATAAGAGGTAATGCCATGGGTAGTGGAATGTAAACAAACACATTCTACCTCAATAAACATGCTAATTTCCAGCTATAATATTCACGAGTAAAAGATCCATCACGCAGACCCTATTTGGCGAAGGCAGCAGCCCTCATCAGTCAATGGAGGAGGCTCCCGCCAGTTCACTGCAGGAGGCAAATAGTACAACTTAACTTGCTTGATGACGCCCTCGGGGGAAAACATGAGCCTCATAAATGAGTCTGGAAATGTGATAAAAGGATAATCTTGCATAAATGAGTCTATATCATCATTACCTGCACAAACAGAAGAAGGGGCCATGATTTGAATGATGTATTCACATTTAATATAAATTAAGACTGAAAACAATGCACAAGGCCAGCATCGAATGACTGCTACCTTCAAAATAAAAGGAATTGGGCATCTATCAGGGCTGCCCAGCTCATTGGGTTCTATTGTGGTGCTATGGCATCAGGTGAGATGCCCATGGCCCTGCCAGAGGACTAGGACTGTGCATGAAGGAGCCAGCCCTAGAACCATGGGCAGGGGTTTGTATCAGGGACCCCAGGAATAATGCTAGGCATATAAGAAGATAACTTAGGGATGTGGTGCCTCTGGCAAGGGCTTGGGTATCTCGAAATGGGCGGTGCCTACTTTTGTGGCCTTGCTTAAGTCACTTCAATGTTCTCATCTACAAAATGTGGACAGAAGAGGGATGAGAGGGAGAGGAGGAAAAGAGAGAAAGAGGAAAGGAGGGAGGGAGGGAAGGAAGGAAGGAAGGAAGGAAGGAAGGAAGGAAGGAAGGAAGGAAGGAAGGAAGGAAGGAAGGAAGGAAGGAAGGAAAGAGCTATGTTGCCTAACTGGAACTGGCCAGTTGGGTCCCCAGTGGGGCAGCTACCACTACTCGTAGATTGTTGTTTGTCTGCATTCTTGAAGAGGACCATGACATTAGGAAAGTAATGTGAAAGTAAATTGAATTTAAGTGAGGGAGGGTACAAAGTCACCAGCCTCACTTTCTCCCCGGGAGCCATCTAGCCAAATGTATATTAGGATGACTGGAGATGTAAAGTAAGGAGGTTGGGCTAGATGGTCTCTGAGGCCCTTCCAATTCCAAATCAATGGTCTTTACTAACCCTAGTGTGGTTAAAACTTAGCACTCTCCTTAATAAAGGAGGTCTTAATCTGGGGGCCTGTAACTTGTTTCTTTTTTCTCAGTATCTTGATAACTATTTCCATGTAACTGATTGCCTCTATAATCCTGTATATTTTGTATTATGTCTTTAAAAACACTGTTCTAAGAAAGGATCCATAGGCTTCACCAATTGGCCTGCCCAAGGGGTCCATGGCATAAAAAGGACAAGAGCTCTTGCTTTAACAGGAAGGAATGGAGGTCTTTCAGCAAATGTGGGAAATTGGACATTTGGCTTCCTGACCCCCAATCTTTCTTGTTTCCCCTCTGTGACTTCTCCCCAGCTCAGTGCCCTGAGCATCTCTTCCTTCTCCTCAATTCAGACTTGCCCTTCAAGAAAAAAAAAAAAGATTTGTCACTTAAGTTTTTAAATGAATGAGTTTCTGTTACTGTTAACCTGCCCCATTTTCAGCTTGATCTCATGAGAGATGAAGAGACTTGCCCAAGGTCACACAGGTAACTAGTTGGTGATACAACTGGGACAAGAGCCCAGGTCTGATGCCTGCATCACCGCTCTTTTCCCTGTGACACATTGGCTTTAATTAAGAAGTGCTGATTTGGAACCAGCAAGAGGGCAAACCTTTGGAGCAGGTACGGCAAGGTAAACTCAATCAAGACTGAGAAGGGGAATTTCTTGGTGACTTGTAGACAGAAGTATATTCAATTTAATGTAGCCCAGACTTGGGGCAGGCAGCAAGGGATGAAGCAGAGATATCTAAACTGAGTAAAATCTTAACAACTGTCATCAGAGCCTTAAAAGCTGACTAGACAATAGCCAGCCTCTGCATCAGAAACATTTCTGAAGGACCTCCATGTTCCCACAATACTCCAAAGTACTGGGGGAATGTGGAGGTTCTCTGGAGAGACCCCTTACATAAACATCCACAGTTCCCCTACTTGTAACTAGCAGGGGGATGGGGGAGCAAAAAGTTAGACTTTATAACGATCTGATTTTTAATATCTGATACTTATTATTAATCTGATGCTTATTATTATACTATATTATTATTATATTATAATTAATTATAATTACTATCTGATGCTTATTAACAGTGTGACCTCGAACAATAATAGCTAACCTTTATATAGTGCCTACTATGTGTCAGACACTTTAAAATTCTTATCTCATTTGGGCCTCACAACAAACCCTGGGAGGTAGGTACTATTATCATTCCCGTTTTACAGTGAGGGAAACAGAGGTTAAGTGACTTGCTCAGGGTCACACTAAGTGTCTAAGGCCAGATTTACACTCAGGTCTTCCTGTTTCCAAGCCCAGCATTCTCTTCACTATGCCATCTAGCTGTTCCGTAAAATGGGGGTGATAATCTTTGTATTCTGTAGGCCACATTCATGTATATATATGTATATAATATAGATGATATAGATATAGATAGATACATGCACACATATACACACATATGTATATGTATATGTGTATATATGTATATGTATACACATGATATACATACACACATAGCATGTATATACATACATGTGTATATGTGTATACATATACATACCTATAATATCATACATTGTATGTTAAATATAACATATTATATAATATATACATATATAACATATGTTATATATCCTATATATTATATGTAACACATATAATCTATAAAATTCATCTGTACACATTATATATGTGCATATATATGTACACACATTACAAAGCAAATGTTGATATCTGCATTATAAGAGGAAGTTCCTTCACAGGGAGTTTCTTATATCAATGAAATCACAAGTTTACTCATCTTTTTCCCTACCTCCATTTTTTTTTTGCGGGGGGAGCTTACTGTTATGAGGAAAATGCTGTCATAACACAACCTGTCACCTGTCCTCACTGTCTCAATAAAATAGGCAATCTAGTTCTCAGAGAGACTGGCCTTGACACACAAGGGGATGTGTTAGTGTTCTGATAATTTACTATGGGAGATAAGGCAGGGCTATGTTTTGAGGGAGCGCCCCAGGTTCTTGGGTGGCAGTAGCAAAAACAGGAAGCGGGCAATAGGTGGCTATTGATGAACCACAAAGTCAGAGCCTTTAGGGGCCTTGCTGGGGAAGAACAAAGCTTCTCTAATGGTAGTTTTTTGCAACCTGGTAATCAAAAAGATATAAATAACAACAGATAGAGAGTCAGCACTCTATATCTGGAGTTAGGAAGACTTGGGTTCAAATCCTACCTCTGAAGTCTATAAGGTATGTGACTATGTAGAAGGCACATAACCTTTTCAAGTCTCAGTTTCTTCAGCTGTAAGATAGAGTAATGAAACTCACAGTTCACCAAGTTACCAGGAGGCTCAAAGGAAATAATGTGTAGAAAGCACTTTACAGGCTGTAAAACACTATGTCAGCTACTATCTGTGCTTAAATCCTAGATTTTATTTGGAAGCTAGCATCATTGTGGTTCATCTGTAATACTAAGTCTTTCCTTTGGGGTGGCACAGAACTGAGCACAAGATGCTTGAAAAGAGATGTTGATCCAAGTTCACTCATAGCTCCATTGCTTTGCACTGATCCACTGTCCTGCTTGGAATCCACGCCTACTCACCTCTTTCCTTTCAAGATTCAGCTCACATACACTTAGAATTCAATTCAATTCAATTCAATAAATATTCATTAAGCACCAACTATATGCCAGGTGCCATGGTAAATGTTCTCCTTGTGCCCCACCCCCAATTCCTAGTACCCTCCCTCCCAAACTACTTGTCTTTTTAAATCTCTATGTGAGATTTTAATTTAATATTTTTAATATTTTATTTCCCCCCAATTACATATGAAAACAATTTTAACATTCTTTTTTTTTTCAGATTTTGAGTTCCAAATTCTCTCTGTTCCTCCCTCCATCCACTCCCCTGCATTGAGAAGACAAACAATTTGACATAGGTTATACGTGTAACTACCTTGTTTTTAGTACTCTGTATATATTTTCCTAATATTTATTCTATGCCTACTTCGGTTTGTATTTTTTGGATCCCCCATCAGAATGGAAACGCCTTGGTGCTACTCAGCAGCAGGATACCTCTAGGGGGCGGTACCACCAGAGGCATACCCCTGAGATGGCTGGAAAACTAGATGCCTTCTGAACCTAGCCTTGTAAAGAGTTTTATAGACTCATCAGAGGGCAAAAATTCTCTCTGCCCTGTTTTCTCTGGCCCTGCCCTCATTTCCCTTTGTTGCATACGGTCTAACTCCTCTCCTTGCTCCTCACCATCTCCCTAGGCTCCCTAGATCCCTCTCTCCTCTGAAACCCTACAGCAGCTGTTATGGGTACCACCCATTAGCATTGTGAATTATCTATTTGAGGCGCAAGACATAAGGGCTAGACTTGGAATCAGGAAATTCGAATTCAAATCTTGTCTCTGACGATGTTGACTGGCCATAAACTGGCCATAAAGCCATTTCACCATGCCGGGCCTCAGTTTCCATATCTTCACAATGAGAGGGTTGGAGGATTGGAGAGTCAGTTCTGTGCCACCCCAAAGGAAAGACTTAGTATTACAGATGAACCACAATGATGCTAGCTTCTAAATAAAATCTAGGATTTAAGCACAGATACTAGCTGACATAGTGTTTTACAGCCTGCAAAGTGCTTTCTACACATTATTTCCTTTGATGGCTTCTGGAGTCTCTGCCAGCTCTAGTATTATCTCTGAGGTCATCTCTAAAGTCTCTGACTCTAAATTCTGTGATCCTATGAACGTGTATCTTGTCTCCCCAATGTTTTGAGGATTAATGGTAGATCTTGCCTCTTGAGAGTCAGCATGGCATGGTGGATACAGTGACAGATTTGAAGTGAGGAAAAACCTGGGTTCAAATCCTACCTCTACTACTTGCTGGCCATGTGGCCAGGGGCAACCCATTTAACTTTATGAGCCTCAGTTTCCCCATTTGTAAAATAGGGATCAAAATACATCTAGTACCTACTAGATGAGACTCAGTGGCTAGAGTCCAGGATTTGGAGTCAAGCAGAGCTTAATTTAAATCCTACCTCAGACACCTACGTGACCTTGGATAAATCATTTGACCTTTCTGTGCCTAGTTTCTTCATCTGTAAAATGGGGATTCTGATAGCACCTAGTTGTTATGAGGTTCAAGCAAGTTCACATAGGTAAAGTGTTTTGCAAATCTGAAAGCCTAAATTAGCTATTATTATTAATGATAATAACAATGTGCTCTACAAGCTTTAAAATGTTCTAGAAATGTCAGTTTCTATCATTCCTCTGTATTCACCACCACATCTAGCACCAAGTTTTGTTCTTTGATCCCTCACGTATATTTAGTAGAACTATGAGGACCTGATGAAAGCCTTAACCATCTTTCATATTAAATTACATTTCTCAAAGGGCTTTAATATTTAATTTAATAAACAATTGTTAAGCTCATACCATATACAAGGCACTGTACTAGGTGTAGAGATATAAAGCAAAAGGGAGGTGGGGGAGAGTCCTTTCCCTCAAGGGGTTTACACTCTTGAGCTAGGTTGTTGTTATTCAATAGTTTCAGTCATGTCTGATTCTTCCTGACCCCATCTGGGGTTTTCTTGGCAAAGATACTGGAGGGGTTTGCCATTTTCTTCTCCAGCTCATTTTACAGGTGAGGAAACTGAGGCAAACAGGGTTAAGTGACTTGCCCAGGGTCACACAGCTAGTAAGTGTCTAAGGCTGGATTTGAATTCAATAAGATAAGTCTTCTTGATTACAAGCCCAGTGTTCTATCCACTATGTCACATTGCCACCCTATAATAATATCATCTACCTCAAAATCAAGTAAGGATCAAATGAGATGTATGTGCATACACACAGAGACACACACACATGGAAAAGTTTGGAAATAATGGTAAAGACAAAAGATATTTTATTTTTACAAAATTTACAAAAATGCTACATACACATATATATGTATGTGTGTACATGTATCTGGAGTGTTCTATCTTTTAAACCATAATTAATATAACTAACAAGGTGCTCTATGCCTTTTTTTAGGTGAAAATGCCTCTTTGATTGAATTACATAATCAAAGAATCAAAAATATTAATTAGCTGTGAACAATTCCTAGACCCTCTATTGAATCATTCATCGAAAGTGTACACTAGGTATGAACAAGTCTTTAGTCATTTTGGGAGCAGTGTAGCACTTTTGAGCTTTCATTAGATGAAATCACGTGATAACATATTGGAAATGTATTGGGATTAGTTGAAAGAATTAAAAATACTCTTAGATTTATGCATATCAGAAAACAGATTTGAGCAGGGAGTTAATCGAGCTTCTTGAGCTCTTTGAGGAGCCAGAACTTTGAGGGCGGCAGTGGGCAGGTAGCTGGAATCTGGGTGAGTGTCATCCCATTTTCCCTTTGACTAGGAGATAATCTTGTGAATTTCAAGAGGTAGAAAGATCTGGATTTGTCTTCAGGGATGGCAGCAGAATCCCAGGAGCAGCAGTGGTCTGAGGACAAATTAAACAGGTAACTTCAGGGAGTATGACCTCTCTGGGTTAGAAAAAAGTGCAGCTATGGCACCAACCCTCAGAGACAAGGACGGAATCAGATTTCAAGAGAATGAAATGAGAAACTTCCAGGTCATTCAACAGTTAATGACAATTTTTTTTTTTAACTTAGCCATAGCAGGGAAAGGATATTTAACAGGTATATGTGTTTGGGATCCCACAAGTTGATTTAGCTGAGCAAAGCTCTCTACCCTGTTGCACACTTCAGGAAGTTTTGCACTCAGCAGCCCAAAAGTGATGTCAATAGCTCAAGCCTTTAATCCCCTGAGTTAATTGTCTTGAGGATGATTTGAATACCTTTTAAAAGAAAACCAGCTCAGTCTGTATAGGGCTAGAGGGAGGGGGAAAGAGTTAGGATATTATATTGCTCTCGCCAAAACTTCTATCAATCCTGATAGGACCCATGAGTTACTCTTTGGCCAGATATGCTAACTCTGAGCTCACTTTTCCCAGGAACTTTGTTTATGGAGAACATGTTCTGGTTTGGGGAAAACGTTATATTCCAATTGGTCTTACTATACCATCTCAGTAAATATCCCTATCAAAAAGCTAATTAACTCTGACTGGCTAATTGATAATTAATGTGTATGTGTGAGGAAGCATACCAGATGGGGGCTCATGGGAAAGAGTACTAGAATACCACCCCTAACCACTCAGGGTTACCTCTAGAAGCATGAAAGAAGTACTCAGCTGCCCTTAGGGTACCTATCAGTGGGAGATAGGATTGAGAAAGTGAGCCCAGAGGGACCACTTTGTAAATCTTTGGACAGCACTTTACAAATCTTAATGCACTATATAAACATCAGCTATTATGTTAGATAGCAAACTGAGGTGTTCCCACTCCAAGTCTAGTTGTTTTCCACCCCCACCCCATCCCTCATTCTAGGATAATCTCATTGTTCAGTAAGAATTCCTTCTGCTTCTCTCTTTGCCAGCTTTGTGCAGAAATTTTAAAAAAATAGAATGAAAGGAAAAATAGTAAATAGGAGGAAATTTGATTTGTTTTAGGCTTGTAGCCTGATTTCCATTAAGGCTGTCACCTGGGTTGTTCCAAATCCTGTATATAGGGTATTGTACCTATAGTTGTGGCTGATATGGAGGAGGTTGGTTGACTACTTTTTTCTCTACAGAGGAAAAAAACAGAAGAAATGAGGAAGTAAGTGTAAGAAGGATTCCATTTGAAATAAGGAACATTTTCTTATGGAGAGGACCGCTGAGACTTTGAAATAAATGACTAAGACAGATGAGGGAATAGCTTGCCCTGTCAGAAAATATTTTAAAATGGGAAGGATCTGACTAGCCTAGAGTAGGTTTATCCCTGATCTTCCCAGAAGATCATTGACACAGAGGTGATCGACTCAAGATGCAGAACAAGACATATGTCTTTGGACATGGCCAATGTGGGAATTTGTTTTGCTTGTCTGCATTTATTTATTACAAGGCTTTTGCTTTTCTTTCTTTCTTCTTTTTTTAGTGGAGCTTTTGATGGTCATATGATGATGGAGGATTGAGGAAGAAAGAAAGAAAGAGAGGGAGGGAGAGAAGGAGGGAGGAAGGAAGGAAGGAAGGAAGTATGGAAGGGAGGGAGGAAGGAAGAAAGAAAGAAGGGAGGGAAGGGAGGAAGGAAAGAAGGAAGGAAAAAAGGAAGGGAGGAAGGATGGAAGGGAGGAAGGAAGGAAGAAAGAAAGAAAGAAGGGAGGGAGGGAGGAAGAAAAAATAAAGAAAAAAAGGGTCATTGAGGCATCTTCTTTTTAATGGAGAACAGAAGAATAGAAGGAAAGTCAGAAAGAAGACCAGGCAAATAGGATAGCTTTGAAAGCCAGAGGTTGATCTTTTTATATACTTTAAAAGAAAAGCAAACCATGTACAATAGAAACTTGCTATTTCATGTAGAATCATCTTTTTCTGTTCTACTGTATATATGAATGTTCCTTCTATTTGTTGCCTGTTAAGTTCAGAATAAAAATTAAAATTCATTTATAAAGAAACTTTCCTGGAAGCAGGGAAATGCACTGAATGACCTTTGAAAGCCCCTTTCAGCTGAGAAGTCCACATCTCTGGGACCTCTTGGCACATTGAAAGAGCCCTGCTAAGCAGGAGACACGATGTAAATACTACTGAATCTGCCAGATAAACGACCGTCTTCTAACAGCCAAAGGAGTGGAATTATGGGGAATTACATAACCTAGAAATGAGTTTTGGAGCTATTATTTTTTAAAAGGATATTAATACTGTTGGAAAACTTCAGCTAACAAAGCTCGGCAAAAACCAGAGCAGAAGAAATCTCAGCCCCAAAGTCTTGGCTGAGAAATCCACTTTCTCTGCCAAGCAGCCACACGTTTAAGCTTGTGAATAATTCTGAGCTACGTGTTTAAAATACTTTTCTTGGTTTTGCAAGTGGAGGGCTGGAAGAAAATAATCTGTCATTATGGAGTTTGGTCTGCAAAATAGGTTGGCTGAAAGTGATATGTTGAAATAGCAGGAGTTGGAAAGCATGACTCATGAACACTGGGGATGTAGATCCCATTGAAAGGGATGAAGTGAAATCCCAATTTAAGGACCTCAGAGAAGTTGCTACACCTTTCTAATAATAATTAGCTGTGGCTTAGTAATTTCTTCTTTTTCAAAGTGCTTTTGCATCCATTATCTCGTTTTTTTCTTACAACCACACTTTAAGCTAGGCATAAATAATGAATATGGTGTTGTGAAAAGAGCATGAGGTGGGCAGTCAGAAATCCTGGATTCTCTCCAGCTCCCCCAGTGACTAGCTTTGTGACTTTGGGTGACTCATTGCCTTTTCTGGGTCTCAGTTTCTTTTGCTGTAAAATGGCTGGCTTGGATTAGCTGATCTCAAAATTATTATGATCTGGGATTCTATAAACTGCTTGATGGAGAGCAGAAAAGTGTGTGGGAAGAAATGGTATGTACCACAGCATGCGTCATTCTGCTTAAATTACCTGGAAAGGAGGGTCAGTGTCTTCTCTTCCCTTCCCCATAAAGACTTCCTTAATGCTTGGGCTCCGCATAATACAGTAGAAAGCTCTCAGGGCTTGGGGTCAGAAGAGGTGGGTTTGAGTCTCGAAATTGTCCTCTAGTAGCTAAGTAATTTTGACAAGTAATTTCCCCTGTTGGAGCTTAACTTCTTCGTCTGTAAAATAGGGATAGAAAGAAGGAAACAAACATTTATTAAGCACCTACTGTATTCTGGGCACTGTGCTTACAAATATTATCTCATTTGATCCTCATAACAATCCTAGAAGGGAGGTACTATAATTATCCCCATTTTACACTTGAGAAAGCTGAGGTAAGCAGAGGTTGAGTGACTTGCTGAAGTTGGAACACAGGTTCCAACACACAGGTTGGAAATGTCTGAAGCCAGATTTGAACTCACAAAAATGAGTCTTCCTGACTCCAGGACCAGCACTCTATCTACTGTACCACCTACCTACCCTTATGCAACTTACAGTTTTAGAGAATTTCCAAGATCAGTCAATGTTAAGTGACTTGCCCAGGGTCACCCAACTAGTGTGTATCAAAGGCCATACTTGAACCCAGGTCTTTCTGGCTACAAGTATGCCTCTATCTGCCTGGCTTCTCCACCCCTCCTAAAGTATCTTTGGATATAAAACCAATCCTGGAATCAGGAAGACCTGGGGTCCCATCCTGGCTGTGTAATCTAGACAATTCACTTAACCTCTCAGTTCTCTATCCCTGTCTCTGTCTCTGCTTCATGTACTTTAAATAATTTGCTGCCCCATGATATAATTTCCATTTTACAGATGAGGAAACTTATGCTCAGAGAGCCAGAGTACTTGTTCATATTCACACAGCCTAGTGGGTATTGGAAGTGGACTTGGAACCTAATGTCAAAGCCAGAATTCTAACCACTATACATACCACACTGCCTCCTAGCATATAGAAATGGCCAAGTATGTGTCCTTGACTCATTATAGGTGCTTAATAAATGTTTATTGTTTGATTGATGTGGAGAACAATGGAAAGAGGAGTCTGACTAGAGTCAGACTTCTGGTTCTGCACAAATCCCTTTGTATCAGTTCATACAAGGCTTCCCAGGTTTCTCCGAGAATACATACTAGAGGGTAGCAGCAAAGTTTGGATAATTAGGGTAGGAGTGGTTTGTAGATGAGTTAGAATGCCAAGCATGAGGTTCTCAGGCCTTATGCATCACATGATGGCATGGAAGAAAGAATGCACAACTAGGAGTAAGGAATCATGGGTTTTAGTCTTGGTTCTTCAACAAACTATGCAATCTTATTTTTTGAATTTTATTTTTCAATTAACAAGCATTTATTTTCTCTTTCTCTTACCCACCTTCCATATAAAAGAAAGGAAGGAAGAAAATCCTTGTAACAAATAGGCATATTCAAGTAAAACAAATTTCCAAATTGGCCATGTCCAAAAATCTTTATCTCCTTTTATAACTTGTATCCGTCATCCTTCTGTTAAGAGGTTGGCAGCATGCACCGTTATTTGTCTTCTAAAACCTTGGCTGGTCATTGCATTGATCAGAGATCTTAAGTCTTGCAAGGTTGTTAGTCTTTATCATATTGTTCTCATCTTATGCGTCGTTCTCTTGGTTCTGCACAAATCACTTTGCATCGGTTCATGTGAGGCTTTCCAGGTTTCTCTGAACCCATTCCCCTTGTCATTTCTTAGGGGGTAGCTAGATGGTGCAGTGGATAGAATGCCAGTCCTGGAGTCAGGAAGATTCATCTTTGTGAGTCAGACACTTACTAGCTGTGTGACCTTGGGCAAGTCACTTCACCCTGTTTGCCTCAATTTCCACATCTGTAAAATGAGCTGGAGAAGGAAATGGCAAACCACTCCAGTATCTCTGCCAAGAAAAATCCAAATGGGGTCACAAAGAGTCCGACACAACTGAAACTACAGAACAGCAATAACAACCAATAATATTCCATTAGCTATATTGTCTTAAAGAAGCCACTTCCCTCCCGCAACCCCAGCCCCACCCCAGGCTTCTCTCTTTGCCTATGATGGGAGAATGTTGAGCTGGGCCATCTCTGAGGCCTCTTCTAATTCTAAAAGTCTATAAGGATGCATCGAAAATATTAAGAACCAGAGTGCATCACCAAAAAATCAAGAGGCTGGACATGGGAACATGGTTGGGAGAATCACGAGATCGGGGAGGTCAATGGGCAGGCCCAGACCAACAGGCCGGCATAAGCGCTCTCTCTGTCTTCTCAGCCTCCTTCTTGAGCTTGTGAGAGGCCAAATTCCATGTCATAAGGGTGAGGTCCAAGTAGAATGAATGAAAAAAAAGCATTTATTAAGGAAGCTCTTTCTACGTACCAGGCACCGTGCTAAGTGCTGGCTATACAATCAGAGAAATGAAACGGTCTCTGCTCTGAAGAAGCTCATATTAGCTGGGAGTCAATTGGAAAGTCCCCATGGTCCTGAAGGTACAATGGAATCCCTTGGAACTCATGTACGGTCCAGGGCCCAGAGAAGAGGTCACAACTGTATTTTTCACTAAGTGTGGGTAAGAAGACCAAAGGCAAAAATCTGGCAGACCTTGATAATGACAACGGATATGACCCTGATACCCCTTTTTAGAAGAGTCAAAAGCATGTCAGACCCCTTCTTCAGAGCTGCCTATAAAAAGGGCTCTTGGGAGCTCTAAGAAGGTGTCAGGGATGGTAGGCTAAACACATTTTCCTGTCTCTTCCCTCTTTCTGCCCTGGGTGACCAGGCTGAACACCCCTAAGAATCTGATTCCTTCTTTCTCTGGATATGGGGTCTCAACAGCACACAAAGCATTCTCCTGCCCCCAAACCTCATTATACTTCCCAGCTGGGATTGTAGCAATGTTTGTTGTTTTCCCATGCCCTGAGGAAGCATAACTGGGACTTTGGAAGGGGAAGAGCCCCAAAATGCCTTCCCTTCCCTCTCTTTGAAGCAAGGCCTGGGGGACTGGAAAAATCTTAAGGGATGTAGACAGATTTATTTTTTGGCTGCAGGAGGAAGCAAGTGGAACCTTGTTAATTACTATGTAAATTACTCTAATAGCCTGACTGCCTTAGTACAAATGTTTGGGGGTTTGAGTATGGGGCAGAGGTAGGCCAGAGATGAGGGGAGGGAAACATGGGGGCTCAGAATGGGAAAGTTGGTGGGGGGAGTGAGAGAGTGAAGCGGTGTTTCCTAGGCTACAGATTTCACAGTCGTGATATTTTAAGAGTTAGGCTCACGCAAGAAAGAAACTGAAGGTGGATGTTGCTTTTTTTTTTCAAACTAGGATAAGAAATCCAAACCCATCCCATCCAAAAAGCAATCATTCTGAGTAGTCAACATATGATACTGGATTCCATGGGAAGCTTTCCATAAAACAGATATCGTAGCAGAGAAACATAATTTTAGCTGTAGAAAGGAGTAGGGTTGAGAGAAGGTGACTTGGCCAAGATAGTACTTGCCTAATAAATGCCTGTTGATTGATTAATCTGCATTATGGTAATTAAATAGAGTACAGATTGTGCATATCTCTTACTATTCTGTAAGCACCATGAGGAGAGGGACATGTTGTTAATGTTTGATGTCTACCCAAAGTGGAACAAAATAAAGCTTTGAAGGCTCTCTTCCAGCAAGGAGTCTCTCAGGCATGTGTCAGAATGCTGTAAGATTCAACCACAGAGATAACGCCAGTCAGTGACTATTAGTATGAAACAAAGAATAAAGCAGGAAGACATTTGCTTACCTCCTCAATTGGAGGTCCTTCAGATGCTCCTACTTATGGATGGTGTGCTGATTATATCAGGTCCCAGAGTATTACAATGCTTCTTGGATGAGACTCAAAATCATACAATACAAATTAAATGGATGAAAAAGGCCAGTTGTCCAGACTATGACAGATAGTTGGGTGGCCAGTCTATTGAGTTGATCTATCAGTACATGTATTTGGGAATAGTCCCTACAGGTAGAAAGTGATTTGGACCTGAAGTTTAAGTAGAGAAAGAAAGTGGACTGGATCACATTTGGAACACTATACAATTCTTTTTATGATACTAAACTACTCTCTAGCACATAGGACTCTATTAAAAAATATACAGATACAAAGTTCAAATATTACTATGTCTATTTTGTAGATGAGAAAATAGAGGCTCAGAACAGTTAAGTGAATAGAAGAACTGAGACTTGAATTCTATATCCTTCAGCTCCAAATCCAGTGATCTTTCCATATTAGCTCCACATATACAAAATTATAGGAATAACCACGGTCTTCTTGAAGAATATAAGTGCCTAAAGCATTTAGGTGTCCAGATGCCCCTAAGTCAGTCATTCTCTTTGCAAGAAGCAAATTCAAATCCAACCACCAGTGCATGCTTTTCAGATAAACTCTCAGAGAACCTTCCATAAAAACTACTTGAAAATGAGTAAATTCATTTTTCTCAAGTAAAATGTATTTTCTATCTCTGTGGATCTATGTTTATATATATGTATATTATGTATATATATATGTATATTATGTTAAATTACATATAAACATATATGTAATATCTGTTTGTTGTTGTTTATCCTGAATTTTCAAAGAGGACCAATAGTATCACAGAGTAATGTCTTAACTTCTGCGTTAATTGTATTTAAGTGAGGAAGAGTAGTATAAAGTTGTCAGCCTCACTCTCTCTTTCAGAGTCATCAAAGTCCAATGGCAAGACAACAATCAAGACAACTGGCAATGGTCTGGGATGCAGTGGATGACCTTGGCGTTGTTGATGTCTGACCAAACTCTAAGCCCTCTGCAGCACCTGCTTCAGCTGTCACGGCCACTGGAACAAGTTGTTCTCATCTGTCCGTTACCGTGGGGGAAGCCCTCACATGCTTGGGGTAGACATACCCATAACTCACCAACAGGTTTTAGTCCTGTGGGTTCCCCCAACCTAGTTTAGCCCATCTTCCAAGGCGATTTACTGGGGTGTGACTGATGTGTATGCTACAGCTTCTTGGATCCAGAGGTGGGAGTTGGGTGAAAAGGTGAACACCAAAGGTGGATGAACATTCCTGAAAAGGGCCCAGCAAGCCCTCATACCAGAGGTTCTAGTCCTCCTTAATACCTTATATTCTCCCCTTACACACACACACACACACACACACACACACACACACACACACAAGTCATGTGAGCAAATATTTATGTAGAGTCATAGAATGATAGCAACCCAGAATCTCAGAGTTGTAACAGTCATCCTAGTCCAACCAATATTGGAACAGGAATGCCTTCTACAACATCTCCGACAACTGGTCACCCATCCTTTTCTGGAAGACCTCCAGTGATGGGAAACGCATTACCCTCCAGTACCTATTTGACCTTGGTCAAGTCACTTAAAATCCCTCAGCCTCAGTTCCCTCATCTGCAAAATGAAGAATGTTGGTCTTAATGACCTTTACAATCCCTTCTAGGATCCTGTGATTGCCAAGTCTCCTCTCAGCTCTAATTCTCTACGATTCTGATTCCTGTACCCAAAGGAAAAAAGGTATTCTGTCATAAACATAGTCCCTCAAAAAATCAGGGAAGAGTGGAAGGAGATAGAATATGAAAAATATATGGAAGCCCCATTGCTTGGTTTTCATCTAATTTAATGGTGACTGCTTTCTTGAGTACCATGGCTTCTGTATAAATTGGGATCTTTTAGCTGATATCCCACGTGCTACCTGCCATTTGCCATACTTAGGCTAGAACAGGATTTTAGGACCCAAGGCCGATAGTGTAATCCAAGAGTGCCAATGGGAACAGAGTCCTCAGAGCATGTGCACCATGTTCTTCTGCCTGCTGCCTCCTTCTGGATGTCCACTGGTGGTGATGTGTAATGGAGAGTTCTTCTTCTACCTGTGCAAGCAATGAAGTCAACTTCATCGAATGCATAGGTATGAGTATTTCTGGTGCTCTAATTCTGAAGTGAAAAAAAATGGATTTGTGATTGGTTACTGAGTTGGAACCGGGAGTGTATATAAAAGATGGGTGGGGGCACCTCGACCCTTCTTACTTCCCTGTTGTCCATGAAGGAGGAAGTGTTATGAGCCACTTTGTGGGGGAGGGCCTCAGACCCTGTATCCCTCAGAGCCTGGGTGAAGATATGAAATCACTCCCATATGGCCCTGCTCTTTTTGACAGGTGGCACCATTGGCCTTTTTCTTCCCACTCAGGTCTACATGGAGCCATGACCACATGGCTCTGCTTTATCCACATACTACCTAATAACTTCCCCAAATGATCTATAAAAGCACATTATGCTTTAGGAAGTGCTCAAAGAAGACCCACTGGCCCCAGGATTGAATGGGAAAAGCTTCTAGTGGAGGCAATACACGATCAGTACCTTCATGGTAACTGCAGAAAATAGTCTGGAGACTTTAAGGCATGGGAGAGGTCAACATAGGCTAGAATAATTGGGGAAGGATTTCTTCAACTGGTGAGACTTGAATCAGATCTTTGTGCAAAACTAGTTTTGTTCACTCACTGTCCTTTGAAGATACCTTGTGCATTTCTATCTCTTTTACTCATACCATAGCACTTGATTAGAATTTTCTCCTTTCTCTTCTACCTCTACCCCAGTCCTACCTATCACTGATACCTCAAGATCCAGCTTCCATCTCACTTCCTCTGAGAAATATGGCTTGAGCACTCCCTATGATCCAAAGCCTCATTCTGTACCTCCAGTCCGTGCTCCTCTTGGTGACCTTGTACAGTCCTCAGATTGTTTCATGTGTACCTTGTCTTTCCAAACTGATAGTAAGCTTCTTGAGAGCAAGAGACTTTTCTTTCTCTTATATAACCTAGTACCTGGGATACGCTGTATGGGGTGCTCAGGAAGAAAAGTGGGCTGGACTGCCTTCAGGAAATTTCACAGCTCCTTTAACGAGCCCCAGATTTATCCCAGAAACAAAGGTGCACCTTTTTAGTACCAATATTCTACCTGTGGTGTTGTTCGGCTATCCAACATGGAATGCTATAATCTCCAAAGAATTAAAATGAATGTCACACAATGGAGGACAACAGAGAGGTGCATGGTGGGTAAGAACAGGTTTCAATGCAAAACCAATGAATATCTCTGAAGAACTGGAGTAAAGGGTGTCATTATGGCAAGGTGTGACTGAAAAAGAAGATGGGCTGGTCGTGCGGTGAGGGATGGCAGGTAGATGTGCTGTGTGTTCCATACTGGCATCATTCAGACAGCAGGAGAAAGTGAGAAAGCCCTCACCCACCCACCCAACTATATTGGGTAGACCTTTTGTATTGAATTTACAGGAGGACATGGAAAAGAGTGTCACTGCTGGAGAATATGTGAAAGGGTGGGGTCTGCATCATTGGAGAGGACATCCAAATCAATGAGATCGCAGATCTGCTTAGCACTAGGCTTAGGGTCAGGAAGACCTGAGCTCAAATCCAGTCTCAGACACTTTCTAGCTGTGTGACCCTGGGCAAGTCACTTAACCTCTGTATGCCCCCATTTCCTCAGCTGAAAAATGGGGATCACAATAGCACTTACCTCCTAAGGTTGTTGTGAGGACCAAACAAGATAACATTTGTAAAGTGCCTGGCACATAGTAGGCACTTAGTAAAGGCACTTGTTTCCTTCCTTCCTTCCCTTCTCCCTCCCTTCCTTTCTTCCATATTTCCTCCCTCTCTTTCTCTTACCTTTCCTTCCTCCCTCCTTCTCTCCCTCCCTTCCTTCCTCTTCTTTCCTTCTTTCCTTCCTTTCTTCTTTCCTTTCTTTCTTCCTTTCTTCTTCCCTCCCTTCCTTCTTTCCTTCCTTCCTATGTGCCTGTGTATTATACACACATGTGTGTGCATGTCATGTATGTGTATAGGTATGTATTTGTATTTGTGTATCTGAACATGCATTTTGTGTATGTATGTGTCTGTTTACCTGTGCATATGGGTATAACTGTGTGTCGTGTGTCATGCACACATGTATGTTTGTCTGTGTTCACATCTCAAGAGGTATGTGGGTTTGCCGAAAGAAAGCAGGAGTGAGAAGACTGGGGAGGGAAAGATAATAGCACATGTGTATCTCTCTCTTTAATCTTAGTATGTCACCATTGGTGAAATATTACTGAGCAGCTATCTCTTTTCTTGTCATTCTTCTTAATGAAAAATTAGTGAGCATAAGGAGTAAGTTGTCAAACACTAGGGGAGCCCTTCGTGCTTGATGGGTTTTTGCAGACGTCGCCCCAGTGAGAGGAGCCTGTGTGAACACTGCAAACTGTTCTTCTTGCCTTCAGTTGAATGCAAGAAAGAGAAACTGCGGCCCCATTTCCAAGGGAAATTTATGGACTGACATTAAGCAGGTGCTTTTGACTGGTGGAGTTTTCCAACCTCTTCCAAAGAGAACACAAAATCCTCCTTGAAGTTTTTCCTCTCATTTCCAATTCAACACCGGCTTGTGTCCTTTTCCATTGTCCCGCCTTCCCCACTTTCATAGCTGCTAAGCTTTATGAGGGCAGGGATTGTGTCTTCCTTCCTAAAAGCATCTCAAACTCAACATGCTGCAAATGGAGCTCAGGATCTTTCCCCAACCTAACCCTCTTCCTCTTCCAAATTTTTGAATATCTGTTAAGGCATTGCCAGCTTTTCTGTCATCCTGGTTCTCAACCTTGACATTACCCTTGCTCCTCAAGGATGTGTCTCATCATTTGTCACAGATCCATTTAGCACTAGGTTTAGGGTCAGGAAGAACTGAGCTCAAATCCAGTTTCAGACACCTACTAGCTGTGTGACCCTGGGCAAGTCACTTAACTTCTGTATGCCCCCATTTCCTCAGCTGAAAAATGGAGATCACAATAGTACTTACCTCCCAAGGTTGTTGTGAGGACCAAACAAGATAATATTTGTAAAGTCTTAATAAGGTAATATTTACCAAGTCTTAGTAATTCTACCTCCACAGCATCTGTCTTATCTATCCCTTCCTCTCCACTCACATGACCACCACCCTCATTCAGATCATTATTACCTCTTGCTTAGACTATTGCAATACTTACCTAACTGGTCTCCCTTATTTCCAATTAATCTCCATAGCCTAGTACAGTGCATAACCCATAGTAGGCACCTAATTTATTGACCTAGTGATTGATTCTATCCCCACCCCATTACTGCCCAGAATAGCAACTTACACATAGCAAACCCTCAATAAATATTTATTTCATGTTTTGCATGATTGCACATGCATCACCTACATCAAATTGCTTACTGTCTCAAGGAAGGGGGCAAATGAGAGAAGGAAGGAGAAAATTTAGAATACAAAAGTTTTTTTAAATGAATGCTAAAATTGTCTTTACTTATAATTGGGAAAAATAAAATATTATTCTACTAAAAACTGAATGTCTATTTAATTGAACTAAATTGTCTCCCCCATTAGACTGGGAGCTCCTTAAGGACAAGTGCTGTCTTTTGCCTTTTTTGTATCCCTAGCACTTAGCACAGTGCCTAGCATACAGTAAGTGCTTAATAAATGTTTATTGACTCACTCTCCAGGCTTACACTACATCATGAGAGACATTTTTGCATATACATACATACTATATATATATATATGTATATATATATATGTATATATATATATATATATGTATAATGCTTTCCAGGGAGAAGATGATGCTACCCCAGCTTTTCTTCCCATTGCTTTTCTTAGACTGGGTCCACCCTCTCCTGGACCCAAATTATATGGATGAAGAATGGCTAGATGTTTGGCATGTTGATAAACATCTGGATGATTGCTCAGTTGTTTTGATGCCAAGTAGAAATAGTTTTACACTCCTCTGCTTTATGAGCTGATATTTTTCTTTGTGAACCAACCAGGGGATGGCTAAAAAGGGCTAAGTACATACATGAATTAGGATTAGTAAGAGGCTATGGGTGATAAAATATGATATAATGAAAAGAGCTCCAAGTGACAACCAACCAATCAATCAATAAGCATTTATTAAACACCCACTGTATGTGAGGCACTGTGCTAGGCACTAGAGAGACAAAGACCAAAAAGGAAATAGTCTAATTTAGTCTGTCAATATCTTGTTTTTGGACACAGTCATTTGCATGTTGTCTCCCCCATTTGACTGAGAGCTCTTGAAGTCAGGAGCTGTCTTTTACCTTTCTTTGTATCTCCAGCACTTGGCACAGTGTCTGGGACAGAGTAGGAGCTTAATAAATGACTTGCTAGGCTTACATTCTAGAAGAAGAGATATTATAAACATATGTAAGTACACACAAAAAAATACAAAATAAATATGAGGTAATTTTGTGGGGGAACCAGCAGCTACGGAAAGGGCTTCATATAGGAAGCGGCACTTGAACTCATCTTTGAAAGAATCTAGGGATTCTAAGAGGCAGAGTTGAGAAAGCAATGCATTACAGGCATGGAGAATAACTATGCAAAGGCATGGAGGTGGGAAATGAATGAATAAGCCTTTAATAAGTGATTTCTCTGTAGAAAATACTAGGATGGGAATACTGTGTGTGAGGATCAGAAAGCAAGACAGTTTAACTGGATAGGAGAGTATATAAAGGATAGTAATGTGTAATAGGTCCAGAAAAGTAAATCCGGAACCAAGTTATGAAGGGATTTGAATGCCAAACAAAAGAATTCATATTTTATCCTCGAGGCAATATGAACCTAATAAAGTTTTGTGAACAGACTGGTGTTATAAAAATATTACTTTGGCAGCTGTGTGGAGGATGGGTTGGAGACAAGTAAACCAACTAAGAAACCATTGCCATAGTCCAAGTGGGAGATATGGAGGGCTGGAGCTAGGCTGGTAATCCTGTAAGTGGAGAGGAGAGGACAGATTTAAAATACTTTATGGAAGTAGAATTGACAAGATTTGACAAGTGAAATGCTTTGTTGGTGAAGTTGTGAACTGATCCAACCATTCTGGAGAGCAATTTGAAACTATGCCCAAAGGGCTATAAAAATGTGCATACCCTTTGACCCAGCAATACCACTTCTAGGTCTGTATCCCAAAGAGATCATAAAAATGGGAAAAGGACCCACATGTACAAAAATATTTATAGCACCTCTTTTTGTGGTGGCCAAGAATTGAAAATTGAGGGGATGTCCATCAATTGAGGAATGGCTGAACAAGTTGTGGTACATGAATGTAATGGAATACTATTGTACTATAAGAAATGAGCAGGCAGAATTCTGAAAAACCTGGAAAGATTTATATGAACTGATGTTGAGTGAAATGAGCAGAACCAGGAGGACACTGTACACTGTTATAGCCATATTCTGCAATGACTAACTGATAAACTTAGCTCTTTTCAGCAATGCAATGATCTAAGACAATCCCAAAAGACTCACAATAGAAAATGCTATCCACATCCAGAGAAAGAACTATGGTCTGAATGAAGACAGAAGCATACTATTTGCTCTCCTTTTCTTTTGTTGTTTTGTTTTGTTTCTTCTTTCTCATGGTTCATCCCATTAGTTCTAATTCTTCTTTACATCACAACTAATGTGAAAATATGTTTAATGTGAATAAGTAGGGCCTATATCAGATTGAATGCCATCTTGGGGAGGCAGGGAGGAGAGAGAAAGGGGAATTTTTAAACCTCAAAATCTTATGGGAGTAAATGTTGAAAACTAAAAATAAATAAATTAATTACATATAAAAAAAAAGATTTGACAAATGACTAGACATACAGGTTGAAGGAGAGAGTGGAGCCAAGATGGTAGTTTCTTTGTTGGAAATAAGGAACTTAGGAAGAGGGGTGAGTTTAAGGGATTAAAGAACATGCTAACGTAGGGACTCAGCCTGGCTCTGCCCCTTACTAGCTGTGTGATTGTGAACAAGTCACTTCATTCCTCTCTGCTTTAATTTCCCCCTCTGTAAAATGAAAACAACCTATCCATCACACAGTTTTATAAGGATCCATTGACATAATGGATGGAAAAGTATCTTAGAAAATTTATTATGTAATATACACCTGTAGGTATCATGAATAGATAGTTGAAAACACTTTGAAATAGTAGAAGCATAATATAAATTATCAGTCTAAAGAAACAAAGGCATCCACGTTCTGTCATCCCAATACATTCAATAAGATCTACATTAACAAACAGTTCCTCCATTTGTCCAAATATAACCTTAATTTCACCGTCTGTAGAGAATCCTGGAAATGGTATTGAAGGAGTGGTTGAAGCATCTGGGGAATATTTAACTTGGAGAAGAGAAAGCTAATAACAACAACAACAGAAGGATGCTTGTCCTAAAGCAAGGAGGCAAATTTGACCTCATAGGCATTACCAAGACTGAGTAGAGATGAGACTAATGTCTAAAATGTGTCCCTGGGTGGCTATAACTTATTCGAAAGAAATAGGATAGTAAAAATGGCGGTGGGTAGGCAGGAAACAGAATATAGCATCATATATTAAGAAGGTATACTCTTGAGTGAAAATCTAGGAGCCAGAAGGAGGAAGTGCAATGGAGAGCATTTGGGTAAAGATCAAAGGAGGAATACACAAAAATGATTTTTGTCAACAGAGTGTATTACAGACCACCTGGACAAGAAGAGTTAGATGAAATGTTTGGGAAACAGATCACAAGCCTGGCAGAGAGGCATGATGTAGTGATGGGGGACTTCAATTATGTGAACATTCAGTGAAATTCTCTCTCTGTTAAAAACAGAGTAATAAACAATTTCTTGGCTTGCCTTAATGTTAATTTCACCCTTTGAAAGATGAAGAAATAAACAAAGTGGAATGCTATAATCCTATTCCAGATCTGATCATCACCAAAAGGGGTGAAAATGACGGCAACTTTAGGGAGCAGTGACCATTTCTTCCTAGAGTTGGTGATAGAGGTATGGGCCAGAATGCTAGAATGAAGAAAGAGAGCAGCTCGAGTCATCTCTGCCCTATCCCACCCCCACCGGAGTGATGTTGTGAGATAGGATACTATGAAACAAACAGATGCTGTGCTATAGTCATCCCCAGGGGGATTGATCTGAAACCTGAATGTGAGCCACTGGGGCTATTTTATGTATTGAGCAGGAGGCTTCTGATACTCCATGGAATTATTTTCCAGTTTTTACCCACTTGGAAGTTGCTTTTGCCTGGTGGGGAGGTCACTGAGTACATTTTCAGAAAGGGATACATTTGGAAGATGGAGGGAAGCTGTTCTCATTTATACCTCTGTTCAGTAAAGTAATTGTTTATCTGAACCCTCAGGCTCTGAGTAGTATATTGCATCAGATGTGGAGCCCCTTTTGGGACAGAAGGAGATAAAATCCAGGCATATTCTGACATGGAACCCATAGAGAGCAGGTTTCAAAGATTTCAGAAGGATAGTAGGATCCTGTGAATTGAAATTCTATAGGGGAAGTCTGCTAAGGAGGGATGAAAAACTCAAAAATGAACTTTGAAAGACAGAAAAGGAAACAATTCTTTTTTAAAATTATATTTATCTATTATATTTCAACATTCACTTCCATAAGATTTTGAGTTCCAAATTTTCTCCCCTTCTCTCACCCACTCCCACCCCAAGACGGCGTGTAATTTGATATAACCTCTGTGTATATGTTCATATTAAACTTATTTTCACATTAATCATGTTGTAAAGAAGCTTTAGAGCTAATGGGAGAAACCAAAGGAAACAATTCATTTTTTAAAATTATATTTATTTATTATTTTTAGTTTTCAACATTCACTTCCATAAGATTTTGAGTTCCAAATTTTCCCCCCTTCTCTTCCCCAAATTCAGACACTTGACACCTACTATCCGTGTGACCTTGGGCAAGTCACTTAACCCCAATTGCCTTGCCTCCTGCCCTCTAAAAACAAACCCCAAAAAAGGATAATGAATTGGAAGTAATGGTCTGCCAGGAGGGGATGGAGTTGGGGACACAAGCATCCAGATGAAGAGACGGGCCCTGGAAACATGAGGGGAAAGAGAGACCACAAAACTGGTAAGGGAACAGATTGGGGATGAAAAAAAAACAAGCAGAAACAGGGCATCTCATCCAATAAGAATGCCTTAAGTGCCCATGGGCAAAGACACAGTTTTAGGTGTTGGAGATAAAAATACAAAATGAAAAACAGTCTTTCACCTGAAGGCACATACATTATATATCTAAGATATCAGGGCTAGAAATGAGATAGATTCTACTAAGGGATGGGGGTGGAAGAAGAACCAGAGCCAACTCCTGTCAAGAAGTTGAGAACAAAGGTTTGGTACCTTGGAGCCTAACCTTGGTCAGGGTAGTAATGACCTCAAGGATAAGCCTGGTTCTCTATTCTCAGACGCTTTCTATTATGAATGAGACCTGCTCAGGTCACTTTCCTCTGCTTCTTAACAAGCTCAATTCATGATCAACAACATTTATTAACTTTTTATTTAATTAAATTATTAAATTTTATTTATTAACATTTATTGAACTATGTTCAAGGCACTGTGCTCTGGGAAAAGATAAATGGCATAGTATCTAACTTATAGTCTAATAAGGAGGCTGAAACACAGGTAGAAATAAAATCTCAGAGGACTCAAGTCAGAGAGAGTCTTTGGAGGTCACAGAGTCCGTCTTCCTGCCCCTGGTAGTGACTTTATCAGAACTATCCAACGCATGACACGCTGCCATCAGATTCCAGTGCTTAGCTGGACTATAGTGTTTAACCCCTTCCCTGGTGTCTAAGCCAAATCCTTTGTGTTACAGCTGAAGCACATCTCCCCATAGTCTCACCTTATTAAAATCCATTTCATTTTTGTTTTTTTTTTAATGCCATTTATTAGCAAGAGGCACAGCCCAGCCCAGTGAGTAAAGGGCTGGCCTCAGAGTCAGGAAGAGCCGAGTTCAAATCTCACCTCAGACACTTACTGTATAACCCTGGGCAAGACACCTGATCATGCTAAGCCTTAGTTTCCTCATCTATAAAATGTGAATAATGATAGCACTTCTCTCATAGGGTTATTATAAGGATCAAAAGAGATAATATGGCAAACCCTAACATGCGTGCTCTCTCTGTCTTGTCATCTCTTTCTTTCTGTCTCTGTCTGTCTCAGTCTCTCTGTCTCTCCATCTCTGTCTCTCTGCCTCTTCCCTACCTCCCTGATTCTTTTGATTTGCCTTTCTTTATATGTGTGTACATATTTGTGTGTACATATTCATATACCTATATAGTATATTATGCATATAATATGTATTATACATGTGTGTGCATGCATTTGTGTATGTGTGTATAACATATGGCAACGAGGTAGCATAGTATGTACAATATGAAACTTGAAGTCAGGAAGACCTGAGGTTAAATCCTCCCTCAGGTGTGTGTTACTGGGCAAGCCTCGGAGACAATTGTAGCACACACCTCCCAGAATTATTGTGAGGATGAGACAATATTTATACAGCACTTTGTAAACCTTGAGGTACTATGTAAGTGTTCACTATTATTGTTATAAAAAGCTAGCTAGTTATCACTGCCTCTGCCATATATAGGCTGTGTGACCCTGGGGAAGTCACCTTACTTCTCAGTGCCCCAGGGAATATGTTACAGACAGATGTGGATCAGTCGGGAAGAAGCATTTCCATTTTTCCCTGAAATCATGAAATCATAGGCTTGGACCAAAAAAAAAAAATCACTTATTAGCAAATGTTATTATGGACTGAACTGCTTGGTGAAAGCAGCTGGCTTAGCCCAGAGGAGCTAGCCCATTTTTCTTGTATGGCGGCTCCTCTTCCCTGCAAACATGGTTCCCCCCGTGAAGTAAAAACACATTATTAGAGGAATAATGTCACAGTTGCATTGATTGAACAAGATGGTCGGTTCCTTTTAAGTGGTACGTGTGTGTGTGTGTGTGTGTGTGTGTGTGCCTGCGTCCGCAGGAGCGTACAGTTCTGTTAGTTGAGTAAATAAGGATCCACCATGCTCATAAAATTCCAACACAGTCAAGCATGATGGGGCCATCTGCCACTTGCTCAGTGAAACCTCACTTTATAGCCCTCAGCTGCAGTGGGCTCTCCTTCCTCGTGACTGGCTCTGAAGCCAATTGTGAAAGAGGCCCATCCCTCCCCTCCCCACCCCGCCCTGCTGGGCCAGTGGACCACTGGACCACGGCCACCGGCCTCTGCTGCAGGGCCTCCCAGCCTCACAGCAAAGGGCAGCCATTCTCTAGACAGGCCTTCCCCACAGAGTCCAAGCCCTGAGTGGCTGCAGCCGGTGGACAGGAAGATGGATTGCACCCGTCTAGCTCACCCTTAGCTCACCCGTGATTATAATTATGTTAAATTGCTATTTAATGGGGTACACATCATCTTCTGACAGTAAGTAATTTTTATAATCTGTATTTACAATAAACTATTTTGTCTCAGTTTGGGGAGAAAAACCTGCTGAACCCCCTACCGGAGTGCCCCCTCCCCACCATCCCCACTGGTAAGCTTTGGATTTCTGAACACAAAAAGCCATCTGCCTTCATGAGCCTCCTGTCTTTGCTACCATCAATGTCGTTACCCTCAGATATGAAAAGAAGCAGCTCCCCCAAAAGGGCTTCTGAGGGAACAAACTTCCTGGGTTGGAAGAGAAAACTCAGACTGCCCTTCTAAGGACTTCATAGGAGTCAGGCATGGAACCCAGGGAATTATTATACAACCCAGAGAGATTCTGGCAGCCTGGGGTTCAGCATCAGATGCAGCAAGATCTTCTCTAGGGAAACACAAGCTCCCATTTCATGTCTAGCCACTGAGTTTCAGAACTAGGGTTTTCTTTTGCTGGTTGAGAAGGAGAGCTTCCTTAGAAACAAGGGCCCAGAGGAAGCTGTAA
>CM053624.1:117814245-117861455 GCA_028646595.1 Phalanger gymnotis | reverse complement strand
TCTAAGGCTAAGGCATTGCCGTCTCCAAGAGTTTTCTTTAAAATGAGAAGACCCCTGGAAGGGTCTGCCTCAAGACTGACCCTTCTCCCTTGGTGAGAGTTATTCCCATTCCAGCTTGGATGGTACTTAAAAGGATTGTAAACATGTCCTGAGATGCCTTTAAAATAGGGGTTCTTAACCTAGGGTCTGTGAAATTTAAAAACATATGTATATTTTGATAACTCTTTCAAGATTTCCTATAATCTTATATATTTGAGTTTATGCATTTAACAGCATTTTTCTGAGAACAAGTCCACGGACTTCATCAGACTGACAAAGGGTTCTATCCATTATACAAAAAAAAGGTTTAATTAATTAAACCTTTAATTTAATTAAATATATTTTATTATAAAATACATTATTATATAATGTGTTATATAATATGAATATATATATTTAATTCATTTTAATTTAATTAAACTCTGGCTTTAGAAAGCACCCTATGGGGGACATCTGAGCTGGTGAGGTCATCTGTTGGTATCTTGGCAAGTAGTTGGAGCCGTTAACTTAAGCTGAGTGGGTGTGAACAAGGAAAGTCAGCCCTCCATATATCAAAGAGCTAGACAGTGCCCAGGCAAAGGAAACTGCCAAGGAATTAGGTGGCTGGAGCTAAAGAACCCCCACCAGTGTCAGGCAAGACAAGGAGAGTTATTCTTCAGATGGGTTTAATAGCACATAATCATAGAATTATTGATCTAGGGCCGGAAGGGGCCTTAGAGGGCATCTGGTTCAGTCCTCTAGTTGTTTGTTTGTTTGTTTGTTTCATAGACAAACTCAGTCTTAGATTGGAAAGTGACTTGTCTAAGGTAGTTACATCATGGATTGAATGGTACAGTGAGAGGAAGAAGAGGAGGGAGGAAGGCTCAAAATGTTAACTTACACCATGAGCAGAAACATCTTCAAGAACACTTATTGAGCACCTGCTGTGTACAGGACACATGCGCATAGAACACTATGCAAATTATTGGGATACAAAGCTGAATCAGACAAGCTTCTGGGTCATTTGAGATAATAGGTGATTGTCGTTCAGTCATTTTCAGTCATGTCTGACTCTTCCTCACCCTATTTGGGGTTTTCTTGACAGATACTGGAGTGGTTTGTTATTTGCTTCTCCAGCTCATTTTACAGATGAGGAAACTGAGGCAAACAGGGTTAAATGACTTGCCCAGGGTCATGCAGCTAAGAAGTGTCTGAGGCCAGATTTGAACTCAGGAAGAGGCGTCTTCCTAAACTCTAGGCCTCACACTCTTATCCACCGCGCCACCTAGCAGCCCTTTATAGGCTTATATACACACACAGAAAGATAACAATACAGGGCCTGAATGCAAAATATTTAATCCTGACATTCATGCTTGGATCATAAGCCATAGCTTTAGAATTCAAATGACCCTGCAACTGGGAAATAAGATATACAGGCAATGGGGTATAGAAATCTACCTTGCCCAAAAGGAAAATAGAAGGGAAGGGGATAAGAGAACAGGTGGGGGGATGATAGAAGGGAGGGCAGATTGGAGGAAGAGGTAATCAGAATGTATGCCTCTTAGGGTGGGGGGAGGAGAGAGATGGGGAGAAATTTTGGAACTCAAAATCCTGTGGAAGGGAATGTTGAAAACTAAAACAAATTAATTACTTAAAAAGATAATTCAAATGACCTTAGAGATTACCTACTCCTATTCATTTTACAGATGAAAGAAATTATTAGCTTCATGTCCTTCGGCTAATCAATAACCTCTCAGGGTCTCAGTTTCCCCATCTGTAAAGTGAATGACCTAGAGCAGAAGATGTCTAAAGCTCCTCCTAGATCTTAATAACCTTTGATTCTCATGGCATGGTCAGAATAGACTGTAATTGCCATAGGAATTCAGAGGAGGAAGAAATCCGGTCTGGGACAAATCCGGAAGGCTGCATGGAAGAGATGGCACTTGAACTATGGAGAGGTGTGGGCAGGAGGGGGATTTAAAGAATGTAAACTCCTTGCAAGCAGGAATTATTTTGTTTTTGCCTTTGTGTCTCTAGACCTAGTACCAACGTCTTTCACATAACAGGCATCATAATCAATTTATGCTGAATTGATTCTGTTCAAAGTGGGACCAATTATAAAACAAAAAACAAGAGTGCCTATTACCTGCCCTGCAATTCTCCTAGATATCTGGAGGAAATGGCCCAGGCCATTGAACCTACCTCTTCTCGGAGAATCATAAATTTAGGGCTGAAAGGGATCTTCCATGTCGTCAGATCCAAACCCCTCACTTTACACATGAGGACACTGAGGCACAGAGAAGTTATGTGATTTGCCCAGTCAATAAATACCTGATTCAGGGTCAGAATCTGCATGTTCAGGACTCTGAGTTCAGTGCCCCCATCACTGCACCACCCCACCCCTTCTTTTTATCTGATTTTCTGAGGAGAAGGAAGAGTCAGAGTCCAGAACTCTGTTGACCTGGGAGAAGGATGAGGCAGGAGGAGCAGGAGGGAAGGAGGCCAAGCTCCTAGGAGGAAGCCTAAGAGCTGGTTGCTGAACTTTGGCTTCCTGCTCTAGCCTTCAAACCAGCTTCCCGGGGTTCGGGAGAGGGTTTTCCTGAAGTAACCAGTCTCCAGGTGATTTTCCGGGGTGAAACTGACCTTTCAGGCCCACATTTTTTGACCCTAGTTTTTGTTTTGTTGTGTCTTGAAAGGGAAAGATATTTACTGAAGCCTCCTGAAATGTTCCAGTCCAAACATTCTCTCACCCCTTCTGGCATTTCATCCACTCTGAGGACTTTCGCTCTGAAAAACAAGGCTTGCCTGAATTTTCCAGATACTTGGAGTTTCCTTTTCCTCCTTTTTTCTGTGTACAAAGTAGCCACCTCTGTCAGCAATTAATCATTTCTTTCGGGTGCCATTTCCTTAGCTCTGAAAGGCTCTTGCACTGAGCTTAGATTCCTAGGACTGCAGAGCTAAAAGGGCCTTTTGGGGTCATCCCACACAGTTTTCTGCTGCTTGCTATTTGTGTGACCTTGGGCAAGTACCTCCCTAGGCCTTAATTTCAAAATTGTACCTACTAGGGAAAGGAGTTGGCCCCTTTAAGAGTGGGCAGTCTGGAGCTGAGACCAGGCTCTAAAACTGGGGGGGGGGGGATCTGTCTGTAGCAATTATTAAAGAGAATAATTACATACAGATAGAGAGGAAGTATTAGGAAAGAGAAGGGGAGCTTACAAAGAATTAGTAAAACAAATATACAATTTGCAGCTGGTTGGGGAAAATGGCCATCACAGGTTTTGATGGAGACATCCTGAGGCATCCCACCATCAAGGGCTTCGCCTGAGGGTGGGCCCAGATAATTTGGAGGGCTCATAAGATAATTTCTTTCACTTGAAAATTAGAATCTTACACTAACATATTGTTAGTGGAGTTGTGAACTGTTGTAACCATTCTGGAGATCAATTTAGAACTATACCCAAAGGGCTATAAAACCAGACATACCCCTTGATCCATTTTTGTACATTAAGTCCTTTTCCCTTTTTTATAATCTCTTTGGGATACAGACCTAGTAGTGGTATTGCTGATCTGCCTGGGTAGAAAGATTCCACATCGAGTTCCCTACCCCACGTCTAGACCTAGGGTCCTTAACTTAAGGTTCATGAGCTTTTAAAATATATATTTTGATAACTATGTCAATATGATAGAATTTCCTTGCAATCCTATATATTTTTATTTATTTAAAAACAATATTCTGAGATGGACTCTATAGGCTTCCCCAGACTGCCCAAGGAACCCACATCACAAAAATGTTAAGAACCCCTGACCTAACTAATACATTGTTGGAATTGTGAACTGGTTCAACCATCTTGGAGAACAATTTGGAACTATATCCAAAGGGCTATAAAACTGCATGTACCTCTCACCCAGCAGTACCACTAGTAGGTCTGTATCCCAAAGAAACCAAAGAAAAGGGAAAAGGACCTATTTATATAAAAATATTTATAGAAGCTCTTTTTGTGGTATATGAATGTAATGTATTGTTACATAAGAAATGATGAGCAGGCAGACTTCAGAAAAAAACCCGGAAATACTTATATGAACTGATGCTGAGCGAAGGGAGCAGAACCAGAAGAACATTGTACGCAGTAACAGCAACATTGTTCGATGATCAACTGTAAATGACTTAGCTCTTCTCAGTAATATAATGATCCAAGATAATTCCAAAGGATTCATGATGAAAAATGCTATCCACCATCAGAGAAAGAACTGATGAAGACTGAATGCAGATCAAAGCATACTGTTTTTCACTTTCTGTATTTTTTTCATGTTTTTCCCTCTCTGGGTCTATGTCTTCCTTTACAACATGATTAATCTAGCAATATGAACATGTGCAACCTATATCAAATTGTTTACTGTCTCAGGGAGGGGGTAGGTGAGGGTAGGTGGGAGAAATTTTGGGACTCAATTTTTTTTTAAGGATTAATGTTAAAAATTATCTTTAAATGTAATTGGGGAAAAATAAAATATTATTTAAAAAATAAAATTTGATCTTAACATTCTATACACACCTATGACCATTAAGAAATCAAACAATCATGTTGTACTGATGGAAAAATCCCTTTTTCTGGAATAAAAAGACCAGGATTCAAATCCCATCTCTGGTCATTACTTTCTGTATAATCTCTTTGGGCCTTAGTTTCCTCAGCTGTAAAACAAGAGGGTTGAATGAGTTGGTCTCTGAAGTCCCTTCCAACTCTAGGTCTATAATCTAGTAGACCAATCCATACATTTTTACAGGTCAGAAAACTGAGGACTTAGTCAAAGGGCCACACTTGAGGACCTAGAGGGCCACATGTGGCCTCCAGGCTGCAGATTCCCCTTCCCTGTCTTACAGCACGATCTAGCTACCTCCATTCTCAGTCTTATTTCTTCCTTATTCCTTATTTCTATTTCTTATTTCTTTTCTTTATTTCTATTTTCCTTATTTCTATTCCATACCTACCAAGCTAGCTACCTCCATTCTCAGTCTTGTTTCTTACAGCTCCCAGCAGAAAACCTCCCCTCAAACCAGGTCGATCTCCTCCCATTAGTTCAACAAACATTGATTAAATATCTGTTATTTACCAAGCACTGAACTGTGGGCTGAGGATACAACAACCAAGACAATACATTTTCGGGTGAAACACTGTCTCTGCACATGCTTTGATCAGTGTTCTCACTTCCTGTGTTGTACTCTGGTTGTGCCCAACCATTTTTAATTCTCTCTCTCTTCCCCTTTCCCTGTAATAATCCTGTACATCCCCACTCAGGTGCAACCTTCTCTGTGAGGCCTTCCCTGGCCACCCCAGCCCACCCTTATCTCTCCCTAGCTTCCAGAGCACTAACTTTCTATGTGAGGCAACGTGGTAGTGGTTAAGATACTGACCTTGGAGTCATCAGTCATGAGTTCAAATCCCAATTCAGATACTTTCTGGCTCTGTGTCCCTGAGAAAGTTTAACTTCACTGCACCTCAGTTTCTCTGTCTGTAAGTAAGATGGGGTTAAAAAAAAGTAGCATAACTTTACAGGGTTGTTGTAATGATCAAATGAGATAATGTGTGCAAAGTGTTTTCCAAACCCTAAAGTGCTATGTAAATGGGAGCTACATTTGGCATGTATATGTGAGGGAAACTGCTGTATAATTTTGAGGAAAAAATGTCTGTTATATTTATGTGCATTTTAAAGTGCTCAAAAGAAAGTCCCCTTTTTAGAACAGAATGTCGAAGGCAGGAATGAAGTGACACCATTAAGTGTAGTTAATAGGTGATCTATATGAGACAAATATGTGGAGGGACGGGGGGAGCAGTGAGTACTGCGAAAGTCTGGTTGCCAGAGTAAACTCTCTTCAAATTGGAAAAAAAGTAGTCACTGTGCAAGGAAACTTCGAATGTGATTCCAATGTTTTCTCTGTTTGGCTCGAGGAGAGACAGGACACATGGACTTGGTGGGTGGGGAGTGAGGGGAAAGGGACAAGCTGTTGAGTGGTGGGAGTTAAGTCTAGGCAGCAGCCAAGTTTCTTCTTGGAAGGATTGAATTAGCAAGAGAAGCATGGAGAGAAAGTAGAGAAAGCCACAAGTAAAGGCTTTTTAACCCGACCAACTACATCCGAAGGTACTGAAAGCACTGAAAGATTACTGAGTTGCTGTCAATAATCTTTGTAAAAGACAGAAGGACAAAAGGCCAAATTTTCAAAAGAAGAGAAAGAGGCTGGAGCCTGTGAATTATAGACCAATGAGTAATTCTTATTCCTAGCCAAGTTCTATAGCACATTATTAGAAGGATGTTTTGTGAGCATTTAGAAAGGGAGGCAGCGACTATTAAAAGCTAGCCAGACTAACCATGTCTAGTTTTTGGACAAGGTAACCCTGATTGGATAGTTCACTGGGCTTGGAATCAGGAAGACTCATCTTCATGAGTTCAAATCCAGCCTCAGATACTTACTAGCCGTATGGCCCTGGGCAAGTCACTTAACCCTGTTTGCCTTAGTTTCCTCATCTATAAAATGAGCTGGAGAAGGAAATGGTGAACCACTCCATTATCTTCATCAAGAAAACCCCAAATGAGGTCACGAAAAGTCAGACGTGACTGAAACATGAACAACAAACCCTGATTTGGAGATCAGAGTAACTTTGTAGACATAGCATGCTTAGATTTCAGCCAAACATTTGACAGTCTTTCATGCTATGCTTATAGATAAGATATGAAGAGAGATGGGCTAAATAGTAGTACATACAGCATTGATTGAATGACAAAATCCATTAATCAGCCATTGTCAACTTGGAGGTCCCTGGTAAAGTATCCCAGGGACCTGTCCTTGTGCAACAGATTTTTAAAGATCTAAATGTCAAACTTAAATTCTACATAATTCTATAGTTTTTCCCCTTAACTCTCTCATCTATTGTATTACTCATCTTTCTTAGCTTCATTTTATCTACATATATAATAGGCGTACTTTCTATAGCATCAGCCAAATGACAAAAATATCAAACAGTTCAGAATGGGTGCATCATCGCTAGAAAGTAGTTCCTGATTGTGTGAGAAAAGTCACTGAACTATTTATATTCTTTTGTCTCAGTGATCCCATTAAGTTTAAACCCCAAAGATGGCAAAGAAAGAAAAAAGGAAGATTGGCTCCCTATGTGCCAAAATCTTCATAGCAATACATTTATGGTAGCAAATTAACTGCAAACAAAGAGAGATGCCTATGGATTGAAGAATAACTGAACAAACTGTGGTACATGAATGTAGGAATAGG
Organism: Phalanger gymnotis; assembly: GCA_028646595.1. Taxonomy (NCBI): domain Eukaryota; kingdom Metazoa; phylum Chordata; class Mammalia; order Diprotodontia; family Phalangeridae; genus Phalanger; species Phalanger gymnotis. The sequence continues at coordinate 117,854,161 of CM053624.1, read as the reverse complement.
AAACAAAACTGAGATTTCATTTGTATAAAAAACTTTCAGGTCCCTATACTTTCTTTTACTAATTCATCTTTGCACCTTATCTGCAGTCTATAGTCTTAGAGCATTTCCTAGGGGCCATCTCCAGTTATCCTGATCTATATCTGGCCACTGAACCCAGATGGCTCCAGAGAAGAGAGTGAGGCTGGTGACTCTGCACAGCCCTCCCTTGCTTAAATCCAATTCCTTTGCAAGCCATGGCATCACCTTCCTGATGTCATGGTCCTCTTCAAGAACAAAGGACAAACAACAACAAATAATTTATCCAGAGTCATGCAAGCCAGTCTATGTTAGAGGAAGGAGGTCTCCCTGGCTACAAAGCTCTTAGCCACTATGTCAAGTTGCCTCTCTATATTAATGTTACCCAGCACAAACAGTGCAAAGTTAGGAACAGATGAAGATGGTAAAGAACACGGATTAGGAATAGAGAGTAAAGACTTGTAGATTATACAAAAGCTTCATACCTATATGTCATGATTTTTTTCTTCAAGAAAAGAATAAGGTACTAGATATGATGTGCATTGAATAATATCACAGAGGATGAAATTTATCATATTTAACAGATAGGAAATGACTTGTTGCTGATATGGAAGTCATTCCTGAATCAGCTCGCCATGTACGTTCAGACCATCAACTCACTGAAGCCAAGCTCAAAGATAGTACAAAGTTAGAAGAAGGAATTTAAAAAATGATGGGGGGGAAATGGCATGCAATGAAAACAACTCCAATGTGACCTATTAAAACAAATTACTGACACCAAAAATTGGGATGTGGATGGAAGAAAGGACATAGACACTGATTATAATAATTTCATATGGAAATATAACTGACTTAAACCACTTGCCCTAATGAGGAAGTTAAAAGAGCTCTAAGTACCTGAATCAGAAAACACTTGACTTACTTGGAGAGATATGGCAACCAAGAGCAACACTGTTTTAGAATGTGGATTTGTTTGTGAAATCTCAAGGCACTCTACCACTGCTCTCATGCTGAGGTCCATACATTGGACAGTATCTTCTACCCTTCTCTTCTAACAGTACTGCTCAACATTGTTTCCCATCTGTGGGCAGTAGCTCCTTCTACTCTGAGAATGACACAGGCTTCCTGGATCACAAGCTGTGTATCTGCTCTCAGGGAATTGTCATCATTGGTAATTAGTGCTACCTTTTCATACAGAAGGTGGAAGAGAGTGGCTTCGTTCAAGAGTGGTCTTGTTGGAAGGACTACAGGATGGGTACATAGGGATCTAAAACCTACCAATATCTTGTTTTAGAGATAATAATAATAGTTAATAACTAATTGTAATGGTATGTAATAGTAATAATAATGATAGCATATGATAATAATAGTTAACATTTGTATACATATATATTTTTAAGGTTTGCAATGTTTGTTACATACAAATTATGGGAAATGCTATTATGTTTCCTTTTTTGCAGATGAGGAAACTGAGGGAAATAGAAATTAAGTGGCACGTCCAGAATTACAAGTAGTAAGTAGCTGAGACAGGATTTGACCTCGAGTCTTCCTGACTTCCAAATCCTGTGCTTTATCCACCAAGTCAACGCTAATGGATCTGGATGCTATAAATCAGGAACATATCCAAGTATAATGCTTCCTGCCTCCCTCCGGTCCCAGCCAGGTACAAGCCCTGCAAGACTGGGCAGCCCAACATTGTATCACCTCATACATAGGCACTGATCTCTTCTCTGTGGGAAATCGTTATATCTTTGATAAAAAAAAAAAACTGACCATTGGAACTCTGTGTTCCATGCTGTGATGTTGGGAAAGGCCCATATGGCATAGTCTAGAAAAGATGACATGGCGGCCCTGGTGTTACAAAACAACCTCAGAAATCCCCACGCACATCCCAGCATTACTGCAGCTACTGGCTGCAGTACCTGTGGGTGCTCAGTATGCTATCTCTCCTCCTCAATCAGTTGGAAAAGCTATAGACCACATCTCCAGCCCAACAGGCTACATACATCTAAGGGAGCTTTCAGTCAATTTAAGAACATGGAACTTCTATAAGAAGGAAGTCATTTTTGCAGTGGAACCTCAAGTATATCAGAATGAAGTAAGCAGAGTCAAGAAACAATATACACGATAAGCACAACATAAAAAGAATAACCATCACAAAACAATCTAAAGTGACTGTTGTAAAATTACAAAGAAGAAGCAAGGTCCCAAAGAAGAGATATGAGAAGACACCCTAAACTCACTCACTCCTTTGCAAAGGTGGGAGGTCCATGAGGGTTGAACGTCGGACATGGTTTCAAACTTTTTCAATGTATTTTTGCTGATTTTTTTCTCTTCCTCTTTTTCTTTAAAAATATTATTTATTACATGGGATGATTCTTTGGGGGAAGAGAGGGACAAGGATACTGAGAGAAGTTTGGGTAATGTAAAAAATAAAAATAAATGAAGAAGATTTTATTTTTAAAACGGGAGGGGTGTGGGAAACCACTACCAGGCAGCCTGATTCAAATTGGTTATAATGGTGCATTTGGTTTCAGAGGATATATGATGAAAACATTTACCTACTGTCATCAGCAAGGTGGTAGATTCCAGGTATGGAATGTTGCATACATTGTCAGATAAGGTCACTTTATTGGTTGGTTTTACTTGACTTTTTTTCTTTAATATATGAAAGGGTTCAATGCCATGGGAGTAATATTAGAAAAATGGGTGGAGGGAGAGAGAAATCAGGGAGAAATGGAAGCACAGAAAAAAAGGAGAAAGTGCATAAAAGAGAAAGAGACAAAAGTAGAGGGATTTAGGGAGAGAGACGGGGTTGGGGAGGGGAGGGCAAGGAACCCACGGCAAGAATTTTCTCTACTTCCCATAGATTCCTGGGCAGGTGGTTGGAGTCAGTGAGGATCTCAGCAACTTGGTCCTCAGGAAATTGGCCTTGATGGGACCCAAAGGTGTTAAGCCACACCTGAAGTATGTGTGCTGAGCTCCTATGAGTCTACCAAGAAGAAACCAAAGGAAAGTTAGAAGTTCCCTTTAGGAGACACTTGAGCTTTGACACTTTGGCAGATCCTTGATTCTCATTCACAGGGACACTTCTTCCAGTGGCAGGGATCTGTCTCTAACTTCTTACCCCATGCCACTATCTTCTTACTCTACGCCTGTCTAGTCCGTTTCTTTCTATCAGTCACTCACAAATGAGGTTTCTCTTCTTACCTTAGTGATTACATCATACCACACAGACTGCCTGTGCTTTCTCTTATTCTCACTAGTCCAGCCTACTTTTCTGATCATATGTGTCCTTGATCACATCTTTGATGCCAACAGCACTGGCCCTGCCCCCACCTCTTCCCCCTACCAGTCACACAGAAATACCAACTAGAAATGATAGGAGATGCAAAGCCTATTGAATTCATTGGAAACTACCCAATGGCTTCTCTTTGGCCCTCTGCCTGATTTCTTATTGGCCCTTCTTCCACCTAGTTCAGGCCCAATGCTTGATTTCTATTAGGGTTCATGCAAATGGATCCATGCTCATGAGCATGATAAGTCTAAGGTCTGGGTTTGGTTACATTAGGGTGGTAAAATTGGAAGAACATTGGATTTTAAGCCAGGGGGATCTTGAGCTCAAATCCTGACTGCCACTTGGCACTTATGTAACAAAGAGAAAATCATATAACCTCTCCAGGCCTCAATTTCCTCATCTGTATAACTGAGGGAGGTTTAGGGGTAGAGGGGAGGTCAAAACCTTCCATTTTTAACTTCTATTGTCCTCCGTTTGGGGCATCTATCTTTACTTTCCTACTTCCTTGCCAATGATACTCCTCTATTTGCTGCTTCATTTATTCTGAGAATGTTGTCTAGGTAGCCCATCGCTGCTCCAAAAAGATAGCCTCATTTAATGCCAAGACTTGCCCTCCCCATCTGACCCATTGATGGATTTGCTCATTAACAGGGTACAACCCAAGAAAAGATCAAAATTGTTATTGGCTATATTATGCTCTGGACAAGACGACAGCCTGCTGCCTTTAATGTCCTGGCTGTGGATAATTTCCTCCATTAGGATAATTTAAGGGACAGGATGTCAGTTAATATGCATATGCATAGGCTTGAGGATGGGCCTGGCCTCCAGATGATGGCAGCCCAGGCAATTAACGCCTGGAGTCAGACTTCCTCAGCAGCCCTGACAGGACCATGCCAATTCATCAGCCCACAAGCATTTAACCGGATTGCTTCTTCAGATCTTCCCAGACTGACCGGGGTCCAGGTGGCAAAACTAGCCTAAATGAGGTTAATCCTCCCGTCTCAGTTTTGGTGAGCTTTATGCTCTCAGTGCTGGTCAATTAGAGGGGGAGGAGATGGCTCCACCAGCAGGTGCTAACAGAGACAGCATGGTAGAGTGGATAGATCACTAGCTTGGACCCAAGAATCTTGAGTTCAAATCTGAATGCAAACACTTAACAGCTGAGTGACTGGGGGCAAACCACTTCACCTCAGTAAGTTTCAAGGTCTATAAAATGGGAAGAATAATACTTGAACTACCTACCCCATTGAATCGTTGCAGGGAAAGTGATTTGCAAACATTACAAAGCTGTGTAAATGGAAGTTAAGTTTATTAAAGCTTATATACCCAGTCAGCCCTTACACTGTCCTCCTCTGTGTCTTGCCCACTCTCCTCATCGCTCAGGTGAAGCTCATAGACTCATAGAATGTTACAGCTAGAAGAGCCTTAGAGGTCAGCCGGTCCAAACTTCTCATCTCACATGGAGGAAACTGAGACCCAGAGAAGGTAATTTGCCTACCGCCATACAGAGCTAGGACTAATTCCTAGGGTGAAGTCATTAACATTAAAAATACCTGTTAAAAATACACATTACCTGAAACATTAGTATATAACAACTAACACAATAGAAAACTTTTTTTTAGCTCTTCTCTAGCACAGATAAGAGCCCTAAGGAGCAAAGATGCAGGGTAAACGTATTTTGATAGAGGAAGAGCTAGAGAGAAAGGTTGAGGTCATTTGGTGTTGCCTAGTGGGAGCTGCCATGATGGGGTGGGGAAGGGGGGTCAGGGCAACTAGATAACCCCACGGAAGAAAAACAAACCTTATCACTTGTCAGATTGGCTTTAGTTGTACAGATGACAGGATTAGCCCTAGGAAGTGGACATCAAGATATCTGTGCACAATTCAGGAGTCTTTCATCATGATGGACAGGCTGCTGACCCATCAAACTGACTGAAGAAAGATCCAAGACCAGAACGCTAAGAAACTGTAATCAGAGATTCTTCCTACTGAAGTTCATCTAGATTCTAGTCCAGAATCTTTCCCCTCACTATGCTGACATCCCTAATCTTTCCCAAAGGCTGAACACTGTACTTTGGTGGTTTTCACCTTGAAGTTCATTTTAACTTGCTTTCACCAGTATCTAAATGTCAGAGGACATTGAAGATGGAAAGTTAAAGGCCTATCCATCCTGTACCTCTCTAGGATGATACAATTAAATTAAAATAAAGATATCATTCATATTTGTTGAAGTTTCTCTAATTCATAATTAAAACTAAAGAAAATTTTTTTAAAAATTTCTCCTGTATCCATGTCTTCAAAGTCTCACGATCTCTGGCAATGAATGTGTTAGAATAAGGAAGGGCTCAGAAGGTATTTTCAAGAATACCCCTGTTCTTGATTACGCGGTAAAGCCATCCCTTCCCAGACTTGAGATACGTGCAACCTAGGACCTCCAGTGGCCGACTACCACAAGAATTCCCTAGGGACATGTGCAAAACCTAGGCAAGCACAACAAACAGGGAGGATCATTTAGGTCAACAGATTCCTCAGAATCACATTGCTCTACCACAATGAAGGCTCACTTGCCTCTTTTCACAACACTCAGCTCCATAGGCACAGTGTAAGGGCTGTTCTCCCACCAGCACAGACACATTGTTGGTGAGACTGTAGACTCCTGCAAACATCTTGGAAAGCAAATCAGCCGCAAATAATGAGTTGCAAAAATAACCATACCTTTCAACCTAGCAATTCAGTGGTTGCATTTTATCTAAAAAAAAAGAAGTTAGAAATAAAAGACCATATTATAACCAAACTAATAGAAAAAGGAAGGAAATACCTTTCCCAACTATGGCTTTGGGGAAAAAAAAATTAATACAAAAATCAGCAACGTAAAACAGCCCAAAAAATAAAGAACTGAAACAACCTCTGATTGAAGATGGGCTGAATAAATTATGCTATGTTAATGGACTAGAATGTTATACTTCCACAAAAGTGACAAATGAGAAGCACTCAGTGAAATACAGTAATATCTACCAAAGTCGATGGGAAGCAAGCTCAACAGCTGGAATACTACAGGCACTCACGACAACTAGACAAGGAAGGTAGAGGAAACTGAGTGCCAGGGATGTTAAGTCATCTGCCCAAAGTCACACAGGTTACATAAACTTCCGAGGCAGGATTTGAATCCAGGCCTTTAGACTCCAGAACAAGAGCTCTTCCCATCGTACCACGATGATTTGTTCCAGCTCATAGTTCTAGGCATGTATTAAGCATGGGCACACCTGGCCCATGGGTGGTCTTTGCACATGTATGTTATTATGTTTATTATTTCATTAAGTTTATAACTTTAAAATAAAATGTAGTGCCTTCTTAACACTCCAAAGCATCTGCGCCCACCCTCAGGCTTCCTCGCCTTGCATCTAGAGTGAAGAAGCCCTCAATGGTGGGAGGCCAATGTGGAATGGCTCGAGTCTCCGTCAAAACCCGCCATAGCCATTTCTGCCCCCACCCCCCAATCAGCTGAAAGCTTTACTAGTTCTTTGTAAGCTCCCCTCCTCTTTCCTAATACTTCCACTCCATCTGTATGTAATTGTTCTCCTTAATAATTGCTACAGACAGATCCCCCACGGTTTTAGAGCCTGGTCTTGGCTCCGGACTGCACACTCTTAAAGGGGCCAACTCCTTTTCCAAGAAGATAAGCTTTGAAACTTTTAAACAGAATATAACAAGGTAGATAGCCAAAGGAGTCTTGTCCTTCCTAAATAATTGCTTTTTAACAGGGACTTTGTAAGTTCCTTGTGAACCGAGATTGTTTAGTTCTTTGTACTTCTGTCCCAGGCCCCTAGTTCAGTGCCTAGCACAATCATAGAAGCCTAACAAAAGCTTGGAAATTTGTTTTGCCTGACTATGCAATTTGTAAAATTAGACTTGTTTTTCTTTTTCCATCGATAAGGGCAAGGAAGAACTAAGAGAGAAAATAAATGCTTGTTCATTGAAAAAATAAAATTTAATTTTAAAATTGTCTGTCGATTGATCTCATTTTCTTAAGCCGAAGGAATCAAGCTCTAATGACTGAATTCCAAACATCAGAGACAGTCGAGACGCAGAGTTTTGTTGTTGTCGTTTACGTGTGGAATTTTTTTAGGAAGAAGAGAGCGGGGAGGATCTTTCTGAATAGGAAATAGGGGCAGAGCAGAGGGGGAGAAGAACTATGAATTTTTTATTTTCAGCAAGCCTCATTTATTTTGTTCAGGCCCAGGGTTTTCCTGACCAGAAGCTGCTAATCATGAGGCCTAAAAGCTCCTCTTCCTGGGGCTGACCTTGAAAAATGGAGAGCAAATGGTTCCATGTCCTTCCCCTCTGTCTTAGCACAGCAAAGACAGACAGCTGTGAAATCCACACCCTCCCACTCCAACCCCCAGCCTTTTAAAGGGAGTGACAGGTGCCTCTGAGATGCCTTGGGACATAAGCTTGAACTGATAGAATTGTCATCAGCAAGTGCTAGCAGCTCTGTACAGCTGTTTCAGAGCCAGAGGACTTGGGGTCATGTCACCTCTGCCATTTTTGTAGCTGAGTGGCCTTGGGCAAGTTCCTTAAACCTCTCTGTGCCTCAGTTTCCTCATTTGTAAAATGAAAAAGTTGGCTTAGATGGCCCCTGGGGTCCCTTCTAGATCTAGAAACTAATTTTCTTGGTCTTTCTGCCATAAGGAACAGATTCCACCTGCGGTGAAGGTTGAACACGGAAAAAACTATCTGCTTAGCAAATAACCTAAGGTATCTGGAACTTGTGTCAGGGTGGGCTGGTCCCACCTTGGTTCTCTTGTACACGTCTGATGTTCTCTACCACTGGTGTCAAACAAATAGAAAAGAGGCCGCTAATCCGTACTTAAGAATCCCTGCCAGGGGTATATTGACTTAGTTTTAAAATGTCATGTTATCTGTGCTTTATTGGATTTTTATTTATTTTGCTAAATATTTCCCAATTACACTTTAATCTGGTTCAGCTTCACTTGGGAGTATTGCCGGCCATGTGTTTTATGCCTCTGGTCTATCCACATCTGGATCATTCTAGTCTTCTGCACCGCCATCATGGGAGAGGCATATAGATTTTGAGATAGAGAGAGTGGAAGCAGATGTGAGCTGATAAATGTTTAACGACCTGCTCTCAGAAAACCCACAAGACACTTTTAAGCTTAATCTGCATTACTATTAACATTTTCTCTATTATTTTCTTGAGTTGCGACCACCAACCAAACAATAAATGGAGCCTTGTTTTGTGGCATTTGCCCATTTCAGAGACATAAATGCTTACACTGAAAATTTAACAACTGACTCTCCTCAGCGGGTCCGTGCTTGCTCTAGCACTGGCCTAACCAAAATCTTCAAAGATTTACTGGTTCTCACATATCCAAAGTGAGGCCAGACGTGTTTGACTCTGGTAATTGTATAATAAAGAGCTTGAATAATGAGTAGTTTGCCGGACTCATTCCTTTCCAGGATGCACACCCGAATCTTTGCATCTTCTCTACCGTGTCACTCGATCTCCTTCTCCCCTGTGGCCTCATTCTCTGATTGGCTGGTATCTCCCAGAACCAGGAGGATGCCCAGGCTGGCTTTATCTTTATTCCTTTCCAAACGTTCTCTATCATGCCCCCTGCAGGCAGCCCCATCCTGAATCCTAGCACCACTCCCTTTTTATGTGCTGTCTTTCCCCTATTGGAATGTTGTAACTCCTTGAAGGCAAGAACTGTTCCATTCTCTGTATCTCAAGAAACAAACACATTTCTGATGTATATTAGGTGCTTAATAAATGCTTGCTGATTAATCAATCATCCATTACTGCCTTTCCTCCTGTCACCAACTAAATAGCCCCATGCTATGATATCAAGGAATATATATGTTGTTTCTCTAGGTATGCTTGGGGGAGCTCAGAGCAGAGGAACATTTTTTTAAAGGGCAAAGTAAAAAGCACAGGAGTAAACTGCTAACATTCAAGAACTCAGGCCGGGCCAGTGGGAGAGACATCTTTGGTTAGGGGGTCCCTCTCAGTGCCCTTTAAACCACACCGTGAAGGTGATCTGTTCTACTGATGCCTAAGGCCAGGACTATCTGCAGAAGTCCCAAACTAGAGAATTGAGGTGGGGGAAGTTTGGGGAAAGGGAACCTCCTGGATGTTTCCTTCCAACCCTTTACACTCTGAAGTGTCAGAGAAGTACAGAAATTTATGGTCGCTTAAAGTACTGAGCTTAAATACTTCCCCCACCAAATAAGCTAGAGTCCTGGCTTACATCCTACCAGTGCTGGCCCTCCATAGTCTTGCCCATCATTCCTCTCCAATCTTCTCTCCTGCTGCCTTCTGAATGGCTCATCTAAGACACCTCTTCTCTATTCCTACTCCTCCTCCTAACCCCATGACCATTCCCAACTCCAGGTTGCACCCCACCGACATCCCTGCCCCAGATGGGATGGCCTCCACTCTCCTCCCTGCCTCTCAAAGATCTACTCATCCTACAAGGTCCCAGTCAGACTTCACTTCCTGTAGGAAGCCTTCCCTGACCATTGCTCTGCCTCCTGTGAGCTCATAATTAACTGTCACCTGAAACTAGATTAACACTCAATTGCATCGTGTCTTCTCCAAGCGGTTCGTGTATATACTGGCCCTGTCTCCTGACTGAGACTATATAGGGCCCAAAGGCCAGAATGAGGAAGCATACAGCATTGGACTTGAAGGTCAAGAAGACCCAAATTCAAATTCTACCTTAGATAACCCTTGGAAGTGACTTAACCTCACTGCACCTCAGTTTCTTCATCTGTAAAATTAGGACAATAGCAGTAGCTGCCTCCTACCTTACCTCCTAACTACCACCTTACAAGGTACCTTACAAGGATCAAATGAGATAACACCTATACAGCTCTATATAAATATTTGTTGTTGTTGAGTAGCGTACGGCTCTTTGTGACCCCATTTTGGGGTTTTCTTGGCAGAGGTATTGGAGTGGTTTGCCATTTCCTTCTCCAGCTTATTTTACAGATGAGGAAACTGAGGCAAACAAGGTTAAGTGACTTACCCAGGGTCACGCAGCTAGTAAGTATCTGAGGCCAGATTTGAACTCAGGAAGACGAGGCTTCCAGATTCTAAGCCCAGCGCTCTGTGTACTATGGCACCACCTAGCTGCCCAGTTTCACTTTAGTATACTCCCTGAAACTGAAACAACTGTCAACGCAGGTAGACATCTTCTCTGTCACTTATAATGATAGAGAATTGTCTGGGAGCACCGGCGTGTTTAATGACTTGTCTAAAGTTATGAGGCTAATGCACATTAGAGGAGAGACTTGAAGAGGAGCATTCCTGGCTCTGGGGCCAGTTCTTCATCTTCTCTAGCACATTGCCTCTCATTAGTGTGCCTCTGTCATCTTGAGACTACAGGAAAATGAGCCTTTGGGTTGGGTTTCACTGGAATCTCTCTGTGGAGGTGTGGACTTAGACACTGTGTTGGTAAGCAAAATGGGCTCCTTAGCACTTAGTTCAACAAGTGCCCTTGAAGAGTTTGGCTTTTGTTTGCTTTGAGGAATTCAGCTATTTCATTGAGTCTTACTAAGTGCTAAGCCCCAGGCCCAAACCCCTATTAGGTGTAAAACCTATGTGGATATGGATTGGCAACTAAGATGGGGCCCAAGGTGGAGCTAACTCCAGGGAAGGCGTAGTTTACATGTCTGGGACAGCAGAGGCTCTTAGACCACATGGGTTTAAGTCTGCCTCTTTGTGACGATTTTAGGTCACATGGGTGAGTCGCATGTGTGACTCAACCCTGACACTGAAAAAGATATAAAGCCAGGGCTTGGCCTCCTCTTCCTTGGAGCTCATTCCCGCAGCAGTGGTGTCTTGTGACTCTGGGCCAGCCGTTGTTCTGAGCTCCCGGGCTGAACCTAGATGTTGGTAACTATGAATCTGTATTGGGCCTGTCTGATGATGTTTGTATTTTGTTCGTAATTTGCTCTGAAGTTCAGGGTGCTGGTTTTTTTTCCCTGAACTAAGTGAATGATATTCGTATGCTGAATTAAAGTAAGTTTGTCAACCCATTCGCCTTGCTTTCCTTAGTTAAGCAGATCAAAAGAACCTGTGCTGTTGGCAGCTTTCTGGGTGCTGACTGTGGGTGGATCTTATACCCCCACAGAAGCTGCTAGCCAGATTGTTGAAACAGACACTAAGCTAAGGTTCTCCTTGGAGGGTATTGGGGCATCTCCTGACCATGCGGACTTGTGATTAGGTCTCAGTAATTGGCTCAGGCTTCAAGAGATTGGGAACCTTTGTTCTGGACCCCTAAAAGGGAGTTTGAGTAAGGCAAAGTCAATGGAATTTCCATGATGAAGTTTGTATGTTTGTCTGTTTTTCAGGAAAACTGAGAGCTGATCACAGACAGAGCTTGGAGATCCACCAGAACTGTAGCCAAGTTAAAAGCAGACCTTGCGTATCTACCAGCCTCCCAACTGGGAGCCACTATGGCAGCTTTGAAGGCAAAGGGCAGAGGGACATTGCATTGGGTGCACTCTCACATATTCAGCCTGAAAGGTGGCTGTGAGAGGCAGTGGGGGGGAGAAGAGGGGTGTTTGGAGAAGATGGAGCCACATGCCCTGACCCCTGGATAGAGGACATGAAAATTTCCCTGGTTGAGTGATCCTCTGCCCTTCCCTGACCTTTCTTATTTCCGGTGCCTTCCTTTTTTAAAATTATTTCCTATTTATCTGGTATGTAGCTCATTTTGTATATATTTATTTGCCTGTTTTCTCCCCCATTTAAGCTCCTTGATGATAGGGAATGTCTTTTACCTCTTTTTGCATCCTAGAGCTTAGCACAGTGCCTGACATATAGTAGGTGCTTAGTATATGCTTATTGAATGAATGGATGAAAGGTGGGCAAGGCAGAATAGGTCTTGTTATCCCCATTTTACAGCATTTGAGATTCCCAGAGGAAACTCTGAGAAGGGAGCAAAATCAGATAAAGAGTGAACCCAGTCTATTCAGAGGGATTCAAAATATTTGAATTTTTACAAATATTTACAAATATATTTGAATATTTACAATATATGTACATTTATAAAATTGTACAATTATACAATATATTGAATATTTACAAAAATATATTATTCAATAATTAGATTATATATGAACCTATTGTATAAAGGAACTACCACAGCTATTTCTATAATCTTATAAGGAGGGAAATATGAGGGCGGACACATCTTCACATATATAACCTAATTTATTGAGTAATAAATTTTGGAAGGTGTTCAATTCTTTTTAAATTACCCTGTATAAATCTTAGGGCTCTGGATCATGGATTACAAGCAATTCCTGGATCAAGATTTTAATCTATTTTCACTCATATGCACCCCAATGTGAATGAGTTTCAGCCCATTTTCTAGGAGGAGATCTTATTAGGGAAAGAACACAAGCATCACTGGGCAGCTGAATGGGAGAGGACATTAATGAGAGACCAGGGGCCCTAAGACCAACAGCCGGCTCACCATTTTGCCAAGGGTGTGTGCCTCTGCATTGGCAGCAGGAGCACGTTGAGCCCTCCTGAAAGAGGGAGAGCAATCCCCAGGTGACGCTCGGGCTGGGTGTTGTGGTCCATCTCTGCTTGAACTTGGATGGGGCTCTGGAAATGAGAGCAGTGCAAATATTAGCCTCTAGTTGCTATGGTCCAGGCAGGGACTGCCAAGTTTGCTAATAAAAGTCTCTAGCTGTATGTCGACTTCTGGTCTCTGCACATTCTGAAAACAGCCTTTCGTGTCTGTGGTTCGCACCCTCCAGCTTCTTTCTGTTACAGGTTGCAAAGGGGAAAATATTGAGGTTAGACAGAGAGCTTTCTGGCAGAACGAACCAGAAGTATACTTCAGAAGCCCCTTCTTCTCATTTTAACGTCCATCCAAGGAGCTGTCTGGAATGACATGCCTCGGCCCTCCTCTATCATCCTTCCTCAAAATTCAGTGCAGTGAAAAGAGTTCCAGCCTGGACATCATGAGACCAGTGGTTTAGATTCAGGGTTTGCCATTATATTTGTGTAGCCTGGCGCTAGTGATTTGACCTGTCTGCGGCTCAGCTTCCTTATCTGTAAAATCAGAGGCTTGGGTTAGGTGACTTCTAAATTCTCTTCCTGATTGAGGAGTCTATGTTGCCTCTTCTCTGTAATTAGCCTCTGGGTCTAGATCTATCACAAAGGCCCCAAATCAAGCAGATGCTGATCCTGCTTTTCCTACTCCAAATACCAGCTTAAGCTGATATTGCCCCCCCCCTTCAGTTCACCTTTGTGCATCCGTCTTTCCCCATTAAACTGTAAGCTCCCTGAGGGTAGGAACTTTCTTTTTGTTCCTATTTGTATCCCTAACACTTAATACAGTGTCCAGCAAACAGTAAGTGATTAATAAGTGCATTTTACTTCATTCCTACAGAGTGCTTTCACAAACATTAATTTTATCATTTGATCCTCTCACAAAAACTCTAGAAGGTGGGCAAGGCAAAGCAGGTATTGTTACCTCCATTTCACAGATAAGGAAACTGAGGATCAGAAAGGAAGAGTCTCTTCCCCAAGGTCATGCAGCTAGTAAGTGGTAGGTAGCCTTCACAAACAGTTCTACCCCTACCCTCCATTTTACAGAAGAACAAAATAAGGCCCAGATTTGGGGAAATAACTTCTAGGCAGCTAGGTGGTGCCATAGTGCATAGAGCAAGCACTGCACTTGGAATCAGGAATGCTCATCTTCATGAGTTCAAATTCAACCTTAGACACCTCCTAGCTGTGTGACCCTGGGCAAGTCACTTAACCCTGTTTTCATCAGTTTTCTCATCTATAAAATGAGCCAGAAAAGGAAATGGCAAACCATTCCAGTATCTCTGCCAAGAAGATCCCAGAATGGGGTCACAAGGGTCTGACACAATTCAACAAGGATGCCTTAGTAACTTTGAGCAAGTCACTTAATTTCTATGAGCTTTATTTTCTAATCTGTAAAATGGGAGAGGATAATGCTCACAGAGTCATTGTGAAAAAAGCACTTTGCACACTTCAGAGGGTTATGATAGAGTGAGTGGCCACATAGGTAGTTTGACTGGGGGCAGATCTGTCAGCTTGCTGGGAAATCCCACTATCCCTTCCCTAGACCCGACATCCCACTATTAGCCACTAATTCTCTTGGGTTGGGCATTGACCCGTCCCTGTGCCCCTTGTCTAAACTAATAATAATTGGCGTTTACATTGCATTTGAACTTTTGCAAAACACTTTACACACATTGCTGAATATTTGCTTTGCAATGATCTGGGTAAGGTGTGTATTGCATGTATTATCCTGGTCTCCATTTCACAGATGGTGAGGCTGAGACTCAGAGAGGTTAAGTCACTTGTCCATCACCTGACCACCTTTACTCTAGTGTGTTACATGTGGATGTATTATTCTTTTTTCTCTTGTTAATGCTGGAGGTTCTTTCTTCACTGCCCTCAGTGAGCTTATTGGATTCTTTGGGAAGTCCAGATATAAACCCATGAAACATACAATACAGTAAGGCTGAAATATCCCAGTTCTTTCTAACTTTAAAGTATAGCATTCTAATTCACTAAGACACATTGCCCCTCTGAGAAAGGGGTAACATGTTGAGTCCTTATTATTACTTTAGTGGAAATTAAATGGTCAGATCGCCTTCTCCTATAATAACAGAGACTATGAAAGCCCAGAAAAGAGCTCTGGGAGCTTATGGGTAGAGAGTAGTCAGTAGAAAGTAGGGAAAATGTAAAAGGAAGCTAAGAAATTAGTAATAATAATCATCATTTATAATTTATTATTGAGGTTTACAAAACATTATACGTGTATGTTGATCTTTGCAATAACCTTATGAAATAGGTGCTATTATCAGCATTATTCCCTTTTACAGATGAGGAAACTGAGACAGAGATCAAGTGACTTCCCCAAGGTCACAGAGCCAGTAAGTGCCTGAGGCATTCTCACTGCCAGCTCCAGTGATCTTACCCACTACGCCAACCTCATAAAACAAACTCTGCTGATTTGAGGCACAGGAATGTCTACCGAGAGGCAGCTGACCACGGTAGACAGAAAGCTGGTGCGGGGTCAGGATGACTGGAATTCAAGGCTCACCTCTGAGGCATACTAGCTGTACGACCCTTGGGAAATGCCCCTTCTCTACGAGAATAAATTTCAGAGCAGGGGCTGTTCTTCATTGGTACAGGCAGTTTTCTCATGAGCAGTCACATGCAACAAATTAATAAAATTAATTAATGAAATCACAGGTCCAATCCAAAAAAAAAAAAAAGGTTGTTTTAAACTCAGGCCTAGGATTCTGGAGGCCTGAGCTGTAGTGGCTCTGCCACTAATGACAAGCTGTATAACCTTGGATGAGTCATTTTTCTTCCTTGGGCCTCAGTTTCCCCATTAAGCATTGTCTCGGTTCTCTCCCCACATAGTTTTAAAGACTGAGAACTTGCACAGTTTGACCAAAGGGACACCTTGACTCTGCTTGCCTTTGGATTCTGGCATTCCTCTATTCCAGGACTCTTGCTAATGTAAGGGGTCATGTTCTGTGTCAACCCCTGGGCCCAAGGGTGACACAAGACATGCTACCTTCAGCTGACATGGGGTCTCAGCTTTCCCAGAGGCATCGGAGGCCTCTTTCTAGAGCTTAAACTAGAAAGGGTTGCTTTTGGCGGGGGTGGGGGGGGGCGTTGTTTTTGTTTTAAAGGCTAGCCACTCCGTGGAATCTCCACTTCTTGGGGCATGTATTTGTGTTTTTTTGCAATGCTTGATGTTAAGAGACAGAAACTGAGGGTGCCAGTGGTGAGCAGGGAGGAGAGAGCCAACTTCCTGTGATGTTTGTCTAGCAGGGAGACTCCCGGCTGAACCCCACAGGCTCTGAAGGCGACATGAAAGCCTTCTTGTGCTCTGAGCTGGGGCCCAAGGCCAGGCCCAGACCTAGACCCAGACCCTACCAGCTTCTGCGGGGGAAGCGATGTGATTTTACAGACAGGAAATCCGAGAGATTGCGGGTGGGTAGCAAACAGAAGACAAGAGAAACCTCAGAATGTCGAGAGACGTTGGTTTACAGAAAAGGGGCCTTCTGACATATTTGATGGAAAATCAGATAAGTGTCTGGGGCTGAATACGCTTATATATTTGAAAGCAAGGGGTGAAACCGGGTAGGGATTGGTAGGGTAAGGGGGTGTGAAGAGCCAATTTCCAGACAGAAGCAGACAGTTATGCAAGCAGCTACCTTTATAGGGCACAGGAGATGCCGATGAGACCAAGGATATTCCCCCTCTGACCAGTGGTGTCTACTCTTTCAAACCCCCTGCTTTTGCTCTTCAAACATAAAACATTTCCACCTGGTGACAACATAAATCCACTATGTCTACACTATCCTTTAGCATTGTTGACTCCAGGGAAAATAATAATGGCTAGCATTTATAAAGTACTTTATGGTTTACAAAGTGCTTTACTTATCTCATTTAGCTATTAAAATCCCCATTTTACAGATGAAGAAACCCAGGCAAACAGAAGCTAAATGGCTTGCTCAGTGTCACACAGTTCATAAGTGTCTGATGCCAGATTCAAACTCAGACCTTCTGGGCTCTCTATCCGGTATTCTACCTACTTGCCTCAAACACAGGGCCTGGTGAAGACCCAACTAACTTCCTTGACATCTCTATGAAGCCTTCCCGACCACCCCTTTCTCATGCTACTCTGAGATCTTTTGTTACAGTTTGTCTCCTCTTTTACCTTTAAGTTACTTAACCTCTTCATACTCATCTCAATGTCCCCTTTATGTTCCTTCTGTCTAAAAAGGCCCAGTATCCTCAACCTTCTATGAATGTACCAAATAGGCTCCCACATTTGTGCCTTCTCTTGTGTTCCCCTCCCCTGGAGTGCCCTCCTTTCTCTCCTCTACCTGTTTGCATTCTACTGGGTCATGAAGCCCCCTACCTGACCAATCTCCTGCTCTCTTCTGCCTTCCTTGGACACCTGTAGTCTATACCTCAAAATTACTTAACTGTCTTGCCATGTGTTACTCTGCAGTCTTCCAATGGGCTTCTTAAAGGCAACAAACAATCAGAAGACATTGTTGATTCACCTAGTACACTTCAGCCACTAGAGATAGATGGTTACAATCCCGTCTCTGCTCTCAAGGGGTCTGCAATCTATAGGGTAAAAAAAGACATACCGATGACAGAGAAGAGAAGCTGGTAAAGGAAGCACAATCACCCGTGGGAGACAAAAATGTCCAGCTGCTCGTCTAATTGGTCCACACCGTTGCATTCTCTGACTTCTAAGGGGACTCTCTGGGGCCTGTGATTCTTTAGCATCTCATCATTTGGAAGCTAACTCATAGCCTTTTGGATCATAGATGTGGAGCTGGAAAGGAGGCTAACTCATCATTTTATAGATGGGGAAACTGAGGCCTAACAAGACTAAATGACTTGCCCAAGGTCACATAGAGTTGTGAGAGACAGAGTTTGAAGCCAAACTCAATGACTGACTCCAAAGTCAAAGCTTTTCTTGACCATACCATACTGCTTCCTAGTTGATACACACTTGTTCTGGGGTGGAAAGATCTGGGTTCAAATCTTGTCTCTGATGCTTTCTACCTATGTGACCTAGGCCAAGTCATGGCACCTCCCTAGGTCTCAGTTTCCTCATCTGTAAAATGAAGGAGTTAGTCCCTTCCAACTTTTCCCGCCATCTGCTTTGCTGCTATACTCTAAGATTCTGACCCTCTGACTTGTATTAAAAATGTAAATCCCTCAGCAGAATGTGAATTCCTTAAGAGAAGGGACTGTCCTGCTATTCTAGTAACCGCCCCTGAGCTTAGCACTATGCTTTGTACATAGTAAGAGCTTAATAAATGCTCATTCATTCATTCTAGCTGTAATTCTAGCTTGAAGTCTGTGATCTTAGTTCTTAAGCTTTGCGGTCCCGGTAGGTTCTTCTAAGGACCTCTGCCACAGCTCCTGGAAGATCCAAATTCCAAGGCCCTTCCCTTTCCCCAGGTAGAGAATTATGCAGGATTTGGAAATCCCAGAGGCAGAGCCTCTCTAGGGCATGATATATCAGAGCCATTTTCCTTCCCTAAGAGGCTGGACTATGGAAAACCCCTGGCACCTGTAGGGGGAAGAGGAGGGGGCAGCTAAGTCCTGGGGGGAGGGGAGGCAAAATAAAATCAGTGGAATTTCATACAATGCAATAAACCATAGTATGAATCCCTGCCTCCTCATCCCTCAAGGGAGCTCCAGTGGGGCGGCAAGCACACACCCAGTGTTGACTTTGGAGTTAAGAGACCTGGAATCACAGGCTCAAAAAATAAAAAATCTCAGAATTGGAAGGAACCACCAAAGTCAATGAGTTCAACTTGGACTTGAAGAGTAATCTTCTCTGCCACATACCTAACAAGTGGTCATCCAGCCTTTGACTGAAAACCTCTAGCAAGGAGAAATCTATGGCCTCCTCAGGCAGCAAATTTATTCTATTTTTAAATGATTCTAATTATTTTCCCTACATCCAGCCAAAATCTGCCGTGTGGTGGCTTCTTTACACCCTTGCAAACTAGTTGAAGCCCCTTTCCATGTGATAGTCTTGCAGATACTAGAAGGCAGCTATCACACTCCCTACCAAAGTTTCCTCTTCACTAGCCAGTTCTTTCAACCAAACTTTTCAAATGATGTGGCTTCCAGTCTTCTTGACTTCCTTAAATACCACCCCAACCCTAGGCCACCCAGAACCCACCTTGAGTGGTATGGGTCAGGACCAACATGGCAGTTCACATTGCTGGGATAAACCAGGAGTCACCCACTTGTAATCCTTCCTACATCTTATCAGCCCTTACCTTCTTCCCTGAAACTTCATGTTAAAGTTCTCAGGACCTTGTCATTTGCCCTGCCCCCATGCCCTTCAGATCTCCAGGCACTGCCCTATGACCTACTGATATACTCTAAGGACCATTGGGTCCTGTTCTTTCCACTCTTTAGCTAAGCCAAGGGTGGGGAATCTGTGGCCTCAAGGCCACATGTGGCCCTCTAGGTCCTCAAATGCAGTCCTTCGAATCCAAATAGATTCAGTTGAAAGGCTGCACTTGAGGACCTAGAGGGCCACATATGGCCTTAAGGCCACAAGTTCTCACCTCTGAACCTTTGGGATTTCTGGCCCTTTCCATCTCCCCTACAATCGAACTTTCTAATATACATTGTCTCTCCCAATTATAATGACTTTTCTTGAGAGCAGGAACTCTCTTGATTTTTTCTATTTGCTTGGCATATAATAAGCACTTAATAGATGATTTTACGTTCATTCATTCATACTCTTTACTTGCCTCACTACTGCAAGTGGGAGTGCCACACAAGAGACAGCACGATGTGATGACAAGAGCTTTGGCCTTGGGATTTAAATCCTCCTGCCTTGGGCAGCTAGATGGTACAGTGTCTAGAGCATGGGCCCTGGAATCAGGAGGATCTGAGTTCAAATCTGGCCTCAGACATTTACTGTTTGACCCTGGGCAAGTCACTTAACCTAGGTTGCCTTAAAAAAATTCTCCTGCTTGTGACATTTCATCTCTGAGTATCCTACATAGTTTCTGCCTTCTTGTTTGGAGAAATCTCAATACAATTGCAGGCAAGTCTAACCTCCCAGAAGAATCTGTGCATGGCCATTAGCCAATTATAGAGGGATAGGGGCATGGAATGGCCTATGTACTAGATTTTGAATCAGAAAACCAAGATTTAAAGCTTGGCTTTAAATGCCTCCCTCTCATTTATTCTACATATCCAAAAACTTGCAAAATCTTGCCTTTTCTATCTCCATAACACTTTCTATATCTGTCCCCTTCCCTCTATGCTTGTAATTACCAAGCTAGTTCAGGTACTCATCACCTCCCACTTGTAATACCCTCCCTGCAGCCATCACTGAGGGGAGCAGACCCTGGGGAGAAGAAATTTACCTTCCTCACCACCACCAAGATCAACTGCTAACTAATTGCTACCAGGCAGCTGCAACTGCCTCTTGCAGCTAGGTAAGGCCCAGAGCCCTTGGAGGGGCAGTACTCTCTCACCCCAGAACACTGGCCTTGTCTCTGGGGACACAGCCTAAAAACTGCTTCCAAGGATGCTGCAACCACAGTTACTGAAGATATGGAAAGGAAAGTTCTTGCCACTAAAATCCTTGGTGCTGTTAAATGGTTCAGCATTAGAATTAATATGATTTTTATTAGAGGAAAGGACACCATAGAAGATACATTACCAGCAACTTTGCCACAATACTCTAAGGACCACGATGGGATCTTTTCATCTGACGTGTACCTGAAAACCTACTATGTGTGTTGGCTCCCCCATTGGAATGAAAGCACTTTGAGAGCAGAGACTGTCTTCCTTTTCCAACTGTTTCCCCAATGCTTTTGTATATAGTAAGTGCTTAATAAATTCTTTTGCTTTTTGTACATGGTAAGTGCTTAATAAAATGCTTTTTCTTTTCATGTTTATTTATTTTGTTTTTGATTTATGGAATAACATAACATTTTTGATTTATGGAATAACATAACATAGTATAATAAAAAATGATTGCACATGAAACTGCAGATCTATTATGTACTGTAATATATGCTATTCCTTTGAAAGATATAATAAACATATACCTTTCTTTTTTTCCTTTTGTTCTTCCCCAAGATGGCTACCATTAGACACAAATATGTATTATATATATACATATATGCAAAATCATTCTATATATACTTCTATTTGTCAGTTCTTTATCTGATGCATAGTCTCTTCCTTCATAAGTCTCTTGTTTGGGTATTTATAATAGTTAAAATGAATTATTTGCCCAAAGTATTTTCTTATAACAATATTGTTGTTACTGTATACAACATTCTCTTGGTTCTGCTCATTTCATTCTTCATTATTTCATCCATGTTTTTCTAAGATCGTAGAGTTCATCATTTCTGATAGCATAGTAGTATTCCACCATAATCATATGCCACAACTTGTTCACCCATTCCACAATTGACAGACAACCGTACCATTTCCAGTTCTTTGCCACCATAAAGAGAGCTGCTATAAATATTTTAAAATATGTAGGCTCTTTTCCTTTTTCCCTAAGCATCTTTGGAAATGTACCTAGTAGTAGTATTTCTGGGTCAGAGGGTATAGGCAGTTTAATAACTCTTTGGGCATAATTCCAGATTGCTCTCCAAAATGGTTGGTTCAGTTCACAATTCTACCAACAATCAATCAGTGTCCCAATTTTGCCACATCCCTTCCAACATTTGTCCCTTTCTTTTTCCATCATTTTAGCCAATCTGAAAAGCTATAAAATGATATGTCAAGTTTGTTTTAATTTGCATTTTGAAATTGCATTAAAATTTAAAATACATTGGCATTTCAATAATAATTTAGAGCATTTTTTCATATGACTATAAATTGTTTTTATTTTATCTGAAAAGCACCTGTTCGTATCCTTTCACCATTTATCAATTGGGGAATGACTCGTATTCTTACAGGTTTTACAAAATTCTTTATATATTTGATATGTGAGACCTTTATCTGAGGAACTCTACAAAATTTTTTCCCTAATTTTCTACTTTCCCTCTGATCTTGAATACATTTATTTGTAAAAATGAGAACAAAAACAAACCTTTTAATTTAATGTAATAGAAATTCCCAGTTTACACCTCACTCTTGCTCTCTCTTTGGTCCATTTACTCGCACGCTGGAGAGTACAGGGAAACACTGTCCACAGAAGGTCAAAAAAGGGGAGAAGAGAGTGAGTTGGCGTAACTGAGCATCTACATAAGGAGCTCTTCTCTCCCCATTCGTCTGCATCGTCTCTACTGGCTACTCAGGAAAAGTGAGAACAAACTTGCCCCGGTTAACTCAGGGGAGACGATGAAAAGTTTGTACCGATCAACCAACAGGAGCTTACTGTGTGCCAGGCGGGACACTGGGTGCTGGAGATGCAAAAATCGAAAAGAAATCTTCCCTCCCGAGGCCAGCTAGGAAGGAGCATCTGTGTGAGCCAGCCGAGCTAATGTGGAAGGAAGCCTAATTTGGGCTGCGACTGCAGCCGCCTCTTACCGCTAGGTGGCAGGGGTCATTGAGAAATGCTTTGTCTAAAACCAGGTTGTAAAGGGTTTAGAAACCCTAAGCCTTGGGAAAGTCTGATTCAGTGGCTTGGGGAGGGGGATGGAATTCCTGGCAACTCCAAAAGACTGAGGGAGAGGGCTAGTAGGGAAGTATGACCTGAATGGGCACAGGAAAAGCTTGTTTCTTCCCTCTCCCCAGCCTCTTCTCATCATTTGGTTTGTCATTGTTCAGTCGTATCTGACTCTTCAGGACCCCATTTGGGGTTTTCTTGGCAAAGATGCTGGAATGGTTTGCCATTTTCTTCTCCAGCTCATTGACAGATGAGAAAATGGAGGCAAACAGAGTTAAGTGACCTGCCCAGAGTCACACAGCTAGTTAGTGTCTGTCTTCCTGACTTTAAGCCTGGCACTCTATCCACTGGGCCACCTAGCTGCCCATCATTGGGTTGGGGGATCTTGATTCAGGATCTATCTGGACAGTGAGAAGGGCTGTAGATGGTGTTTGAAGATGACTTGGATTTCAGAGAAGAGGGAACTTCTTTCTTCTACCAAAAAATCCAGGGGGTTATGGACATTGATTAATTCTATTTGTAAGAGTTTCTTTTAATAGACCTTAACTCAGAGTCAAGATTTTAATATTTTAATAAGATTCCTACTTATTATCTAAGATTATCCTCTAAGACAGGGGGCATGGAATGGCCCATGCACTAGATTTTGAATCAGAAAACCAAGATTTAAAGCTTGACTTTGGTGCCCTTTCTCTATTGTTTGTTTCTCTAGAGAAGCCTTTGTTTTATATGGCTAATGGTGAACTTCAACCCTGACTACCATGAATGTGTTAATTAAATTGATACTCAATAAAATAAGATCTCAAATAAAAGCCCTGCTTCCAGTGTTCCCCTTCTGCAGGCCAACTTCCATATCACTACTAAAACAATCTTCTTTTTCTTCTTTTTTTGAGACTGGTCTCCCTATCTAGTGTAGGCTGGAAGTATAGCTCCATTCACCACTGATTCCAGTACTGATCTGCATTGAAGCTTTAACAGCTCCGACCTGGCCTGGTTCAGCTTTATTTGGCATCCTGGTGACCTCTCTGTTAGGAGTGGAGCTCACCATATTGATGCCCAACTTAGTTTGGGTACTGATCAGCCCTACTGACGCTCAGAACTGCAATTGAACTCAAGCAATCTACTGGCTTCATCCTCCTCAGCATCAGGAACTACAGGCCTACACCGTCATATACCAGCTTTTTAAAAAATCCTCTTAAAGCACAAGTCTGATTTTATCACTTACCTCCTGAAGGGAAGTTCGGTGGCTCCCTATTACCTATAAAATAAAATACAAACTCATCCATAGCTAAAGCACTTCACAGTTTGACTACAGCCTCCTTTTCTAGGCTCTTTTCACATCATTCTCCTTCATTCATCTTAGGTTTTGGCCACCCTCCCACTTCTATTCCTTTGCGTAGTTTGGTCCCTCATACCACATCTCTCCCCTTAGCCTCTTAGCGTGGCTTTCTCAAAGGTTTAACTCATTAACCACCTGTAACTTAGCTTCTTCTGATCTCCTTCATCGTTAGGGATTTCTCCATCCTGAAAGAGTACCCGCTGTATAACCCACCAGGAAAGGGAAATCCAAGTGTGCCCCTTCCATACATTATGTTGCTCCATGAGGGCAGGAGCTATTTTCCACCTTCTTTTTTGTGGACACAAAGCCTTGCCCTTAATAAATGCTAATTGGAATGGACTGCCGCTTCTGTCAAGAGGCTGGGGTTTTTGACACTGATCATGGTAGGAAATGACAATCCAGACCCCACTCTTTATCAGTCCATACAATTATTATGTCCTGGACTGGAATCAGTGAAGCAGAAAGAACATGGAGGTGTTCTTTCACATGGAGTAGAACCCCCTGGAGCTGCTTTCATCAGCTTCCTCTGCATTAGGGAGGCCCTGGCTCCAAATGACTTTGAGGAGTGAAGTGAGAGGGAGGGCATAGTCCAATCTTCTCTGACCCACCATCTTTTTTTCTGCCTCTCTCTCTCTCTCTCCCCAGCCCCAAACTGCTCCCCCTTCTGGCCGTTGTCCAGCTCCCTGAAGTTGGCCACAGGTTGTCAGACAAGGGCCGGTCATTTTCAAGGCCTCCTCCTTCTCGCCCAGTCCTGCGATCCCATTAAAGGTCACTGCTCTATTTCACGTGGAATTCTACCCAAGCCAGTTATGAGAGAACTGGGCTTTGGGTGAGAAAGGATCACAATCTAAGCCAGGGGGTCTTAACCTATAGTCTGTGAGCTTGTTTTAAAAAATATTTTGATAGCTAAATTCAAAACAATATGTCTTCTATAATATATCATTTTAGACATTTAAACCCATTATTCTGAGAATGGGTCTATAGGCTTCACTAGGGACCTAGGACACACACACACACACACACACACACACACACACACACACACACAAGTTAAGAAACCCTGAAAGCTCTCTCTGCCCTAGATCTTTCTTGAACTGGCCAGATCTCATGCTTCCCCTCCACACCTGGCCTCTAGGTTCCCAGGCACTCTCCTTCTCTCCTTGACCAAGGTCTGGAAAAATCCCCTGTCCCCATGGTTCAGTTGACATAAAGTTGGACTTTTTCCAAAGGAATTTTTATTAGGGAACCAAAGGAAAACACTCCCCCCTGCCCCACCCCGCCTGCTTCCCCTCCTCCTCTCCCACCCTCAACACACACAAGCATAGAGCCAGTTTATAGAGCACAGATTTCCAATGGTAACCAACTCACATTTAGCCAAAGATTAACTCATGGGGTGCAGTTGACAGGGTCCCCACTCCAAGTTGCTTCTCCGAGCCTCAGCCTTATGGCCCTACACACGAGTTTAGGCAGGAGGGGCAGGACACACACAATACCCCACTATTAACAATTCGGGATTGAGGGATATGGCAAGGTGTTTTCTTTTTCCCCTGGGAGAAGGGTCCCAGCCACTTTTGCTATTAAAAGACATACTACAGAGCTCAGCTCTGTTTAATCAATACCTGGAGTCACTTGCAGAGTTACAGAATGAAGGAATTGACTCATTTGACCAGTTCTAGCTACTTAAAGGAAAAACTCTCCATAAGAAGAACACATAACCCCCAATCCTAAACTTTATCCCATCTTCCCCGCGGGGGTTAGTGTTGGTTACCAATCAATCAACAGCATTTTTTAAGGATTTTTATGGCTCAGGCAAGGGCAAATAGGCAGAGCAGTGGCTAGAGTGCTGGGCCTGGAGTTGGGAGGACCTGCATTCAAATCTGGCTTCAGAGATCAATAATTCTAGTATTCATTACAAAGCCTCTCCCTGGTCCCCTATATGCCCCTCCAGACCATCCACATATTGATCCACAAACATATCTTGCTCCCTCCCATTACTAAATCAACAATGAGGAATTTAGGTTAGTAGATTAGATAGAGCTCTGGACCTTGAACCAAATCCTGCCTCAGACACTTACTAGCTGTGGGATCCTGGGCAAGCCTCTTAAACTCTGTGTGCCTCAGTTTCCTCATCTGTAAAGTGGAGATAATAATGGCACTCCATGTCACAGGATGGTTGTGGGGCTAAAATGAGATGCTTGTAACATGTTTGGCACAGCGCCTGGCACACAATAACCACTTGATAAATGTTTATTCTCTCCCCTCTCCCTACTTCCCAGGGTTATCATGAGGATAAAATGAGACAATATTAGTAAAGTGCTTTGCAAACTTTAAAGCAGTACATAAATGCTAGCTATTTTTATTATTTTTTTATTTTTATTATTTTATTATTGAAGTGACTCTTTCTGAAGTGTCGCCTCTCTCAGACAGGTACTAGCTGTGTGACTTTGATCAAGTCACTGAACCTCTGTGGGCCTCAGTTTCCTCATCTGTAAACTGAAGGTATTGGACTTGCTGACCTCTGAGGTCCCTCCCAGCTATAGACGAATGATCCTTCGGTCATCCCCCTTCTGGAAGCCTTCCATGATTTTAAGCAGAACTTAATCCTAAAGGACTTCTTATTTACTTAGCACCACTACTTGCTCCCCTCTCTTCCCCGAGATTCCAAGTTTCCTGTGGGAATTTCTCAGGTTACTCTCAGACAAGCCAGTCACTTTGAGTTTTTCATGGCCTTGGTCAGTATCTTCCTGGATATTCCCTCCTCCCTCCATTTCCATAACACCACTCTCTTGTCTGCCTGCTCCTCCTTAGCTCCTCAGGATA
The DNA here is from genome assembly GCA_028646595.1 of Phalanger gymnotis. Lineage (NCBI taxonomy): Eukaryota > Metazoa > Chordata > Mammalia > Diprotodontia > Phalangeridae > Phalanger > Phalanger gymnotis. The sequence goes on along the minus strand of CM053624.1, from coordinate 117,827,517 downwards.
CTGGAGCATCCTCCTCTTCCTCCCATTCATGAAGGTGTGAGGATCCCTAAGATTCTGCTTTGGTCTCTCATCTCTTTCTCTCTCCCTTGGAGAGCCCTCCCAGGGATCTCCTCTGTGTTCAATTGTCATTCCTATATACCCAAGTTCTAAACCTATGCAGCCTGCTCCAGTCTCTAAACTGGACTCCAGTCCTGAATGACCGACTGTCTTCTGGAGATCTCTGCTTGGATGTCCAGGGAACAACACAAACTGAACATGTCCCCCGTGGAACCCCTGATATTATCCCCCAATCCCACCTACCTCCATTTCTACTGATATCATTCCCATCCTTCTAGACACCCAGCTTAGCAACTTTGGAAATATCCTTGATTCTTCTCTTCTCCCAACCCAATCAGCCACTAGGGCTCTTCAAGCTTAACTCCACAGCCTCTCTGGCATTTACCCCTTCTCTGCATGTGTTCAGCCTCAGCCAAGTTCACATGCTATTTGCCTCTTTCCTGGGAGATTTCAATAGCCTTCTAAGTGGCCTCTCTGCCTGCAGCCTTTTCCTTCTCCAATCTCTCTACATAACTGCCACATTAACATTCCTAAAGCTCAAATTTGACCATAACACACTGCCCTACTCAAAATTTTCACTGGTTTCCTTGTGGCCTCCAGGATAAAACAGAAAATTCTCAACCTGAATTTAAAATTTCTCAGAATTTGACTTTCACTTAGCTTTTCAGTTTTATGTCACTCCACTTCACACACATTGTAGTCAAACTGCTAGTTATTTCTTTTCCATGACTTTCCATCTCCTATCATTCTTCTTCATCAATATCTTATACAGGCCTTTCCCAATTCCCCCATTTCTCTCTCTGTCCTCTCCTCTCTCCTTCTCTCTCTTGCCCTCTCTTTTCTCTCTCCCTCTATCTCTCAATTACTTGTATTTGGCCATGTGCTTGTTATAAGTTCATTATCATTCAGTTGTTTTGGTCATGTCCAACTCTTCCTGACCCTTTGTGGGGTTTTCTTGGCAAAGATACTGGAGTGGTTTGCCATTTCCTTCTCCAGTTCATTTTACAGATAAGGAAACTGAGGTAAACAGGGTAGAATGACTTACCCAGGGTCACACAGTTAGTAAGTGTCGGAGGCCAGATTTGAACTCAGGAAAATGAGTCACCCTGACTCCAGGCCCAGTACTTTATCTACTGTGCCACCTATAAATGCTTCTTACTTATTTCCGTCTGTATTCGTTATATCACCCTCAGCAGAATGAAAGCCCTTTGAAGGCAGGGACTTTCATATTCATCTTTGATCGATCCCCTGTGCTTTGCTCAGTGACTTGCACGTTGTAAGTACTTAATAAATACTTGTGGAGTTGAATTGAACAGAAACTGAATTAGAGAGTGAGAATGGTTCAGCATAATTCTAAGATAAATGGAACCCACTCTTTGGAGAACCAAAAGGACATGTCCCCTAGGAGATGGGTCCACCAATGTCATCTTTGTATTCAAAACATTTTTATTGGTTATACACATGCCCCTGTGTGTTTACAAAGCAAACAATGGCCTAGCCTACTTTCCACCAGAGGACTCCTGATGTTAATCTAAACATCAAGCAGTTGAAATTCCCAATAAAACACTTTTAAAAAAAGCCCAACCTATTGGTGCTAATGTGCTACATAAAAAAATCTTTAACTCCCCTTTTGATCCCATGAATCTGTCTACATGAATGACTATATTTAAGGACATGGGCAAAAGATTATTTCCTCATTTTGTTTTGTTTTGTTTTGTTTTGTTTTTGTCTCCCCTCCTAAATTCCTTAAGGTTTGGGATCACATGGTGTTGATAACCAGCATTTAAAGAGTATCGAATTAGGAGCCAGTGGAATCCTAATTCGGCTATTCCTTGTGTGACCATGGATCTCTCTTAATCTCTCTGGGCCTCTGTTTCTCGTGCATAAAATGAAAGGTGGCACTAGATGGTTTCCAAGGTACTTCCAGCTCTAAAACCTATGATCCATACTTTGTTCCCCTTGATACAAGGAATACTCTTTTACTCATAGTCCTAATGTCTAGGAAACTCACATACTCAGTTTGTACCCACCTCCCACCCAGTAACATGCAGTAGGAATTGTGGTCACTAACACGATCCAGAGAGTTTCCAGTGCCTCCAGAATGCTTACAGAAAGCTTCAGAGATGCTCATACTCATACTGTTAAGAACATTTTACTGAATCTTTATTCTTGATTTAACATCTCTAGAGTAATCCTCTATTAGAACAGACCAAGAACAAAATTATGAAGTAGCAAGCAAGTGGGAGGCACCCTTCAACCTCCCTTCTTCCTCGTCCGGATTCTTTCATTTCTCCCTAGGATAATTCCTGCATTCCTTTCTTATAGGACCTAGTCATCTAGCCTAACTAGTTATTGGAAAGCAATATGATAAACTAATTATACTAAAGTGTTAGTTTATCTGGTTTGAGGGATTACTCGGGCCAGGGATTTTTTCATTTTAACCTGGAACTTGTCAGATTAAGTCAACAAACACTCCATTCTTATTATGTTTCCAGGCACTGCTAAATATATAGATATATGTGTGTATATATGTATATGTATGTTTACATATATATGTATATATACACACTTGTATGTATATATCTATATTCTCATTTGACACTGACAATGATAGCTAATATTTATAGCACTTGCAATGTGCTAAGACTTACACATAGTGCTTAAACTATGCTAAGAGCTTCACAATCATCTCATTCCATCCTCACAACAACCCTGGGAGGTAGGCGCTATTATTATTATTATGATTACATCCATTTTAGCAATGAAGAAACTAAGACTGACAAAGGTTAAGTGACTTGCCCAAGGTCATTAAGCTAGTAAATATCAGAGGGGAAGCTTGAACCCAAGTCTTACTGACTCTACTACAGCAAGCTACCTCCCTCTATAGACAGGATCCTCAACCATATTGGGACATAGACCTCTTTGGCAGCCTGGTGAAGCCTAGGGACCTCATCTCAGAGTAATGTTTTTAACTACATGTAGTAAACTACATGAGGTTACAAAGGAAACCAATTATATTGAAATATAGTTCTCCCAAAAAAAGTGCATATGTATAACCCATATTTGATTGCTTATCATCTCAGGGAGGGGGGAGAAGAGGGGAAGTGGAAGAAATAGAATTTGGAACTCAAAACTTTTTTTTAAAGATGTTAAAAATTGTTTTAGTGTGTAATTGGTAGAAATATTATATATTATATATTACCAAAAAAAAGTTCATGGATCTCAGTTCAAGAATCCCTGGTCCATTGTCCAGTATAGATTGTAAGGACTAGAATAGTCACAGAAAATCTCATTGAGTCAAATAATCCAGTTAAGATGGACCTTGTAGGCCATGGGTTAGTGGAGAAAACTCAGGTTTTTGAGTTAGAAGACCAGGGTGCATGATTTGGCTCTGTCACTTTCTTAGTGGGTGACCTTGAAAGAGCAAATGCACTCGTTTTCCCTTGAAAACCTTTCCAACAGAACTTCCCTTTGGGCATCCCTGGCTGGAGCAACTTTGCCAGGTGGCTTCTAATGGAAGGAAATTTGGCAGGCAGGTTATTTGATGCAAACAATTTTACCGATAGGGCTCTGGTCTGGTACCATGCACTCCCTCTCTTGTGCCCTAGACAAATACCCCTGGAAAGTTGACTGTGATAAGCAGAATTTACAATGGTCATTAGCAATCACCTCAGGGTCCCTGAACTTTGAGGTTCCCAATGCTCCTGTGGGGAACTGATAGCTGGGGCTTCACTTCAAACAGGAACAGAGAGGAAGGGGTCCTATAGCTGGTGTTAAAAAGCCTCTAGGCACTCAGAGAAGTAGGGGCTGTATTTATTTTAAACCACTTGTAATTTCACAAGGGTAAGAAGCTCTTTTGGCCACTGTAGATGAGTACCTGTCCTCAGAAAGTTGCCTGGGACACTGAAAGGGGTAGTGACTTATCCAGGGTCATACAGGCCGTAGCTCTCAGAGACAGGATTCGAATCCAGGTTTTCATTATAGCAAGCTGCCTCTTAAAGTGGTTGTATATTAGAATAATAATAGCTTATATTTATATATGACTTTAATGTTTAAAAAGTGATACATTGATGGTGGAGTTGTGAACTGATCCAACCTGGAGAGCAATTTGGAACTACACCCACAGGGTTATAAAATTGTGCATACCCTTTGACCCAGCAATACCACTTCTAGGTCTGTATGCCAAAAAGATCATAAAAATGGGAAAAGGACCCACATGTACAAAAATATTAAGGCAGTTCTTTTGTGATGGCGAAGAATTAGAAATTGAGGGCATGCCCATCAATTGGGGAATGGCTGAACAAGTTGTGGTATATGAATGTAATGGAATACTATTGTGCTACAAGAAATGATGAACAGGTGGACTTTAGAAAAACCTGAAAAAACGTGAATGAACTGATACTGAGTGAAGTGAACAGAGAACCAGGGGAACATTGTATATAATAATAGCCAATGACTAACTTAGATAGACTTATCTGTTCTTAGCAATGCAAAGATCTAAGACTTTAGATCTCAGACTCATGAAGGAAAATGCTGTCCAGATCCAGAAAAAGAACTAAGCAGTCTGAATGCAGATTGAGGCATATTATTTGCCCTCTTTCTCTCTCTTTTTTGTTTCTTCTTTCTTGTGGTTTCTCCCATTGGTTCTAATTCTTCTTTACATATTACATTCCATCTTGGGATAGGGGTTGGGAGAGATAGGGAGAAAATTTGGAACTCAAAATCTCTGGAAGTGAATGTTGAAAACTAAAAATAAAAAAGTTCCCTAACCTCCAAAAAAAAAGTATGACATTAACTCATGTGATCTATGTACCCTGTCCCCCATCCTCACTACCTCTCTTTCTCTCTCTCTACATCAAGAAATCAAAAGGAGCATCCTTCCTTTCTCCTAAAGCTCCCCACTGTAATAGACCACAACCATTATGAGGAGAGGAAGATGCAACACATTGTGGGTATGTTCTGGATTTCACCAACATTCCTCCTCTCAGAGATGTCTTGGTCATTGTTCTTTTAACAGGCTATGGGGTAGAAATTCCTAGAATCCTTAGGGGGCAGTTAGGTGGCACAGTGACTAGAGCACTGGACTTGGCATCATGAAGATTCATCTTCACGAGTTCAAATCTGGCCTCCAACAGTTACTAGCTGTGTGACCCTGGGCAAGTCACTTATCTTTGTTTGCCTCAGTTTTCTCATCTGTAAAAGAGCTGGAGAAGGAAATGGCAAAGTCACTCTTGTATCTTTACTAAGAAAACCCCAAAATGGGGTCATAGAAAGTTAGACATGAAACAACAACAAAAGAATTTCTAGACTATCTATAGAATATTCAATAGAATTCAACTCCTAAGTAATCAAAGCTGATTTCCTGAGATGCCAGAGATTTTTACTAATGCCCAAGGAGACAATTTGGCCTGCTACATGTGCCCTACTTTTCCCCACTTTACACTCATCTTTGCATCTTGAAATCCTACTCACCTTTCAAAGGCCCAACCAAATGTTTTTCTTCCTTTCTTGAAGCAGCTAGGTAGCTTAGCGCATAAAAACCAGAGCATAAATTCTGCCTTAGATACTTGCTAGCCGTGTGACTCTGAGCAAGTCACTTGACCTCTGCCTCAGTTTCCCCTTCTCTAAAATCAGATCATATTATCTACCTCACAGGGTTGTTATGAGAATGAAATGAGACAACATATGTAAATGCATTATAAACCTTAAAGTCCTGTACAAATTCTAGCTATCATTATCATTATTAATTATTATTATTATTAATTATTGTTCTCTGCCTTTCCTAGCTGGAAGTGATCTGTCCATCCTCTAAAGAAAACTTAGTTCTCTTCTATAATTGCACTTTTTTATATTATAGTTCTCTATTTGCCTATCTTATCTCCCTACTAAGTGAGCTCCAAGGGGGCAAGGTCTGTCTTTTTTATGTTTTGCTATTTTTAGCACATGCTAGGATCATACTAAAAGTTTATCAAATTGGATTACAGCTTCTTCTTCTTCTTCTTTTTTTTACATTTGCTTCATTTTCTGTGCCTTATCCATGATGGGCATGTGTTTGCTAGATGAGTGAATAAACGAATGAATTAAAAATGATGGCGCTTTATTTCGTATTTTTCTCCTGAAAAAGGACATCAGTGTTCAAATGAGGTCAGCCAGGATAAAAAGGGCCATGAGTGGATAAAAGAAGTGGGGATGTGAGCTGTGAGGGAGAGAATGCTGGAGTGGGATGATAACAGAGTATTTGAAGAGTCCTCCTGTGAAAGGATTAGACTTGTTTTGTCCTACGGGACAGACTCGGGTGGGACTCACAAAGAAACCAATTTAGGCTTTATACAAGGAAAAACTCCCTAATAATTAGAGCTGTCTAAAAGTAGAATGAGCTGCCTCTGGAGACAATGGATTCCTCCTTCCCTCTAGAGAGGGATGGCCACTTGTTGGATTCTCTTCAGTAGGGATTCTTCCTCAGGTGTGGATTAGACTGGATGGCCCATATAAAGGTCCTTTCAACTCTAAAATCTGGGATCCTGTATAATTAGTTTATGTTTCTAGTCAGTGAACATTTGACTTTCCTGAAAAGAGAAGGATGTCAATTTTCAATCAAACTGGATATATCAAAACTACAAATCTCAAAAAACCCAGATACATTTGGGGAGCCTCGGTGACAAATAGTTGCTTTACAAGAGGATGTGATACCTGAGTTTTCTTAAAAGGTAGGTATTTAAAATGGAGTTTGATTTAGCTAATCTTGTTGATTGGGCTTCAGTGCAACGTTTCAGGGACCTTCTTGTGGCATGGGGCAAGGTCCACTTGCAGCTAATAATCCCAAAGAGGGAAGTCATGTGCTGCACAGGAGGAAGGAAAGAAATTCCATTTTGGCGGGAGGTGGGGAAGGGGAGATTAAGGCTATGTGGTCTATATGCCTTCTCTTTTTTCCCCAGTTATGAGTTGGTCCCAGGTATAGTTTAGAAGCTTAGCTCTAATTGTTTTTAGGCTTAATAAATTGGATCCTCAAGCTAATTTATGGCTATATACAGGGAAAGGGGAAAAAAAGAGTCCAGTTGTAAAGTATTTATTACACTTCCTTTGGAAATGATGACAGTCCTGCAGCACGTGTTTTTATTCTTAGTCATCATCTTCCAAGACGTTTAGACAGCTCTGAGCTACAACTTCACTAGCTCAGCCAAATGAGAAAGTACAGATTTCAGGGAAAACCTCCCTGGATCAGATTTCACTCTGGACCTGCGGCAATGGCTCTCCTGGTTCTTTCTCAACATGTGTTTCTGATGGAGAGTTTGATTTTGTTGTACCCAAATTCAAACTGCATGGGGAGGCCTGAAATATGGGGGTGGGGGTTTAAGGGAGGGGTGTGAGGTAGAGGAGAATGAAACAAGGACAAGAAGAAAGGATATTTTTAGAGGCTTAAACTTGTTTCAGGTATATAGGATCAGTTCGGAATAATTTGCCTTTCTGACTTCTGTTCATTCCTAGCTTCCAGAGCCATAGCTAGGAGTTTTTCACCTGGAGCAAAACAGTGAATGGGGACACAAATGATAAGGAGGAGGGCTGTCCAAGGGGGATGAGGAAGTGGGCAGTGAGGGCAGCACAAAGAGCTTGGCACAGTCAACCTAGAAGAAGAGTCACCTTGAATCCAAAAAGTCTAGATTGTGCCCCTGAGAAATAATAGAGAGTAGAAACAGGCCCAGGGAAAGGGAAGCTATAACAATGGGACCCTGAATGTGGCTGCTTGGGGCCAGGTCAGAGGGGGAGCCAGGTCTCATGGTGCCACAATGTGGTCCCTGGATAATAGCTGGGAAGAGGCACGTGTGCTCTCCACCTCGGATAAAGGTCCAGTCACCGTGTCCTAGTTACAGCTCTGCTAGAACCATGGAACCGTAGGGCTAGAAAGGAACTCAAAGGTCAGCTAGTCCCAAATTCTCATTTTAGAAGAGGGCAACTTGAAACCTAAAGAAGAAAAGTGGCTTTTCCAAAGTCACACATTTATTTATTCACAAAACCAGAACTGGATCCCAGTTCTCCTGATTCTGAGTCAGTGCTCTGGCTACTATACTGAATTTAGCTGCTACTATATTTCATTTTAAATTTAAAAAAATCTAATTGTTTAAAAATTGTTAATAAATTAAAAATTAGGTGTTACCATATTTCATTTTAAATTTAAAAAAATCTTAATTTTTAAAAATGTATCTTAAAATGCAGACCAGGCAGTACCGGCATAAAGATCGTAGCATTTAGAACTGAGAAAGACCTGAGAGGTCATGTAGTCCAATCCCTTCATTTTGCAGATGAGAAAAGGGAGGCCCAGAAGCAGTAAATGGTTTTTACCCAAAGTCTCACTGCTAGTAAGTGGAAGAGGCAGGATTTGAATTGAGGGCATCAAGTCAATTCAACAAACACTCATGAAAAACCCAGTACAGTTATTCCTTCCACGTCACGGGGGTTGGGGGAGCGGTACCCCCACAATCTGGAAAATACACATAAAAGTTTTTGGCCCTCTCTTTGTACCAGAGAAGAAGTTTGAATTATTATGGCATTTGGAGATAAAATGTGTTGATATTATATAATACTGCACATATATTTCATGCATTTGTGAGTTTCTAAACTTTTTCTGTGTGGTCTGCTGACCTCGTTTTGTCCACATCTTCCACAAAACTCACCCCTCAAATTCCCATTTAATTTCTTATGCTAATCCTTGATATGTCAGAACTGCTATGGGGAAAGTTGCAATGTGGAAGTGCTAACTGTATAGGTAAGGGCCCTTTGCAAGGTGCAATGGGGCTGGGGCTGGGGGATCATAGAGAGATACAGAGATGAAGAAAATGTGTTCTTGTCCTCAAGGATCTGTCTGAAGACAGATGTCAGAACCTGTAAACAAAATGGCGTCTCTTTGGCTCCCTAGGGAACTAGCCGCAGTTTTGAAGGCTTCCCCTGAGGTTAAGATCCTGGAGAATCCCCCAATGAGGAACTATCCACGCCTGGTTTTTATTAGTGTTGCTACGCTTGTCATCAGTAACTCACAAGGAAAGGAAGCTCTTAGAACGAATCCTTCATAAATTTGGTCTGATTCCACTTTTAGCCTCAATTGAATTTTTTTTGGGTTTTGTTTTACTCTCCATTTCAATTCACACAGACAGATGTGGAGGGCTATCTAATAATGAGCCAGAAGGGAAAAACATGTTAGCAGATCTAAGGTCAAAGCCATTTCCATTAACATTTGCTTATTGACACAGGAGTGTCCATTTGTCTTGGTCCTGTCCTTTGGATACCTACAGGTCAAGAAGATAAAGTAGAGCATGCCCTCAGGGCCTGCCACAGAGGTGCCTCCTACTTTCCTCAGAAATACATGGCTGGTAGGGCCCTTGGGAGCCATCTAGTCTGTGGTTTACTGAATAAGATTAGACCTGGAGCCAGAAGGCCTGGGTTCGAATCCTGCTATAGAGACATTTACTGGATGTATAGCAAATCTCTTAGCTTCTCATGGCCTCAGTTTCGTGATCTGTAAAATGAGAAGGTTTGACTCAGCCTGTAAGGTCTCTTGCAGCTGTGAATCTATATTCCTATGTTATCTCAGGGAAGAAACTGAGGCTGAGAGAGGAAAAGGCTTTCCTCTAGTCACAGAGGTGACCTGGACCCGTTTCCTCTGAACCTAAATCTACTACTTGGTTCCCTGCTGACAAGATGGCTCCCATCTACAAGCAGAGCAGAGGGACATGTTGCTTGTTTCAAGCACTTTAAACTAAATACAATAAACAGACTGCCGCGAAACATAAAGCCTTTGTGAGCATCATTTATACATAAATCAAGGGCACCTTTGATGAGTGCATTGTTAGGAAGGGGCTGCTAGGTGGCACAGCTCACCTTCCTGAATTCCAATCTGACCTCGGACACTTACTACCTGTATGACCTTGGTCAAATCACTTAAACCTAGTTGCCTCAGTTTTCTCATCTGTAAAATGAGCTGGAGAATGAAATGGCAAACCACTCCAATACTTTTGTGAAGAGAACCCCAAATGGGGTCATGAAGAGTTGGACGCAATCAAAACAACAACACAGGGGAAAGAAAGATTTGGGGCAGCTGGGTGGTTCAGTGGACAGAGCATTGGGCCTGAAGTCAGGAAGACAAGGGTTCAAATCTGACCTCAGACACTTACTAGCTGTGTGACCTTGGGCGTGTCACTTAACCCTACTTGCCTCAGTTTCCTTATCTACAAAACAAGCTAGAGAACTCCAGTATCTTTGCCAAGAAAACTCCAAATGAGGTCAGGAAGAGTTAGACACAACTGGACAACAATAACATTGGTAGGAAACAGACAAGACCAACTTTTGCAATTAATATTCTACGATGGACCAAATCTTTACTATCTTTCGAGAAATTGACCATATGATGTAAAGAATATGAGATTCCACTATGCTTATTATTTGCTGCTTGAGAAAAATAATTTGATTTAGTAATGTGCTGCTGAAAAGGCCCTCTTCCAAACAGGGTGTCTCCCACCTGCTCGTCAAAAAATCACTCAAGTATCCTGGGAAGAGAGAAGATTTAACAAAAGGAAAAAACCTCACTAGATTGCCCTCTGATCCTAAGTGTCAGCTGAGGAATAAAGCAGGCTTATTCTCACCAAAACATTCACTATTATGACAGGGACAACCCAGTAGAGTCCAAGTCAAAGACGGATTCCCTGTGGATGATGAGGCTCTCCAGATGCTTCTGTCTGCACATGACATTATGCTTGTTGCATCAAGCCCTGAAACATTCCATCCCTCCTAGAAGAAATCTGGAACCACTCAAAAGAGTCTGACCTGACCATCCACATAAGAAAGATCCATTGCCAAATTCAGACATGCAGTTAGGTGGACAACCTATAGTCCTCGTCCATTGGTAAATTGGGATAGACAGCACGTACAGACAATAGATGGGCCCAGAACTAAGCATGAGGAAGAAGTGGGCTAGGCAGCCTTCAGTAAATTTAGTTTCTTTAATGAATTCAAGCCTCACTTAAACATAGATGCATCTTTAACACCAATATTCTGCCAGTATTATTTTATGCCTAGGAAACACAAAACACAACAGTCATTTAAGAATTTAAGAATGAGGCAGGTATGGCAGCGCATGCCTTTAATCTCAGCTCCCGAGGAGGTGGGGTAGCTAGGTGGTACAGGAGATAGAGCACCAGGCCTGGAGTCAGGAAGACTCATCTTCCTGAGTTTAATTCACTTATTTTCTGTGTGACCTTGGACAAGTCACTTACCCCTATTTGCCTCAGTTTCCTCATCTGTAAAATGAGCTGGAGGAGGAAACAGCAAAACACTCTAGTATGTTTGCCAAGAAAACCTCAAATAGGGTACAAAGAATCAGATGCTACTGAAAACAACACAACTACAACAACAACAAATATGATACTAGACAAATCACTTAACTTCTCAGTGCTTTGGGGTCAGGCAAGTCTCTGAGGCTCTAAAATGACAGAGAAAGAGAGGTCTATATTAATAGAAGGACTTTACTCATCTAGGAATCCCCTATTCCAAAAAAAATCATCAGTCCAGTCCTGATGGATACCACTAATACCACAACTAGATTAAGTGTTAAAAGCAAAACCAGCTCCTGGAATACCACTTTGGGAAGTCTTATCTCTGAGCTGTTAGCAAATAGTGTTGAGCTAATCCCTTCTGTCACCACAGGGTCACTCCAGGCTTATGTGGAGCCCAGACCATCTGCTCAGAGGATAGGCGCTGATTGCTTCTTTGGCGCTCCTAACTGTGCTTAATTGTTTCCATGCTCTCCTTCCTTGGGCCTGTGTATCAGGAGTTCCTAGCTTTTCATCCTGTCTCTACCTGGGCTAGCCCAACTCACTGAGCAAATGGAGGAACATCCCAGAGGTACAGTTGGAAAAAAGGGGTGCCAGATATGGAGTCTACAATAATTGGGTTCAAATCCTGGCTCAGTCACTTATTTAGTATCTGTGTGACTTTGGACAAATCACTTAGCCCCTCTGGGCTCCAATTTTGTCATTTGACAAAAGAAAGGTTGAAGTAACTGGTCTCTTAAGGTGACTTTCTGCTCTCAATTCTATAAACACTTATATGTAATTCTAGTTATTGTTTCTTTTTTTAATATAATGATTAGGTTTCCAGTCATTAATGGAGCATCACTGGGAGAATATTGGTAGTAAAGAGGACTCAACAGCAAGCAGGCCAGTTTGACTGTAATATAGGGAAATACTCCAATGACTTGCTTCCTATGAGTTCCAGAAATTGTTCTCCCTGGTGGATAGGCTCACTGCTACCATCCACCTTCCAATGAGCTTCTTCCAGACCAGGGATGGAGAACCTCTGGCCTCAAGGCCACACGTAGCCTCAAGTCCAGAGGTTCCTCACCCCTGGTCTAGACCCACTAAGGAGCTAAGGAGATGCAGGTTTCTACTTCTTCCTATAAACTTCAACAGCTCCCCATTACCTACAGGATCAAATATCAAATCCTCTGTTTGGTGTTTGAAACCCTCCATAATCTGGCCCCCTCCTACCATAATCAGATCTGATGGGATTTTCAGACCTTCCCACAACTTGCTTCCTAACCTCCTTTTCATGTACTAAAAGTACTTTCAGTTCCAAATTTTCTTCTTTTTTCCACCCCTCTCCCATTCATAAAGAAGCCAAGAAATAGGGGTTGAGGCAAGATGGCAGCTGGAAAGCAAGGACTCGCTTAAGCTCTCCCCAAAATCCCTCTAAACACATGTAAAAATGGCTCTGAACGAAATTCTAGAGCTGTGGAACCCACAAAATAGCAGAGGGAAGCAGGTCTCCAGCCCAGGACAGCCTGGATGGTTGCTGGGAAGGATCTATTGCACCGTGCTGGGAGCAGAGCGCAGGCCAATGTGGGCCTCACCAGGACCAACCAGACAAGGAGTTGTGCAGGGGAAGTAGGCCTTAGGGCCATGAATCGCTGAGCTGTGGCAGTTGCTAGACTTCTCAAACACAGACGCCAAATACAACAAAGAAGGTTAGTGGGAAAACTGCTGGATCTTGGTGAGAGAGGTGCGGGTGTGCAGCCCCTGCCCCAGGGGCAGTGGAGGTGGGCAGTAGTGGAAAGCTCCTGCAGCTGCTTCCAGAGCTCCAGCATCAGCTGCTTCTAGAGTCCCTGGCCTATGCAGTGGGAAGAATCAAGTAGTAGATCAGAGCGGGAGTGCAGGGAGCACTTTGTTGGCA
>CM053624.1:117760157-117813745 GCA_028646595.1 Phalanger gymnotis | reverse complement strand
GGTGAGCTAGGTATCACAGGTATTATTATCCCCATTGTACAGACAGGAAATTAAGGGATAGAGAGATTGGGTAACTTTCCCATGGTCACAAAGCAACTGTGTCAATGGGGGTTGGGGAGCTTTGAAGGTAAATCCACCTGGCTCTAGGTCCAGCACTCTATCTACTATGTTATAATGCCTTTCTGTGGGTCTTAAACATCCCCTCTGGCCCTGAGACACAATGTGTTCCTATTAGACAGCCTCCTCCATCATTCCTAGGTAATATTGTCTTAGTCTATGGTCCCTTGGTGGAAGAAAGCTCTTCTGCCTGAGGCCTCCAAAATTCCTTCCCGGGACTTAAGGCCATCCAATATTAAATACATTTTTATAGGCATTCCTTTGCTTCTCCTGAAGGTCTCCATGACTCAAAGCCCTTGGAAGTCAGTTTTGGCCACTGACCTATTTCCCTCTATTCTGCTGGGTTTGCCTGAAGCTTCTTAACTCTGTGTGAATCTCAGCTTCATCACCAATAGTTCTATCACAGTATCTAAGCCTAAGCCTAAGCTGCCTGGCAGCCGTGTGGCCTCAATTTCTTTCAGGTGGCATCCCCAGAGCATATCTTCCTCATCAGCATCACACCAACCCCTTCAAAGAGCCAGAGACAGACTTCTTTCTCTTCCTGTTTCAGTTGCCCACCTTTTGCCATTGGACCTACTGATTCTAGCACATAGTTCTCAGCTTATTGGCAGAGCAGAGATAACTGATCAATACCAAGATCAATGAATGATACAACTCTTCCCCTCTCCAGTCACCAGCTCCATGTAGTTCCCCACCTTCTCTTGGATTCACCCCTGTTGTTTCAGTCATGCCTAACTCTTCATGACCCCATTGGGAGTTTTCTTGGCTTCTGTTTGCTTCTCCAGCTCGTTTTACAGATGAGGAAACTGAGACAAAAAGAGTGAAATGACTTATCCAGTATCACACAGTTAATAAGTGTCAGGGGCCAGAAATGAACTCAGGAATGAGTCTTCCTGACTCTAGGCCTGGCACCCTATCCACTGCGCCTTCTTGTTTCTCAGGTGATCAGAGAACCATGGAAAATCAAGACTAAAACCTTGTTTTTGTGTCAGAACTACAGATGCTCACAAATAGGTACAGAAGTCTATAGATTGCTAACTCTCAGCCTTCCCTGCTATCTTTCAGGTACATATGGGTAGCAGCAACCTTGGGAATGCAGAATCCCCTTGCAATCTATCCCTGCCTCAAAGTAGGTCAGTAGGACAGTATGAGACCTTTCAAGCCAATCTTCTGTAGAAGAAGAATAATGACTTTATTCCCAATAGGTGAGACTAAGATAGGTGCCAACAGTTTGTAGAGTTAGTCCCCTTCATGCCCTCCAGCCAGCTCCTCCCACCCCCCTCTCTTTTCAATTATTCTCTTGAGGCCATCCTTATCTTTTCCAACCCCAGACACCTGGTTCACCTGGAACTCTGGCTCCGAGGTTCCCTTTGTAGTGCCTTAGACACTCTCCAAACTCTCCTGGGGAGACTGAGAGATAGCACTATTGCTTCATGTGACAGTCAGATAAATATCCATTAACATATTTATAGATGGTGATCATTCCTTTTGCATAAACCTTTACGCTTTGAAAAGCACCTTCTAATTTATTATGTCACAATAACCCTCCAGCATAGAAAAGACAGCTATACAGGAAGATAATTTTAAAACAAAAAGGGACCAGAAGGTATCATAGGATCATAGATTTAGAAGCGGGAAGAAATTCAGAGGCTACTTAGTACAACCCTCTCCTTTTACAGGTGAAGAGACGTAAGCCAAGGCAGGTTAGGTCAGTTTCCCAAGGTCATACAAGAAATTTCAGACCAGGAATTCAGACCCTGACTCTGGAGGAGTAGTGTGAGGTAGCTAGTGGACAGACAGGTTGGCTTGGAATCAGGAAAATCTGAGTTCAAGTCTCAACCTCTGACACATACTGGCTATTTGACCTGGGTAAGTCATGACTTCCGAGTGTGCTAAGCAACTCTGAAAGATCATAAGTAGCAGAGAAGATGCTGACCCATCCAGGTAGAAGGAATCTCCTTATGCCCATTGCCAATGATGTCACAGGGCTAGTCCCATTCCTCTACTTGAGAGCTAAGTGTTCTTTCCAGGGTATAACCAAGCTTCTTTTACCTCCTCCTCCTTCTCCCCCTCCTCCTCTTCCCCCTCCTCCCTCTTCTTTTCCCCCTCCTCTTCTTCTCTCTCCTCCTCCTCCTTCTCCTATAGTAATAATAATAGTAGTAGTAGTGGTAGTAAGGAAGAAGAGAATGAAGAATGTGGAGTAGTAGTAATAAGTAGTAGCAGTAGTAGTAGGAGCAGGAGTAGTAGAAGAAGTAGTAATAGAAGTAGAAGTAGGAGTACTGCTTCTAGTAATTAAGAATAGGAGTGAGGAGGAGGAGTAATAGGAGTAGGAATAACAGAAATAGGAGTACTACTACTCGTAAGGAGAAGGAGGAGGAGGAGGAATAGGAATGATAGGAGTAGGAGTAGCAACTACTCAAATTTATTTTTAGACCAAACCCATGATTTCATTGATGTAGCAAACTCCTGGGGAGGGATCTCCTCTACCAATGCCATTCAGCACCTTCTTGCAATGCACAGGGTTGGAAGATTGCCTGGGGATAACAAAAGGTTAATAATAGTGGTAGTAGCAATAATAATAATAATTAATAATAATAGCTTGCATTACATAGCACTTTAAGGGTTACGAAGCACTTTACTTAGATTACCTCATCTGATCCCCACAATAACCCAGTGAGGTGGGTGCTATTATTACCTCCATTTTACAGATGAGAAATAAGAAGCAGGGAGAAATTTAGTGACCTGTCCAGGGTCACCTAGCTAATAAGGACTCCAGTTCCATGAGCCTTACACTGTACCCCCAACAGCTCAGCAACTTGTCCTGGGTCACATGACCAGTATGAGTCAGAGACTGGCACTCAGATCTTCCTCATTTCTAGGGCCAGTTCTCAATCTACTGCCCCTCTCAACCAGATTTCAACAATGCTTTAAAGTCTATTAGCAGAATCTATCTCCAGAAAGAGAACTGATGGGCTCAAGAGTACAGGTTGAAGCATATTTTCTTCTATTTCTTGCAGGGATTTTTGTTTGTTTTGTTTTGTCTTTGGAACATGGCTAATGCAGAAATTTGTTTTGCATGTCTATACATATTTGTAATGAGTTTTGTTTTTCTTGCCTTCTTTATGGGTGGGAGATGGGAGGGGGAGAGAGAGAATTTGGAACTGAAAATAAAATAAAATAAAATTGAATTAAAAACCCTGGGGGGTGGATGGGGTGGGGGGAATGTCTATTAGAAAAATCTGCCTGTGAGTGTTGAGGCCTTTGAAAGGGTAATTGAGCTGCTAGAGGACACAGGAGGGCACACTTGGGAGTGTAAAGAGCACTGGATCCAGAGTCAAAGGATCTGTGTTCAAATCCTGCCTTTGATACTCACCATCTATGTGACATTGGGCAGATTATTTGGGCAAGCCCCAGTTCCTTCTTCTGTAAAATGAAGGGGTTAGATTAGTTGGCATTCCAACTATGATCTTATTATGCAGATTCTCATCAATCTGCTCAGGCTTTAAAAATATATTTTATTATTTATTGACGATTATTCAGAAATTGCCCCCTATGTTCTATTTTTGGTTGACCTATTTATAGAATTGTGTGTATGCATATATAATAAATATAGATATTAGAATATTTGTGGATTTTAGACTCAGAATATGAATAATTAGAATTTAAATATCTCTTTCATTGGTGCACACTCTCTTACTGAGGAACAAAATTTTGCAAAGTAGGACAATAAAAGGCTAAACTTTCTGTGTACTCAGTAACATGCTTTCAGAATTGATCCTGTGTATTCATTTCTGGATATCTCCGGCCTTGCCATATCCTCTCAAGACATTGTCTCCACTCCCTCCCCACCAGAAAATTAGACTTCCTCTCTGGAACAACCCAGGCTTTGATAGGTCCGCTTTGTCCTTATCTTACTTTGTTCTAGAATTCCACAGTGCTTTCCTTTCCAGCTTCCCCCAGGTCTTATCTTCCTCCATCAGAATGTAAGCTCCTTAAGGGCAGAGACTGTACTGCTTGCTTTTTATTTGAATTCTCAACTCTTGGCATGGTACTTGGCAAATATTAAGCACTTAGAAAATGTTCTCTCTCTCCTCTGTCTTCTTTTCTCTCTCTCTCTCTCTCTCTCTCTCTCTCTCTCTCTCTCTCTCTCTCTCTCTCTCTCTCCCCCTACCCCCACTCTGGAATTGAGAAGCTTTTAGGATGGGTAGTATTTGAGCAAGTGGGGAGGTGAAGGAAGAGCATTCCACATACAGGGAGTAGAAGTCAGGAAGCAGATTTATTCTTCTTGGCCGTGTTTATTTGTTGCAAGGGAGGGTTTTATGGGGAAGCTGATACAAAGTTATGGGAAAACAACAATGTATACATATATGTATATAATTATATAAAATATACATTCATAAAAATTTATATATGTATATATAAATATAACACCTAAAAAATACAGTGGGTCTGGGACATCCAGGAGGTGGCAAGGATTGGGGTGTTTCTGATACCTTTTATGTGGCTTTAAGCCTGTGCTGCCCCATACCTTAAAAGGAAAGAAAAAATAAAAATGTTCATTTGCTGGCAAGAAAGAGAGTCATCAGAGACAGAGATAGACAGACTGAGAGAGACAGAGAAGAGAGAAAGAGAAACAGTGAAATAGAGAGACAGAGAGTAAGAGAGAGATAATCAGAGAAGTGACAGAGAGAAGGAAGAGAGACAGGGAAACAAAGAGTTAAAGACAGAGATAATTACAGATGATCCTATCAGGTGAAGCATTTAAGAACATTCCAGCACTCAGCATGTTTTCCCAAACCCTTGCTCAGAGGATGAGCCAAATTTAGTTTGAACTTCACAAACTTCATAGTTTGATCTATGGATTAGAAATGGCTTCCCTACTTGGCTTCAGGTTGTAAGGTCCCTAGAGAGTCAGGGACGGCTGGGCTTGCTGCTTCCACTGAACCCCCTAGATGGGTGCACAGTAGGTGCTGAATGAAGAAATAAATGGATTTTCAGGATTCCAGACCCTATGCTAGATATCATGGGGAGAAAATGAAGAAAGAGAAAGTATCCATTCCCTTGCAGAACACACAATTGAAAGCAGAGGATGGTTTATGCCAGACTTAGGAAAATGTTTTGGGTTTGTTTTTTTTTTTTTCCTGAGGGCCCCTGATCCACGGTAAAACAAAAAAAGAAATCAATTTAGGGCCACACGTAAGGAAAAAGCAACTTAATTCAGTACTTTTTTTTTTTAAAGAAAGAAATATACAACATTCCATTAATTCACTTTCAAAATTAAGAACAGGAATAGAGACTATGATGAAAATATATGCTCTGGTTCCTGTAAAAGGACGAAAACAGAGCTGAGAGGGGTAGAGAGGAAGAAACGAAGAGCGGTGGGGGACTGGGTACAAAATCACCCAGAGACACAGATCTGAAGAACACAAAAGAGAAGCAAAAGAAGCAAAACTTGGAAGAGAACTCGGTGAGAGATGGGTCTTGGTGGAATACGATCTTCATCTTGCATCCTTTTAGAATAATGTCCCTAAAGAGTAGTCAAAACCATGTTGCATTTTTGCAACCACAAAAAAATGGGAATTAGCACTTTTTGGTATCTGCCTCAAGGACTATATGAAACGAAATTGAGGGTCATAACCAACCAGAGATTTCTCAGGCTCATTTTATATACCATGTCCTAACCCACGCCTGGTATCTAGCAAAGCAAATAATAATTAGTAGATTAATGAGTTAGGCCTCTGTTATGAAGGATAATCACATGTTGATTTTAAAAGAAGACTTGCTGCCTGAATTTAAGAAATTGGTGGCCATTAACAAATAATAGTGTGTATGGATTTTACAAGTATGCTTGGATGTCACCATTTTGAGATGTGGTGCAAAATGAAGGGACTATTGGTCAGAGGCAGCTAGGTGGCTTGGTGGATAGAGTAATGGCCCTGAAGTCAGAAAAGGCTCATCCTCCTGAGTTCAAATTCAGCCTCAGATAATTCCTAGCTGCGTCATACTGGGCAAGTCACTTAACCCTGTTTACCTAAGTTTCTTCATTTGTAAAATGAACTGGAGAAGGAAAGAGCAAACCCTTCCAGTATCTTGGCCAAGAAAATCCCAAATGCAGTCACAAAGAGTCAGACACGACTGAAATGACTGAACAATAGGACGGGGAGGTTAAATCATGGCTCTGCCAATTTTTTTACCAGCGTTACTTTGAGCACGTCACAAAATCTTTAGGCCTCAGTTTTCTCATCTATTATGTTTCACCAAGGCTGGAGCCTCTCTTATATGGGAGCCTTTCTGGATGCCTGCCAGGTTCAGAGCATGTTGTTGGTGTGGCTCGACATATATTCTAAACCCCAGCTTGCTAGCCCCCCCTTGATGTATTTACTTTTACTAAACCAACCAGACAGAACACGGTGGTTCAAAGTAAAAGGTGTGTAGTTAAACAGCAAAGCAAATTAAGTGATAAGAAAAGATTCCTCCCTCCCTTCCAACATGCACACACGGGACACACCTTCTCACGGATTGTTACATCACCAGGGGGAGATGGTCAATACTCAGAGAACATACTTGATGCATGTTATGAATAAACATGAACACACAAGGAAAATCCATGAAGGGCATACATATAACAAGCATGTGCAGCCGGGGAAAACGCATGAAAGGGCACCCGTGCCAGATATATTCATGACCAGGGATGCACAGAGACCAATGGCCTTTGTTCCTCTTCCACATTCCTGCCTTAATTACACGAATCTACACTAGCCAACACAAACCTCATTGATCTCCCTACTGAGGGGAGGGGGGCAAGAAGGGGGAGGAGTTTAAATAAGAAATGTCAAGCAGCCCAGTCGAGATACAGACTATATCACTCTCAAAAAGCCAGATTAAAATGCAATTGGGAAATAGTTAAAAAATTAATAAAACTACAACAGAACATAGAGAATGTTAGCATGTGGTTTTCTAAGTCAATATATGCCCCCACAGGGATCCTTATGTACAATTTAGTGGCATCTGTTTCTATTTGAGTTTAACATCACCGGCCTGTTGTCTGTTCAGTCATTTCAGACGTGTCTGACTCTTTGTGACCTCATTTGGGGTTTTCTTGGCAATGATACTGGAGCGGTTTGCTATTTCCTTCTCCGGCTCGTTTTACAGTCGAGGAAATGAGGTAAGCAAGGTTAAGTGACTTGCCCAGGATCACACAGCTAGTAAGTGTCCGAGACCAGATTTGGACTCAGGTCTTCCTGACTCCAGGCCCGGCACTTGATCCACTGTGCAGCCTAGCTGTCCCATCACTGGTCGAGATGACCTCTACGTTTCCTTCTCACCCTAAATCTATGATTATATGATCATTCAGCACTTATAGCTAGCATTTATAAAGTACTTTAAGGTTTACAAAGCCACTTGCCTGTGTTATTTCACTCGATCCTTCCCACAAGCTTGTCAAGTAAGTGCTGTTCTTATCCCCATTTTCCAGATGAAGAATTTGAGAACTCCGCTGGCAAATGAGACTTGGTGACTTGCCCAGGGATGCACGGCTAGCCGGTGACTGAAGCATGATTCAAACTCAGGTCTTCTTCAAGACCTCCACCTTATCCACTTTGCCACTCAGCTGCCTGCTATGACTAGTTAGCTTTCTGAGTCTCATCCCTCTCCTCCCCCCTGTTGCTTTAAGGCAAAACTTGCTGGTCTCAGGACCCCTTTACACTCTTAAAAATTACCAAGGACCTGCCATCCCTGCAAAGAGATTTTTTTTTAATATGGGTTATAGCTATTAATTTTTACAATATTATATCTTAGTATTATTTTGAAAATAGTTTTGACCTTGAGGACCCCCTGAAAAAGTCTCCAGGCCCTCCAGGGGTCCCTGGAACACACTGTGAGAACACACGGTCTTATGGTTTACTTTATATATATTTACTTTATATGTATGTATATATATATATAATATATACATATATATATATGTGTATATATATATACATATTCTCTCATTCATTCCTCACAACAACCAGTTGAGATAAATGCTATTATCCCCATTTTATAGATGAGAGAACTGAGGCTAAGAAAGATTAAATGATCTGTCTAGGGTCACATAGCTGAGTGTCTTTGGCAGGATTCAAACCCAGTACTGTTTAACTCCAAACTCTATCCACCACTTCCCAGGCTGCCTCTGACTCTTGCAACTAGATAGTAAGCTCCCTGGGGCCAAATATGTAAACCACATGTGGGAAAGCGATCATAGATTTTTAGACAGGCGTTCATGTAAATGGAAAAGTGATGATAAACAAGTTGCTAGCAGGAGAGGAGGGAAACTTGGATGACTTCAGATAAATTCCTAGGGAGGCCAGTGGGGAGGATGCCAAACCAAACTGTTTGTCCAGTATCTGAACCTTTGCATTTCAATCCTATTTTGAAACACACATCTGAACAATTCCATTTCAGCAGACTGAGCTCCCCAGGCGGACCTGCAGGCTGTCAGATCGGCGTTCCTGAGAAAGCCCGGCACCTCCTGGGGTTTTTGCCTGTTCCACGGCATCAAGTCCTGCTTGGCTTCACCATTCATTCCCTCAGAGAGCTCTAGAAAACCTATTCAGACTGGATCGGAGCTGGTGACTTGGGCTTGTTTTCAGGTTGGAGGAGAAAAGAGACAATATTTGACTCAAATCTTAAATTCTGTATTCTGGGGTTTTTCACTCCATCCAATTAATAGAGGATGTGATAAATTGTGAAGAGACATTTTTATGTTTCGGTCTTTCTCATGGGGCCTAGAACAGGGACCTGAACAGAGAGTACACACACACAATAGGTATTTGTTGGATTGCTGTTTTGGTTTTTTTTCCTGGTTAACTAGTGGTCTATCTATCTATCTATCTATCTATCTATCTATCTGGATATAGATATATTCCATTTGGAGGCAAACTGGATTAAGTGACTTGCCCAGGGTCACATAGCTAGTAGTTGTCTGAGGCCAGATTTGAACTCAAGAAGATGAGTCTTCCTGTCTCCAGGTCAGGCACTCTATCCACTTTGCTACCCAGCTGCCGTAATAACAGCTAATAGCCAGCACTTACATAGCACCTGGAGGTTTACAAAGTGCTTTACAAATATTATCTCATTTAATCCTAACAATAATCCAGTCAGGTAGGAGCTATTGTTATACCCATTTTACAGATGGTGAAACTGAGGCCCTGAGAGGTCAGGTGACTTCCCAAGAATCGCACGGCTAGTAAGTGTCTGAAGCTGGATTTGAAATCGGCTCTTCTTGACTCCAGGCCCAGTGCTACATCCACTGTTCCACTCAGCTGCCCCTTAATATGCATATTGATTAATTGATTTAGTAAGGGCTTACAGGGGTAAGCAATAAGAGGAAAAGAGGCATTTGGAGGGTAATATTCTTAGAATATAACTTTTTAAAGAATTGTATTACATTCAAATATATGAATACACTCATTTTTTTTCAATAGATGCCAGAGAGATTTTATTTTAATCTCATCCACCCTGGTTTCTGGAAGTAGCTAGGTGGTACAGTGAATAGAAGGCCAGACATGAAGTCAGGAAGACTCATCTTCCTGAGGTCAAATCCAACCTCTGCTACTTACTAGCTGTGTGACCTTGGGCAAGTCACTTAACCCTGTTTGCCTCGGTTTCCTCATCTGTAAAATGAACTGGAGAAGGAAATAGCAAGTCATTCCAGTATCTTTACCAAGAAAACCCTAAATGAGTTGGAAGTGACTGAAAACAACTGAACAATAAATACTGGTATATATATATATATATATATATATATATATATATATATATATTTATCATTTATACTGTCATAAATACACACTAGATCAACAAATAAATATTTGATATACAAAGTCAAAATAGTAGAAAAATTAAATTATTAATATTATTTATTTTCTCTATAAGACTTTCTTTACTCTATGTGTGTGTGTGTGCATGTGTGTGTGTGTGTGAATATGTGTGTATGTGTGTGTGATAAGAAATGGGAGAAAATGGAGGAATCAGAACTAGGTTTGCTGCCAGAGAACCTGGGTTCTAATCTGTATTCTACTGTGTAACCTGGAGTAAATCCCTTCATCTCTGCTTGGGCCTCAGTTTTCTCATCTTTAAAACGAGTGCATTGGGACTAGATGACCTCAGGTATCCCTTTCAGCTCTATATGGAGTTTATGAGGTTAGCTAATTGTTACTTTGGGAAGTAAGAGAAGCCTGATCCTCAGTGGGTGAGGTATGGTCATGGGACCAGAGGAAGACAAGGGGGGAAGAAGGAAGCATGATAGCAACAAGGTGGAGGGAGAGGGAAGAGAGATTGCCTTACGGGGGGGCACAACTAAGGGGAAGAAGTTCAAGTGAAGCACCCCGGCAATATTCAGTGATGGGACAAGACAGAGCAGTAGGGGTGGGTGGTGGGGTAGAAGAACTTCAGGTTTGAATTCTACTCACCTCCAAGACTAGCTGGTTCATTGCCTTTACATCTAAATGAGAGGGGTACTAGGCAGCGGATAGAGCTCTGACCCTAGAGTCAGGATGGACCCGAGTTCAAATATGGCCTTAGACGCTATCTGTATGTCCCTGGGTAAGTCCCTTAACCTCAATTGCCTCCAGAAAGGAAGGAAGGAAGGAAGGAAGGAAGGAAGGAAGGAAGGAAGGAAGGAAGGAAGGAAGGAAGGAAGGAAGGAAGGAAGGAAGGAAAAAAAGAAAGGAGAAATATCTAAATGAGATAAGTATACACACAGGTACAGATTTATTTTGGCAAAAGCCAACAGGAATATCCTCAAGTAGCCAGTGGGAAGTTTAGGATCGCTTACCACACCTCATCCTGTACTAGGTCCTGAGCAGCAGAGAGCAGGAGAAGGTAGGCCCTGCCTTCAAAGAGCATGGGGAAATATGACCCACAGATAGACTACAGAGAGAACTGTACAATTCAGCAAAGAGTCAAAGACTAGCATGAATGTAACCCAGGGCTAAAGTGTATAGACCGGGACAGCCTGTAAAGGATGGACCAGCCGCATGGCATAATGGAGATATAGCATACAGTGACACAAGTCTTCTGTGGAAAATCAGAAGACCTGAGTTCAAATCCTGACACTGTTTCTTATTACCCGTATGACTTTGGGTGAGTCCCTTCATTTCGGTAGGCCTCAATGTTCCCAAGGTTATTGAGCTGCTCCCCTTGATGGCAGCTTGGGAGGGGAGGGGAGGAGAAAGAGGAGACACTGTTATTCTCAAGGCTCTTAGGTTACTTGCCAAATGGTAGCAATCTGTTGGAAGCCGGGCATGGTGGTGGCAGGGATAACAACTTTGCTTGGCACACAGGCTATTTTGTTGGTTTAAACTGAACTGAACCGAATCTCACATTCTGCAGGAAAGCTTTTCTGGTCCCCCTCAATGATAGTGCCCTCTCTTTGAGATTACCATCCATTTATCCTGTATGTATCTCATATGTACTTGTTTGAATAAAGACTCCCCCATTAGAATGTAAACCCCTTGAGGGCAAGAACATGTTTCCTTTAGCTCTCCATGCTTACTATACAGTTCCTGGCACAGGTTGCTTAATAAATGCTGTTGACTCAAGCCAAATCAATCAAATCAACCTCCTATGTATAGGCCTCTGATGAAAAAGCTATCCCTACCTGGTGCCTCACATTGCAAGACCTAAAAATCTGTTCCTATTAACCAAAAATTCTCCAGGACCAGGAGATTAGTCTGGGGCTTTCAGATAAAAGATGTTTGAAGCATAAGGAGATTTTAAAATTTTCTAGAAAGGATGAAAAGTTTTTCCTTTATCCTTCCCTCCTCCCTCCCACTTTTTAATTGGACATTAAAATCTGTCAACAAGAACTAAAACCCTGTTGTTTCTCCTTCCACTTTCTCTTTGAATTTCCTCCACTTCACCCTTGTTTTTGGAGCGGGGGAGGTGCATCAGGACTTGGGATTTCATCAATGTGGGGGAAATTCCAGTGTGGAAACCCCCTCCACCTAGGCAGATTAGCAATTCTTTGGTCACCTGGAATCTTAGGGAACTGTCTGGAGCTTTGGGTCTCCTATCTGGGTGGGGTCAGTGACTTGTCAGGATCACCCAGCCAGTCTCTGCCAGAGGCAGGATCTGAATATAGATGTTCTTAGCTCAAACGCTGAGTTTCCATCCACTGCTTGTACACCTCTTTTACCTACTCCCCCACTCCAAGATTCCCTAGAGGTTTTATGCAGGGGTCTCACGTGAAAGCCAAAGTTTGTAGAACTTGGATCTCACCCTTCCAGACATCACTGTGACTTCACTACCATCACCCCAGCCCCCTACTCCAGAGAAGAAAGTTGATTTGCCCTCATAATTCTCAAAAAACAAACAGGGGGTGCAGTGAATGTGGAGAAGAGTAGTGACGGGGGATTTGGCAGAACCCCAAACAGACTTCACCTGCTCTGTGATTTTGCCCAGAGACACAAGACTACCTTGGACTGGGTTCTTCTGATGGTGAATGACCCTTTCCAAAAGGTTGTAAGAGAGATCATTCTCCCAGTTCCCTCGTTAAGCTTTGGTCTTTGGGCAATAGCACTTCTTAATTTACTCCACATTTATAGTTTTATCTTCAGACCCATGCAGACCTCCCTCCCCTCTTACTTTTCTCTCCTCCCTCATTCCCTCCATCCAGCTCTATCCCCACCCAGGGGGCCCTCCTGTGTCCCGTTATTGTTCTCAGCTGTCTGTCAACAATAATAGCTGACAGTTTTATAACACTTGAAGGTTTCCCAAAAGTCTTTACACACATTATCTCTTCCTGGTTTCAAAATGACCTCGTGAGGAAGGTACTATAGACAAAAAGTCTGGACAGTTTCAGCTTTTCTGCCAATTTCCCGTTGCATCTCTCTTCTCTCAGAAGCAAGGGATATACTAAGTACTCTCTATTCAACAAAAACTATTGGGAAAACTGGAAAGCAGTCTGGCAGAAATTAGGTTTGGACCAACATGCCACACCATATACCAAGATAAAATCTTAAATATAAAAGATCACATCCTAAATACATTAGAGGAACAAGAAAGAAAATATCTTTTACAATTTGAGATGGGGGAGAGCTCATGTCTAAACAAAGGTTAGACAGGATCAAAAAGGATAAAATTAACAATTTTGATTAAATTAAATTTTTTCCCTTTTTCCACAAACAAAATTAACATAGTTAAGATTTAGAAGGAAAACAGGAAACTGGGAAAAGTCTCTGCAGCAAGTTTCTCTGATAAAGGCCTTATTTCTTAGATATATAAGAACTGATTCATATTTACATGGAAAAAATTCTCTGATAGTTTAAGGATATGGACATATGTTTCTCAATTCAAAGTCTCAATAGCTATATGGAAAAAAATGCTCCAAATCACTAGTTATCAGAAAAATAAAAATTAAAGCAATTCTAAATTTCCACCTTCTACCCAACATATGAACAAAATTGACAAAAAGGAAAAATGACAAAAATGGGAGGGACTTCAGGAAAACAGATGCATTACATCAGTATGCTGTTAGTAGGTTTGGGAAGTGACCCAGCCTTTGGGGAAACGATTTAGAACTATACTCCCAAAAGTTATTAAACCGGGCATGCTCTTTGACCCAATTATATCATTACTAGGCCTATACCCCAAAGAAATCAAAGAAAGAGGGAAAGGATCCAGAATTTAAAACGTATAGAGAGAATCTCCTTTTGTTATAGCAAAGAAAGGAGTGCCCTTCAGTTAGAAGACGGCTGAACAAATTACAGCACGTGAATGTAATATAATACTGTTGTGCTATAAGAAAGGATGAAAGAGAGAGTTTCAGAGAAACTAGAGAAGACTTGCTTAAAGAGATTTGGAGTGAAATTAGCAGAACCAAATGAACAGTTTAGAGAGGGTGTCCCTAAAGTCTTAGTGCTGTTTTAAGCTTTAATAGCTAAAACCTCACTAAGACTTCTTAGCCTTAATATAATACTATGATAATACTATACAATACTAGTATAATACAATTATACAATTAGTATAACATGAAAATGAGAACATTGCAAAAATGAATAAATTTGAAAAAATTAAAAACTATGATCAGCCACAATTCCACAGGGCTGACAATGAAACCATCCACTCACCTCCTGCCAGAGAGGTGATGTACTAAATATGCCGGAAAAGAATGACATTTTTGGACATGGCCAACATGAGAATTTGTTTTGCTTGACTTTGTATATTTGTTGCAAGTGTTTTTTTTTCTTTTTTTTTCCTGTTGGGGAGAAAGGTGAGAGAGAGGAAAAAAATGTTTATTAATAAAAATAAAATTTAATTTAAAAAGAAAGATTATTCAGGGAAAAGATAGTAAAAGACAGTTTTAAAAAAATCGGGGGAGCAAGTAGGGAGATAGTACAATCTACTAGAAAAAGTATTGTGTTGAGAGTCAGGAGATTGGTTTCTAGCCAATCTGCACAAATTCTGTAGCTACTGCCCTTACCTTTCTCCATGGCTTCACCTCATTCAATCCATAGGAATCTATGATTTTAGATGGTCACCAAGGTCCTCTCCACCTCCATCTTTCTGTTAGTCTTGTAAGAAAGAAATGTCCTAGTCTTTCCTACAGAACAAATAATTTTTCTCAGCCATGGTACATTTTTGCGGATACAATAATCTAACATGTTAGTTAACTCTTTCAGCTTCATGTCATCTGCTATTGTGATGAGGCTGCTATACACGCACTCATCCAAGTCATTATTCAATATGTTGGACAACATAGGAACAAGGGACATTTAGTCCAGAGCTCTCTGTTAGAAACTTCCCTCCAAAATGATATAGACTCACTGATACCAACTCTTTGGGTCTAGACATTCAACCAGTTCTGAATCTATCTGAATTCTGAATTCTGGATTCTATCATCTAGTTCAGCACTCCTTAAACTTAAACCTAACCCCACATGGGGTCACAACCCACACAGTCTAAGAAGCACTGAAGGAGACCCAAGTGGAAAAAGCTTAAGAAGCCGTGGTTTACATCTTTGTCTTGGTCACAAGGATAGCATGAGAGCCTTTGTCAAAATGCTTCAGTGAATCAAGTTCTACTGTCTTTACAATATTTTCCTGGTCTAGTTATTCAGTCAAAAAAAAAAAACCAGAAATAAAATCAAACATGGAACAGAGGAAATAATGTTGCACTCTGCTACTTAATATAGGATTTTGGCCAATCGCTTTACTTCTCCAGCCCTGTTTCCTCCTTTTAAAAATGAGGGATTTCAACCTCTAAGGTTGCTTCTAGCTCTGAAGGTATGGTCCTATAATCTTAATCTTGTACGAACTGTTCTTGACGAAGCCGTGCTACTTCTTAGTAATCATTGCCTGACATTCTCAAGGTTCGCAAAGTATCCCTTCGATAGAACATTCTAGAATTTTTCTAATAATCAAAGATAAATTCACTATTAGATTGTTTGAAGAATTTATGTTTTTCCCTTTTCAAAAAAAAAATTAGGACAACCTAGGTAAACAATAACAACAAACAAAGAAACCCGGTTTAGGTGATGTCTAAATGTTTATCCCAGATCCAGCATTCTATGAAAAGGAACAAATGAGTGGACAAAGAGAAAGGCCATTCAGGTTCCTGGATGGATGCCCAGGCATTGGGACCACCTCCTCAGAACCATGCCGGTGAAAGTCAGGGAATTCTTTGTTCCCACAATCCCAGGCCACCTCATCCAGGTCTTAGGCCTCCTCATAAATAAAACCAAGCAGAACTGGAGTGCAGGATTGGACTAAATGCCCCTAGGTTATTCTAGGGGAACACAAAGGTCCTCTCTAGCTCTGTCATTCTGGGTTTGTAAGGAAGAAATTCCTAACTTTTCCTGCAAACACACACACACACACACACACACACACACACACCCTCTCCCAAATTACACACACACACACACACACACACACCCTCTCCCAAAATTACACACACACACACACACACACACACACACCCTTTCCCAAAACTTGCTAAATGCTCTGCAGAGAACTGTTTCTGTGGACTTCAGTTTAGAACCAATGCTATTGTGGTTCTGGCAGAATTCCTGTGCTGGTCCCTGTTAGAAAACAAGTATTTGTTCTCATCCCATAAGACGGATGAACAGACACAGAGACAGAAAGACAAACAGAGGGGGTGACAGAAAGTGTGAGGGAAAAAGAGGGAAGAGAAACAGAAAGGAGAGGGAGAGAGAGAGAGAGATGGAAAGAGGGGAGGCAGAGACAGAGAGAAAGGAGAGAGATGGAGAGAGACAGACAGACAGACAGACAGACACATAGAGAGACAAAGGAAGGAGAGAGAAAGGAGAAACAGACAAAGAGGAGAAAGAGGAGACAAAGGAGAGAGATAGAAACAGAAAGAGAGAGAGGTGGGGAGAGAGAAATGAGAGAAAGAGAGGAGGAAGAGAGAGAGAAAGGAGGGAGACAGAAACAGAGAAACAAAGAGGGGGAGAGAGAAAAGAGAGATAGAAAGAAGACAGAGGAGACAGAGACAGAAACACAGAAAGACAGAGACAAAGAAAGGAAAAAGAGACAGAGAGGAGAGGGAGAGAGAGAGAGAGAGAGACAGAGACAGAGACAGAGACAGAGACAGAGAGAACAGATAGAAGTCCTTATTGAAGGTGTTCTATTAGACTTGCTCTTGGTGACCTTGTGAAAAAGGGAAAATGTGTCTTTAGAGGCACCTTCCATCTCCCTTTCAGCCTCCACCTCCCTTTCAGACTCTCTCTCCTTTTGGCTGTAGCCACTGCCCAACCCTCTCAATCCCTAAGGGTTTATTTCTGGTCCCATTCCCAAAGGGCGTCACTGTCAACTAAAATGTTGGCTAAAATATAGCATTAAGTATTTCTGTTGCATTTCCAGAGGGCTTGTCTGCAGAATAGAAGTCTTCAAGACCGTAAAGACTCAATTTTTATAGTACAATTGTAAAAGGTAGTGAGAAAAGAAATGTTTGAGAATTGAGAGCCTTTTCCCCCCACACCTTTTAAACCACCTCATAGAGACAGCCATTCCTGCCTCAGGCTGGTCCCTACCTTGGGATCTCAGCTCCCAGGCCGCCTAGCTCCTGGGTCATCTAGGTTGCCGATTCTCATTCTTTCCTGGCCCCTCTCAAGCAGCGGCACCCTGCAGGGCACAAACTCTGGAACTGGGGTAAGTCATTTTTCCTACAACTTGGCAAAAAGGCTGACTGCCACAGTAATTTTCATTCTTTAAATAAACACAGGGCTGGGCATGTCATAATTATGCTCTGTGGATGGAAACTTTCTATGGGCAGGCAGACTTTCCAGGCCTTTGTCTGTCTACTTGTACACTGTTGGGTGGGAAAGGGGAGCAGTTTTGAGGAGGCAGCAGGAAGGGTAAACTTGGAGGGTGGGGAGCAAAACCCTGCCCTACCAGAAGACAAGCACAATTCCCTCAGAACTGGGCATGTGGTCCCTTCTTTCCATAAAGGTTCCTCTGAAGGCTTGTTGTCTCTTGTCTCCCTCTAGCTCTGGCCAGGGTTTCCTAGTTCTGGGGGCTTTGTGAGCTGTGGTCACTACCAAGACATAGGACACTTGCTAAAAAGATAGAAACAGAAAGTTACGAGGTTTTCTGGGAGGACCACAGGTGACACTTTTTTCTGTGAGTCCCGAGGTGTTCCAGTCTGTGAGCACAATGCCCGATGTGGTCTGCGAGAAGCCCTGTTTGGTACCAGTGACCCAGGTTGCAATTACACCTGGGTGCCGAGTCCAAGGTTCCTCCCATATGAAGGAAATTGCATCAAGAGGCAGCTACAGTGTAGTGGCTAGAGCGCTACAGGCCTTGGGTTACAATTCTGCCTCAGATATTCGCCAGCTGTGTGACCGTTGGCAAGTCACTTAACTTCTCTGAAAGTCCACAGAATCTGCAAACTACATCAGCTCCTCTTGTAAATGCTGGTGACTATGTGGAAAAGTCAGGGTTTGCTGCAAATCTGAATAGGGTCATACCTCCCCCGAATCCAAGTGTTGGTCTGTTACCTCTCTAGTAGCCATGTCTTTTCTCATCCGAAATATTTGACTAATACTTGTAGGATCTACTCCACCTAGTTGTTGTGAGGGTTAAATGAGATGATATATATAAAATACTTGGTAAACTCTAAATGACCATATTATTATCTTCTATACCCAAATATTATTATTTTCTACTTGGTCTTGTTTAGTTGTTTCAGTTGTGTCCGACTCTTCGTTACCCCGTGGACCAATAGCACACCGGTACTGTCTGTCCAGGAGGTTTTCTTGGCAAAGATATTGGAGTGGTTTGCCATTTCCTTCTCCAATGAATTAAAGCAAATAGAGGTTAAATGATTAACCGAGGGTCACACAGCTAGTGTGTATCTGAGGCTGGATTTGGACTCAGGACTTCCTGACTCCAGGCTCTATCCACTGAACCATCTAGCTGCCTCATTAATAATACAAGAATTCTTAATTAATTATATACAATTAATGTGCAATTCTTCTTCCCCCTTCACTCCCAAACTGGGCTAGCCCAATGGAATAATACCTAGTACTGGAGTACCCAGAGTTCAGAGACATTTAATGGTTTCCACTACTGGTGGTGCAATGGTGCAAAACTACAGGGATCATCGCCAGGGATCCAAGGAATCCGTAGGCCCACTGAGCATTATCATTTCTTAGGCTCATAGAATTATAGTTAGCCCTTCTACATCACAACTTTCTCCATCATGGTTTCTATATATTGTGGGTTGAAATAAGAAATTAAATGGGAATTTTAGGGAGTTTTGCAGGAGCTGCAGATGACACACAAAGCAAATGATACAGAAAAAAATTTAGAAGCTCAGAAATGCATAAAATATATGTATAGTATTATATAATACCAACATAGTTTATCTTTTAATATCATCATAATTCAGATTTCTTCTCTGGTACAAAGGGAGATTTTCTAGATGGGGGTGTGGGGGTAGTCACCACTCCCTAATCCCTGCAATGTGGAAGGGCTAACTGTATCAAGGGTTTTGCTCTGTGGGTGAATATATGAAGCATCTGTGACTTAGGGTAAGGAAACTCCCTAGACAACCTCAGACAGCAAATATCTACAACTGAAAAATGAGTAGGATTATCTATTGAGGACTGCAAGGGACATCATCAAATCCACCCCTCTCATTTTACAAATGAAGGAACAGATCAGAGACATTAAGTGATTTGTAAGTGGCAGATATGAAATTTGAACCTAAGTCCTCAGAATCCAAATCTAGTGCTCCATTGTGCCACAGCCACCTTACCCGGGTAGATTATTCCCCAGGGCATGGCCTGAGGTACATGGAGATTAAGTGACTTGCCCAAGGTCACCCCTCTAGGGTCTAAAGTGGAAGCTGAATGCAGGTCTTCCCTACTCCACCCCCAACACTCTATCTATGACTCTGTACTGCCTCTAAAATCTTTATTTAACTTGCACAAAATATTCATTTTAGTGTAGGTTCATAAATAAGCAAGAATACCATCTGTAGATTGAATAAATCCGTCTGGCACAAATATGTAGGACAAGTTTTTAAATGCAGATGCTGTTGTGATGAATAAAATTCAAATGCATTTTAAAGCATGACTTAATTCACAGAAATTTTTTATTTTCATACATTTAACTTTTTGTTATCATATGTTTTCTTGGTTAATGGATATTACTACTGTGATTAATAGCGAGCCAAGCACTTTACAAATACGGTCTCAATTGCCCTGGGAGGAAGTTCCTATTATTATCATTTTACAGACAAGGAAAAGGAGGCAGACACAAGTTAAGTGATTTGTCCAAAGTCGCGCTTAAGTGCCTGTGTTCAGATCTGAACCCAACCCTTCCTGCTTCTAGATGCAGGGTTTTATCCATTGCACCACCCAGCTGCTTCTCTTATCATGTTGGGGCTCCATGAAATATTTCCATAGTAAAAAGGAGTTATTGTCCTCAGAAGGGTTGGGAACTACATTACGCTATACATCCTAAGAGGCCTATGTAGAAGAACAAAGGGATACATTGCTCTGGAACAGCCACCTCCAAATCCTTCTATGTTGCCTTAGTGATGGTAGAAGGGATGTCGTTCAGTCATGTCTAACTCTTTGTGACTCCATTTAGGTTTTGCCATTTCCTTCTCTAGCTCATTTGACAGATGAGGAAACTGAGACAAACAGGGTTAAGTGACTTGCCCAGGGTCACACTGGTAGAAATGCATAGGCTTGTGATTTTGCTCATTTCCTGAATATGAACCTCACCCCCTTTTTTTAAGCCCCTGTTGCTGTTCTTCCTTTTCCCCTTCCCTCTCTAAGTCACAGTGCATAATCCAGCTGCCACTTTGCTACAAAGCCCGGGACAATCATGTTGATCCGTTGATCCCTAGAGATGCTGCAGCTCTTCATCCTTCTCCCAAAGAATATCATCGCCATCACCACCATCATCACTAATATTTATATAGTGATATGAGATTTACAAAGTGCTTTGTGCATATTAACTCATCTCCTCTGAACCATTACATTCCTGAGTCGTTTGGGTTCCTCCTAGTACTTGGACTGGTGGTTTGAAGAACGATCAAAGATTGGAGCCTAGGAAAGGTCTTCCCTGTAGTTTCTACAGCCTATAGAAGCTGGGGGGAGGGAGGGTGGAAGAAGGGGGGCACAGAAACAAAGAAAGACAGCCATCTAATTCTCCTCAAGGGATGTAAACAGCCACCTGTTGGCACTGATTGTCTCATAGCAAAAAGAGGTCCTGTGGCTTGGAGAAGCCAATTGTAGTGTCCTGGAAAATGCACTGAATTTGAAGTCGAAAGTGGTGCTAAAGGAAGAATAGAACTTTGCCCTAGGGAAACAACATGGGATGGGGCATGCTTCACCCTGGGAGGAGGGAGAGTTACGCTTCAGGCAGCCCTCTTGGCCTTACCTCCCCATCTTCTTGAAGTATGCAGTCTAATTGCCCTGGATCCAATCACTTGTCTCTGGGCCATCCTCCCTCACCAACTCCCTGGAGGATGAAGCCCAGAGTCTCTAAGGTCTGGCTGACCCCTCCCCCAGTGCAACTGCATGAACAGTCAGACTGTTCTGTACACCTGCATTTGCCCTAGACACAGAGAAGGCTGGTTACAGCTCTAATCAGAGAACTGAGCTCTGAGTTCCAGCTCTGCCATTCATTAGCCATAAAATCTGAAGCAAATCTTCTAGCTCCCTGAGCCTTACAGCTTTCATCTGCAAAACAGAGAAAATAGTACTGAATGATAGGATTTTAGGGTTAGAAAGGACCCTTAGGCCATGTAGTCCAATCCCCATTGGGAAAAAAGAGACTCCACATCAACGTACCCAATAAGTGATCATCTAGCCTTTACTTGAAGATAACTGGTGAAGAGAAACCCACAATGTGCTAAGATACCTTATCCACTTCAGAGTGGGCAAGCTAGAAGAGCCTGGAGTCAGGAAAGCTCATCTTCATGAGTTCAAATCTGGCCTCAGACACTTACTAGCTGTATGACCCTGGGCAAGTCCCTTAACCCCATTTGCCTCAGTTTCCTCATCTGTCAAATAAGCCGAACAAGGAAACGGCAAGCTACTCCAGTATCTGCTAAGAAAACCCCAAATGGAGTCACAAAGAGTTGGACATGACTGAAACAACCGAACAACAATAACAAATTATTGGAAAGTGTTTCCTAACATCAGACCTAAATTTGCCTCTTATGCAATTCCTATCCATTGTTCCTAGCTCTACCCCATGGGGCCAAAGAGAAAAAGCCTAATCCCTCTTCCATATGATAGTCTTTCAAATACTTGGAGATAGACATCATGTATCCCCTAAGCCAGGGTTGGGGAATCTGCAGCCTTGAAGCCGCATGTGGCTTTCTAGGTCCTCAAGGGCAGCCCTTTGACTGAACTCAAACTTAGCCCTTTGTTCTCTGGGCTGAATAGTCTCAGTTCCTTCAGCCGATTCCATTATGGTATGAATTCACCCTCCTGGTTGCCCCACTCTTTATGTTCTCCAGCTTCAGTATCTTTCCCGAGAGGCAGTGCCCCAAACAGAACACGATCCTCAGATCTGATCTGATCAGGGTACAAATACACCGAGATGATTACTTCCTGCCTCCTGGTTGCTCCGTCTCTTGATGCAGCCCAAGACCATATTAAACATTTTTGGCTGCTGTATCACACTATTAAGGTCCATAGAGCTTACAATCTACTAGAACCCCAAGAGGCTAGCCATATAAGCCCTATTTTGTACTTCTAAAGTCAATTTCTTGAAGCTAAGTCTAGGATTTTATAGTCAGCCCAATTGCATTTCATCTTCTTAGATTCAGCCCAATATTTTAACATGTCAAGATCTTTTTGTTATCCGACGCATTATGTATCTCTCCTAGCCTAGTATCATCTAAAAATGTGATAAGCATGTCATCTATGCTTCCAAACAGCCATTGACCAAATATGTAGTAGCTAGCACAGATCCAGATCCCTGAGACTCTCCACTGAAGATCTTTCAACTCAGTATGGAACCATTGGTGATCCACTCTTAGAATGTCATCATTTGACTAATTCCGAATTTAATTGTATCATTATCTAGCTCAGTGGTGGTATCCCTAAGATCCTTTTAGGGGGTCTGGGAGGTCAAAACTATTTCTATAATAACACTATGATCCTAATTAATAATATAATAAATATGGAATTTTAAATTTGATTTATAATATCATTAGGTATAACCCACATAAACAAAAGCTCTTTGTGCAGGAAAGGTCTTCAATAATTTTAAGAACGTAAAGGTGTCCTGGGACCAAAAAGTTTACAAAGTACTGGTCTAGACCCCCAACTCCCCAGCTTTTTCATAAAAATAGCATTAGATACCCTATCAAAAGCTTTGTTAAAATCTAGTTAAGTTATATTTCCAGCATTCTCTTTCTACACTAGTTCAGTAATCCTGTCCAAAAAAAGGAAATAAGGTTAGTCTAGTGCAGGAGTGGGGAACCTATGGCCTTGAAACCACATGTGGCTTTCTAGGTCCTCCGTTGTGGCCTTTTGACTGAATCTAAGTTTTTATAGACCAAATCCTTTTATTAAGGGGATTTGTTCTGTGAAGTTTGGATTCGGTCAAAAGGCTGCACTTGAGGACCTAGAGGGCCATGTGCTAATGAAGCAGCAGGTTCCCCATCTCTGGTAGTGTGACCTGTTCTTAATGAAGCACTGCTGTATCTTTGCCATCACTATGTCCTTATCTAGAAGTCCACTGACCAACTCTTTAATAATACTCACTCTACCTCAAAGAGGTGCTATCAGGATCATATAACATAATATTTATAAAGTACTATATAAATGGAATCATTATTTCTTATCATCTTTGCCCTTTCTTCAATTCCTTTTTAGCCAACTTCACTCAATAATCATTTACTAAGTGCCTACTACATATAAGTTCAAGAACAAAGGATAATAGTGTATGTAAGGCACTGACCTCAGCATATATCTTGCCCACTTCTCTTCTTAACTGAGTTTTAATTTAGCCAATTCCTCTCTCCTCTTTACTCAGCATTGGTGCTAGGCAGACAGAGGCAGGAAAGAAGGAAACAGAGGAAGGACACACTTCTGACCTCGGGTCCCTCCTCGTATAATAAAGAACGTACAGTCTCTGCTCTTTGGGAGCTCCCAACCTTATAGAGGAAGCCAAAGTCCCATCACAGGGAGTTTAATGATCTTGTGGGCAAGAAAGAATTTTGAGAAATGCTTCCCTCTCTGATTTATTGAAGATGATATTTTAACCTAATTCCCTTTGGAAACCCTTAAAGAGCTCTATAAAAGTGAATTATTATTGTGATCCCCTGTAGATAAACGTAAAATGTTCGTGTGTCTGAGATATTCACACCAAGGGGGCATGGTGAATAGAGCACTGGGACTTGGAGTTCAAATCCAACCTCAGACATTTACTAGCCGTGTGACCCTGGATGAGTCACTTAATCTCCATTTGCCTCAGTTTCCTCAACTGTAAACTGGGGGAAATAACTCTAACCTCATAGGGCTGTTATGAGGATGAAAGAAGTATTTGGAAAGCACTTAGCACAGTGCCCGCACATAGCAAGCACTTCTAAAAATGCTTATTCCTTTCCCCATCCCCTCATGTTTGTATTGAATGAGGCTGTATCAGCAGAAACCCACCTGATGGACCTATGAAAATTGAGGAGAGAGTGGGGTACCAAGGTGAAAGGGGAAAAAAGGCTTTTAAAGAAACTAGACCAGACAGCAGGATGATTTGATGCAGGCTTGAGGGCTGCAGGGGGAGCTAGAATTACATTAATTGACCATAGTCAGCTAGAAAGCAGCTTTAAAACAGGGATCAACTGGTTAGTTTAAAAAGCAAAAATAAAGCAAGTAATCAGGAACCGATTTAGAAACCCAGTCTGCCTGGCTTTCTAAAGCATTCAAAGCACAATTAAGCTGTGGTTGTGCTAATGCCCTCTGACTGGGGCTCCTCACCTATACACAGCACAGTAAAACCCTGGGAGACCTTGCAGTTATTTGCAAGGGGGTATGCAACAGACCATGTGGTGCAAGAGGGAAGAAGGAAGGAAATAAATATTTATTAAGCACCTATTATGTGTCAGGCGCTGTGCTAGATTTGATACTCATGACGACCTTTTAAAAGGTAGGTGCTGTTATTATCCCCAATTTACAGGTCGGGAAACTGAGGCAAACAGAGGTAAGTGACTTACCTGGGGTCATAAATGATAAGTATCTGAGTTCAGATTTGAACTCAGGTCTTCCTGCCTCCAGGCCCAGCATTCTCTCCATTGCACCACCTAGCAGCCGCAGTAGAAAAAGCATAGGCTCTGAAGTCAGAAGTCTTGGATTTGATTCCGGCTCTGTTTCTTTAGGTGACCTTGAATGAGGCGGTTCATTTCTCTGGGCTTTGGTTTCTTCATCTCTAAAACAAGGCGGTTGATCTCAATGTCTTCTTTTTGTAGAAACTATTGAATTTTATTGGTGATCACAATGCTTCCACTGATCTCAAAGACTCCTAAGCTGGCTCAGATCTATAAGTCCTTGAGACTGGAACATATTTGTTCTGAATGTTGTCACTTTGATGTTTGTTTTTATCATAGAGTTCATCCATCCTAGCTGTCATTTTATAGATAACAAAACTGAGAACCAGGGGCACTTGTGACTTTCCCAAAGTCACTTAGCTAGTAAAGGGCAGCATTAATTAAGTTTTGAACCCAGTTCCTCTGACTCCAAATTCAACATTTTAAAAAAATACCAAATAGTAACTATTTCTTTTTTGGCCAGGAGCCCTGAGGGTTTTCCTCTCCCAGTTCGATTTTTTTTTTTAGAGTTTTGATTAAAGGAGCCATCCCTTGCTTAACTTCTTAAAGAGGCCTATTCACTGAACAGGCATTACCTCACTCAAAGTGAGAACCTAAAAAGACCTTAGCCTGAAAGGGCCAGGGTCTCCCACTGCATCCTGGGCCATCACCAGTCATCCTGGTGAATATCAGGTCACTGGACCCAGATGGCTCTGGAGAAGAAAGCAAGGCTGGTGACCTTGCACAGCTCTCCCTCACTCAACTCAAAGTCAACTGCAAATCACATCATCATTTCCCTGATGTCATGGTCCTCTTCAAGAACGAAGGACAAAGACAACACAACACTTTAATCTTTGTTTAGTTCCATCAAAATATGCAATGCGATGCAGTGTCATGAATTAACAAGCATGCAGAATGGATGAATCATTTCTCACGCATTTAGATTACTACCTTTCAAGCGTATGCAGATGCTGTTGTGATGAATATCCTTCGAATCCATCTTAAAGTACTATCAAATTCATAGGAGCTTTTTAAAATAATTCCCATC
This sequence comes from Phalanger gymnotis, assembly GCA_028646595.1. Lineage (NCBI taxonomy): Eukaryota > Metazoa > Chordata > Mammalia > Diprotodontia > Phalangeridae > Phalanger > Phalanger gymnotis. The sequence goes on along the minus strand of CM053624.1, from coordinate 117,787,800 downwards.
TTTTGTTTGTACATCACACAGGTCTGATCACTTTCTTGTCCCCATCCATATCTGCTCCCTGCTCTACTGTCCGTGGTACACAATCAGTCACATTGGTGGAACTAGCCAAGGTTACCCCAGGTTATATGAGATAGAGCTAGAAAGGGTCTCAGACTTAATCTAGTCCAGCCCCTTCATTTTACAGATAAGGAAACTGAGGTACAAAGTGGTAAAGTGATTCAGATAATAGGTACTAAAGCTGGAAGATTTGAATCCAGGTCTTCTGACATTGCACCTAATCTATTACAGCTGCTTTTGAGGGACTTAGGGATCTTCACAGATGACACAAATTGACCAATGCTTCTTACTTACGGCTTCTGTTTTGAGATCCCAGATCAGACTGGATGATACAGGATTACCAGAGAGTGACTGAGAAATGGGAACTGTCAAAGGTGGAGTCTAAGTTTGCCCAAATCAGAGTCCAGGGATAAAGTCAAAGGGGGAAACAAAGACCAGGCCCAAGTCAAACAAGGAAGAGAGCCAGAAATGAAGGCTACGATTGTTCTAGAGTCAGGTGCCAAGCTCTACAGCATGATCCCTCCGTTTCAACGTTGTCTTTTTGTCAGGTTTACCGCATCATAGACTATTAGAAACTGCAAGAAATTTTCCCAAACAGTAATCAAATACAACCTTTGGGCCCCCACCCCCACTCCTGTCTCCACCTACTTGATACTGCATGTGTGTGTTTCCTTCTGTGTCAGAAGGTTAGACCTTAGAACAAAGATGATGTGTCATGTTTCTGTGTTCCTGAGAGAGGGAACTCCTCCTGGAGTTGGGAGTAGAAAATTGTATGTCTATTTATGAGTTCAAATCCAACCTCAGACACTTACTAGCTGAGTGACCCTGGGCAAACCACTTAACCTCGCTTGCCTCAGTTTCCTCATTTGGAAAATCAGGTGGAAAAGAAAATGACAAACCCCTCCAGTATCTTTGCCAAGAAAACCCCAAAATGGGGCCACAAAGAGTCAGACACAACTGAAAAATGATTAAACAACATGAGTAACAAAAGGGAATTAGGCCAGCCTGAGCTGGTCAGATTGCAAAAGATAGGTGTTGCCTAAGCAGAGTTTTGAAGGAAATAAGGGATTTGTTTTTAAAGAGCTGGAAGTGAGGTGGGAGTGCATTCCAGGCATGCGGGACAGACTGTGCAAAAAGTATGGTAATGAGAGATGGTGTGTCTGGAATGAGGAGTAGCAAGAAGGTCAATTCGACTGCAGCACAGAGTAGTGGGAAAGGATTTATAATACGTAAGGTCAGAAAGATAGTTGGAGTCAGGTTTGTGAAAGAGGAGCTTATGTTTGACTTATATTTACTAGAAGCAGCAGAGAACCACTGGCTCTCTGGGAAGTGGCAAGGTTAGCCTGGCACTTCAGGAATAGATGACCACCTGTTGTAGAAGGGATTCTCTTGGATTTGGGTTGGACTAGGTGGCTGATGAAATTGCTTCCAATTTTGAAATTCTGTGTTTCTATTGCCTGCATTTTGCTTCCAACTCTGTGTTCCTCATTCTGAGCTGTGTCCCCACCTGCCTAATACATGGGGTCTAAATTTATCCCAATCAGAATCCAGGGAGAAAGTCAAAGGGGAAAACAAAGACCCCTGTCACTTCTCCTCTTGGCATCCACGTCCCCAAGCTCTCTCTCCCCTCACTCTTCTGAGAAACTCAATAGATTTTCAGCAAGGATCCATGCAACACACTTCCTCAGATCCCAGTGATTCCCTATTGACTGGCTCATGGTCTTTCTCTCCATTTACCAATCTGTCTTCTTCAAATGAGTCAAACCTAATATTCAGGAAACCTTCCAAGAGAACTAAACACAAATTAAACAAAGTCAAACTAGGCTTCTTCACACTTTTCAAAGCATGTTCTCATTGATACAACACCACTAGAGAGAAGAAGAACTGACAGGATTATTCTTTATTTAGAGTCAAGGTTAAGTCATTTGCCCAAGTTTTCCCAGTAGAAAAGTAGCAGAAAAGTGGTCCCTTGAATTGTACAATGGGACTTTTTCCCAGCAACGGAAAGCTCTGAGGTTTTATTTATTTAAAATACTGCCAGGATAGAGAATTTGCATCTCCCTTCTTGCTGGGTGTCTAGCAATGAGAGGCAGGATGATGATTGTGTGATATGTATGTGTGTGTATAAATATCTATGTATATTTATACACACATACACACACAAATATATGTGCATATGTATATTTCTATGTATATATGTGTGTATATAAGTATGTGCAGGTGTGTATACATATATGTGTGTGTATGTGTATGTATGCATATATACATACATTATATATATTATTTACATATATATATATGTCCCTTCACAATCTGATTTCACCTCATACTCCCTCAGTTCAGGGGTCCATGGCAGAATTCAGGGGAGCCCTTAGAGGTACTCTATCCTGGCTTAGTAGCAGATGACCCACAGAAGCAATTTTTGAGGTGTTTTTGTTTTTATTTTAAAGTGAGGAGTTGACTTCACAGCTGATGCCTCTTCTTCCCTGAGGTGCACAGAGCCACAAGTCCCAGCATGGCCCCTTAATGATGGGGCTGGGTGGGGCCCCTCTCCACTGTTCCTACAGACTAAGCTGGTGAAACAGGGATTGGAACAGGAGCCCTAGAGGCTAGGAAGAGCCAGAGATGTGAGGGAAGTGGGGAGGAGAGGGTTGTAAAGGGTAGGAGGAGGGATGTAGCAAGTTAGATGGCTGTGAAGGGGGATGGGATTAGCTATGACAGGACCACCAATGTTATTGTAGAGAAGGAAAAATAGATAGCACTGTAGGAAAGAAGGGTTGAGGTGGTCAGAAATATGAGGCGTGTGTGTGTCAGGAATGCAGTTTTGAGAGGCATGGTGGGAAGAGATGAAGAAGATGCTGTGTTGGGGACAGGTGGAGGATTAGGAGTGTGGCAGGAAGAAAGAGAGGGTCAGTGATGTGGCAAGGAGAAAAAAGGGTGGAGGCTCTGATGGAAAAATGTGGAAAGGGACAAAGAGTGAGAGTGGTCAGAGTTATGATATGGGCTGCTTTGAGGAGGGTTGGGGAAGTGGCTGGAAAGGGAGGAAGAACAATATGGAACTGTCAAGAATTTGCGCAGAGATATGGTTGGGGGCTGGGTCAGAGATATGAGAGAAAGGAGAGGAGGCTAACTACCACTGAAGATTGGGGGCAGGTGTGTGACTTGAGGTGCAGGGGATGCAGAAGTGGGGGGGGGGGGAGAAACAGGAAGGCATAATTAGGTTTCTAGCCCAGCTCCCTCCTATCCCAAGGCATCCATTGCACCAGCTTGGGGTGGAGAAAAATGCTGGCGGGACAGAGGCAGGCCGAGTCTGAACGTGATCCTTGTTCTCTTCCCCCACCCACCCCCATCCTAATTATGGGCTTCAGGGAGAGGAGCAGGAGCCCATGCCAGGGTATTCAACACTTCAACCCATAAATCCCAGAGCATCACATGGTTTAGAAACCTCTCCTTCCTAGAGCTGTGGATATATCCATGTTTGATAGTTCTCTGAAGTATTTGTATATACAAAATGCTTACCAGAACAGAATTGTGTGTCCTACCAGTTGGGAAGGAGTGGGGGTGCAGCAGGCGCTAATGGATTACATTGCCTCTCCCTGAGCCTCAGTCTGCTTCATTTGTAAGATGAAGTGGTTGAACCTCTAAGGTCCCTTTCCAAATACAGCATTCTGGAATGGGTATTTTTTTCCAAAGGACTCCTCAAATCCATTATTTCTCTGGAATCTCATGATGAGGAAAGGTGGGGACTGAGGTTGGTATTCCCTTTTTAGGATAAGGAAAGAGGATGAAAAAGATTAAGTGACTTGGGAAAAAAATCACACTGTGGGGACTAGACTCGATCTTCTGACTTCAGAGACTCGTATTCTGCCTCCTATATCACACTGACTCAGGAAAAGGCAATTAGTCAACTAGCCTATTCCCATTGATTGCTTGTGGGTGGCCCAACCTGGGCACCCTCCCAAACTCTTCTAAGCCAGGAGTAGCCGGAGAAAAGAGCTTCCAACTCTGAACAAAAGAACCTAACCAAGAAACCAAAAAAAGGAAGGCACAGAGGCTTTGGTGGGGAAGCCAAGTTCAGGGTTTTAAGACAGAAGCCACTGAAGATGCCATTTCCTTGTACTCTAGGTTCCTTGCTAACTCAAAGGCTCCTCATACTTTCCCTTCACAGCTCATCATCATTTCTGTCACCCTAGAGAAGGTCATTTCTTGTTGAGAATTCCATCAGGCATTCAAATGTAGCTCCTGTGTCAGGGGCTCGCTGCTAACACATATAGGATATAAATATCCTTCACTTACTGAACCTATCGAGCACTTCTCACTTCTCTGGTCCCCTTCATCCACTCAAAACTGGAGAACTTCAGTCTCCCAAGAGTGATGACCTGCCCCTTTTACAAGCATTCAAGCTCACAAGGCTTCAAACAGTTATTTATAAAATAAAGGACATAGAAAGGACCCAAATTTGAGTTCACTGAAAATCAAGGCCCCCTACTCTCTTTCTCCCCTCCTGGTGAATCACTCTCCTCCAGAGATCTATTCAGTTATACCTGCCTAGGGGGACTATATCAATCTAGACCATGATCTCTATGTAGAGATTTGTTTAGAATAGAGGTATATAGGTACTCTTATCAAGGTATTGAATTTGTTAATGCCTAGGATTGCCCTTACAATGCAGATATAGTTAGTTGTTTAAGCATTGATGTTCACCTAAGTTGTAACGCTCAGTTTCACCCCAGCCATTCCCTCTGTGTTGTTTATGCTGAGCCATTCTGCTTGGCATATAAAAAGATCACAATGTGGTTTATCCCTAGGTTGTTCCAGCCAAGACTTTCAGTCCCTAACAGTCCCTGTGCATTTCCCAGTTGGCAAATGATACAGCAATACTATGCTACTGTGTATCTCAGAGGTCAGGGATTCTTTGACCCAGGGGTGACTGGGTAGCCAGAAAATACATTTTGTTCTCGTATAAATATCCTTCGCCTAATAAAACAGATGATTTGAACTGTTAGCAAATGTGTGTTCCTGGTTGGCATGTTCCCTGGATCAACTTTCAGAAGCTCTGAAAGAGTTTATCAATTCAACTGATGGAGCTGGACAGAATCAGTATCTTTCTAATGTAGGCAGACCCTGTATCACAGTCTCTTTGACTTACAATAGTGCCCTGGGTAGCACCCCTATAAGAGGGGGAAATCTGAGCGTGTCTCCTCCCTGTCAGAGGCAGCTAGGTAGTGCAGTAGATAAAGCACTTCTCCTCCTCCTCCTCCTCCTTCTCCTCCTCCTCTTTCTTCTTCTTCTTCTCCTCCTCCTTCTCCTCCTTCTTCTCCTCCTTCTCCTTCCCTTCCTCCTCCTCCTTCTCTGAGTCTGAACCCTCCATACATAACAAAGAGTCTGTGAGCATTTCCCTAGACTACTGAGAATGAGTTTCTGTTTTGTACTCTCTGCTGTTTTTCTCTGGATCACCTCATGTTGAGACTGTCCTATTTGTTTACAGCCTCCCACAAGGCTGGCCAGTGTGCCTCCCCCTTGTACCAGCATCTTTTTCTGAGTCTTGGGGCTTGAAGGGGGTCCTCCTACTGCCTTTGCATTTCTCTTTCCATTGTCATTCTTTCTATGGAATGGTTGGACTCAGTTATGCCAATAACCAAGGCTTTCTAATGGGGGAGAAGAAAAGAGTAAAGCTGGTGGCTTCACATACCTACTTCTCATACCTATCCTAGGACATGGGCAACCCTACACCAGATGCAAAGATTTGCAACATTAGACAACTTAATGTTATGAGCCACAACTAGAAACAGGAAAAAAATCAATGTATTTTCTTTGTCCATAATAATAATTTTTTTAAAAAATCCTGATCTAATGGGAGAGGAGAGACCTAGCCCCTTACTTCAGAGAGTTCTCAGTCTGTAGGGGGGACATTTTATGAATTCATTCTCATATCCCTGGGTGGCGGGTGGCGAGGGGGAGGCATCTAGCAATTCAGAGTTAGTTCTTTTGAAGAACAACTAAATTTAGAGAAGAAAAATGCCTGACAAGAACTCCTTCAGATGGATTTTCTGAGGAAAATCCTCTCGTGGTTGTGGCAGTGAATTGATCTAAAAAGGCTTTTCCTTCCTTTCACCCCTCAGCTAGAAAAGAAGATTCTGGCCTCTGTTTTCCATCCTGGCAAATTCCTGGACCAGGAAGCTGACCTCCTACTCTTTACCAGTTAGTGTGCTATGTAAGAGAGCAGGAAGGGAGCTTGCCTACTCTGGCTTGTTTGTGTCTAACAAGCCCACTTAATAACATTGTTCATGGCAGACAATCAACAAGTGTCCCCGGGGTAAATACAGGGAATATAAAGACAAAAGTGCATCTGTTCTGGTCCTCAAGGAGTTTCCTTTCTATGTGGGTAGATATCAGGTACCCAAATAAATATACACCAAAGAAATACAGGGCTTGCAACTAGAAGCTGGAGGAATTAGGAAAGTTTCCGTGTAGAAACTAGTGCTTGAGCTGAGCTTTGAAGGAAACTAGAAAATTCTAGGAGATGGAAGTGATGAGGAAGTGCATTCCAGGCATGGGAGACAACCCAGGTAAAGGCACACAGATGAGAGATTGAGGGTCCCATATGAGGTCTGACAAAAAATAGTCAGTTTGGCTGAGCTATGTATTATAATGTTGAAAAAGTAGGTTGGAACCAGGTTGTGGAGGGTTTTAAATGCCAGGTGCAAGAAAGAGGGATTTATATTGGATCCCAAGGGTAACAGCAAGCCACCAAAGTCTACTGAGCAGTGAGGTGATTAGACCTACATTTAAGAAATATCACCTGCATCCGTGTGGTGGATGAATTGGAGAGAAGAGAACCTTGAGGCAGAAGACAAATTAGGAGTCTGTTGCAATCATTTGGTCAAATGATGAAAGCCTGAACTAGGATGGGGTAGTATTGGTATGAGGACAGAGAAGGGGACAGATTTAGATGTTTTGCAGATAGAATGGACGTGATTTAGCAACCAGTTGGATCTGTGGGCTGAGGGAGAATAAAGAATTGAGGATGACTCCAAGTTTGTGAACATGGGTCTCTAGAGCAATGGGTGGTTTCTTAGAGAAGATTAGACAAAGGAATGGATTCGGAAAAAATGATAAGTTCTATTTTGAATGTGTTTGATATCCCTATGGGATGTCCCGTTTGAAGCGTCCCATAGGCAATTCGTGGTGTGTGCCTGGAGCTCACAAGAGAGATTAGTGCTAGATATGTAGATCTGGGAATCGTCTGCATAGTGATGATAATTAAACCACTGGGAGTTGATAGGTTGTCTGAGAAATAATATAGAGAAAGAAGACAAGAGAGCTTAGGACAGAACCTTGGGTTATATCCAGAGACAGAGGGTGGGATATGATCCAGAAAAGGACACTGAGGGGTGGTCAGACAGGTGGTGAATGAGGAAATGCGAGAGGTGGAAGATGTAACAATGTGATCAGAGTGGAATTCCAAGGTTCAGTCTTGGACCTGTTGTAGTTCTATGAGATGGTAAGGTCTAACATAACTACACCAAGCATGATCAAATGAGATGGAGAAGGGAGATGATGGCAAACCCATCCCAAAGATTTCAATGGAACGTGGGTATCAATGTTTGGAAGTATACCTATAGGACCCCTCACTTCTAGGCATTCTGCTGCCTTGGTTGATGCTAGCTGTGAGGTTTCTGAATGGGGAGGAATATTGTCATTTTTTTAAAAGACAGCTTAACATTACCAGCTCTGGAGAGGGTTATCTGACCTCATTGTGAATATGTTGTGGGGTATGAACAGACTCCTGCCAATTTGTTCTTTTGAGGTCTTGTAGTCCCCTGGCTGGGCTCCCTCTTCTACCCACCCACCCTCATCCCAACACAGACATACACACATGTTTGCCCACTCTGTGAAAATTCTGAATAAACATTTGACCAGCCCTGGGCCTGCCCCTTCACCCCAGAACAACACAGCACCCATTGTTCCAAGAACAGACCCCTCTGTGCTAATGTCTTTTGTCCCTGACATTTCAGTACGGGTTTATACAGGCTGGGGGACACCCCATGGCCTCAAGGCTCATTCTTGGTACAGTTAGAAAGAAGGCGCCAGAAGGTAGGGAGACAGGCCCATGGGGGTGGCAGGACCCAACAGCCAGGGCTCAGGGGTAGAGGAGCCCTCCCTCTTGGAACAGGGGTAGACGGGCTGTCGCCAGGCAGGGCCGGGGCTGCCGCCTGGATGTGCCCGCGTGGGCTTGGCCTCGGGGCCCCTGGGAAAGAAATACCCACGGGTCTGAATGACATTAGCCACTACAGCCTGGCAGGACTGACATGGGACGTATTGTTCCAGGGTACAGGAACCCTTCAGGGCAGACAAGAAAGAGACTTTGGAGAATGCTCCAACCACAGAGATTTGAGGACTGTGCCTCCCTTCTTTGCCATTATGCCCTGAGATAAAGCTGGCGACAGCAGTTGATAAAGCGTCTGTCAGAAGCTTTTTGGCTTGGACAGACTCTTCTGTTCGAAGCTGTTCCCAAAGGGGAAACAAGGCCCGGAATGTCACAGGGACATTCTTGAGATGTTTGTCCCCTCTTTCTGGGGTCTCCGCCTGTCCCAGGGCCCTGGATTCAGTAGGGACAGAGGAAAGAGAGAACAAGGCCCCAGGTCTCTTTCCAGGCCTTAGTCATGGTAGACAGTAACGCAGCAGGGACAAGATTTGCTTTAATCAAAACTGTAAAGACCCAGAAATTTTTGCTTGATTTGCAGATTTGCCGGCTTCCTTTCAGAACCCCTTTTATTCTTCTAACCTCCCCATCTAGGCCTTTAGCTTCAATGATCTGATGTCACCTCATTGTGAATCTTTCTTTGGCTCCCAAGAGTCTTTGTATTTTAAGCAACCATTAAAAGGGAGAGAAGCCAAAGAAATGAGTTCTTCACAGTAAAATTTCCAATCCTGTGGATTGTAGTGGATAAGGAAATAATAATAAAGAAGGATGAGAGCTTATGGATGAATGAATATTAGAACCAGAAGGGACCTTAAAAGTCGGATAATCTAACTCAGCCCCTTCAATTTTCAGATGCAGAATCTGAGGCCCAGAGACAAGTGATTTGTCCAAGGTCACACAGCTAGTAACCAGAAGGGCTACAATTTGAAGCTGGCTCTTTTTTACTTTAAACCCAATGTTCTTCATTCCTCCCCAAATCCTCCAAATCATGATAGAAAGCCTGCGCCCCCTCAATCCTCCCTGTGTGTGAGGTCAGCTAGCAAAGAGGCCTTGGCAAAATCATGACATCTCTAGTCTGTGTAACCCTAGCTTAAATAGACTAACAGAGATTTTAGATGCTGTTTCTTTCAGAGGGCACAGAATCTTGGGGAATTGTAGTTTAATGATCATTCTGAAGAGAGTTAACTGTCACATTAAGAGACACTGAGACATGGTGAAAAATGACCAAAATGAACATCTCTTTCCAAGAGAGATTGAGTTAACTGTCATCTTTTTTTGGGGGGGGGAGAGACCTTTTTGAGAGGATTGAGCTTAATTCTTATCGTCTGGAGAAGATACGTTGTAGAAAATATAGCCTGATGAGAATTCTTGAGAGAATTCGACCACCATCTTGAGAGGGCTGATGGGTGGAGCTGTGCTTTCAGTGCCTGTAGAGAAGTCAGCATTTGCAATTGATAGAGGTGACTCCAGCTATGATCCTTCTCACAGATAATACCATTGTTGAAATATTTAAATAGGTCCTTGTATTGTTACACAGTCAATAAATTGTACACTCAGTAAAACTGATGCTAATTTAATAAGCCTTTGAGCCTCCAGGGTTTGAGAGAAAGAGGAAAGAACACTTATGGGAAAAGCGGTTTCTGTTTTATTTATAAACTGGGCTATAGACTGATTGCTAATTGCTTAATGAAAGATTTTATGCATTTCTATTAATTTATGAAGGAATATCAGAACAGAAGAATATCCTCTGCAAAGTCCTACCCTATCCTAACCAGATATTGTTAGGGTATTGGACATCTTGAATTGGAATCCTATATACATCCTAAACTTAACACGACCAAAGTCAAACACATTTTCTTTCATCCCAAACTCTCCCCTCTTCCAAATATTCCTATGATTGTCCCAGCCCTACCACCCTCCTAATCTACCAGGCTTACACCCTAGGTGTCCATCCTTGACGTTCTCTTCACTTTCTCACCTCCCATATCCAATCAATGGTCAAGACCTGTCCGCTCTACCTCCATAACACTTTTCATATACACTTTCCTTCTCTAACATTTCCATCACCACGATGCAGGTCTTCGTCACCTTACAACTAGAATATTGATATTTTTTGTGTGTGTTTTTTGTTTTGTTTTGGTTTATATAATTAATTTTTATTTTCAAAATTCATTTCCTTAAGATTTTGAGTTTTTAATTTTCTCCCTGTCCCTCGCACCACCCCTTGGCATGCAATCTGATATAGGCTCTACTTATACATTCGCATTAGTCATGATGTAAAGAAGAATTAGAACTAATGGGAGGAACCACAAGAACCAAAAGAAAAAGAGAGCAAAAAGTATACTTCCCCCTGCGTTCACATCTGGAATATTGAAATAGTCTTCTGGTCAATCTCCTCCTGTAAGTCTCTCCCCACTCCAATCCATCTTCTATTCAGCTGTCAAAGTGATCTTCCTAAAGCAAGTCTGACCACACCTCCCAACCCTCCCCATCCCTATTCGATCAACTCCAGTGGCTCCCTAGTACCACCAGGATCAAACATAAAATCTTCCGATAGTCAAAGGCCTTAATAACCTGCCCTCCTCCTAATTCACCAAACTGCTTACACCTGACTCACCCCCAAGTAATATCCCCCCAAGTAATCCAGTAATACCAACCCCCTTGCTGTTCCTTGAACAAGAAACTCCATGTCCCAAATTTGGGCATTTTTACTTGATGTTCCCATCCCCGGTATTCTCTCCCTCTTCATCCTTGCTTTCTAGCTTTCTTGGCTTCCTTTAGGTCTCAGCTAAAGTGCCACCTTCTACACAAAGCCTTTCCCAATTATAGTCCCTTCTCTTGGAGAATATCCCCAATTTATCCAGTTTATATCTTATACTTACATAGTTGTTTGCATGTTGCCTTCCCCATCAGACTTTGAGCTCCTTGAGGGCAGGGACTGTCTTTTGCCCTTTGTCATATCCCCAGCACTTAGCACAGTGCTTGGCACATAGCAGGAAGTTAATGAATGTTTATTAACTATCTGACCAACTGACTTGCTCTATTGCCTCATTGCGGTGTGGGAGTGACTCCAAATTCTGCCTATGTAGTACAAAGTCTAGAAGTTTCTGCCAACTTCAAAAGGCTTCCAGGATGGCCCTGCTAACAGGCCAAATCTGTTTCCTTAGGACTAATCTAACTAATTTTGAAAAGGCACACCACTAATAGGCTGGCCACCGGTCACTGAAATTATTTTGGCCATGACAACCCAGAATAAAAAGAAAAAAATTAAATATCGTCTTGCGCTTTTCCAGGGACAAAGACAAAGTAGTAGAAAAGGGGGCCAAAGGTGATAAGAATTACACAAATTTTAGACCCAACAAACTTCAATTTGAGCGTTGATACTCTACATTTGATATCCTTGTCCAGTTACCCATTAGCATATATATTACTGGAGGAGCTAAATTTTATCAATTATATTATAGTCTTACTATAAATGAAACCAGAAGAAGGAAAATATAGCTAAATAAAGTCTGGCTCACAGGTACTCCTTGGAGAAGTAAAGAAAGGAGCTGGTGGTATGGGTTTTATTGTGTGCCCAGAAGCTATAAGAAACATTATTTCTTGAAACATTTGGTCATCACATATTGCAATATTAATGATAAATATTTGAAAAAAACACCACAAAATAAGTGTACCTTCTACATCAAATTCAGTCGCTGAGGACAAAGTGGTAGAAAAATTCTACATTAAACATGGTAAGACCATCCAATTATCAACATACATTCTGATATGTAGTGACCTGAAAATAAAGATAAGAAAACGTGATGATGGAATAAAATATTTGGAAAAGAATGGCGTAAGAAAAAGAAACGAGAGATGTCTCGTTAGAGAAAATCTAATCTAAATAAGTAGATTTGTGCCAAAGCCTTATGCCTCTATATCATGAATACTTTCATTTAAAAAAAAAATTGGTAGCTAGGTAGTGGACATAGTGAGGGCAAAATAGCACACATATAGAATTAAACAGATTCTTACAGATAGGAAGAGAGTTGTTGATTTGGGAGTCATCCAGGATTCAGCTGTCTTCACTCATTAGGGGTAAGATCAGAATTTGTAAAGGAGAAGAAGGAGAAAAATATGAAGAAAATAATTGCATCTTTAAAAATAAAATCTAAGAAAAATGATGGCCAATTATGAGCAAGATAGTATTAAAAAACAGAAATAGTAGAGATTAAAACCAATTTTAAGAAAGCATCAAGATCTCCAACTAAGCAAAGTCATCCCAAGGACGTGTGGATGAAATTGTACCTATTGTACCCATCTCTAGGCCATTAGAGTCTCTTTAAAGAGATCTATAATCACTCAAAGGAATTCAGCCTGTCCATCTACATGAGAAAGACCAATTGGATGAAGAATATCTTTTTCTCAGGTTTCAATGTTTGCTGTCTGACCGTATGTAACCAATATTCACAGACAGACCGAGATTTGAAAACTAGGAGAGCAAGCTGGATTTCTTTCAGGAAATTGTAAAGTTCTTTTCCTAACTCCAAGCTTTCCATGATAGCAAAGGCCAATCTTTTCAATACTAACAAATAATCAATATTACTATATGGAAGTGAGCCAAACAAACTATCTCCAAAGAAGTCAAGAGCAGCATCGCACAGAGGGCAAAGAGATAGACATATGGTAGATGAGAGTAGGCCGTGACATAACCAATGAGAAACCATGCAGAAGAGCAGCAGCGAAGGATGTCATCAAGGAACTGTATGACAGAAAAAGGAGACAGGCTGTTCATGTAGCAACAGCAAAGCTAGCAAAGGGCCTTAAGTTCATGTTATATGATTATTGTTTGAAGGAGCTGAGTATGTTTAACTTAACCTGGAGAAGAGAAAATTCAGTGAGGATATGATAGCTGCTGTCAAGTATCTGCAGTCCGAAAGTGGAATGGACTAGCTTGAGAGGTGATAGGTTACCCTTCCTTGGAAGTCTTCAAAAAGGAGACTAGATGACTGCTTGTCAATTTTATTATGGTGATGATTGCCTTCATGTATGGGTTGGCCTGGATGGCGCTGATGGGTTCTCTGTCCCTTCTAACTCTCAGATTCCATGATTCTGAGTTCACCTTAGAACCCAAGGAAAGAATAAGGAAAAGAGTCAGTAGCGGATAGAGAGGAATGAAGGTTGAGGTGGTTGTCAATACTACATATTTTGTTGTTGTCGTTTGTCCTCCATTTTCAAAGAGGACAAATGGCAACATAGGTGATGTCTTCACTTGCAAGTGAACTGGATTTAAATAAGGCAGAGTTGTGCAAAGTCATCAGCCTCATCCTTTCTTCCTGAGGTATCAAAGCCCAGTGGCAAGACAGAAGTCAAGACAATTGGCCATGCCTGGGATGCAGCAGATGACCTTGGAGTCTTTGATGTCTGACTAAGTTCTACTGACTAAGTTCAACAGCACCTGCTTCAGCCACCATCATTGCCACTGGAACAAATTGTTCTTATCTGCCCATTCCACTAGGGGGAGTCTTCACATGCTTGGGGTAGACATCCTCCTAAGTCACCAACAGGTTTGAGGCCTGTCAGTTACTCTCAACCTGGTTTAGCCCATTTGCCAAAAGACCGTTTATCAGTGTGTGGCCACTGCACATGCTATAGCTTCTTGGAGCCACAAGTGAGAGTTAGATGGCAGGTGGACACCAAAGATGGATGAGCAGCCCTGAAAAGGGCTCAGCAAGCCCTCCCATAAGAGGTGCTAGTCCTCCCAAACAGCCCAACTGACCCCGTCTAGGTTACACATAGTATCATCTCTAAACTTTGCTACAGCTGTCTTTAGCACCCTCTAACCCTCCGATTCCATTCCCTTTTCCCTCCCAGATACTTCCCTCTTCCCTGATATACTCAGTATTCACCTGCTCTTGCCCTTTCCAACCTTGCTCTCAAGAAATTCTCTGAAACTTAATTACACTGAGGTGTACCTCATTGGAGTTTCTGTTGCCTTCTCCTTGCCACTAGGAGAAAGGGTTCCAATTTTTAATAAAGGATAAAACATTTGCATGAAGCTATTATGGAGCAACCTACAGAGGTGCGTGAGGGCTCAACTTACTTGGTAGTTGTTAAGAAAACAAACCTGAATTGTTGATTGAACAGAATACGGCTGTCTTTTCTTACTTTGTTTTTTGTTTCTTTGTTTTGTTCTGCTTTGAGGCACCTTCCCCAGGTTCCTGAAATCATACTATGTAAGGGGAAGCAAATTCTGCAAGGTTGGGTTTAGTGTTAGAAAAGTATTCTCCCTTAGGGATCTCCAAAGCGTAAGAATTTTTCTCTCTTCCAGCATGAACTTTAAGTGGGCAATGGTGAGTATCTAGACATCCTCATTCAACCAACAACTCAATGTCAGAAGTGAAAAATGGGAGCATTAGCAGGTATTAGTGAAGAATGAGTGGTATTAGGGTAAGGAGTGAGACTGGAAGACCAAGATCGTTGGGCACTGGGCTTGGGCTGTTAGTCCTAAGGGGAATGCCACAGTAAGGCCATGGAAAGCCTGGGGGTAGCAAGAGGGTACAGAGAACTTTCAAAGTTGGACAATAGTTACAATTGGTTATATTATAGTTATCAAGTTGGACAATAGTTATAATTGGTAAGAGCAGTCCTCCAAAGCTATCTCTTTCTTCCAAGGTAAGAGTCCACCAGATGAAGTAGTGCCTAGTCTACAGTATCATGGTTAAAACAGAAAGGTCAAGTCAAAGATGAGGATTTTCTTTACTTAATTCTGCTTTTTCCTAAAAATCACAGGTCTTTATTAACCCATCTAAATATAAACACTAGCTGTTTTTATGATTCTTTTAAATAAATGCCCTGTGTGATAAATAATATGGATTTTATATTTATAATCACATACATGTGTTTGTATTTCTTTAAATCTTATTTAAATCTTTAAATCTTATTCTATATTAACTGTCTTACCAATCTTCAATTGTTCTCAATCACTGCTTAATCTTACCCTGGTTTTATCTCAATCTTGAATAAAATACAACTTTGTAAATTCCTCCGACCTTTTTTTTGGAGTTGAACTCTCTGAGGCCTTGTCCCCACCTACCCTCCCCATCACATCCACCAAATCCTTCCACACTTAGCTAATTCCCACCTCAGCAGTCTGTAACCTTCAATGTCTTTTCTTTTCAACTCCTTCCAGTTGCCCAATTCATGTCCTATGCAACCCCCCCCCCCCCCCCCCCCCCCCCCCGCCACCAATCAAAGTCATACCCAATGCTGATAGCTGCTTCAACAGTGTCAAAATGTCCTCATCCTTTCTTAAATTGTGATTTTAGCCACCAGGGCCCAGAACCCTCTCTGTAAAATGTAGTAGGATGTGATGGAAAGATCTCTGCTTATGTGTTCAGAAACATGGCGTCTGGTCATGGGTCTGCCCATGGGTCTGCCATGGGGAACTTGAACTAATTTCTTCCCCTCTCCAGGGCCCAGGGTTCTCATCTGTAGCATAAAATCAGACCAGGTAATCTCTAAGGTCCTTTCCAGTTCTAACATTCTATGAATCCCTATTCCTAGGGTCAATTTCCCTACATCTTTGATCAGCTGTCAAAGTACTCAGGGTTCTTGCATCATTTCCCTTCTATGGACAGAAGGAGAAAGAGTAAAATCACGGCTAGCGTTTGCCAACATAACTCCTAGGAGACCTGTTGTTTCTTCGAATCAGATGGCAGTAATTTTCCCCACCTGACCTGTCTCTTAACCCTGGCTCTTTGTCCTGGGGAGCTAGAGCTGATGTTTACTGTTTAATTTCCATCTACATACGCTGTCTACTTACTAAGGACAAGTCCCCTGGAGTTTTACAGCTTGGCCTCTGACACAGACCATGCTCTTTTAAGGGAGCTTGGTGTGATCAAATCCCACACCACATCACAACCAAACTTTTGAAAAATTCATTTGAGCAGCCTTTTACACACAGTTTAAAAGTGATTTCTCCACAGAGGAAGAAAAAGGAAGGGGCTGCCAAAGGGGATGTCAGTCTTATATTATGGCTCCCAAAGGGTAGGAACTGGATCTTCAGGAGTTGGCTCTGCAGCTGTATGGTACCCAGAATAATTCCCAACGGTGCCTCAAATAGACTTTTCTGAGTAGAGGTGATGATAATAAATTAACATTGAGGGAACCATAACTGAACCTAGTAGAAGAGGGTGTAGACAATTTCATCTCAGGGCAGGGCTGGCCAGATGGCCCTTCGCAGAAATTGTGAAGAGACAGTTTGTTTGTTTTTTTTAATCACCCCCCAGGAGCCTTTCCACAGGCTTCCCTCTCTTCCTCCCTTGCCTGAACTCTGCTGACTTTCTGTGTGACCCTCAGTAAATTAGTCAGTCAACAGGCATTTACTGAGCATTTATTATGTTCCAGGAAGTGTGCAAAATGTTGGAGGTATAAAGAAAATTTGAAAAAAAGTCTCTGCTTTCAAGAAGCACACATTCTATTGGAGGAGACGATATACAAATATCTAAGTATACTCAAGATATACAGAGAGTATAGAAAAGTAGTCTGAAAGGGGAAGTCATTGCTCTGAGCCTCAGTTCCCCACCTGTAAAAAGAGATAATCATTGGGGCCAGGAAGGAGAGAGGATCGGCCAAATAACTCTACAGATGTTTCAGTCACAGTACAGAGCCCGTGAAAAATGAGCCACTCTGCATTCTAGGATCTCCCACATCAGATCTCAGATGGCTTGACTTCTTCATGCTTTGCAACCTGAAATCCAGTAAGTCGCCACATTAAATGATGGTAAAGACTATAATTTTCCCCTTTGTGGAGCAAAAGGAAAGAGAAAACAAACAACCAAATAAACCTCTGGATTCCAACAGCAACGAATCATCTGGCCTGAGCCACCAGTTTGGCAGGGACAACTGTCTCCGTTGGTTGTCATGAAACCCAGCGGTGGATGCAGGGCTGATTGAGGGCCAAAGCCCGGACGAGGCTGCTTTCTCTCTTCTCAGGGGTGGCCGATCTGTTTGCTCTACCTCAACCCCCATATACAGACCTCGATGGCTGCCCCCTCATTGTCTCCTGTGGTACCACTGTCCTCTCCTTCTGTCCTTTCTTCCTGCTCCCCTTCCTCTCCACCAATTCATTTCCTTCCCCTCAATCAAAGCCTACCTCAAAACTCCCTTTCCTCCACAGGGTCTTCACTGATTGATCTCCTTCTGCATTAAATTATTTTCCACCTAGTTACAACCTAGAACACAGGAATGCTTACCTTCTTTCTTTCCCTGTCCCCTACCCCCCACATATTACAAAGAAATCAAAGGGGAAACCATATTTTCCTTATTACTTACTATACAGAGTTATCAGATCTTGCTGGCTCATTAGATGACCTTCTTTCCTTCCCCCCTACTCCCTTTCTCATTAAGGGGGACCAAGGAACCAACCCAGAGCTCTAACAAGGGCTACATTTCCTCCCTTATAGAGCCAAAGAAGGCATGTCCGGAACCATGGGAAGTGTTCCAAATCTAACCCACCATGTTAGAGAGAACTCACTTATATGGCACAAATTGCTTCCTCCCTATCAAACCTGTGAGATGGAGATTGTGAATATTTTTATCATATTTTATAATGGAGAGATAGCCTGCTATGATGGATAAAATGTTAGGCTTGGACTCATGAAGACCTGAGTTCAAATCCTGCAGCTGTGGGGTACTAGGAAAGTCATCTAATCTCTCAAGGCCCCCTGGTAACTATTTAAGATTCTTCTAAGTTAGAATGGAGTTGCTGATCTACTTTGATAAAGGGAATTTCTACACCAGGAGTTCCCTATCCTGATGAAGTTGCAGTCTAGGTCTATTCCCTCTATCCTCCATCCTAATGCTCCCCCAAAAACATGTATAAAATTTATCAGAGATATCAAGCAAAGTGACAGGGGTTACTCATGACCCAGTTCTTCTTTTTTTAGTACTATTTTTTTCCAATTACATGTAAACACAATTTTTAACATTCATTTTTTATGTCAAATTTAGAGTTTCAACTTTTCTCCCTCCCTCCTCTTCCCACTCCCTAAGATGGTAAGCAATTTGATGCAGGTTATATATGTGCAGTCATGTAAAACATATTTCCATTAGTCATGTTGTAAAAGAATCAGAACAAAGGAAAAAAACAGGAGAAAAATAAAGTGGAAATAGAATGCTTCGATCTGTATTCAGACTCCATTAGTTTTTTCTCTGGGTATAGATAGCATTTTCCATTATGAGTCCTTTGGATTTGTCTTGGATTGTTGTATTGCTGAGAAGAGCTGTCAGTCATAGCCAATCATTACACAATGTTGCTGTTACTGTGTACGATGTTCTCCCGGTTCTGTTCATTTCATTTTACATCAGTTCATGTAAATCTTTCCCGGTTTTTCTGAAGTCTACCTGCTCATCATTTCTTATAACACAATATTATTCCATTACATTCATATGCCACAACTTTTTTAGACCTTCCCCGACTGTTATGAGCCAGATTTTCTAAATCAAGCCGTTTCCTCTAACATCAAATTGCCTTTCATACAGATGAATGGCAAGTATTCTCCATAGCCTGCCATGGTGGTATAAAGTGTACCATCCCTGCTGCTGCTGAGAAGCTAAGGCTCCTGCATCATTTGAGCTCTGGAGTACTGAGCTGCAGTGGGTTAAGCCTATCCATTCCAAGTCCATCATCATCATGGCTAGCATCCCTGATCTAAATCAATTTTCTCCCTTCTTCTGGAAAGCTCACTGGCTCTGGTCTCAGAGAACCTGGGTTCTAATCCCACCTCTGATGCTTGCTGTGTGACCTCAGGCCCCAATTTCCTCATCTATAAAAAGAATTGGTCTCTAAGATCTCCCTCAACTCTAAATCCTTGAACCTCTCTCCAGGTAATATGACGATCATGCTGTTACATCCCCTGGCCAGGTAACTGACAGACTTGTGATCTAGAACCGCTGAGAGCCCCCAGGATCCAGGACATCAGGACGATGGGAAGGGTCCAGAGAGTAGCTACTCAAGGACCCCTGAGGTGGGACTCTGGGAAGAAAATAACAGGAGAGAACTGGCTGAAGAAGAGGATATAGGTAAATGCCAAAGAACCAGGAAGATGGAGTGAGGTGGGGGGACAAGTAAGAGACAAGAGAACCCCCCAGAGCCCTGGCTATTGGAGAATAAGATCCAAGACCATCTGACTTTTAACATGCATAAGTGTCAGTTTCTAGTGGTGCTGGTGGTAATTAAACCATTGAGGGAAATGATTGACATTGGCACTGATTAGAAATACTAGAGTAATAACAAAATGAGAAGAGAAAAACTAGAAATTTAGTTTTCTGTAGGTGCCTCATAGTAATTAGAATCATTTCTAGAAAATACTTACCATTTATGCCTGATTACTAGCCTGATTACAATGGTGATCATATACAGACAACAGGTAGGCAACAAGCATTTATTAAGCACTTACTACATCCCAGGCACTGGGGAAACAAAGCATAAAAAAAGACAGTCCTGTCCTCAGGGTACTTACATTTTAATCATAGAATTTAGAGTTGAAAATTTCCTTAAAGTTCAACCCCTTCAATACACAAATGTGAAGATTGTAATTTAATATGATTTAGTGCTTGTAGGCATTAAATGGCTCGCCCTAGGCTGCCAAAGGCAGAGCTAGTCAGACCTAACTCCAAATCTAGGGTCTCACGTGCATCTACAATACTGCTCCTAGGAGTCTTTCAATATGTTTGTTTGCTCACCACCTCAGAATTCAGGGTAATAGAATCCAGAATAGCACCCCAGGGACAGGGATAGGGAGGGGGAGTGGGGAGTCACTCTAACCAAAGAGGATCGGTCAGGCCTGACGTGTGACAACCTCAAAGGCAGATGTTGCTGCTGCTGCTGCTGCTGCTGCTGCTGCTCTGCCAACACAACTGGATCCAGATGAAGCCACGGGAGGGCAGGAAAAAAATCTTAGGTCCTTTGCCATTTGGATCTGGCCATTGGCACTGCTGGCCCTGTGGGTGAATGGGATAATTTAGCTCCATGTGGCATGGATTGGAGAGCCAAGAGGCACAGAAACCCCCTCCTTTTCTCACTTGCCAATTCATTTTGTATAATGTAAGTGATTGTGGTTCATGACACAAAAGTGAAGGATGGTAGTGGTCCCAGTGACTGTATTCGGATGTTGAGCCCTAGACCTTGATAGTACAGTCATATGATGACTTCATCTGGAATCAGAAGCTACCTCTATGAGTTTTGCTTTGTTCTATGACCTTGGCCAAGTCATTCTCCTATTTGAGGGTTGTGTTCCTTTCCAGCTCTAAATCTATGATCCTGTGATCTGTAAAATAGAGTGGCTGGATCAGCCTAAGGATCCTTCCAGCTCTAAGTCCTAGGACTTGCTCCTCCTAAGAAATGAGCACTGATTTCTGTTTCTCATTAGGTCTGCATTTCTTTGTTCCTACCCAAAGGGGGAAAATGTTGGGGGTGGGAGCAAGAAAAGAGAGTCCAGAAAAGCTGCCATGACTCTAAATTCCCTCCCCCTACTTCTCTCCTGATTTCTGATATTTATTAACCAGAGGACAAAGCTTTCATTCCCCAAGGAGAGACCAAATACAAATACTCTTGGGAAAAGGTCTGTATGTTAGGCCCATAGTGAGGATCTTTCCTGATGTGAGTCCAGAAAAAGTATATCCCAAAGGAGCTCTACAGTAATGGTGATATCTCCTGAAGATTTGACCTTGACTTGTGCATCTGATCTCCAGAACCCCAGGTGAATATGTTCAATTCCCCACTACCGAAAAAGAAGGTCCACTTGGGGGCATCACCTAGGACACTCAGGGCTCTTCCTACTTTCTATTATTCCAAGACTCTGTGCTAAAGTCACTTTCATTCATTTGTTGAGTATTTAAGCATTGAAGATAAAGGTAAGTCAAGGTAAGACACAGATAGCCCTTGCCCTCGTAGAGTCTAGAATCCAGAAAGGGACAAAGCACAGATACATGGAATTATAACATACAATATTCTATATTAAGTGCATTAGAGAGGCACCAAAGAAAGGCTAAGGGGGCTTCTCCCTTGGACATCATGTAGCACTATGTTTTACTTCTCTCCAATTTATTTATCATGTAATTTTATGTATCATGGGGAAGTAAGATGAGGACTCTAAGTCTGGTGACTTGGGCTTAAATCCTGATTCTAAAACTAGTTATGTGACCTTGAGGGAGTCGCTTGACTATTTTTCCAAGCCTATATTTTTTCACTTGCAAAATGTTGTTGTTCTCGTTCAATTGTGACCCCATTTGAGGTTTTCTTGGCAAAGACAAAGAGTGGTTTGCCATTTCTTTTCTCCAGCTCATTTTTCAGAGGAGGAAACTAAGGCAAACAGGGTAAAGTGATTTGCGCAGAGTCACCCAGGTAGTAAGTGTCTGAGTCCAGATTTGAACTCAGGAAGATAAGTCTTCCTGACTCCAAGCCAGGCGCTCTATCCACTGTGCCGCCTGTCTGCCTTCGTTTTCTGCCTTGCTTGATGCTCATAATCAGAAAAGTATATGTATCGAGGAGTCTTGTATCATTTTTAAATGTGCATGGCTGAAATCTTGTTATAAGAGAACCATTAAGATTACGCTTTGCTTTACCAAGTCAAATAGTTTTTTATAATCAATAAAAAATAAATGCCATGAGACCTTGTATTCCCTATCCCTGCTCATTTTCACCTCTACTCTGTTTGCCATTTTTGTCGAGGGATGTTGTTTATTCTTCCTCAACGTGTCCCATAACTTTATGCAAAAGCATTTTTCTTCCAAACAGGTTTTGCCATGTTTCTCTGTGTGGCAAGAAGATCAAGTCTTTGCTGGCTGAGGTGGTTTCTGGGCTCTTCTGGCCTTCTCATTGTGGTAATTGCTTTACAACAATTAAAATCAAGCAGAATTCGATAATAATCAGGTTTTTCCCCCTCATCCAATTCCCATTTTTTGTACCAGTACTTTATTTTAATAGGTCAAGTAAGAGCTCTAATAGTTTCTTGTCGCTGTTCTCATTCCTTCTAACTCGGCGTTGGCTTTCACATTTTTTCTAACTAGCCGATGGTCTCCCACACACAAATAAGCTGAGCTGATATGATGCCTAATCAGTTATCTGTTTAGATATCATCCATTTCAGCTTTTGTGTTATTTGGTGCTCACCATGTCCAGTGTTGGGGCTTTAAGTCATCTTCAAGCCTTTGGCCTCTTTCATTTCTTAATCCCGAACCCTATTTTCCAATATAATTTCCACTGTCCTCCCCTGTCCCTCTTTCACCTTGAAGTCATTAACTAGCAACTTCTTCACAGACATTCTTTGCTTCCTTGTCTTCTGTAGCAGATGTTGGTGCAGAAGCTTCACCTCTCTTCTTTTCCGGCTTGTGTCTTAATTATTGGCACGGATGCTGTTCCCCCTTCTACGCCAGGAGCTCCTCCACTTTTTCGTCTCTGTCATCCCAGTACCTAGCACAGTGCTTTGCGTATATGAAGCACTTAATGAACGTTCAGTTGGGGGAAAATGAGTGAAAATTAACAGGATAATAAATGATATTTACCCTTGACAAAGCAGGTGACATTTAGCTTCCGTCACGTGGAGCAATAGAAAGAGGGCTGGAATTGGAGGCAGAAAACATAGGTTCAAGCCTCAACGTCTCCCCACTGGGATTTGGGGCAAATTTTATAATCTTCCTGGGCCTTGGTTTCCTCAGCTGTAAAATGAGGGGGTTGGTGTAGATGACCTCTGAGGTCCCTTTGAACTACACGTCTCTGCTCCTCTCTGACAGAGGCTCTTAACCTTGACTGTGTCATGGATCCCAGTGGTGAAGCTTATGAGCCTCCTTCTCTGAATAATGTTTTTTAAATGGGTAAAATAAACCACAAAGACTTACAAAGGAATGAATTATAATCACAATTATAATGAAATGCAGATATATTTGTAAATATGCATAGGTATACACACATACATGCATGTGTGTGTAAGTGTGTATATGCAAATGTATATACATATGTGTATACACATATACAATTGTTTGTTGTATATATATGCATATAATACGAATACACAAAATACACAATATACAAAATGCACACATATGCATGTATATAAATGTACACATATGTTTAATGTTCACAGATTCTGGGTTAAGAGTCCTGTATTCAACATCACCTTGTGTAATTTGGGGCAGATGATTTAATCTCTCACCCTCCAATTTCTCGCTGATAAACAGAGGAGCACTGGACTAGTCACCAGATCAGGACTTCTTAAACTTTTTCACTCAAGACACTTTTTCACATTTCCACAGCGTTCCTTGGCATTGCATGGCGTGATGGCATGCTCAGTGCAAAGTGCTCATGCTTTGTGTTCAGAACCAAGGGCACAGTGAAGTTACAAGATGCAACACAGGAAAGCACTGCCAGAAACTCTTCAGATTCATTACGCATTTGATTTTGAATTAATTTTTGGTTGTCGCGTGTTCAGAAGCCTTTTACTATTGCTGTATGGGGTCCTGACCCACGGTTTAAGAACTAGATGACTTCTTAGATGGCTTTCCGTTTTCAATCGTCATCGCTCCTTTGTGTACCTCTTGCTCCCTTCCTGTGACCTCGCTGCCCTCCCCTGATGCCCAAGGTATCCTTGAGCACAAGGAAGCTGGAAAGGGGCCCCAGACAGCAGCTGGCTCAAAGCCTTCGTGGTATAGATGAGTTTGACAAATCCATTTTCTGACATTCCCGCAGGCTCCATTACGGCATGAGAGCATGGGCTACCTATACAGGGTAAGAGAAGGAAGGAAAAGGTCCTGGAGAAGGGAGGCTGGGTTGGCATCCCTCCTCTACAGTCATAGTGTGGCTGTATTTGCCACGCCCTTTGCATGGCCCTGTCGGTGAATTCCTTCTCCCCGGCTGCCACCACCCCGCTCCTTTTGTTTCTTTTTTTTCCCCCTGTAACCGCAGTGTCTCTAGTCTCAGTGCCTTCCCAGAAGTTCATCCCTCCACTGACATTATAGAGCTCATCCGTGCCAAGGGCTAATTCCTCAGCAAATTCTTTCCCTATGTTAATTACAGGCGAAACATGGTTTACTCTTCTTGACCCCATCTGCCATGTCAAGCAGCCTCTCCTTCTCCTCCCTAGAGCTGCTTGGAGCCAGCACAATCCCAAACCCCACACACATCTCCAGGCACAAATATTTGTAAGTTGTCTGAAAAGCTGCGAGGGTCAGCTATAACCTTGCAATTTCCCCCTCTCTGTACTTACCCTGATAACAGGTTCGTTTGGGGGAGTAATTACTGGGATGGAGAGTTCATGAGAGGAGAGGCCCTGTCTCGTGCTCCTTAAAACAAGGGGTTTATTGTTACAGTGGCATTCACTAGGAATTTTTTTTCTTCTCTAGTCTCAAAGAAAAAAAATACTAATTAGCCAACTGAGAAGCAAGCAGCAGAGAGGGCGAGGGAATCTACTGGGCTTTTGCACTGGCCATCAGAGCAGCAAATTGTTCAGCCATTATGAATGACCAAATGGAGCAGTTTGAACTTGAGCTGGCACTCTTAAGAAGGAAGACTCCTGGTGTGGCTCCCTTGACTGAGAAGACTTCCTCAACCAATCAGATGGTTGGCCTAATCCTGACCATCCCCTAGTCTCTGAACTCTCAGGTATTCACTTAGCTTTAATGATGGACATAACCTCACTTCCCACTTTCCCGTCCACTCTTCTCCAACATAGATTACATTCTCTTCGGCTTTTATCTTAACAAAGCATCCATTAACCAGATTGCTTGAGGACCGGGGCATTCTGGGTAAGAGAGAAGTCTGGGCAACAAAGTTTTTTGGTTAAATAAAATCAATAAACATTTATTAAGTACCTACTGTGTACCAGGCACTGTGCTAAGGTTAAAGAAAGGCTAGCTGGGCCATCTCCAGTAGACCTGATCTATATCTGGCCACTGGATCCAGATGGCACAGGAGGAGAGAATGAGGCTAGAGTCTTTGTATAGCCTTCCCTCACTTAAATCCAATTCACTTGGAAGTCACAGCACTGCCTCCCTGATGTCATGGTCCTCTTCCAGAATGAAGGACAAATAACAAAGGAGGGCTAACCTTAAAATTCTTGTGTCAGCTTGTATTGTATCAACCCTTATTGTTCCAAAGCATTCTGAAATGTCTTCTGGCATAAATCATCAGATAGTATTGATAGTGACATTCTGGGGATTCTCAGGCTCACCCTGGCAGCCCAAATGCAATCCCTGCCCCATAATATTACTTTTTTTGCTGTCTTCAAAATCCAAAGGCAACTCCTTGATCTGTTGGGAGGATCAGGTTCCCTTCCCTGAACAGGAGCTCATAACCTCCTAGGCAAGCCTGTGCCGGGGATGGCAGGTAAGAGGAGAGGACCTTCTGTTTGTTCCTCTTCCGGTTGGTACCAGGTCCTGTGAGATCTCAAAAGGCAGCCGGCACCTTCCTTCTCCCAGGCCCATGAGCAGCGGGGTAGCAGCTACCAGAACAGTCACGGCCACAAAAGCAGCACAAGCAAAAAGGCCAGTGGAAGGCAGATCACTCCTTTTGGATGCAGGCTCATTTTCAGCAAAGCTTAAAACGAATCTACAGAAGTTGGAAGCAAGGCTAGGTAACAGAGAATGAATATACTTCTACAGCCTTAAGTTTCTTTGCCAAGGCCTCATAATCATTGACAATACTTTTTAGGTCCCTCTGGGAAATGTCATGTGTGTGCTCACATGTTTTTGTAGTTCAGTCACGTCCAGTGATTTGTGACCCCATTTGGGATTTTCTTGGCAAAGATACTAAAGTGGTTTGCCATTTCCTTCTCCAGTTCATTTTACAGATGAGGAAACTGAGGCGAACAGAGTTAAGTGACTTGCCCAGGGTCACACAACTAGTAAACATCTGCAGCTGGATTTGAACTCAGGAAGACGAGTCTCCCTGCCTGTAGGCTCAACAATATCCACTGTGCCACCTAGCTGTCCCATGTGCCCACATGAATCACCAGAAATCTATAGCTGTCCTTCATTTGGATAAGTGTTGGGGGAAGTGTAGGGGGGAGGGTTTCTCTGTTACATGGTAAATACATGTGCCCTGGAGAAACAAAAGAGCTCTTAATTGTTACTAGGTTAACAAATAGCTGCCTTAGTACCCCTGAGCAGGGAATCCCCAACCATTATTACTCTTTTTCTTCCTTGGACCTATACCAGGTGATCTACCACCTAAAGTCTGGGACTTCATGGTCATTCCACTATGTCAAGATTGTTTTTTTTCCTTCCTCCTCTTCAGGAAGGGTCTCAAATCTGCTTTTAAGCTCTCAGTGTACATCTTTCCTTTCTTTTCTACATAACATGCTTTTACTCTCAGTATCCTAACAAGGGTCAAGTCTCCCCTTCTTTACCTCAGATCCTCTTTTTTTCCCCATCGAAGCCTCGATTGTTTCCTTTAGGAACATGTCATTATCCCAGACAACCTGGACTGTGCAGAGACATTATTCAAGCCGCTCACCTTCTCAATCAATCAGTAATCCTCTATTGTTGCTGTTTAGTCTTTTTTTCAGTCATGTCCAACTCTTTGTGACTCCTTTTAGGGTTTTCTTGGCAAAGATCCTGGAGTGGTTTGCCATTTCCTTCAAAAGCTCATTTTTCAGAGGAGGAAACTGAGGCAAACAGGGTTAAGTGACTTACCCAGTTCACGCAGCTAATAAGTATCTACGGTTGGATTCGAACTCAAGAAGAGAAGTCTTCCTTGATTTCAGGCCTGGTACTCTATTCACTGCACTACCTAGTGCCCAATTATTTATTAATTGCCTACTATGTGCCAGGCATTGTACTAAGCACTAGGTTACAAAAAGAGGTAAGCTCCTGCCCTTGAGGAGCTTACAGTCTACTGGGGGAATCAACATACAAACAAATATAAAGCAAGCTATCTACAGGATAAATAGAAAATTATTAAAAGAGAGAAAGCCCTGGAGTTAAGAGGGGTTAGGGAAGTTTTCCTGTAGAAAGTGAGAGATGCTCTCCTGTCAGATTGGCTAAAATAACAAAACAGGAAAACAATAAATGTTGGAGAGGATGTGGGAAAATTGAAACATTGTTACATTGCTGGTGGAGTTGTGAACTGATCCAGCCATTTTGGAGAACAATTTGGAACTATGCCAAAAGGGCTATAAAAATGTTCATACCTTTTGACCCAGTAATACCACTCCTAGGGTTGTATCCCAAAGAGATCACACAAGCGGGAAAAAGACCCATATGTACAAAAATATTTATAGAGGCTCTCTTTGTAGTAGCTAAGAATTGGAAATCAAAGGGATGCCCATCAATTGGGGAATGGTTGAACAAGCTGTGGTATATGAAGGTAATGGAATACTATTGTACTATAAGAAATGAGGAT
>CM053624.1:117718279-117760057 GCA_028646595.1 Phalanger gymnotis | reverse complement strand
GTATGAATGCAGATCGAGGCACACTTTATGCTCGTCTTTTTCTCCCCCCCTCCCCCACTTTTTTCTCTCTTTTGTATTTGTTGTTGGGTTGTGTTTTTGGTTTTATTTTTGGTTCTGTTTCTTCTTTCTCATGATTCCATTGGTCATAATTCTTCTCCACAACTTGACTAGTGTGTAAATTAATTCAATGCCAAGTTATACACGGAAGTTATATGGGATTCCATGCCGTCTTGGGGAGGGAAGGGTGGAGGGAGGGAAGAAAATCTGGAACTCAAAATTATGTAGAATCGTGTGTTGCAAACTAAAAATAAAAATTAAATAAAAAAAAAAGAAAGTGAGAGATGGGGCTACCCTTGGAACACAGAGACCAGTCACTCAGCTGTGGCAGAAAAATAAACGTTGCACACTCGATGGCAGTGATCGTGTAATTTTCCCTCTTCTCCATAATGGTTGAGACTTTGAGCCTTATTTTTTGAACTAGCTGTGGGTACTTATACCTCAACCCCTAATCACTTGGCTAAAATTTTTACAGCAAATTATCACCTCTTAAAAATTTGACCACTTTCTTAGACTCAGCTGCTCCAAAGCCACACCCATCTCCCCATGAGCCTCGCACCAAAATCCCATCTGTTTCACCCTTGCCCTGCCCAACAATCTGCTTTATGAGTTTGCCTTGTCTTCTCCTTGTCATTCCATTTACTTCTTACTTGCCTTGCCCTGGCTTCTCATCTCCTTTCTTAAGTCTACCCCCTTGGGTTGTACTCCCTAATTCTCTTTAGCCCTCCTTGATGCTCACATATCTTCAATTGTCAAGAACCTTGTGTGGTATGGATTTACGAATCCAAGAATTAAAAATAGAGGCATCTCAAGGTGAAAGGAGAAAGGAAAATTTATTACAATCCCGCAGGAAAGGGCAACTCCAGGCACCTCTCAGTGTCAGAGCGCGCTGGACACAGAGAATTGGGGTGTTTATAAAGGTCCCTAACCACAATTCCCCCTCCCAACCTCCTTCCTCTCAGCTTGCAGACGTGAGCTTTGAGGGTACAATCTGGACATGATAAATCTATCCCAGGGACAATGGCAAGGAACAAATAGTATGGTTATTTTTGACAAGCAGGTGATGCACATAATCTTCCCACCATTCTTATCCCATTCTCCAATCAATCTGAAGTGATAAATCTATCTTAATGACAATGACAATAAACAAATGGTTTGGTTATCTGTGACAGGCAGAAGCCAGTTGTTGGTTACCTCATCTTCACATCTGTGGCAGACTAGCCTTTTCCACTACCCTCGCTCCTGCAATGGATGCCTCCCATTACCCTTACATCTGTGACAGATATCCCCAGCACCCTTACACCTTGTCTCCCATCACTCTTATACCTA
Source organism: Phalanger gymnotis (assembly GCA_028646595.1). Classification (NCBI taxonomy): domain Eukaryota; kingdom Metazoa; phylum Chordata; class Mammalia; order Diprotodontia; family Phalangeridae; genus Phalanger; species Phalanger gymnotis. Next base: position 117,758,671 of record CM053624.1, on the reverse strand, counting down.
ACTGGTCTTGCACATCTACATTGCACTTGGCTTTCTGACTTTTCATCCATTCTTCTCCCAAGCCGGGGGTCCCTTATCCTGGGGTCAATGCACAGGAGGTGAGCATCCTGTGTCCTATCCTCACTTTCAGAGGATTTTATGGTTGCTAACTTATTCACCTCAACCCTTCTTTCTTTCAGGCCTCTCGCCATTAGGTAAATACACAGGATGTGAGCATCCTGTGTCCTATTCTTAACCTCGGGGGCCTTTCGGTCACTAGCTTGGCTTATGGAGGGGAAAATATCTAAGTAGAGAAATGGGACTCACTATCCTACTTATTTCTATTTATCTAATTTGTTCCCTTTTATGAGAGGTCTTCACTCGTTCCACACGACCTTCTTTCAGAAGTATGTGGGTTGGGAGCAGCTAGGTGGCATGGTGAGTAGAGCACCGGCCCTGGAGTCGGGAGGACCTGAGTTCGAATCTGGCCTCAGACATGACACGTTTACTAGCTGTGTGACCTTGGGCAAGTCACTTAACCCCAATTGCCCTGCTTTCCCCTATCCAAAAAAGAAAAGAAGTATGTAAGTTAGATCCAACTGAGCTCTGGGCCCAAATTACTGACAAAATTTTGCCTCCTTCTTTTGTATTTGACTATATATAGTCATATGACCTTTGTATCCAAAGGCTATGGCTGAATCAATCTTCCTTTGACAACTGTGAGAATCCTACAATTCTGCTGACCATCTATTTGACTTTGGGCAAGTTTTTTTTTTTTTAACCTCACTGGGTCTTTATTCTGGACTTGGAGTTGGAAAGACCTAACTTTGAATCTTGACTCCGACACTTAAGCTTTGTGATTCCAGAAAAGTCACTTAACAGTTCTGTGCCTCAGTTTCCTCATCTGTAAAATGGAGATGCTAATAGCATCCACCTCAAGGGGTCGTGAGGACTGAGCAAGATCACATACGTAACTAGCCTTATAAATGGCAGCCAATATAATTATTATAAAATGAAAAGGGTTGGATGAGGTGGCCTCTAAGGTCCCCTCCATGTTTCTGAGACACTGTGATGCCAGAAATATCAGTCAGCAAATAGTTTGAGAGCATCTCCTAAGTGCTTAGCACTGTGGAGGAGACTATAAAGAAGTATAACACCCTGCCCTTAAGGAGATTACAGTCTATTTGAAGACACAAGCTAAGAGGGGCCATGATGAATCAATGCTCTAGAGATTCAAAGGAGGGAGTGATCATTGTGGGCTGGAGTGGTCGGGAAGGGGAAGGTCAGTGGAGGAAGTGAGGTCTGAATTTAGTGTGGCCATAGGATTGAGAACTGAAAAACACCTCAGAAGTCATCTGGAGCAGCCCCCTCCATTTCGAGCCCAGGGGAAAAAAAGTGACTTGCCCAAGGTCACTCAGGTAGTTGCTGAGACTCCAAGTCTAGTGCCTCACACTACACTATAATGCCCCGGAGGATGGGTATCGATCATATAAGTGAAGAAGAGTTGGGGAAGGCAATCAGCTGGAGGAAATATCATTAGCAAAGACGTGGAGCATGAGCGGAAAGCAGAGCTCTGTGAAAGCATCAGTGAGCCTTACCCATTTGGTTTGTCATGATTTCATCATGGGTAGCTAGATGGCAACGTGGATAGAGTGCAGGGCCTGGAATCAGGAGACCTGAGTTCAAATTTGGCCCCAGATACTTAATAGTTATGTGACCCTGTGCAGGTCACTTCACCCTGCTGGCCTCAGCTTCCGCATCTGTAAAATGAGCTGCAGAAGGAAATGGCAGACCATTCCAGTATCTTTGCCAAGAAAACCCCAAATGGGATCAAGAGATGTTGGAAATGACTGAACGACAATAGTTCTGAATCCGTCACTCCTGTCACTTTTATTTTGTCACGTTACCTGTGGAAAGAAGAGCTCTGGATTTGTAATCAGACAACCTAGATTCCAATCCTGGCAGTGATCTTTGGGAAATCACTTCTTTCTGGGTGCCTCATTGTTCTCAGCAATCCAATTAGGAGTGTGGACCAAATCACCTATGAAATCCTTTCCCCCTCCAGAACTCTGAGAGTTCTTTTCCTAAATATGTCAGTATTCACCAGATTCGTTTCCTGTTGTTATGTGGATCTGTTTCTTAACCTTAGTGAGCCTCAGTCTCTCTATCAATAAAATGGGAGTAAATAACTGCCAAAACAACCAAGAACAAGTAAAGTCATGGATAGGTCAGGGCTCCCAAGGACTGTAGGTATCCTGAAAGGTAAATGATCCCTCCATCAGCGCTGGTACGAGACATTGGTGTGACTCAAGGAAAAGCTTGAAAAATATATCCCATGCGTGTTATTATTTGCTGGAGGCTGTGGGCCTTCACTGTAACAGGTGATTTGACTGGTCACAAACAAAATAATTTTCATGTCATGACATTTACATGTCATAATGTACATTACATGTATTACATAGGTGATACTTTCTAGAATTCAAAATATTTGCATATTTTTTTCAAAGTTCCTCACGATGTTATCTGCCCTCTCTCTCCTGGGGCATAGCACCCTATTTAGTCAGTCTATCCATAGGTCCAGCTCTTCCCTTGATAAATGTTGTTGGGGGGGGAGGTTGTTTTGTTTTCATGAAGATGCTGCTGACACAGTCAAGGTGGAGGAGGGAGAGGTCAGCTTCAAGTATCATTTTTGGAAAGCTAAGAGTCATACTGACAAGGAGAAAGAACAGCAAAGCAAAGCAGGTGTCCTTTGAAGAGCCACTTAACTCCGGGACGTGGTTTTTCCAGGAGCTGTCCCCGGAATTTGGATGTGAACCTATAAATGGATCGGGCCTTGAGGGAAGGTGTCAATCTCCACCCCTTCTAAGGTTCTCTGACCAAGCAGGTTTCGGTCATTATCATTAACCCTGAAGCTCTGTGTGGTCTGGGAAGAAGAATGAGAAAATCTGCCTGAACATCTGGACCAGTCAGCACATCTGGATCTGTTTGTGTTTATGTCTGGATCGTTGCCCTGTAAGAAATGTTTATGTCCTTATCTCCTTTCTGGGTTTCAAAGGCCATGATTATCATTTGGTATTCTGTTCTGTCCGCACAGGGATCGTGGATGGTACCTGGGGCTGAGGTCCAAGCAGCCAGATTTCAGGGTCTTGTCCTGGCTTGCTACTGAGGAAGTTTTTTCCCCTTTCCCTGGACTCCAGGTTTTCATCTATGACACCAGGAGATGATCAGGCCTGCTTCTTCCCAAGACATGCTAATGAATCATCCTTCCCAAAACCACACAAGAGAAACAACAGCTCACATCTCTTCCGAGTCCCCAGCTAGGGCCTCCAAAACCAGCTGGGTGCATCCCAAACAGGGAAGACCACTGAGTGGTTATCTTTAGGGGTTCATATTGGTGTACTCTATGCTTGGGAAAGAACAAACCATCTCCAGTAAAATGTGCTTCCTTTTCCAGCCTTGAAAGTAATCACTGACCTGGCCTCCACAGCCCCTGAAGCAAAGCAGACCAAAGGATTACAAGTCAAGATACCTTTAGGTTTGGACAGGCACCAAATAAACGAAGAAAAATGCAGGGTGAGTTTCCTACTCAAATTGAATCAGAATCACTTTAACTTCACATGTTTAAGAAAAAAAAAACTGTTGGCACAGTGCCTGGAACATAGTAGGCGCTATATAAATGCTTATTCCCTGATTTTTACATGTAAAATATGGCACAGTGGAAAGAGGATTAGTTTTAAGCTCACAGGCCTTAAGACTTAATCCCTACTCTTTAATTATCTATGTGACCTTCCAGGGCTCACAATCTTCATCTCTAAAAATGGTGGAGAGGGGCTAGAGAAACAAGGGTGGAATTGGAGAAGATGATGTTGAAGGTCCCTGCCAGAAATCCTATGATCCTGAAGGGACCTCAGTTGGAAGTCAGGTGGGAAGAGTTCTCCATTTGAAACAATGTGACAACTAGGTCCTAATTAGTGGGAATAATTAATTCTGTGAAGTGCTTGCAATATTCGAATTTGCCCTGCATATTTTCATTGGGCTGGAACCAATTACCATACTTTAAATAATGTATACTGGAAAAAGCATGGAACCACTTTTCTGGGCCTCACCTTCCTCATCTGTCAAAGAGGGATAATTGTACCCGCCCTGTATATCTTATGGGGTTTCATTGGGTATATGTGAAAGTACTTCACAAAGTTAATATATAAGAGGTTCTGTTCTCTTAACCTAAGGAAATAGGGAGAAGGGGTATTGTCCGATGGGGGGGGGTAGCGTATATTTTGCAACTGAATGGGATCTCGGAGGTTGGACAATAGTTTCTCCAGTCATCCAAGGGAACTGGTTCTTTTGTAAGATTCAAGCCGACTGGAGCCACTTCCCTCCCCTGCTTAATGAGTCTGCCAGGGGCAGAGAAGTGGGTGAGGCGGGTGTGGCCCAGGTGTTGTGGGGCAATCAGAAAGGGGCCTCCCGACATCCGTTGAGCAAGACGCCCCTTCTGAAGAGTTTCTTTCCCTACCCCCTTAAACACACCCCGTGTCCCTTGCCCTCCCAGCCCTCCCCACCCTGACAGATGGAACTAAGCTTACGCCACTAAATCATTCTCCAGCCCAACAACATGGGGCCCAGCTGATGAGCAGTAATTTCAGAACATGCCTTAACGAAAGCAATTAATGGCTGACAAACACCACCAAGGGACTGTGGGGGAAGGCTCCTCTGGGAACATTCCTTAACGCAAGTCCTATCTGAGCATGGCCACTCTTTCGAGGTATTCATTTAGGCTGAGCAGCAGTGTGGGGTAGCAGCTAACATGCCAAGCTTAGAATTAGCAAGGCTTTGGTTCAAACTCTACCTCTGACATTTTCTAGCTGTGTAACAATGAGATCTTAAACTCTCTGGGCCTTAAAATAAGGATAATAAGGGCCTGAAGGACCTACCTCATAAGGGTGTTGGGAAGTGTAAATAAAATAATATAGCACCATTTGACAGATTTTAAAGTGCCCCATAAATGGTAGTTACTGTTTTGGAGGTCTGCTGGTTTGGCCAAGTAGGTACTGGGATCTAGAGAGGCTTGGGCTCCAGCTGGGCACTTGAGTTGTCCTTAGAAGTATCTATTCTTCTTCATCAGCCCATGACCCTCTTGACTCCCAGACATCCCTGAACCTCCTCAGTCCTGTGTCCCCTCACCTCTTAATTAATCACTAGGAATTTGTGACAATTTTCATGACTTTATAGTAATTTCCCTAGAACGATTGTGATTAACTCATCATCCGGTGTCATGTGATTTAGAAGGCACAGGACAGACCAATTTGTCCAACCTTTCATCAATAAGGAAACAGGGGTCAGAGAAATGTAGCGATTTGCCCAAGATCGAAGAACCAACTTTCTTTTCCACAAACCAGAAGACAAAAGGATTTTGGCAGCTGCCCACATCAGCAACCTCTGTTCCTTTTCTTGTCATTTCTGATCAGAAAGGAGAGATTTTCCCTTCAGCAGAGTCCCTTTGTTAGATATTGGATAGCTGAGTTTTTAAAAATTGAATTAATTACCTGCATCTAGTATTTTTTCCTTCTTTTTCCCTATTGCATTATATGCAGTAATTGTATATTATATATGCATATTATACAGTAATTTTATGCATATATGTTTCATTGTGTATCTTAAATATTATTTTTCCTTCAAAGTAATCTCATTTTAGAGGTCAGTCAACAAACAATTAGCAAGCATTTATTAAGTGCTTACTGGTAGGCACTGTGCTAGATACTAGAACTAGAAAGTACCAGGAAAAAGAATGGCAGTCCCTGCTCCCTGGGAGCCTACATTCTAATGAGGAAAGACATGATATAAAAGGAAGAAGAAAAATATTGGAGGAGGGAGTTACCCTTCAGGTGGGGATGTGATTGAGAAGTCCAAGGTGCAGCCTCATGAGAAGCAATGACTGGCCTGGGTACCCCTCTGAAATACAGGTAGATTCTAGGAGGACCCAACCAATCAAAAGAAGGGGCCTCAGGGGTGAAAGTGCTGCCAAGGTTCTGGAATGAAGTGGCTCCTTTGGCATGATGGAGAAGTCCATTGTGTAACCTGCTTTCTTTACCTCCTAATTCATGCCACTAACAGACATCACCAGAAGCACAGTTTATATTCAGTCTGATTGGGTATACAGGTGGAGCCAAGGGGCGCAAAATACGGTGCATCTCTCTTGCTTGGGCTTCTTTGAGGCAGCTGCTTAAATGTGGGATTTAAAGATCGTAGGCTGAAAGGGGAAAGGAAGGGCCACAAAGAGAGGGTGAGAGCCAGGATTAGGAGGGCTGAGGTCAGGCTAGGCAAAACCTACCCAGATCGAAAGGGTGCCCCTGCAGCCAGTGACCTAGATAGAACTGGGGGCCAGGAAAGCCATCACAAGACAACAGATTACAACATGACACTCAGGCAAGACTGGCTGGACCTGGCTGACGCTTTTCTGATCTGCAAGTTCAATACAAGTGAACAGTGGACACAGCTGCTAGAAAAGCAAATAAAATTCTAGGCTATGAAGAGAGGCATCATGTTCAGAAGAATGGCATAGAATTCTGAGTTGGCTCCATGCCATGGGTGGATACAGTGCCAGGCGTGCCATCAAGACAAATCCAAGTTTAAATCTGGCCTCAGACACTTACTAGCTGTGTGATCCAGGGCAAATCACTTAATTTCTGTCCACCTCAGTTTCCTCAACTGTAAAATGGAGTTAATGATGATAATAATAGTACCTACCTCCAAGGGCTGTTGTGAGGGTTTGAAAAAGGATATTGGTAAAGTGCTTAACACAGTGCCTGGCATTTAGTAGGCACCATATAAATATTATCTATTATCATAATTGCTAGTATTTTCATTCTGCTTCTGGATTCTGATATTTGTTTCTAGGTGACACATTTGACAGACTGGAGAACATGAAGGTGCAGGTGACCAGGAGGGCAAGAGGACAAAAGATCATGCCACGCAAAGGGACCAGGGATGTTTACCCGGAAGAAGAAAAGACCTGAGAGGGCTAGCAGCTGGCTTCAAGTATTCTAAGGGTCGTTTGAAGGATGGAGATTCGACTGTTCTACTTGGTCCCAGAGGACAGAGCTAGGAGCAGCATGAATCTACAGAGAGCCAGGTTTAGCCTAAATAATTTCATAACAATCAGAGCCATCAAAAGTAAAATTGGCTACCTCAGGAAGTAATGAGTTCCCCCTCCCGGGAGAATTATGAGCCTTAATGTTCGCTTAGCAGGAGCGTCAGAGAAGATACCTATTCAAACATGAGACTGGCCCAGAAGGCCTCTGCAGGAGATAGGTGCCTTCCAGCACTGAGATTCTGCAGTTCCAAGATCTAAACCAACACTAGAATCCAGAATCCAGGGAGATCAACAAGAGACTGGGCCACAGAGGGTGAGCAAATCAGAGAAGGAGGCCAGAGTGTGGAAGAATACAAGCAGAGGAGAAGTGGCTTGGCCTCAGGGTTTTTAAAGAATGTCTGTGGTGGTAGGAACCAATCTCTGTGTGACTAACCTTGGATAAGCAGGTAATTGGGAACACCTGGCCAAGATGGAGGGCACAGGGACCAAGGCGAGCAGCAGCTTCTATCAGGAGTGCTGTGACATCCCCGGGGGAGGTAAGCCCCCAGGCTTATCCAGCTGGGCAAGGAGACTGGGCCTTAACATTAGCATGAATGTTTTCCCTTGTAAGGTGCCTGTTCCTCTTTGAGGCAACAAAAAGAGGAGCAGAAATAGAAGGACAACCCACCCCAACCCACACCCTCACAAAGGGGTCAGGAAAATTGTCACCCAAGCAGACAGATGGGACAGATGTCACTGTTTGTGAAGTGGGGCATCTGAGATCCTCCAAGCCCAGGGTCCTTATCGTTAGCACTAAACTGCTCTGTCTGGTTTGAAGGGAAACGTATGAGGGGATTCCAGGCCGAACCCTGCTCCTGTTTGGAATGCCGACCTGGTACTTAACATTCCTCTGGACAAAGTTTCCATCTCCTCTTCATTGTTCATTATCTAGCCCCTGGCCCAGGGAGACCACCCAGCAGAGCCATTAGCAGAGGGGGCCAGGTACATCTTCCCCTCCTCCAGGTGGTTTTTAATCTATTCCCACAAAATAAGAGGTTTTATGCCTTTGGTTTTTTCTTTTCTTTCTTTCTTTTTTTTTCACCATGCCTAGAATACTAGGGGTGGGAGAGATCTTGGAGGCTATCTAGTCCCACAAGACTCTCATCCCTTCTTTAGGATGGGAACTAGAAATAAACCCAGCTGGCACGTGTCTGATGGGCAGCTCTAGGCTAGTCCTTCCTTCTTTATTCCTCTAGTTCTGGTGTAATAATAATTAAGAAGGATGCACTCTGAGGTTTCCAAAGTGCTTTATGTGTATCATCTTACTCCATCTTCCCAAGCCTGGGAGGTCAGCACCATCCCTACCCTGTTTTACAAATGAGCCCTCCATGTGTGGGCTCTAGGACACCATGAGACTTGACCCTGGACCAACACAGGCACCTACGAACACCTCCTCCTGCACCTCTACTGCCACAGAGATTACACAAAGGAAGAAAAACTCTGGCCTGTACATATGTTTCACCTTTCTCCTGAATACTCTCCAATCACACATTCTCTTCACCTCTATATTTAAGCCAGTCATCCCCCCCATCCCACTATCCACCTCTCTTACATATTAGGAAATGAAGGTGATAGAAAACCAGTTTTTCCCCTAAAAGAAGTTACTTTTTGGAAAGATAAAAATGTTCATTATAACTATGTCCCATATACTCGTATCCCTAGTGTTATCCTAGCACGTCACCTAGAGCACAGTAGGGGCTAAATAAATGATTGATTGATTGATTGGAGTACTCTAGCAAAAGCAGCATTGGCACTCAGCCCCACCCAATTCAGCTACATACATATATATAATATATTATAATATATAATGTTATATTTATATAATAATATATTACATGTAATATATAAATATATTGATTGTTTATTATTCATTAATATAATATATAATATACATAATAAATATATTAAAATATATAGGCAGGAAAGTAATAGACTCCCACCTGTGGAAGGGGCAGATGAGAACAATTTGTTCTAACGGCCATGAAGCCTGCTGAAGCTGGGGGAGTGCCTAGAGCAGGTGAGGAACCTTCAGCCTTGAGGCCACATATGTCCTTCTAGGTCCTTGGGTTCAACCTTTTGCCTAAGTCCAAATTTTACAGAATAAATCCTATTATTAAGGAGATTTCTTCTGTGAAGTTTGGATTCAATCAAAGGGCTGCACTTGAGGACCTAGAGGGCCACATGTAACCTAGAGGCCGAAGGTTCCCCACCCTGGCTTAGAATTTGACCAACGTCATCCATTTCATCTTGACTTTTGTCCTGCCACTAGATTTTGATGACTCAGGAAGAGAGAGTGAGGCTGACGGCTGCGCAGCTGTGTCTCACTTAAATTTAACTCATGAGCGAAGTCAAGATGTCACCGGTGATGTCATTGGGCCTCTTCAAAAACAAAGGACAAACAACAAGGAGACAACAATTTACATATGTTTGTATGTATGTAGACATACGAGTACATATATACATATATATATACACACAATTTATGTGTATATTTCTATATCTCTATTTCTCCCCTAGGAGAACATAAGTTTCTTGGGGCAGCTAAGTGGAACAGTGAGTAGAACACCAGCCCTGGAATCAGGAGGACCTGAGTTCAAATCCGGCCTCAGACGCTTGACACACTTACTAGCTGTGTGACCTTGGGCAAGTCACTTAACTCCAATTGCCTTGCCTTCCCCCCTCCAAAAAAAAAGGGGAAAAAAAGAATATAAGCTTCTTGAGAGTAGGTATTATTTCCTCTTTCGTATTTCTATCCTTAGCACAGGGCCTGGCATATAGTAGGTGCTTAATAAATGCATGCTGATTAATTGATGTCATAGTGTTTGCCAGGCATCCTTCCCTTCTGATCCCCCTTGGTCACTGCTTGACAATGTTCCTTGAGTTCCATGGTTGTTCTTTGTTGCTCCACTGGGCAAGAAGTTATGAAGACTGCTTCTTCCTCCTAACTTCATCTGGAGTCCTGAACTGAGGTGCTCCCTACTGCCAATACAGGATGACTGGGTTCTGCCATCTGTCTTTTTGCTTAAAGGCCGAAGGATTAAGCTTCAACTCTTTTAGAATGGCATCACTCTCATACACCTAAGTCATCAGGCTGAGGGAGAAATCTTTAGCTGCTGTTTTTTTCTCTTCCATAAAGAAAATCTGTCGATCCTCAGAACCTTGGCTAACTTGAGGCTTTTCCTCTCTAAAAAGAGAGTCCTCACCCCAGGAGCTAAGCTCTTCTGGAACACAGAACAGTCAGCCAGCTAAGTAGGACTGGCAGGCATTGTCTATTTTTAAACTCCTAGGACCTGTTCCCTAGGGGACAGGATTTTCTGTCCCAAGCTTCTATGCATAAGATATAATCAATCAATATTTATTAAGCACCTGTTATGTGTCAGGCATGTTGCTAAGCACTGGGGATACAAGGAAAGGTAAAAAGACAATCCTTGACCTCAAGGAGCTTACAATCTCATGGCAGAGACAACATGTAAATTGATATGTACAAAGCAAGCTACATACAGAATAAACAGGAAATAATTAACAGAGAGAAGGCACTCGAATTAAGAGGGACTGGGGAAGGCTTCCTGTGGAAGGTGGGATTTTAGTTAGGACTTAAAGAAAACTAGGAAGATCGGTAGGCAGAGTGGAAGAGGGCCAGCATTCCAGGCATGAGGGATAGCCAGAGAGAATACCCAGAACCAAGAAATGGAGCGTCTTATTCCTAGCTGTTCAAGCATGGACATCAGTGTCACCTGATCAGAGTACATGCTGAGGAGTAAGGTATAGAAAGACTAGAAAGGTAGGAAGGGACTAGGTCGTGAAGGGCTTTGAATGCCAAACAAAGCATTTCTCTTTTGTTCCTGGAGGTAATAGGTAGCCGTCGTAATTAATTGACACACTACCCAATAAAGAGGTGGGGAAGCAGAGTGAGGTGGTCAGACCTGGGCTTTAGGGAAATCACTTGAATGGCTGAATGCAGAATGGACTGGAGTGGGGAGAGACCCACCAGCAGACTAGTGCAATAATCCAGGTGTGAGATAATGAGGGCCTACACTAGAGTGGTGGCTTCTGTTTAGAGATTTCTCCATGGCAGGCCAAGCATATGGTACAGGCACTAAATACTATAGGAATTCAAAGAAAAAAGAGATCACCATAAATGAGAGTAATCGGGGAAGCCTTCATAGTGAAGATGATATTTGAGCTAGCCTTAGACACTTCCTAGCTGTGTGACCCTGGGCAAGTCACTTAACCCTGTTTGCCTCAGTTTCCTCATCCATAAAAGGAGCTGGAGAAAGAAACGGCAAAGCATTCTAAGAAAATCCCAAATGAGGTCATGGAGAGTCAAAAACAACTGAAAAATGATGGAAGAACAAGAGAGAAGACAAAAATGAGATAGATGAGGTGGAGAGGGACATCTAGGCAAGGGGAATCATAAGCTCGAAGAATCATAGAACTGAAGGGACCTTAGCAATCATCTCAGCTAACCCCATCATTTGACAGATGAGGAAACTGAGGCTCAGAGAGATGAAGCCATCAACAACACACAGCTAGTTAGCCGCAGAGCCGTGATCTGAACCCTGCCCTTCCCCCTCCGTTCCCATCCCTCTTTCCCCAGCAGCATCCTGCACAGAAAATCCTAGCTAGTAGCAAAGATGGTTTTTTTTTTAAGTAGCTTCCACAACAAGTAAAGAAGTTGAGTTTACATTTGGTGCCACAGTTGTATATATGACTGTGACATATGGACAGAAACCCAAACAGCTGCTGTTCCGGATGGCTTCCCCCCCGGTGAGAAGGGTTGGATTTCAATGAGTATTACCAGCTTGTCTTCCAGACCCCTCAGCCTAACTTTTCCAAACAGACCTCTATTTTTTTCCCTCTGCAGAGCCTGATGGAAACAATTTAACCAGTTAATCCTCACAGAAGCACCTAAAAGGCCACACCTTTCCCTGGAGGAAGCTACCATAGGGAAAGGGGGAGGAGAGAGGGTGGTTAGCAAGAAGATGGGGAAGAAGTAGATCCTAGAATCCTAGATCTACAAGGGGAAGGGACCTCAAAAGCCATCTCATCCAACCCTCTCATTTTACAAATAAGGAAACTGATGAAAACACCTCCAATTGCCATGGGATTCTAAAGTCTAACAGACTGTTATCTTGCCCCAAATCAGGCATTCCCATCACCTCCTCCCCCAATTTCCAAGCTGTGCCAGAGCTTTTGGCCATACTCCACATTCCCCACTCCCCTGAAGGTTGACTTCTGCCCCCAACTTGGGCCCTGGGCTCTGGAAGGTGAGGTTCCTATCTTTCCCAGAATTCATAGTTCATGTGGCTTCATGAAGCCAATCTGGTATGGCCCACCTGCTCCCCTTTCTGTTTCCTCTTTATGTGTTGTATTTCCCCCACGAGAATATAAGCTTTTGAGAGCTTAGTACAGTGCCTGACACATTAATAAATGCTTAATAAATGCTATATTTATTCATTTATGGCACTGAACCGTATACCTGCACAGAAACTAATAATTCTTTTTTAAAATTAGAGCTTCGAAGTTGATTCATTTTACAGCTGAGGAAACTGAGGCCAAAGAAAGGAAATTACTTGCCTAAGGTCACACAGCTAGTTAGTATCAGAGGAAATAGCTTGTTAGTGGCCTGGAACCCAGGTCTTCCGTCTCTGAGTCCGGTGATGCCAGTCTGAAATGCCACGAGACTTGAGAGACAGGGGAAATACTCTCATATTAACAGGTTTCATGACTACCCTGGGCCTCAGTTTCCTCAACAGTAAAATGAGTGGGTTGGACTAATTAGGTCGCAAAGATTTCTTCCAGTATTAAATCTCAATATTCTATGAAGAGCGTTGGAACGCCAATGTGGTGGGGGAGCCAATGTGGGGAGGGGAGAGGGAATCTACTTTGTCCTTCGGATTTCTAAATCCCACCTTCATAGCCCCATCCAGCTATCCTGGCCAAAATATTTCTGTCCCTGCAAAGATTCCTATTTTGAACCCCACTCAGGACCTCAGGGACCACTGGCCTTTTCTCGCAGCCAGGGTCTCTCTGAAAAGGGACAGGGTGTCTGGCTTTGCAGAGTGAATTGGCCCAGGAGCCCTGCATGCTAAGAGGGCGTGCCTTAATGTAACAATCTCCACTTTCCCCTATTTACTCTGGACTCCTAAGCAAATGGGGAGATAAAAGCAGGGGCATTTAGGGCTCTTAGCATTTCTCCCTCCTGCACCCAAGCCAAATTGTCTTATTTTCTTTTCTGCGGGCTGGGGCCTCAGCGCCAGGCGCAGGTATGTGCAAGTTTAAACAAGACAAACCCAGGGCCTCATTAAAAATTACTCCCCTGGATAATATTCAACAGGGGATTAATGGTAACAGCGGTGATGTCACCCCCAAAGCGGCTCTGACCCTTTGCACTCCTTTGGTGCTGGGGGTGGAAATGAGGTGTTTGCCACAGTCCCTGTTCTCCTAGGCTGGAAAATCTTATGCGCCTACTGCTTTCAGGGAAACCCCAGCCAAGGGTATTTTCAGCAACAGAGAGAAGAATTAATTGGGTATTTCAAGCTAAAACTTTGGAACGTTCCTCTCTGAAGGACCAGGCTGGAGACTGAAAAGGAGAATGTATAGATTTAGCCGTGGGCTTTTCTGTCTTTTGCCCGAGGAAGAATCTCCAGGGGATGTCCCAGCTGGGCTGAACATCCAGAGGAACAAGGGTGCCTACAGAGAGAGAGGTCTTATCTGTCCTGTCTTAAAGGGCATGGGGGTAAGGAAAGGCAGCAATAACTTAATCCTGTGCTACCCTCTTCCCCGTATACTGGAAAGGATGCTGCATTGGGAATCAGAGGACCCAGGTTCATATTCTAGCTCTCCTATGGCATCCTTGGACTTAGTCAAGCATTTATGAAGTGCTTCTTGTATGCAGCACTGGGGATCCAAAGAAAGGCAAAAGTTGCTCTCCCGAGACCTCAGTCTCCCCAATTGCAAAGTGAAGAGTGACCTCTAAGATCACTTAGTCACCACTAAGGTCTTCTTTGAAGTGACCTATGATCCTACAACTTTATGAAAGTCTGGCCCTTGGCAAAACTGTGAATTCTGCCAAGTTTGCCTTTTGTACCCTACCCCTTGCTCTGTCAGGTCCTCCATCCTTCCTCTCCCAGTCGACCTTCCCTCCCCACTATCTCATTCCTGTAGGAGAAGCCAGGGGAAGTGATGGTATTCATTCCCCAGGAGAGGTTTGAGAGTTATACTGTGGGATGTGCATTCACTGAAATGCATGCAACTTGAGCTGTCACAAAATCAATACCCCAAGTGCCATGGAGAATGGAATTTTCCTACATTTAAAATATTCAGCTATTAAAAAGCATATTTAAAAATGTCACTCTATAAAAAAATAAAAGGTAAAAGGATTTAAAAAAAGTATCACTCTTCTATACTACTCCAGAGCTAAGGCAGCTGCTACTTTATTTGTCTCTAGTACGAGTTTTGTCCTCAATCATTTTTCCCTTGGCAGAACATTTCTCTATACTGGAAAATAAGAGTTCTAATCCCACTTCAGCCCACCAGCTAGCTGTGTGGCCTTGGCCACGTCTTTTAATTTCTACTGTACAAAATGAGGGAGTTGGACTAAATGATTTCTTAGCCCCAGCCCCCTAAACCCCCCTTTCTTCTCCCTGACCCCCTTTCTCCACCCTGTTCTGCCCCACCCAAATATAGCTTTCTGTGAATCTATGACCAAGGAATTAGCTGATAAAGTGTAACAATTCCCAGTAGAATTTGCATTTTGAGATGGAAGAAGTCTTTAAGATCCCAAAGAGAAAAGCTCTACCAAGGTGGAGGGAAAATGCTGGAACTGGGTTCTAGTTTTGACTCTGCCACTGTAAGACTTTAAAAAAACTAAAAAAAAAAAAACCTTCCTCACCTGGGGGTCAAATGGGGAAAATGCTAGTGGTTCAGTTTCAGCAGTATCTTACTAGGTCAAATGAGATTATACATGTGAAAGTAGTTTGAGAGTATGATGGACTATTTATAAGTATTCATAGTGTGGACCAGGTATGGCCTGGCCTTACGCACTCAAATCGCTCATTTAATTCTTTAAAATTATTTAATTTTAATTTTAAAATTATTTTTAATGAATAGAAATCTATTTTCTCTCCCTCTCACCCTCCAACTTCATTGGAAAAAAAAAGACAAATAAAAGAAAAATAGATTCTTTGTAATATATGCATAGTTAAGCAAAATGTATTCCCTTGTTGGCTGGCTCTCTGTCTCTCTGTATGTGTATATGTATATGTATATATATGTATGTGTATGTATATGTATGTGTATATGTATATATATATATGTATATATGTAATTATGATGTCTCATTTTGTACTCTAAATGCCTACCCGTCCAACAGAAGGTGAATTAGAGGCTTCATCATTGGTTATCTGGAATCATGTGTGGTCATTATGTTAATCAGTGTTCTTATAGCTTTCAAAGTTATTTATCTTGACGGTGTCATTGTTATTATATAAATTGTAAAGATTTCTTAACCCTTTCAGGCCCCTAGGATGATCATTTGTGAAGCCTGAGTGAAAATGCATCACTCCTTACTGGGAGGAAATTCATCTGGAAGTTGGTCATTAAAGGCAATTAATAGCCATAGAAGAGATCTTGGGAGTGAGGAAAAGATGGGGGAGGATATCCAAGCAATATCCCAGAGAAGAAAAAGGATGCCAAGCCAGGGTCAAGTCAAAGAGCTGATAAGTGTCAACTGATTCAGAGATTGTGGCAGAAAGGGTGAAATGGGGATGGCAATAGATTGTTAATAGATTCCCATACTGAACTTTACATCCTTGTTTGGAAAAGATATGAAAGTAGCAAGTCTGGGAGACAGGACAAAAAGGTAAATGGAAGTGATAAAGCTTCAGGGGAATGAAAGCAGAAAGAGTGAAGGGTCTCTCCTCGGTTACTGTGGGACAGCTGGCAAGATGCCCTCGCCTTTCGTTTTGTGACTTTCTCACACATAATCTTTTAAGTGACAGTGTCTATTGAGACAATCTTTGGTGTAGTGTGTATACCCCTATCAGCATGTAAGCTCCATTAAGGTAGGGATTTACATCGTTATTTACATTGTTGCTTATTTACATCCTTGCTCCCCCAGCATCCAGCCAGGCTCTCTAGGTCACATGGATAGCACACACATTAGGATACAGGTCCTCTGACTCCAGTTCCAGCAGCTTCCTTCTGCACAATGAAGCCTCCTACAGATTCATAGACTATTAAAGCTGGAAGGCAGGTTAAATGTTATCCATTTCAAAGCCATCATTTTACTGAGGCCTAGAGTGTGGGGCCCGGGAGGGTGATTCACCCAAGCCCCATCCCCCAGCTGGTTAGTGACAGACCTAAGACTTTTCCTGTGCCAGGAACATAGTAGAGACAGAGTTAGAGAGAAGAGATAGGGGAGTCCCAATGAGGAAATTCTCTTCACCAGTGTAGAACAGCAGCTCCTCTGTCATTTATAGCCTTAATTAATAGCTATCATCTAAGCTAGCTTTAGGACTGCAAAGTGCTTTACGAATATTATTTTATCATTTCAGAGAGTTTCAGGGTTGGTGGGGAGGGGTCTTGTGACCTAAGTCCTGTAGCTAGTATGTGTCAGGGGCAGGACAAGGATATATTTGGATAGAAACCAGGAAGCTATGAATGCTAATTTTATAAGAGGCTACAAACTAACAGGAGGTAAAATGATTGTTTAGAGTCTGATATTTATATTAGGACCATAGGATTATAGATCCCGAGGTGAAAGGGACCACCCAGGCCATTGAGTCCAACTCCTTCATTTTACCAGTGAAGAAACTGAGGCCCAGAGAGATTAAGTGACTTGCCGAAAGCCTTACAGATAGTATGAAGAAGCAGGGATTTAAACCCAGATCCCTAGAATGCTGAGTGGTAGGAAGAATCCCAGTAGCCTAGCAATAAGGAACGGCTTGCCCTCACATAGATGAGTCTGGCTAGGCCTGATGCCTGAACTCCGAGTAGCTTCTGGGAAGATCCAACTTCCCTAAATCCTCTGAATGCTACAGGGCATATTAAACAGTTGTTTATTTTCTGACACATCTGGTGCAACCCTGACATGGCATTCAAGTGAGCTCAGGCAATAAACACCACTTTCCTCCTGCAGGCTCCGTTGTGCAGGCCTCCTGGCACTGCAAATGGCCAAAGGAAGGAAGTGTGACTGGAGCGGGGAGATGAGCGGAGGGAAATGCATGAATAAAGTACAGGAGAAAAAGAATTCAATTGGGCAGGAGGAGCTCAGGAGAACATCAGTCTTGAGACCTGATGCCTGAAGGGGGCATCTGGGCAAGAATACCATTTTAATTATTTGAAATCTGACATGAGAAACTAGGAAAGCAACCAACTGGACTGGCCTATAGTTTGATTCAATTCATTAAGACCTACTAAGTTCAAGGTGCTGGGTACTGGGGTATAGAGATTTTAAAAATCACATAGTCCCTGCTCTCAGAGGCAACTAGGTATCATGGTGGATGGATAGCTGGGCCTGCAGTCTAGAAGACCTGAATTCAAATCCAGCCTCAGACACTCACTAGCTGAGTGACTTAAGTCACTTAAACTCTGTTTGCCTCGGTTTTCTCAACTATAAAATGAGGATATTAATTATAGCACCTACCATCCAGGAACAAATGAGATAATTACAAAAAGCACTTAGCACAGTGTTTGGCACATAGTAGGTACTTGATGTTTGTTTCCTTCTTTCCCTCAAGGAAGTTATAGTTTTAGGAAGAACAGTCTCCGCCTGAATTCAGAGGCTGCAATTTGTTTGGAAAGGATTTTGTTTTTCTTCAGGAGGAACTGGCAAACTTCAAGCCGAGCTGCCTCGGAGTGAATCAGGTTAAAACTGGGAAGCCAGACAAAGCAATATTCCATAGCTAAGCTAGTCCCTGTAACTTGGCTTTTTGACGCATGATTTAGATCCTGAGATCCCTCATGCTGCGGTAAATTCATACACTCTCAGTGGCTGGCTGAGCATATGGAGAAAGGGAAAAGGAGGGGTTGGTTCAGGTGCCAAACAGAACCAAGACTAGGAGTAGATGAACTAGGCGGCCACCTGGGGCACCGCAACACATAGGAAAGTGAAGGAAGCTTTTTGATGTGACTTTTTTAAAAATAAATGCAATGCCCTTTAATGCCAGGAAATTCGTGATCCACAGCACGCAGGGATTTATTTTGTGATAAGTCAAGCTGCATGGCAGCACCCTTGTTCTCAAACTATCTTTTAGTTGGCAACTATTTTGACTTATTCTCCTATTTATTCTGTATATATTTATATTTGTTCTTGTTGTCTCCCCCATTGGAATGTAAACTTCTTGAGAGTATGGACTGTTTCATTTATTGTCTTTCTATCCCACAGAGTATATAGTAGATGCTTAATGAATGCTTGTCAAACCTTTCCTAGGACATGCAAATATTTACTCTTGGCTATGGTCCCAAGGGGGCAGCTAGGTTGCACAGTGAGTAGAGTGTCAGGCCTGGAGTCATCTTCCTGAGTTCAAATTTGGCCTCATATATTCACTAGCTGTGTGATGCTGGGCAAGTCACTTAATCCTGTTTGCCTCAGTTTCCTCAAATGTAAAATGAACTGGAGAAGGAAATGCAGAACTATTCCTATATCTTTGTCAAGACCATCCCAAAGGGGGTCACAAAGAGTTGGACAGGACTGAAAATGATGGAGCAACAAGTGGTCCCAAGGTAAAAGTCTCCTTTAGACCACTAGAATGGGGGTGATAGTAATGACCAGCAGTAAATGAGGGCAGCCTTCTGGTTTTAGGTATCCTTGGTTTTTTTGGCACAAAGAGATCAGTCGACACTCACAAAATTGAAAGAGAATATGAAATGGCATGCAAATGAGTGCTAAATGGTATATTTATATTTATATATTATATTTTATCATATTATATTCTACTTACACCATTATATAGATTTTATATGCCATAGATACAGAGGAGAGTGAGAGAATATAGTGGGTTGGGTTAGTCTGGGAAGACTGCACTGAAGAAGATTTAGCTAGGTGAGGGGAGGGAAGAGGACATTCTAGCCAGGAGAAATAATGGCAACTAAGGAACAAGGAAATATAGTACACGTGAAGAATGCAGAGCTACAACTAACAATTTGTGTACCTTGGGTAAGTGGTTGCAAAGAAGGAAAAGGAGAAGACTCACCTAAGATATGACTCCTGAGGGTGGGAAGCATTCCCTGAGGTGCTATAAGTTTTCTATGCAGCTGAAGGGGAGAGGACACTGACCTTGGGATGGGGTGGCCACCTCACAAGGAGGCAGGGTAGGCAAACAGGGAAGGAAGCATGCCTTCAGATGGTGCTGTCATCCTCCTCTAAATTTTCCACCCTGAGACAAAGCCATAACTACCCTACCCTAGTTACAACTTTGGAGATAAATGGAGACCAGGTTGATCAGAGAAAAGGGCCATGTTGGGGTGTGGTAGAAAAGCACGACCAACCTCCTGCTAGGCCTCAGGAGTAAAAAGGACATTCGCTAGCTGGGATGATTCCAAGAAGGCCTTTAGGATGCTGTTAAGCCTGGAGGGTGGTCAGCCTTGTCCAGAGCCTCTCCCTTCACGTCAGTCCCTCCCTCCCACGTGTGAACAAACTTGGAGCCCTCCAGGGGCACTGCTTGGCTGACGTGTCTCCGTTCCTACATAAAACAACAAGTAAGGGCTCTACTGAGGAATGTGAACATACATCTCCGGGATTACTTAAGGAGAAAGGTGTCACTCCACATGGAATATTATCTTTAAAATGGGGACCATGCATCTTGCCCCATGCTAGAATGCAGATGCAAAACAGAATAATATTTCTCTTGGATTCAGGCTTTGACAAATGAAACCTACAAGTTCACTAAGAACAAAAGTTAGCGCTCTGCCTGCCTAGCAATTTCTTTAATTAGGTCGGATAAATAATTTGCAGGAAATGTCATAAAAGACTCCAGTGCTATCATGGGTTTGGAATGGGCACCCAGAGCCAAGGAAGTTTGACTGGCATTATGTCTATTGAGAAGCCTTGGAGAGATCAATGATAAGGCGCTAGTCTGGTGGATCCTGGAGCTTGGGGGAGAGTTACTTTAAACCACTCCTCTGTTACCCAGCCTGCCCTTAGCAAGATGGTGAAGTTGGCAAAATGTGTCTTGTAAGGCTCTAGAATCAAAGAACATGGGTTCAAATCCAATCTGAGATATTACCTGTTTGACCTGGGGTCAGTCACTTTCCTCAGGGGGTCTCAGTTTCCTCATTTTAGACAAGATGACCTATACTTCTATAATCCCTCAACCCCCTCCCCATTTCTCCTTTCTGTGTCCATTTTCATTACCCTTATGTCCCCATTAACCTAATGTTAACCAGAGCTCATGTCACCTAGGATCACAGAATCATTGATGTAGGGTTAGATAGGACCCCAGAAGCCAAGAAGTCCAACACCCTCATCTTACAGATGAAGAAACAAGGCTAAATGAGATGGGATTAAGAGATTCATTCTGGGTCACATAGTTAAATATCAAAAAAGGTATTTCACATTTGACCTAGGTGGTGCAGTAGATAGAGTGCTGGGCCTGGAATTGGGAAGAACTAAGTTCAATCTGGCCTCAGATACTTACTGTCACTTCACCCTGTTTGCCTCAGTTTCCTCTTATGTAAAATAAGCTGGAAAAAGAAATGGCAAACCACTCCAGTATCTTTGCCAAGAAAACCCCAAGTGGGGTCATGAAGAGTGAGAGGCTAGAAAGGCTCAAAGAAAGGGGAGTGTTGAACCCAAAGGAATGAAGCTCTAAGAGTAAAAACTTTAGCCACTCTGACCTCTGGGAAAGAAGATATTTCACTGAGGTCCTCAAATAATGGATAAGTAATCACCCACTTTTTTTTTTTTTTTACTGAAAAGGCCCATTCATTTCCCTAACCTAGTAAAATTGAGGGTAGTCAAGGAGAGAGGAAATTGGGAGTTTCTAAGAGAGTAACAGATTTGGATCAGGGTTTGGGGGTTTTTTTGGTGAGATTTCAAGGATCCCTTTGGTAATCTGGGGAGTCCTTTTTAGATGAAGATTTTAAATGCATAAAATTCTGAGGATTACAAAGGAAACCAATTATATTGAAATAAAAGATATCAAAATATATTTCTAAAAGAGTTCTCAGTTCTTAGGTTAAGAAGCCCTGGTTTGGAGATAGAAGGAATCTTAATCTTAGCAAGGGTACACTGATACATTTTTTAACAACCTGTTTTCCGGGGGGGGGATGTAAATGGGACACACTTCACTTTAATCTTCACTGTTAACATTTTCTCTGCCATTTTTAAAAATTCTAGACAACAATAAAATGATAAGTCAAACCCTGACTTGTAAAGTTTACCAATTTCTAAGGTATAAATGTTCAGAATGAAAATTTAACAATCGGCTCCAGTATATGCAAGCCCCAGCATGCCTCCTGGAGCTCAGAGACCATCTAGTCCAATCCCTTCATTTTACATTTACAGAATAAAAATACCAGTGGAGGAAAAATGGGTCATTCAGCAGCCTCCACAGAAAGATGATTTCTGAGGTCCCTTCCAGCTTGAAATCCTCCAGTCTAGCTATGCTCAATGAGCTGTATTAGCCTAAACTGGCCATGCCTGGTGCCTGGCACCAGAGGAGTCAGCTGGAAGCTGCAGCCACCCCAAGCTCGTTGAATGCCTGTGGCCATTTCAAGCAGCTGTTTATTTTCTGGCACATCTGGTCCAGACTGGACATGGCATTAAAGCAAACCCCAGGCAGTAACCATGGCTCTCCCTCCGCACTCCGCTACAGAGTTGTCAGGATGTTGCCTGTAGATCTCCAATCAGTGTGGAGGTTGGCTAAGAACTCTTTCGTCTTCTGCTAGTGTTAAAAATGGCGGTCATATCCCAAAGAAGGCCTCAAAGGGCAAACACGTGGAGACACAAAGGCATTCAAGTCTTCTCCCTTCTCCCTAAATTCACCTAGTTTCTTTCTGTGGAGAAATTGACTACCTTTCTCAGCTACTCCCAGATCTATCTATACTAATAGCTAATGATTATTAAGTGCCTACTATGTGCTTGGCACTGTGCTAAGCACTTTATGTTTATTATCTCATTTGATCTTTACAACAATCCTGGGAGGTAGGTACTATTACTATCTTCATTTAACAGATGAAGAAACTGAGGCAAACAGAGTGATTACCCAGGTCACACAGTAAGTGTCTAAGACTGGATTTGAACTCAAATCTTCCTGACCCCAGGGCCAGCACTCTATCTATTGTGCCACCCAGATGTCCCCAGCCCTAGCCCCTCGTAAGGTTAATGGGGAATAAGATCTTCCCCGGCCATCAATAGGCCTCATGTGGAGCCCACTAAGGGAAGCTTGTTTGCTTGTAGGAAGACTTACACGCCTTTTGCTAATTTCTAATTAGGCACTGAGTCAGGAGGGTTGTGATGCCTTCTGGCTCTGAGCCTATTAGCTGAAACAAAATATATTCTAAAGGTGAGCTTTTGCTTTGGGGGCTCGCTTACAAGAAGGATCTTGTGATTCCCTGGTTGAGACTCTGAGTGGCTGTATTTTCAGAGCTCCCTAACTGCTCAGACGTAAAGGCTCTCTCAATCCAGTGGTGAATGTAAAGTATATATAGCAGTATTGTTTTGATTCAGGCAGTAGAGCTCTGTCTCTTGGTCTTTATTTCTCTTCTCTGTGTTTCCTCTGTTTGTGTTTTATGTAATTAAAGAAGATTGTTAACCCCTGAAACAGTTGTCTTTCCTAATAAAGCAGCTCTAAGAACCTGTGCTAGCAGCCAGCCTGAGTATGCTGAACATGTCCCAAACCAAAATTATCTTTCCCTCAAAACCCATCCACCTTCTGAAATTTCCTATTACTATATCAAAGGGGTGTGTGTGTGTGTGTGTGTGTGTATCCAGTCACAACCTTGACCTTATCCTCAACTCTTTATTCTTGACCTACATATCCAATCAATTGCCATTTGTCATTCCTTTCTCCACAATATCTTTCTCATGTAACCCCTTCTCATTCCTTATGTAGCCACCGTCCTGGCTCAGGTCTTTGTCCTTCTCACTGGGACCATTGCAATAATCGCCTAAATGGTCTGTTTCAGCTCTCTCCCACTCCAACCCAGCTTCCACACAGCTGCCAGAGGAGAGGGATTGTCCAAAAGCACAAGTCAGTCCCTTATTCACTAAACCCTAGTGGCCCTTATGACCTCTAGGATCAGCTATAAATTCCTCTGCTTGTCCTTTCTTCATAACCTGGCCCCTTCCTATCTGTCAAATCTCCTTACACATCACCCCTTCACATAGCTACGTAAGAGAGTGACCTGTGCTGTTCCTCATATACAACACTCTGTTTCCCCTCTTTGTGTCCATACACTGGCTGTCCCTGATGCTTGGAATGTTCTCCTTCTTCACCAACTCTTGAAGGAAACAATTGTTTCCTTCCAGACTCTGAGCAAGGGACATCTCTTACTTGGAACCTTTTCCTCATCCTACCCCACTCCGCAGGGTGCTAGTGTCTTCATTTCTGAGGTTACCTTGTATCTACTTTTTATGTATATGCATATAGCACTATGTTTTCTCTCCCATTAGAATGTAAGTTCCTCAAAGGCGAACCTGTTTGCACTTATTCTTTTTATCCACAGTGCTTACCACAGTGCTTGGCACATTGTAAGCACTTAATAAAGGTTTATTGATTGATTGATTGATTGGCAGCATATGGACAAGACTGGCAATTATTAATGAACAGCTAACTTTGGTTATTTTATAAGCATAATCCTTAGGATGGTAGTTGGGTATTTTCCACCTTAGTTATTGGATCGTTTTCTTGGTTGGTATTAACATATGGTTCCCTCTGAGTAGAACCTGGCCTATTTCCAGGAAGTCAAGCCACAGTGTCCCAGAGCTCAGACTACTCTAACCCCTCCCCCTTTTGGGGGGGAGAGATTCCCACCCCCACCTTCCAGTGGTTTAATAAGAAGAGCAAAGGGACTGGGAGGCAGGAGAACCTGAGGAAAAGGTTGTAAAAATGTGAAAAGACAGCCCTCCAAATATGGTCCCATGATGTCATAAAAACCTGTAGAGAGGATGGGACATAAAAAGGCCAAGATGGAACATGTTCATAGAGTAGAAAATTCAAGATACACAAAATAAGAGGCTACATATGACAAAATGAACAGAAGTTCAATACACTGATGTTCTGTTCCCCAGAGCAAGACCCAATAAGACAGGTTCTCCCTCCCACCCTTCTATAATATAGCACTTTACAAAAATTATCTTGTTTGGTCTTTTCAACAACGCTGGGAGGTGGGTGCTATTATAATCCTCATTTTACAGTTGAGGAAACTGAGCAAGACAGAGGTGAGGTGAGGGTCACACAGCAAGTAAGTGTCTGAGGCTGGATTTGCATCTAAGGCTTCCTGACCCCAGGTCCAGCGCTCTATCCACTGATCCACCTAGCTGCCCCTAGGGACCTAGCCCACCTCCCATAACCCTCAGTAGCTGACTAGGATCAGAAGCTCTAGGTTTCAGCCCTAACTCTGTCACTGATCTCCGTGTGACCTTGGGCAAATCACT
This sequence comes from Phalanger gymnotis, assembly GCA_028646595.1. NCBI lineage: Eukaryota > Metazoa > Chordata > Mammalia > Diprotodontia > Phalangeridae > Phalanger > Phalanger gymnotis. The sequence goes on along the minus strand of CM053624.1, from coordinate 117,733,961 downwards.
AACCTCTCTGTAGCTAAATTTCCTCAACTATCCAAAGAGAAGGCTGGACTGGATGGCCCCTGTCCAACTTCTATTTCCACCCAGCTAGTATTTCTGAGGTTCTTCCCTCAATCTCCCACTCAAGATTGAGGATTAAGGGTTTAGTGAGAGAACTCATTACGTCCTGTCTTTAAATTGAACCCCAGAGTGAGTTTTTCTACCAGGAAGAGTCAAAATGGGAACAGTAATGCTTTTGACAGGGAGAGGAAGACAGCGGAGTTCTGGACCACTTCTTTCTGGCTAGAATCCTGGAGGTGGAGGCTGGCTCCTAATGGCTTTGGCAGACTAGCCCTCTCCCCTGTATCCCCCACACTACCCCCAAAGGACTAGGGAGTGATTCAGAAATACACAGTCTCCCATTCTGGCCCCTATGCAGGATGTCAGCCCCTTTGGAAGCTGTGATGGGCAAAATCTGTCACCTCCTCTCCTTGTGCAGACCGCTGACAATTTAGTTCTATTCAATGCACAATTATCAAGTGTTCGCTCTGTACCAAATTCTCTCCTGGGCCCTGCAGGGGACAAATAAATGTGATGCAGAATGTTTCCTACCTTCAATGAGCTTTTTCTGCAAGTTGAAGGGGTGTGTGTGTGTGTGTGTGTGTGTGTGTGTGTGTGTGTACACTTGCTTGATTGCTTTTTCCATTGGTGCTAGGCATATTCACAAAATTTCTGGCTAATAGGAACCCTAGGTACCAAATTCACAAGGGGGTGAAAGAGGTCCTAAGGATGCTCAAAGGTTATGCTTTGACCCATCCTAACCAGATAGAAAGGCTTTGTGAGCAAGCCTAACTCCGTCCCTTATATCACATTATGAGGCCCATCTCTGACCTCTCCTGCGTGGAGATCTCAGGCCATCCTGCATTTTGTCAATCTGATTCCCAAAGTAACCTTCCCACCCAAACCCCAACCCCCAGGCCATTTTTAAATAGCTTCATCCATAAAAATATCAAATCACAAATGGAAGTCAGTTATCTCTCCCCAAGGGTCTGCGAGTTTTCTGGGTTGGGGTGAGGAGGTCAAGGACCAGTAGTGTTCTTTAATAAGACTCCTAATTAGCTGAAATGCAGCTTATGGGCTGTGTACTAATTACATAACTGACTGAATGGTCTAACTCATTTTTTAGCCATCCTGGGAGGCCTTCATAAGCTATGTGGTTGGGTACTCAGAAAATACTTGTAAACTAACTCCAAAACTTTTCCATGAAGAGAGTGACCAACACTGCGTAAAGTAAATTATGTGCTGCTTTCAGATGAGTCACTACTCCCTGGGATCTCTGGGAACAGCACGTGGGTGGCTAAGCATTGGGGTGTGATCAATGTGTTGCATCTGGAGTCAGAAGACCTGGGTGTGAATCCCACCTTAGACATAACTGACTTAACCCTGGGGGAAAATCAGTTCACCTCCTCATCTATAAAATGGATATGAAAGCAATTGTGCTTCTTATCCCTCTGGGTCATTGAGAATAAAGTGCTTTGTGAGCCTTTAGGATGCTCTAAAATTGTGAGCTTCTGTTATAAGCAGAACACTCTCCATGAGCCTCTGAGGCTGGGAAAAGGAAAAAAATGGGAAACAGTGGTTGATCCTATTCTCACTAATAGGGAGGCCTCATGGGATTCTTTACCACATGGGAATTCTCCCCATTATACAAATGAAGACATAAAGGCGCAGAGACATTAAGTAACCTGACCATGCCACTAGAAAATGTCAGAGCTGGGACTGACCCCGTTCTTTTGGATAAAAGAACTCTTTCTAGTTTGATGAAATACATTTGACCCCCCAAATTAGACTGATTTCTAAGGCCCATAGGGAAGTTATTTCTAGGTCTGAGTGATCAGTAACACATAAAAGTATATGGAAGGGAAAGTTCTTATTGACCAAATGCCAGATCATTCAAAGGATAAGTGCATGCTAGGCACCTATTGTATTTAGGTGCTAAGAGGTATCCAAAAATCTAAAAGTATACTTCTTACCCAGCGAGGATATCATGGAAAATGTTCAGGATTTAAAATATCAGGGATGTTATCTAGGTTACTTTGCAAGTTTTAAAGAACTATTTAATAACTAATAAAGAATATTACTACCACTCCTACCACTACCACTACCACCACCACCATCACTACTACTACTACTACTACTACTACTACTACTACTACTACTACTACTACCACTACCCACCATCACCACTACTACCACTACCACCACCACTTCTACTATAACCACTATTACAAAGCTAGTTGGCACAGTGGAGAGAGTGCCAGACCTGGAGTCAGGAAGATTAATTTTTCTGAGTTCTGGCCTCAGGCACTTATTAGCTGTGTGACCTTGGAGAAGTCACTTCACCCTATTTACCTCAGTTGCCTCATCTGTCAGATGAGTTGGAGAAGGAACGTACGACCACTCAGTCTCGAGCAGGGAATCTCAACATCTTTCTCACAAGCAAGCCCCCAAAGCAAAAGCTCGCCTCTCACAATATATGCTCTCTAGGCTCAGTGCCTAATTAGAAATTAACAAAAAGTGTATAAGCCATTCAACAAGCAAGCAAGCTTCCCTTAATGGGCTCAACATGAGGCCTATTGATGAATGGGGAAGATCTTATTCACTAACAACCTTACAATATCTCATTGGATCCTCACAACAACCCTAGGAAGTAGGTGCTATAGTCATCTCCACTTTACCAGTGGGGAAACTGAGGCAAACAGGTTAAATGACTTGTCCAGAGTCACACAGCTAGTATCTGAGTGCAGATGTGAACTCAGGTCTTCCTGACTCCAGACCCAGCACTTCATCTGCAGCACCAGCTAGCTGTCTATAAGAATGATGCCATCTTTACACTGTATCTTGGGCAACTCCTGTTTAAAATATGCTGCACCTGCTCACAGCCATCATCATGCATTCGGTCAATGAATATTGTGCTAATTGTAACACTCGCTGGCTGTGTGACCCTGGGCAAGTCACTTAACTTCTCAAAGAAACTCCTTTTCTTTGCTCTAGGTATTTTCGCTGGCTCTTCCCCCACACCAAGGAATTCTCTTCCTCCTCATCTCCACCTTCTGTTTTCCCTGGCTTCCTTCAAGTCCCAGCTAAAATCCCACAATCTACAGGAACCCTTTCCCAATTCTCCTTAATACAAACATGTTCCCTCTGATGATTACTTCCTCTTTATCCCGGACATAGCTCATTTGTACATAATCGTTTGCAAGTTGTCTCTCCCATTAGACTGTGAGCTCCTGTAGAACAAGAGCTGTCTTTTACCTTTTTTTGTACCCCTAGCACTTAGCACAGTGCCTGGAACATAGTAGGTGCTTAATAAATTTTTGATCTATGCAATTCTCTAAGATTGTAAATTGTACCATCAGCTTCCCAATCACAAATTTCAAAATCTGTGAGGCAAACTATTTGCTCTCTTATTTTTCCTCTTTTTTGGTTTTGTTTCTTCTTCTTCCTGGTTCATTCCATTGGTTATAATTCTTCTTTACATTTTGACTATTGTGAAAATAAGTTTAATGTGAAGGTATATGTAGAACCTATATCAGATTGCATGCTGTCTCAGGCATGGGGGAGAAAGGGGAGGAGAAAATTTGGAATGCAAAAACTTGTGGAACTAAGCACTATAAACTAAAAACAAAAAACGAAAATTTAAAAATCTGCTAGGCACTTCACCCCACTCTTGCCCTTTAGATGATCCTCAATTTCAATTCTTCAGACAAACTGCAGTATTTCATGACACACAGCTATACAAATCACCAGAAGAATCCTGGCATTAAGAAGATGGGCCTCTGTTGGAGAGAGAAGCTTGGGGACGATATAGTTCCCCAAGGGCAGTCCAGCCTGCCTTCTCCTCTTCTGCTGTTTAGTTCTGGGCCTAGCTCATTCATTATATTAGGAGTCCTTTTTTTATGTATGTTTGCTACTAATTTAATGGCTCCCCTGATAGCCCATGTGCCTGGTAGTTTGCTTACTAATGAATTAAGAATTCCCCAGATACCATGGGCTTCCACGTTCGTCATTAAATATGTCTCTCTATAGAGAAAAAAAAATGCTTCTTTGTTTTGCAGCATTCAGCTTCCAGGCTCTTTGTGTCCAAGGGCCAAAAATAGCAAGAGTTTGGGTCCTTAAATATTTCGGATATAGAAGGCTCGTTAGCAGATTGCCTCTTGGGGAAAGCTGAGAATCCCACATAGATATAGAAATTTGACAATTCAGAAATCATAGGTTCTGGTTCCATGTAATATAAGCATGGTACAGATTAAAGGTCCCTCAAAAGAAAATGAAGCCATCCAGCCCCAGAGAGGGATCAGGGGAACTGCTAGAACAATGCTGATTCCTTAAATCGAGGATTCATCTGTCTAGATAGAGATTTCTTATTTAAATGATGATGCTTAATTTGGTCCTGGGGCAGTAAATGGCACAGTGGATAATGTGCCAGGTCTGAAGTCAGGAAGACTTGTCTTTCTGAGTTCAGATCTAGCCTACTACCTGTATGACCTTGGGCAAGTCACTTAACCCTGTTTGCCTCACTTTCTTCATCTGTAAAATGAGTTGGAGAAGGAAATGGCAACCCCCTCCAAGAATGTTAAAATTGTTTTTATATGCAATTGGAGGAAAATAAAATATCAAATTTTAAAAGATAATAATTTTGCAGAGGGTAAAAATTATCAGATGATCTTTAATCTTTCTGTAAAGTTAATTGATGTATCTCCCTGCTTTAAGACTCTCCCTACTCTGATCCATACACTCAGCTACCAAAGGGATCTTCCTCAATCAGAAATCTAATCACATCTTTTCCTTACTCAACATACTCCAGCAGCTCTTTATTATCTCCTGGATCAAATGCAGACTTCTTACTCTTAAAGCCCTTCATGACTTAGATCCAACCTATAAGCTCCATAGCTATAGGTTCATAATATAGTATAGCCTCGTAATACGTTGTTAATTGTCTAGTCATTCGGTCCTGTCTGATTCTTAGTGACTCTGGGGACCATAGCACACCAATACTGTCTGGGGGATTTTCTTGGCAAAGATGCTGGAGCGATCGGCCATTTCCCTCTCCAATTCATAACACATTACTCTCTGGCACCTGTAGGGTCCAGCCAAAGTGGATCTCCTCTGTTCTCCGCACATCTCCCATTCCTGGGCCTTTGTGATGATGAGAACAGATTCCCTTCTTACCTTTGCCTCTAAGAATCCCTAGCTTCCTTCAAGACGCAGCTCAAATAATAACAATGATAACAGCGATAACTAACATGTAACTTTAAAGTTTACAAGAGTGCTTGTTTTCTTTTTTTTTAATACAGTTTTCATTTGTCCCAAAAGTCTTAGCGCAGTTTTAAGTAAAGCTTTAGCATTAGCATTTGGGACAATTAGCACGTTGTTTTTTTTTTTAATTTGATCTATTAAAGCTTAAAAGTCACAGTAAGATTTTTGGGACATCCTGTATATTGTTTCATTTGATCCTCATGACACTGAGTAGGTGCTATAATTATCTCCATTTTACAGATGAGGGAGCTGAGGCTGAGAGATTTGCCTAGAGTCACACAGCTAGTAAATATCTGAGGGAGGATTCAAACTCAGAGCTTTTTGACTCCAAGTCCAGTGTTCTATCACAAAGCCTTTTCCTGATCCTTCAACTGCTAGTGTCTTCCCTGTCCTTACTTTCTTTTATTTACATATATACATATATGTGTGTGTATACATACACACAGATACACACACACACACAGAGTCTTCCCCTCCTAGGTTTGTTTTTTGTTTAATTAGGTAAAAGGGACTATTCCTTGTCTCATTTCTTACCTAGCCTTAATCACTGAAAGGGCATTGCCTCAGTCAAAGTGAAAACTTGGAAAGACTTTAGCTTAAAAAGGCCAAGGTCTCCCACTGCGTCTGGGGCCATCTCCAGTCATCCTGATCTATGTCTGGCCGCTGGACTCAGATGGCTCCGGAGGAGAAAATGAGGCTGGTGACTCTGCACAGTCCTCCCTCACTTAAATCCAATTCACTTGCAAATCATGAGATCACTTTCCTGATGACGTGGTCTTCTTTGAGAACAAAGGACGAACAACACCAACAGTAACATACGATGTTGTCTCCCCAAACAGAAGTAAAGTCCTTAAAAGCAATGACTGTTTCACTTTTTTCTGTTTGTATCACCAGTGCCTAGTACTGTGTCTGGCACCTAGTAGGTGCCTAATAAAGGCTTGGTGATGGCTTGAGGTACCATAGGGGCTCATTACTCAAGCTATTACCAATCCATTTACACTCTTGCATCAATTTCACGGAGTGTTAAAATCAAAGAAGCCTTGAGAGAGGTAGTATGGCATAGACATTGTAGAGCAAAAAACATTGTATTTGAAGTAAATGGACATGAGTTCAAATCCTGACTCTTGTAGTTATTCTCTCCGTAACCTTCCATAAGTTGCTTGATTTCTCTGGGCTTCCATTTCTTCATATGTAAAGTAAGGAGCTTAGAATGAATTTCATCTTAAGGTCTCTTCTAGTTTTAAATCCAATGAAGAATAAATGATCTAGTCCAAATTCCTTATTTTCATATGAGGCCCAGAAATGTAAAATGTCTTTCTTAGGGTCACGTAACTAATGAGTGATAGAGCCAGGACCATAGTCCAGGCCTCCTAACTCCCAGACCAATGCTCCTTCCTATTATTTCAATGTATCCTCATTTATTCCGAATCTATGTGACCTTAGGCTCTGTGCTGAACCCTTTCCTCTTTCCCTTGTCTTTTTCTTTTCCCATTTTCCCTTTTCCCTTTTTCCCTAAGTGGCATGGTGATTTCATGAGTTCTAAGAGTTCAACTACGATCTCTATGCAGAGATCAAACTATATCCATACCAATATATCCAGTCCTGATCTCCCTCCTGACCTCCAGTCACCAACAGCCTTTTGGACATCTCACACTGGATGAACCATAAGCATCTCAAACTCAACATGTTCAAACAGAACTCATTCTCTTTGCCTCCCCTCCAAAACCTTTGACTCTTCCCAATGTTCCTGGTTACTACCATCCTCCCAGTCACCCAGACTCCTAGCCTCATTGTCATCCTCAGATCCTCCATCTCTCTCACACACACTGCTCCCAATTAGCCAAGAGATTGTTAAGTCTTTGTAATTCTCCCTTCATAACATTTCTTGACGTCCTCACTCTTCACTTGCACTTACCCCAGCCATCCTGATGAATATCTGATTACTAGATCCAGATGGCTCTGGAGGAGAAAGTGAGGCTGGTGACCTTGCGCGGTCCTCCCTCACTTAAATCAGTCAACTGCAAGCCATGTCATCATTTCCTTGATATCATGGTCCTCTTTGAGATTGAAGGACAAACACAACAACTCCACATATCCATTCTGTTGTCAAGTCTTCTCCTCGCTACCTTCACAACACCTCTCATATGAGTCCCTTCTTTCTCCAAACATGGCTACCATTGTAACGCAAGCCATCATTACTGAACACCTAGACCATTATCACAATAAGATTAACTAGTAGTGACACATACTAGGTGCCTAATAAATGTTCATCAGCAGGCATTTATATAGCACTTCAAGATTTACAAGTCACTTTACATATTATCTCATTTGAGGTAGATGCTATTATTAACCAAACTAAGGATGAGGAAACTGAGAAGAGTTAAGTCACTTGCAAGAGTCTCATGGGTAATATCTAAAGTAGGATCTGAACTCAAGTCTTCCTGATTACAGGGTACATATTCTATCCATTATGCCAATAAGCTGCCTTTTCTTCAATAGCTTCTTCTAATGAGCTTCAGATGTCTCCCCTTTCCAATCTATCCTCAACTCAGTTGTTGAATTGAGTGAATGTCCTAAAATGCAGGTTTGACCATGTCATACCCAACTCAATAAAGTTCAGTGGCTCTCTTTAGCTTCTAATACCAAATATAAGGTTCTCTTTTTGACATTTAAAGCTCTTCATAACTTAGCCTCTTTTTACCTTTATAGTCTTATATTTCACCTCTCTCCACATAGTCTATGATCTAGCTATGCTGATCTGGTTGCTATTTCTTGCACAAGACAGCCATCTCCCACTCCTATGACTTTTCACTGCTGTCCCCATACCTGGAATGCTTTCCCTCTTCATCTCCAGTTCCTGGCTTCCCTGACTTCCTGACTTTCTCTAACATTCACTTCAAATCTCTCCTTTCTAGGAGGCTTCTCTCTCTCTCTCTCTCTCTCTCTCTCTCTCTCTCTCTCTCTCTCTCTCTCTCTCTCCCCCTCTCATATCATGGCTTTGAGGTAATCCAATAGTTCTTCAATTATCTCTCTTTCATTTATTTCCCAGGTCAGCTGTTTTTCTGATGAGATATTTCATATTTTCTCCTACTTTTTTTTCAGTTTTTAAACTTCATTTTGTTATTTCTTGATGTCTCAGGGGGTCATTAGCTTCCCCTTGACCAATTCTAACTTTCTAAGAATTATTTTCTTCAGTGAACTTTTGTACCTTGTACCAATTGGACAATTCTGATTTTTAAGGGATTATTTTCTTCAATATTTTTTGTACCTCTTCAACCAAGCTGTTAATTCTTTTGTCATAATTTTCTTGCATGCTTTCACTTCTTTTCCCAATTTTTCCTCTACTGCTCTTATCTGATTTTAACATCTGTTTTTATTGCTTGCTTTCTTTAGCTCTTATAGAAATTCTTACTGAGTTTGTGTCTAATCTGCATTTTTTCTTTGATGCTTTGCTTGTAGGGGTTTTCAAAAAAGTATCTTCTGAGTTTGTGTCTTGAGCTTCCCTGTCACCATTGTAGTTTTTTATAGTCAGGTTCTGTTTTTGTTATTTTGTCGTTTTCCAGCCTATTTCTTAATTTCAGACTTTATGTTAAAGTTGGACTTCTGCTCACCTCCAGGAGAGTGGGTATGAGTGTCTCAAGCTTTAGCCTTTTATGCTCTGCTGTTTTCACAGTTGTTGCTTCCAGGGTGGTGTGATCCAGAGACAGATGTGGTCACTACCCTCCTAGTCTATAACTATGGTCCTGAATGAAGTAGGGTTCCTGCTTTCTCAATACCACAACACCTCTCCACCCTGCACTGCAACTAGTACCTAGGAAGGGCCTCTTTTTCCTTGCAACCACAAGTGCTCTTCTCCCCCCTTGAAACTGTGACCTAATACTGTGTAATGGGTAACTACTATCCAGAACTGTGTAATGGGCAGTGGGATTGCCAATTAGGACCCAGTCTTGCTGCTAGTGCTAGTTCGGGGGTTTCCTGTAATCTCTTTCTTACCAACAATTCGATCCTTTCATCAGCTCTGGGCGCTGAGTGCTCCTAGTACAGTGTAATGACAATTTAGATTTGAAGATCTTTCCCACCCATTAATAGGCCATGTGACCTGCTTATATCACAAGAAGCCTAAGTCACATGTGGTAGGAGGAACTTGCTGAGAGGAAAAGGAAATTGTGTCACAGGAAATGCTGAGAGAGAGCAGTTGAAGCTGAGGGAAAGAACAGACATGTGCTGTGCTGTGCTGTGCTGTGAGGTTGTTGGTAGCAAGGCCCCAGCGGGGGGCAGATGGTTTTGGGCTGGCGTGATTCTCTGCTGTGATATTGTGTATTGAATTCTTTGCTGCTGTGGTGGATTGGGCCTATTGGTTACGAGATCTGGTCCTCTGGTGTCTGAATAAATGGTTTACTTCTTCTATACGTTCTGTGTGGAGAATCTCTTACATTTTGCAATACAGAACCACATAGGCATTTTGATAATTATTATCTATATTGTGATTATTGCCTTACTAATACAGACGGTTGCTGCCACCACCGTTGCTGTTGCCACCTCTGCCTCTAAGGTCCATAGCTGATGTCCTACAGCTGCTATTGCTCCTGGCCAGCCCCCACTCCAATATCTGAAGACCTCACTTTCTGATATCTTAAGTTGTCTCGGGCTAGAAAAATGACTCCTTTTCTTTTGTTGGTTGTGCCACTTAGAATTCAATTTGACATACTTTTTAAACTTGTTTAGAGAGGAATATTGGGAAAGCTCTGGGTAAAAATGCTTACCTTACTCTGCCATTTTGGTTCCACCCCCATCTCAGGTGTTTCTCACTCCCTCTCCCCTCCCCACTCCTGCCCAGTTCCTTTCTTCCAATTGTACTGTATATATCTTGTATGTACATAATTATCTGTGTGTTGTCTCCCCCACTAGAATATGAGCTCCTCGGGAACAGAAACCATGTTTTTGCATTTTATCGTTTCCCCATAGCTTTGTTGTTGAGTCCTTTCAATCATGTCCAACTCTCTGTGACCCCATTTGGGGTTTTCTTGGCAAAGACACTGGAGTGGTTTGCCATTTCCTTCTCCAGCTCATTTTACAGAGGAGGAAACTGAGTCCAACAGGGCTAAGTGACTTGCCCAGAATCACACAGCTAGTAAGTGCCTGAGGGTGGGTTTAAACTCATTCCAAGCCCAGTACTCTATCCAGCCACCTAGCTGCCCCACCTCCCAGTTTCATCACAGTGTTAAGACCCGTCGTTGTTATTGTTTGTATTTTGTTCTCAAAGAAGACCATGACATCAGGACGGTGATGCCATGACTTGCAAGTAAATTGGATTTAAGTGAGGGAGCACTGGGCAAAGTCACCAGCCTCACTCTCTCCTCTGGAGTCATCTGGGTCCAGTGGCAAGATATAGATCAGGACAACTAGAGATGGCCCCAGAAGTAGGAGATCTTGGCCTTTTTAAGCTTGGTCTTTCCCAGGTCTCAGTTTGTCTGAGACAATGCCTATGCAGTGATTAAGGCTAGGTAAGAAACGAGGGGGAAAAATGCCTTCTTAAGTTAAGGTCTTTCCCAGGTCTGAGTTTGACTGAGGCAATGTCATTTAACCCTGTTTGCCTCAGTTTCCTCATCGTCAAATAAGCTGGAGAAGGAAATGACAACTGTTCCAGTATCTTTGCTAAGAAAACGCTAAATGGGGTCACAAAGAGTCAGATATGACTGAAACAACTCAACAACATAGAGAGAGCTCCCCCCCTTCCCCTACCCAAATCTCTAAGTCCCAGAGCTTAGAGTAATAACTGAATCCACTGTACCTTGGTGACAGTTCTGGCTGCTTCACATAGTGGGGAATACACATGTGGAATTCATTTTCTTCACAAGGTGGTACAGGCAGAAAATAGAGGAAAGGGAGAGGGTAGGGTGGGAAAAAAATTAATACTGAAATGAGAAATATTAACCAGCCAGAAATATGCTGGCTAATAAGGCAGGCCTGAGAAGGATCTAGTGCTTGCTTTCTTTCTTCCTTTCCTCCCTTTCTCCTTCCGTCCCCGTTAGAAGTGGACAGTCTGGCTGGTGCCAAGTATAAACTCTATATAAATATTCACTCTGGGACTCCGACCTTATGTTGAGTGCTGCTGTCCAAAGACGGTGTTTACAGCTTAGCTTAGAAAACAGGAATCAATACCAGGATGCAGAATAAACTATGAGTTTTGGCCTAGGGAACACTACAGAGCCATCATCCTGGGTGTTTTTGGAATAATAACATTTCCAGGAGAGCTTCACACATGCAAAAAAAATAAGATCATCAGACAATATGTCAAGAAGCCCTCTTCAGACACCAAAGGGCTTTCCAAAGCCTTTTTTGTTGTTGTTCAGTCATGTCGGACTCTTCGCAATCCCATTTGGGCTTGGCAAAAATATTGGAGTGATTTCTCCAGCTCATTTTACAGATAAAGAAACTGAGGCAAGCAAGATTAAGTGACTTGCCCAGGGTCAAACAGCTAGTAAGTATCTGAAGCCAGAATTGAGCACAATAATAAAAAGATAGTTCAAAAACCAAGAAATAAGCAATACATTAAATCATATCAATAAGGAAAAGCAACATAAATCTCTTAATTATATCAATAGATACATAAAAATCTGTAATAAAATATAGCACTTATTTAACATTTGGCCTCAGGACCCCTTTACATTCAAAAAAATGATTGAGGACCCAAAGAATTTTGTTTATGTGGTTATATCAACTGCTATTTAAGTTAGAACTGATGAAATATAAAAACATTTATGTTTTAATTCATCTTAAATAATAATAAACCAATTACATATTGATGTAAATAAAATATTTTTATGAAAAATAACTATGTTTCCCCCAAAAAAATTGGTGAAAAGAATGGCATTGTTTTACATTTTTGCAACTCTAATGTCCAATTTAAGAGAAGACAGCTGGATTCTCATATCTGCTTCTTTTTTCAGTCTGTTGTGATATATAGTTTTAGTTGAAGTATATTAAGAAAAAATGGCCTCACATAGGTAGGTAGTTGGGAAAGGGAAGAGTATATTTCGGATAATCATGGACATTCTTCTTTGACACTATGCCAAAACAAACAAGTAATAGTTTCTTGAAGCTTAGTTAATGATCTGTCATCTTGACTCTTGTCTTGCCATTGGACTCCAGTGACTCAAGGAGACAGTGAGGCTGACAGCTTTGTATAGCTCTGCCTCACTTAAATTCAATTCATTCCCAAGTCAAGACATCGCTGTCATGGTGTCATTGGTCCTCTTCGAGAAATAAGGGATGAACAACAGCAATATAATGTGGAATCAGAAATGACCACGTCAATGACCTTTTCATTCTCTGTTACATAAAATCCATTAGTCTATCCTGCACTGTGAATGGACCTTTTACCCATGTATGATTTTGTAACATCATTGATTGGTCATTTCAAAAATATTGGTTCACCAAGTTATGGGGATCTTCCAAATGTTGACACGTTTCATTACTCAAAATTAGAAAACAACCCACTCAAATTCATTAATATCATCATCCAATCTCGTCAGAAAAATCTCTAAGTGTTGGGAAGCTAGCAAGCTCCAAGTGGTAGATAGAAGTTTTCCAAAATTCTTGAATCTCTTGAAAGCTCAAATCATATTATTAGCAACAAATAGTTGGTTTTTTTGAATTGATAGGCTCACTTCATTTGTTTCCAAGAAAATGTCTGTCAATACCCAAGTCTGAATAACCATGCTCTATCAGTCATTCTTTCAAGAAAAAAAAGGTGTTCCATGAAAAAAGTCACTAGTTGGGCTTGTAATTCAAACAATCCCACAAATGTTTCATGGAGACAACCACCACATTTCAGCACGTATAGAAGTGCCGTATCATACTTCATAGGTCATCACACAGAATATCAAAGAATTGGCAAGTGGGGAGTGGAAGGAGGGGGAGAAAATCCAGAACTCAAAAATCTTATACAAGTGAATGTTGAAAACTAAAAACAAATAAATGAAACTTTTTTTAAAAGAATGTCAAAAAGACCATTATCAAGGGAGGAGATTTAATAAAAATTATTTCTAAAACTATTACTTCATCAAAGATGTGATTAAATGAAAACGGTATTTTTTTTTTACTACATTAATTGGTAAATGGTAAATAAGACAATGACCACTGGGCACAGTTTGGTGTCTTTGCCTTGGTTCCTGCTAAGGTGTCAGCAGCTTCACCCACCATTGCTTTTGCGCCATAAGTGGTAATGTTGACACAATTGTTCCAGGATAAAGCATGAAATTCAAAAAATTTATTCAACACTAAATATTTCAACACCACTTGTGCTTGTTGCCAAACATTCACATAAAAGATATTTTTTTATGATTAGCTGGTGCCTATACCAGACAAATATAAGCAAAACAGCAGGTCCAGCCTTGCCTGTAGATTTGTCCATTTATAAGGCAAAAGAACAATTCTGCAGACAAGATTATTAACTCAATCTTCATGTTTGCAGCTAATCTTTAGCGCACAGGTCATGTTGCCTCTGGAAAACTCCATTATATACTCTTGTTAAGAATGAGAGTGAAAAAGGTAGATAATATTATATATACATATATGTGTATGTATTTGTGTATACACACACACCCACACACACACACACACATATATAGTAGGTCAATAATTTTTACCTCAGACTACATGAAAGGGGAGGGGATCCACAGACCACACTTTGAGAACTGCTCATCTAGAGTTTGAGGTTCAGTTCTGGGCACGTTACTAAATACATAATGGTGATAGACTTTGAGAGGGTCATGTTAATTGAGTGTCAGTTGAAAGAACTGGGGACATTTCGTCTAGTGATAAGGCACCTAGGTGATAAAGTGGATAGAGGGTTGGGCCTGGAGTCAGGAAGACTCCTCTTCCTGAGTTCAAATACAGGCTCAGACTTACTAGCTATGTGACCCTGGGCAAATCACTTAATCCTTTTTGCCTTGCTTCCACATCTGGAAAATAAGTTGGAGAAGGAAATGGCAAAGCATTCCAGTGTGTTGGCCAAGAACACTCCAAATGGGGTCATGGAGTCGGACACTACTAAACAATAGTCTAGTGATAAGAAGACTGTGGGAGAGGGGTAATGCATCATGACTGTCTGTAAGTACCTAAAGGATTGTCCCCTGGAAGAAATGTTAGGAGCAATGAATGGAAGTGACTGAGAGGCCACTTTAAGGTTCATACAAGAAAAAACCTTTGGATAAAAATGGTTTGGAAGGCTTCAGGAGGTAGTGGGTTGTTCCTTGCTAGAGATTTTCAAGCAAAGGCAGCAGACACCAGACAACTTGTCCGGAATTAATCAATTCATTAATCAAGCAACAAGTAAAATTGGTGTTGGGGACGGGATTCCTAATCAGGTGTGCATTGAACTAGAAAGCCTTTGAGACTTCTCCTGGTTCTGAGATTCTTTTATTCTGTGTATGCCCTGTCCCAAAAGCCCATTGCTAGGAGACTCTCTCCTTGTTGGTGGAGATGAAAGGCCTAGCCCAATGAGGGGAGGGTAGAGCTAGAGAGCTTTGGTCCTCTTTGGGGACTTTCAAGCAGGAGTCTCCCTTTGGGACTCTATTGCTATTGCTATAGCCTATTCTAAGCAATATAGGGGCAGGAATCTATATGTGTTGTGAGAGATGTCTCCTACACGTAGCATGGGAGTTTCATTGTGTTCCTTGTTGTTGTTGTTCAGTCATTTCATTTATGTCCAACTCTTTATGACCCCATTTGGGGTTTTCTTGGCACTTCCTTCTCCAGCTCATTTTACAGATGAGGAAACTGAGGCAGAGTGAAGTGACTTACCCAGGGTCACACAGCTAGTGTCTGAAGCCAGATTTGAACTCATGAAGTTAAGTCTTCCTGACTCCAGGCCACTGTGCCACTTAGCTGCCTCAGATTGTCCTTAAAGGGAGGCAAAATAGACATCCTTAGCTTTTCTCCCTTCCCACCCCACCACAACCCTCTACTCTTCTCCAAAATAAACTTTAATTCCTACTAGAAAGGGAAGCAGAAAGTTGGGGCTAGAAGTTTAGCCCAGGGTTGGGAAACCTGCAGCCTCGAGGCCACACGTGGCCCTCTAGGTCCTCAAGTGCAGCCCTTTGACTGAATCCAAACTTCACAGAACAAATCCCCTTAATAAAGGACTCAGTCAAAAGGCCACGCCCAAGGACCTAGACCACTGCATGTGGCCTGGAGGCCTCAGGTTCCCCACCCCTGGTTTAACCATTTTGCTCTCCTCAGAGAGAAGGGGTTGTAATGGCAAGCAAAATGGAACTTTTCACTGTTGTTTGTTTGAATGGGGCAGGTATGGTGGGATCTTTTGCCTTGGAATGTTTCTCAGCATTAAGACAATTGAGAGTCATTGAATTGTATATGATGTGGT
>CM053624.1:117669424-117718179 GCA_028646595.1 Phalanger gymnotis | reverse complement strand
AACCCCTTAAAGTTGCTTTCCTGAGAAAAGCAGATCAAAGAACCTGCGTTAGCAGCCCTCTGCATGCTGGTTGTTGTTGGTCTTACACAGTCACAGTAGCTGCTAGCCACATTGTTGCTACAGGGGTATGGGCTAGAATTATATCTATCTGCTCCCATTAATATTATTAGTCTAGGGAACGTGATTTTCAGGTTCAAGTTCACTTCTAAACACTGTTTCATTAATGAGAGAGTGGGGAAAGTGAGGACCCCAAGCTTTATATCCAAGGCTTTACCCCTTCCCACCAAATACCAGTTTCACAATGAACACACATTTATCCAAATCAAATAGCAAAAAAAATAAATAAATAAAACCCAGAAAGCAGAGAAAACATATGTAGGAGAATATACACCAGACAATACAGAGTGAAGGAGCTCTTCCCTTGGGAGCAAGATAACTCAGCTCAACACAGAGAGAGAATGAGAAAGAGAAAGAGACAGAGATGGAGACAGAGGGATAGACACAGACAGAGAAACAGACAGACAGACAGAGACTAGAGTCCCAGATCTCATCCAAGAGGAAGTTCCCCTAAATCTAATGTAGCAATCTGGGAATAGGGGACATGATGGAGACTGCCAGCTCCTCTCACATCATCTACTTCCTGGAGTTAGCAATCTGAAGTGGGATTGGCAATTTTCATCTTCTCTCTTGAAGGCGGAATCCAGAAGAGCCCAAAGCAAATGCAGAGCGCAAAGTAGCTTGAAAAAAAAAAAAAGACAATTGGATGAAGACTGGAGGTGTTTTCTCTCTGTGTTCTTTCTCTGTCTCTATCTCTCTGTTTCTCTCTGTGTCTGCCTCTCTCTTTCTTTCTGTTTCTCTCTCACCAACCCCATCCCACCCTTTACATAGATGTGGGACATTGATCTCTCCCAGTAAAGAGAAAGTCCCATACCAATGGGTTTTGGGACTGGGGTTATATGAGAAATAAATGTACCCCCACCTACATCCTGTAGGGGTAAGCTAAAAGGAGATAAACAAAAGATTTTTGTCTGTCTTTTGGGATTTTCCCAGACCCTCCCAATCATGTCCCATCATTGACTCTCCTCTGATATCTGCTCTGAGTTTGAGTGTCTCTACTGCAGCTGAATATCAAAATCATTATTATTATCTATGACTATTTGGTAAATGAATGAATGAATGAAAATTCTAGTCCTACATGTTATGCCTTTTGCTTTTCTAGGAACCGATACTTTACCCCCACCTCAAGCCCACCAATTAAAAACCCACATGCCCAGGTACCTTCTGCAGATGCATACATAGCAAAATCTAATTGTGTAGCAAATGCAATCCTGGAGCTTCCTGTAGATCTGTCCTGGGAAGCACTACCTCCTGCCTCTCAAAGGGTAAATGGAGCCAGGGGCAGTGAAAAGGCAGGGGACTGGGAGTAAGTGGCTAAAAGACAGGAAGAAGAAAGGAGTGGAACCACCAGAGAGGGTAAAACAACCAGCTATAATCTGGGGAATTGTGGGCTTTCGATGGAAGCTCCTTTAGGCTTGGATTAGATATTCAGAGCAGGGCAAGGTTATTCCCTGGGCTGAGCTATAGCATGTATCACTCTGGGTCTCAGGGACAAGAGGGAGCTATCACAGTGCATCAGCTGTTCTTGAGAGTGCCCTTTTGGAATAACCAGTGTCCTCTAGAAAATTGGCCACAAGACTATAAATCACGACGGAATTTATGTTCCTTTGAAAATCTGCAGACAATTCACAAAACCTGGAACTAGGGCTGAAGGCAGAATTGGGTTTCTTGACTGAAAAAAAAAAAAAAGAAGACGACCTAGGTTGAATCCACCAGGGGTCACTGTCATGGCAGAAAATAATCCTGGAAAATGATTGTCAAAAACACATAGGATGGTGCAGCAGAAACCAAAAGCAAAGACTATCATCAATTTGGAACTAAAAGAGACCGTAGAAACCTTCTAATCCAACCCTCCTCTTTTTACAGTTGACAAAAATTAAGGCCCAAAGAGCTTTGTTCACAAACCTAACGGCTAGCAAGAGTCAGAGCCAGGATTTGAACCCAAGTCTTTCGCCTCTAAGTCAACTGTTCTCTCCACTTCACCACTGCAAGAGAAATCATCTCTTCATTAAGAAAAGGAAGCCATCGTTAAGAAAAAAAAATTCCTATATATTCCAAAATATTTATAGCAGCACTTTTTGTGATAGCTAAGAATTGAAAAAGTAGATGCCCATTGATTAGGGAATGTCTAAACAAATTTGGTATATGAATGTAATAGAATATTACTGCTCTGTAAGAAATGATACATGTGAAAAGTACAGAGAAGCATGGGAGGATCTATATGAACTGATGCAGAGGGAAGTAAGCAGAGACAAGAAAATAATATACACAGAAACTACTACAGTGGAAATGGAAAAAAGCAATAACATCAGAAAATCAAAAGTAAATGTAACAAAATATTAAAGATCAAGTGGGACTCAAATGAAGAGATTTAAGTAGACATCCCCAATATACTCACTCCTTCCTGGAAGTGGAAGGTCCCCAGGTGTTACACATTGCACATGTTTTTGGACTTTCTTAATGTATTGATTAGTTTTGCTGCCTTTTTTTTTTCTTCTCTAGAAAAGAAAAAAATGTGCTCTTTCTCATGAAGGATAGCTCTCAGGGCAGGGGAGGGGGGAAAATACATGGAGTAATATGGTGATGTAAGAAACAGAAAACCCTAATAAAAGTTATTTTTAAAAAGAGATATCACTGTAGGGTTTGGTAGAGCTCACTACTCAAATATTTCATTAGATCTCATCGATATTCGTATTCTCTCCATTGATGCATATCATAACTTATCCAAACCTTCTCATTCTATGTAATTCTTGTTGATATTCCCCCACTGCTCCTACAGAGAGTCTTATCAATGTGCCGAAGATCTTCCCCTAGTTTGTTTTATTTTTGTGAGTACTGGTTAAACACTCAGTCTGTCCACATGTAATACCCTGTTCTTGACGGGTGTCTTACCTACTCCCCTTTCCAATAGTATATTTCCTAGATTATATTCCATTTCTTCTAACATTCTCATTGTTGGAAATATGCTACAACCTACTTTGAGGACCATGTGTTTATAATGTACTGGGTACATGTCTATGTTTATTAGGTCACCTGAAATTTAGATTCTTCTGAGATTATCCAGGGCTCACAACTACACAATATCACCAAAAATCTGGTGTTCATAAAAAATAGAAAGGCTATTGTCCCAGTGGCAGAATAAGTCTGCTGTCCAAGTACAAGAGTATAGGATAGGCTTACCACTAGGCATAGAAACCCATGAAACAAAGAAAAATTAAATATGGTCAACAATCCTACATTACCCCCTTCCAATTCCACATTGATTGTTATGGAGTGGCACAAAACAGGGCAGATAGTGCTAAGAATCACAGTGTTTAGAACCTCTGTAAATACTATCTGAACTATTGATATGCAAAATAGAAGATCTTTGGCCAATGATCAATGAACTGGCATATTCACTTCTAGCCATTATCACCATCTTCCCCATTCAGAAATATTATACTCTTCTCCTGGACACTAGATTCTGAGAGATGAACTTTTGTTTGATTTTGCCTAGAACCACTCTTCCATGGCATTCCTAGGCTATCTGTCAGCCATGCCACTTAACTTTCCACCTTTGCTGTTTTTTCCTCTCTTTTATGTGTTGTCTTCCCCCAATAGAATGAAAGCTCCTTAGGGGTAGGGACTGTCTCTCTTGCTTTTGTTTGTGTCCTCATTGCTCAGCATAGTGCCTGACATATATGTACTTAAATGCTCTCTCTCTCTTTCTGTCTCTGTATGTCTCTCTCTGTCTCTGTCTCTGTCTCTGTCTCTGTCTCTGTCTGTCTCTGTCGGTCTCTCTCCCTCTCTCTTTTTCTCTTTCTCTCTCTTTCTCAGTCCTTAATTTGGAGTCAGAGAAACCAGGGTTCGAAATCTTGTCTCTAACCCTTACTCCTTGTGTGTCCTCATTGCTCAGCATAGTGCCTGACATATATGTACTTAAATGCTCTCTCGCTCTTTCTGTCTCTGTATGTCTCTCTCTGTCTCTGTCTGTCGGTCTCTCTCTCTCTCCCTCTCTCTTTTTCTCTTTCTCTCTCTTTCTCAGTCCTGAATTTGGAGTCAGAGAAACCAGGGTTCGAAATCTTGTCTCTAACCCTTACTCCTTGTGTGACCTCATGCCTCAGTTTCTACATATATAAAACAAAGGGGTTGGACTAAATGAATTCCAAGGTCCCTTTCAGCTCTAAATCTAATCTATGTTCCTTCAGCATTGTTCTTAGAAGTCACATGATAAATGAAACCAAAAACAGCAGAAATTTCTAGCCAAATTCAGAGATGTTTCACAGGTTCTCCTGGGAAGTGAAAAGAAGTTGTGAGAGATCCTTTCATCATGAGCCCAAAGGCAATAAGTAGACGTCTTCCAGCACTTGGCCACTTCATCTTGCTGGCTCATGTGCTTATCTTGTCGTCATAACCCTTCCTAAGGTCAGGTTCATTCCTTCACTTCTTTTTTCAGTCCAGGAAAGTCTCTGTCCAAAGGAACCATAACTTCTCTACGCCTCTGAACAGGTCAGCTTCTTTCTAAATATCAAACAGAATATTGTGACCAACTCCAGAAAATCTTCCTATCTTAATTCTAGAGTTGTCACTATAGAATAGTCCTCTATAATGGGCAGGGTACATTGGAAGAGGGAGTTTCCTCCTCTAGGGAGTTCCCCATACCAGTGAAATCACAAGTCCAAACTCTACTCCTATCCCATATCTCTTAAGAAATCTTGAATGACTTTGACATATGGATGGGAGATACCTTGTTGTAAAAGGTCCAGTAAGAGGGTGTTTTGTTCTTTTGAATAAAATGGTAGAAGGTGAAGTCCCATAAAAAGTTTCTATTTGTGAATGACATTATGTTGTTCACACCAGTCTTCAGAACACTTCAGAGCCTCCTGGAAGACATTTGCAATCATTAAATGGAGTTTGGCCTGACCATCCACAGAGAAATTGCCAAGTGGATGAAAAATATTTATTGCCCATATTACAACATGCATTTTGAGGCACAGTCTATACAATTTCTTCACTAGTGTATGTATCTGGGACATACAATACAGATGAACAAGTTTTGCCCAGAGTTGAACAGGAGGATGAAAACAGGCTGGATTGCTTTTGAGAAATTACAAAACTCTTTAATGGTTTCAAGCTTCCCATTAAAGCAAAGAACCATATTTTCCATACAAACATCTTATTGGCATTGCTTTTTTTTGTAGAGACATGGAATCCAACAATCTCTGAAGCATTAAAAATGATCACACAGAAGGCAGTGGAGAGGTTCATGGAAGGTGTGAGAACATCCATACCTTCCTTCCCAATTGCAGCTGTAAATACTAAATAGTAACTGTTTCTCTTTTGGCCAGGAACCCTGAGGGTCTTCCCCTTCCAGTTTTATTTGTTTTTTGATCCCTCGATTAACTTCTTAAAGAGACCTATTCACTAAATGGGTGTTACCTCACTCAAAACTAGAAAAGACCTTAGCCTAAGAGGGCCAGAGTCTCCCACTACATCCTGGGCCATCTCTAGTTGTCCTGATGAATATCTGGCCACTGGACCCAGATGGCTCTGGAAGAGAAAGTGAAGCTGGTGACCTTGCACTGCCCTCCCTCACTCAAATCAAAGTCAACTACAAGTCATGTCATCACTTCCCTGATGTCATTCATGGTCCTCTTCGAGAACAGACAAACACAACAACAAGTAGACAATTACATACGACTAATGAAGATCTCTTATAAAGAAAAAGAATAAAAGATGTCATTAGGGAATTAATTATATGAAAAGGGGCTGGTCATGTAGTGAGAGAGAGATGACAAGCAGATAGCCAGGATGTTCCATTAGCACCATTGTGGTATCAGAAGAAAGTACAGAAGGCCTCCACTACCGTGTGGTGAACTTATATAGGAATATGGGCAAAAGTTGGACAAGACAGGCAGGAATGGATGGGTTGCTGTCTGTATTATTAGGGGGAAATTTTAAATTCGTGGGATCACAGATCCCACCTGAAGGTAATTCGAAGAGAGTAGATTTGAATATAAGTCCTCTCACCACAGATCTAGAGCCCTCCATACCACAACGAATCATCTGCAACAAATAAAAAAAACCAACATCTAAAGGTAGAGTTCAGGTTTCTGGAAACCAAAAGTTAACTCTTTTATATTTTTTTCTCTCCACTTCATTCCTATTTTGATATACACACATACACAAATAAATAATGAACACATTCAAGTGTATGTATAAATATCTAAATGCATTTGATGTGTGTATTTATATTGATCTTCCTGGCTTCCTTTAAGTCCCAACTAAAAATCGTACCTTATACAGGAGTCCATCCCTAGTCCTCTTAATTCCAATGCACTCCCTCTTTTAATTATCTGTTATTTATATAGCTTGCTTTGTATATGTTGGTTTGCATGTTGTCTCCTTTATTAGATTGTAAACTCCTTGAGGGCAGGGATTATCTTTTGGTATCCCCAGTACCTAGCACAGTATGCCTGGCACATAGTAGGTTCACGATAAATATTTATTGATCGATATTCATAAGTGACTTCCTATCCCAACCCCGGTTAATTTTTTCCCTCTACTCTTTACCCTGCCATGACTATATACACACACACACACACTCCACATTTGGAATGCCTAAACATTAGAGCAGCTCTGACAGGCAGGTAAGAGTAACTGCTGAGTTTCTCACCCTTTAAAGGAGTTAAGATACCCAACTGGACAATTACAAATGTCCAGTCCCTTATTCATGTCATAAACCATTTATTTGTTGTTATTCGGTTGTTTTAATCATATCCAACTCTTCATGACCCCATTTGGAATTTTCCTGGCAAAGATACTGGAGTGGTTTGCCATTTTCTTCTCCAGCTCATTTGACAGATGAGGAAACTGAGGCAAACAGGGTTAAATGAATTGCCCAGGGTCACATAGCTAATAAGTATCTGAGGCTAGATTAGAACTCAGGAAGATGAATATTACTGACTCTAGGCCTAGTATTCTGTCCAGTGTGCCACCTAGCTCTCCAGCCATTTATTATGTGCCTACTATATGCCAGGCCCTGTCCCTCCCTTAAAGAGCTTATACTTTGCTATGGGGGGGAGGGAGGGAGGGTGCTGCCTACTTGGACAAGTAAATGCAAATATTGGGGGAGGGGTCTAAAACTGGAGGGAATCAGGAAAGATGGCATGAAGGAGGTGTCACTGGAGACTCATGAAGAAAGCTTGGATTCTAAGAGATGACAGAGGATGCATTCCAGGCATTCAGTGGCAGATTTATAGATTAAGAAACTAATGACGAAAGATTAAGTAATTTGCCTTTTGTGAGGCTTCCTCTACCCTTCAAATAGTGACCCCTACCATATACCAAAATACATGGAATTCATTCTTGGTAGGTGTGCTGTGGGAGTGGGAAGGTCTGGACAGCCAATGAGTAAGAAGAATACAGTTATCCCTTCCATATTGCAACTTTCCCCATCCCAGTTCGGGGTTTGGTACCTCATGGATTGGCACAAGAAATTAAATGGAAATTTGGGGGGAGTTTTGCTGAAGTTGCGGACACACATGAAGGCCAGCAAATGACTCAGAAAAATTTTAGAAACTCAGAAATGCATAACATATATGTATAGTATTATATAATATCAACATATTTTATCTTTTCATACTGCAAACACTCTATAAAAGAAAAAAGAAAAAATCCAGACTTCTTCTCTGCTATGAAGGGAGGGCCGAAAAATTTTACTTGGATTTTCCAAATTGGGACCCTGGAGATGTGGAAGCAATAACTTTATTCTGGGAACCTGGGTCAAAGAAACTTCAATCGGCCTAAACAGAGGTCTAGAGAAGGGCAACTTTCCTAGTTTATTATTTTGGTTAAGGATGGCCCACATAGGATGGATAGGTTAGAGCAGAGGCAATTGAATGAAGAACTCAAGGTACCCTTTCACATGCAGGGCTCCCAGAACAGGTATCCCAGGTTCAAAGTGCTTCTTGGGGCCATATCTACACAAAACTATAGCCCATGAGCCCTGACCAATGTGTTTACCTCTACTCAGCCAGAAGACACAGTTAGTTCAAAGCAAAGGCATTTAATGAAATAGCATAGTAAGAAAAGTCTTGATACGACATTTCTCCTGAAAACATAGGGTACACTCAGTGCTATCAGTGAAGATCTCTTCTGTAGAGATCATGCATGACGAGCCCACATGTAGGAAATATATATGGACAGAGTATATGTGTAAAGGGTCAACTCATAATTCTGACACTGTAGGACCACCAGCGTCTTCTGGTAATATAATCTCCCTGCTCTCACTGGACTTGCTGATTATAGCATCTCTTCTAGGTACATTGCTCCACTAGCCCTTGGTGGTTTAATGTTGACCACAGGGCACATAAGTCTAAACTGAGCATGAGTTACTGGTTTTCTGGCTGCGATTTTACAGTTAGGTCTGCTATAGGATCTGCTGGGCTTTGCTCCGTTGATCTTGTGGTGGTTGGTGACAACTGGGCATGTAGTCTCAACCAAGAGTTGCTAGCTGCTACCCAATTCTGGACGTACCTCTTCAGGGCCACCCATCTAATAGTAATACCAAGGCGAGAATCTCTCCCTGATAAGGGGAAACCAATGGATTTTTAGTCATAGACAACCACACCCAACTATCCAAAGCCAAGCAAAGTGCCCCTAGGCTAAGATTAAATCTTTTCAAGCAGTAAATCTCAGCAGAGATAAGATCTAATTTAGTTTAGGCATTTCAAAGATCCTCTCTGGTTTAGCATGCAAATGAATTTGAACAAGAACAAAAGGGAAGCTAAGTAGGCGAAGCCATTGTTTTCTCCACCTACCCAGCCCAAATTCCTCCCTTTATTATGCATATCTTTCAGCTCCTAGAGTCCTTGGATTTCATGAGATATGACTTGCCTAGAGTCACAAGGTTAGTTCTTGGCAGACCCCCGACTAGAATCCAGATCCTTTGATCCAGGTCCTTTGATTACTAGTCTAAAAATCTTTCCACGTGTGGCCTCTACAACTCTATGTTCATGCTTACAAGTGTTTTGCAGGAGCTGAGATTAAAGTGTTGGATTGTGTGTGACATGATTTGTCCTTTGTTCTCGAAGATAATCATGACACCAAGAAGATGATACCATGATGTTTCAACAATCTGGCTAGCAGCTTCTGTAGGGGTGTAAGATCCACCCACAGCCAGCACCCAGAAAGCTGCCAACAGCACAGGTTCTTTCGTGATCTGCTTAACTAAGGAAAGCAACGTTAAAGGGGTTGACAAGCTTACTTTAATTCAGCATACAAATATCATTCACTTA
Source organism: Phalanger gymnotis (assembly GCA_028646595.1). Taxonomy (NCBI): domain Eukaryota; kingdom Metazoa; phylum Chordata; class Mammalia; order Diprotodontia; family Phalangeridae; genus Phalanger; species Phalanger gymnotis. Next base: position 117,708,784 of record CM053624.1, on the reverse strand, counting down.
GTTCAGGGGAAAAAGCCAGCACACCGAACTTCAGAACAAATTACAAACAAATTACAAACATCAACAGACAGACCTTGTCTGATTCAAATCCCAACACATAGTTACCAGAGTCTAACAAAGTCCCAGCATCCGGGTTACAAGCTGGAGGGCCCTTAGCTACAGCTGCCCAGAATCTCTGCATCAGCACACCAACCCAAGTGAGAGCCCTGCACAAATGGCCCTATCATCTCTTCTTATAGGGCTTCAGATCATCAAACGTCATCAAACGTCATCTGAATGATCAGAACTTAGGCTGCTATGATTGGCTCTTGAGTTAGCCCCTCCCCTTAGGACCCTGGGAGGTTCACATCCACATAGATTAGGTTAACACCTAATAGGGGTTAGAGCCTGGGACTTAGCACTTAGTAAGACTCAAGTCAGGCATGCATGGCTCTGGTGTTAGCAACTCCCCTTAGCCAGCCCCACCTTGGGCCCCACCCCAGTCACCAATCGACACCCACATAGGTTCCACACCTAATAGGGGTTTGGACCTGGGGCTTAGCACCTAGTAAGGCTCAATGAAATACACTGAATTACTCAAAGAAAACATAGGCTGTTTTGCTTACCAACACACATGACTTGCAAGCAAATTAGATTTCAGTGACATACTGAAGAAGCAAAAGGTATAACTACGTATGGTTAAAGTTGAATGGGTTGGATAATTGTGAAGACTTCACAGGGTATGTCTAAGGGAGTAGGAGAGGTTTGGGATTTGGCCTTGTGATTCTGGAAGGTCAGGGCCTGGAGCTGTGGGCATGCCCTTCCCCTTCTCTCTCAGATGTTAGAAGATAATGAACTTCCTGTCAGCTATTTGTTCTCTGCTGCAGAAAGTTCTCTCCTTCCCCCCCCCACCCCATTTCTTCTCCTAGACTTTCAGACGCAGTTGAGTTCCAATAGGGAAAACTTGAATGGACCGGATCAACCTTGGTCCTCTGCGTAGTTTTCATGCCTAGATTGTAAGCCCACCAATGGTGAGAAGGGATAGAGGTGGGTGGGAATCTTTTCATTAAGAGTGTAAATTAAGGCAGGTTCCCTTTTACCTCTCCTCCTCCATTATGGAGGTAGGCCCAAATCTTGCAAGGTTTGTAAAATAAATTTACTTTGTTTCTCCTAAAGATGTCTCTCCTATTATTTGAAAATCCCCATCCCACAAAGAGTGACCTTGTCATGCATCAAAAAATATTCATTGCTATTGATTTTTACATTCATTTACAAGGCTCTGGGCTTCACTTGTGGGGGTCTTATGGAAACAAAACATACCCTCCTGTTTATCCTCTCTTCTCCACTGCGGACATTCTACCTTGTGAGGGGTTTTTTGTTGTGAAGACCTATGATTTCAGAACTTCCAGTGTGGACACTCCTTCTATTAGCAGCAGGTATTTTAGAGCAAAGTTTTAATAGAAGAAGGTTCTCAAAGTATGATCTTTGAATACATAAAACTGCATAAACTACAAAGCTATGTGATAGCATTTTGAAGAAGTGTGGCATAATGGAAAGAGCACAATGGAATTGGAGTCATGGGACCTGAGTTCCAATCTCAGCTCTTCCACTTGCCTCTTGTGCGATCTTGGGCCTCTATTTCTTTTATAAAATGAGAATCGGTCAATTAGATAGTAATCTCTTTGAGGGCACATGGTCGTTCATCTCTTCTTTGCATCTTCACCTATGGACAGTGCCTGGTACATAGTAAAGGGGTCATCTCCAGTGGTCCTGATATATATCTGGCCACTGGACCCAGATGGCTCCTGAGGAGAAAGTAAGGCTGGTGACTCTACCTAGCCCTCCCTCACTTAAATCCAATTCACTTGCAAGTCATGGCACCACCTTCCTGAAGGACAAACAACAACCTTGTGAGTAGTCCAAGCTCCCCACTGAGGATCCAACTGGCCATTTCCAGATGGGCAACACAGCTCTTTCCTTCCTGCCTGCCTTCCTTCTGTAAGAGATGGGGGAGCTGTTTTGTTTCCATAGGGTTAAAAGCATTCCTCTTCCTCCACCCGCCCCCCCCCCAGCTTTAGTCAAATGTAAGTCAGGTGATTGGACCTACTTCTAATCAGAGCTCTGATCTAGCAGAGACCAGGCCTCAGGTGGGTCGGGTGAAAGGTCAGAGGCTCTTGCGCAGGAAGCCATTTGAGGAGGGCATGATATAGGCAGTCAGGGGGTTGTATCTGGCCAATGAAGGGCCTGGTGGAAGATTCAAAGGGGGGTGGGGTGGGGTCATGTCTATAAAAGGATTGGTGTCCATCTGAGTCCTTTATACTTTCTCTTGCACTCTGTTCGGGGGATGTTCCCATTTATTCAGGAGGAATAAATATAAACTATAATTAAAACGTTCCTGGCTTCCTGAGTATTGTTTATTCCAAGTATGTTTCAAACCCTTCTTCCTTCCTTTCTTCCTTCCTTCCTTCCTCTCCCTTGCTCTCTCTTCTTTTCCCTTCCCTTTCTCTTTCCTTCTCCTCTTCCCTCCTTCCTCTCCCTCTGTCCACAGTAGAGTATCATACCTTTACCTGCAGGTCTTCTGCCCTAAGGAATATAAATTTTGACAGCCAAAACCTTGCAAGATATCTTTGGGTTAATGAACTAGATTTCTTTCTTAAAGATCATGCCTTAAACCCAATTCATCAGGCTCTCATTGACTAGCCAACAGTAGGACCTAGCCCAAGCCCACTTAGTGGTCATTGTTTGGTCCCTGATAGCTCAGAGTGGGGGCCATCTCCAGTCATTTCTGATCAATATCCTGCCACGGGACCCAGATGGATCTGGAAGAGAAAGTGAGGCTGGTGACTTTGCACAGCCCTCCTTCACTTAAATCCAATTCAATTGCAAGCCATGGCATCCCCTTCCTGACATCATGGTCGTCTTCGAGAATGAAGGACAAGCAACAACAACATAGTAGGCAAGCGGAAACTTAATAAGTATTTGCGGATTGATTGAGATTGGTCAGCTAGATGATGATAGAATCAGAAATTCAAAATTCATGAATTTCTGAATTCAAATCTGGTCCGAAACACTTACTAGCTGTGTGACCCTGGACAAGTTACTTACTCTTGTTTGCCTCGGTTTCCTAATCTGTAAAATGAGCTGGAGAAGAAGATGGCAAACCATTTTACTGTCTTTGCCCCTCAAAAAAAATCCCCAAAGGGATCACAAAGAGTCAAATGACTGAAAAACGACTTAACAACAAAAACAGTGCTAAATTCTGAGCATACAAAGGACAAAAACAGCATTTACCACATGCCAAGTAGCCTGCTAAGCACTAGAACTGGAGGGTCCTTTCTGGCTCTAGGTCAGATTGGTAACTCATCTGTAATTTCTAATTTTAGAGAGTTTCCTGGGGTTACGAGAAAATAGTGATTTGTTCACGATCACATAGCAAGTACAAGTCGGATCCATCCCTTCCTGACCCCAAGGCTGACCCTTTATCTATTACACCAGGCTACCTTTTATGGATCATCCATACTATGTTTTAATCCCTGTTCACTCAAAATGCCTGTGTTTCCTATACCTTGTCATGTGCTCCAAAATTACAAACCCACTTAAACATTCTCATCAGAAAAATATAGGGAGGCATATCTGCTGCTCCAATCCAACCTGCACTCCAAACTAAACAAAAGTAGTATCTGAATTATCTCTTGGCTTGTTTTCAATGGAGATAGAACCCTGGGACTTAGTACCATGAATCATTCTAGGTATAAGTTCAGCCTGTACAAATTACTAGCTGTGTAACTTAGGTTAAGTCATTCCATCTCTGTGAGTTTCCTCATCTGTAAAATGGGGATGAAAATATTTATACTATCTCCTCTACAGCGTTTCCGGGAGGAAAGCATTTTGTAAGCTATGTCATGGCCCACCCTCCATGGATAGTGTGGATTATTGGACCCACATTCTACAAATAAGCAGACCCATAGCTAGTTTTATTTGTACTTGGGAGAAGTTGCTCTGAACTCAATCTCAATTTAGTTGACTGGTGAGAGTAGGGGGTGGAAGAGCAAGCAAAGACACTGCTGGGGGAAGCCACCTGGACTTAGGATAGGGAGAACAGGACTGAGATCAGCCAAGAAATTCACATGGGGAAAGTTTAGGAGGAGAAGAGCCATCAGCCATCTGGTAGCTTCTTATTTTAATTATCTTGTTAATTAAGTAATAATAATACTAAGTGTTAAGCGCTGATGTTTTCTAGGCAGCTAAAGAATTGAAAGGGTCCTTGGCAGCTCTTAAACATTTTAAGGACCCTGGGACAAAGCCCTAGTCACCTTGCCCTAGTTACTGCTCTACTGAGAAGCAGCCTATGATTCCAGGGTGGTGGTTGGAGGTGGAGCACAAAGAGAATGAATGAAACCAGAGATTGTTTTCTATCCTCCCAGCACAATCATTCACTCAACATAAGCAAGACAGGAAGTAGTCATTTCCAAGACACCAAGGAAAATAATTATCCAAAACGTCCAAGTTAGTGTCTCTATCCTTCTTCCTTAAGACTGTTTTCTAGCCCATACACTCACACCCCCGTTAGCCTTTACATTTTTTGTAGGGCAAATATTCTTCCTTTTCAGGGAGATCATGTGTGTTCTTGTAATTGGGCTGTGGTTTCAATTCCAAGCTCCAAAGTGGAATCCACTAGAGTTTCAAATATCCCCCACAGCTTCAACCAAAGGCACACTGAGCATGCCCGGAGAAAATGGTTTCATCTGTTGTGAGTTAGGTAGCAGTTCCAGGGCCCTGACTGAGCTTTCCAGCCACCATTGGGATGGAGGGAGCAGCTTTTCTCTGCTGGTCCTCCTCCAACTGTTTATTGCTATTATCACAAAAATCTTAAAATTGGGAGGGTCGGTGGAAATCATCTAAGCCAATCCCTCATTTTATGGGGAAGGAAACTGAGGCCCCAAAGTGATTTGGCTGAAGTCGCACCATAAGTCAGTGGCAGCTGGGCAGAAACCCAGGCCTCCCGGCCCTCTGGCCAGTGCTCTTTCTGCTACAATATGCAGACTCTTTCATGTCTGGCAAATGCTTAAGAAAAATGATAAACCACTATGGTCTCTTCACCATTTATTCCACCTCCTGCTTGAATGGAGTCTCTAGCAGCATGCTGAAAAGGAGCCACCATCATACTTGGCATTTCAGGGAAAGGGATCAGAAACAAAGCAGAAGCAATCTGTTGTGTTTCCTGTGATGTGAAGAGGAGCTGGGGGTGGGAACAAATGGTTTTTGGAAGTGGGTTGAGAGAAGCTTAGCCTATGTTTCTGAGGCATTCAAATGCAGCCTCAAAAAAAGAGACTGGAAAATTTCCTCAGACTTGAACTGATGCAGAGCAAAGCAAGCAGAACCAGGAGAATAACCATGATAACACCAAGAAAAACAGAATTCAGAGACTTCAGAACTCCTGTCTATGTAGTGACCAATCCTAACTTCAGAGGGCTGCTTCCTTATTTTTAGCAAAAGGATGGTAGGTGATGTGTGGAATGAAGCACACACTGTCAGACTTTGCCAATATGTTCATTTATTCTGCTTAAGTCTACTGCTTTGTTATACAGAAGGAAAGATTCTATCCGGGGCAGTCTAAGGTTGGGGGGAAAGTGTGATTGGAAACTTGTTATTTAGTCATTTTTTAGTCATGTCCAACTCTTTGTGACCCCATTTGGGGTTTTCTTGACAGAGATATTGGAGTGGTTTGCCACTTCATTTTCTCCAGCTCATTTTACAGATGAGGAAACTGAGGCAAACAGGGTGAAGTGATTTGCCCAGGATCACACAACTAGTAAGTATCTGAGGTAAGATTTGAATTCACATCTTCCTGACTCCAGAACTAGCACTCTACCACTGAGCCACCTAGCTGCCCTCATTGGAAAGTAACAGTATTGTTTTTTGAAAGGGAATCAGTAAAATAAAATATGATGTTTTGGGGTTTTTTTTTAAAAAAAACTTGTCAAAAGCTTACCCACCTAAAAAACATTTTCCCTAGATATCCAACTTTTAAAAAAATTATATTTTCTTTTTATTGATATCAGCAGACCAAAGGCCTATAAAGGTCCTAGGAACATTTTCAAAGTAGGTTTGGTTTGCCTGTAATTGCCCTCCTACTTCAGTTCCTGCACTCTTCTATGATGTTCTCACCTCCCTCACTCCTGCCTTCCAGACAAACATAGTTCTCATGCATCCCCTCTGAATATGCAACACTCCCTTATTCCCCCTCCCACCACCACCACTGCAGTCCCCACACCTGGGCTTGCCTATCTTCTTCCAAAGTGCCAAAATTCCCATTTACTCCAGTTTCCAACAGGTATTAGGGGAAAAGATACCTGGATGATATGCTTCGTATCAAGCATAAGTTCCTTCTCTATCTCCAAGGGTTCCTTGTCCTCTTCCCAGCACCATCTTATGTGGCAGGTGTTGTGTGAGGTTGTGTCCTCTGCTTTCTTCCCCTCTGTGTATTCTTTCTCCTTTCCCAATGCCATATCTCATGGTTTTCATGATCATCTCTACACAAATGATTCGGCAGTTTTTTCAGCAGCTTCTCCTCTGATCGCTACATTTCCAGCTGTCTCTGGGCCATCTCCACCTCAAAGTCAGCATATCCCAAACCAAGGGTATTACCTTTCCTCCAACTCTACTGCTCCTGACTTCACTATGGTACCACCATTCACCCCAGTCTCCCAGGTTTGAAACTTTACTGTTATCTTTGACTGATCTCTACCCCACCTGAATCTTTGGGGCCTAAAGGAAATTTGGGGGCTTCTAATAAATCTTTTCTAGTTCTTCGTTTCTCTTCGGGAAGACCCTATTATTTGATAACTCAATAGGAAGAATCTATTATCTCTCTGGAAGATCAGGAAGCTGCTCTTTTCTACCCTGATCTAACCATCTTAACCCAAAGATTTTTAAAAACTGTTTCAAATGGGAAATGAAACTAGAGACCATGCAGTAAAGTCAGAGTTATAGAAATTTAAAGCGCTGTTGGACTTTAGAGACCACTTAGCCCCATGTTCTTATTTTACAGAAGGGAAAACTAAGGCCCAAAGTGGGAACCATTGCTTTCCCAAGGTCACACAATTGGTTAGTGGCAGAGGGAGGGCTGAAACCCAGGACTCCTGACTCTTCCAAGTGAAAAAGTGGGGCTAACCTCCAGCTCCGGAGCCATTGTTCAACTGGCATCCACACATCACCTACCATCCTTTTGCTAAGAGACCGGGAAAACATCCAGAGACAAACAGCCATCATTTCAAAAGGAATAAGTTCTACTTCTGGAAGACTGAAAAACTGGCCACAAGGTCCCAGTTGAGATTATAGTCTAGCTGTCCCCCTGGAGGTCTTCATGCCAAGGGGCCGAGTGAAGTATTTGGAATGCCTGGCAAGGGATATCTGGAGAGACAGGGAATTTAGCTAAGCGTGTTGCTTAGGAGAAAACACTAAATTCCCTCTCTCTTTGAGGGCAGGGATTGCTTTCCTCTCCCTCGAGTCTTTCCCCACTCGAATCCATCATCCACTCAGCTGCCAAAATGATTTTCCTAAAATGCTTGTCTGATCACATCATTCCCTACTCAATAAACTCTAGTGGTTCCCTATTACCTCCAGGATCAAATATAAAGTGCTCTGACTGGTATTTAAAGCTCTTCATAACCTTACTCCTTACCTTTCTTCCAGCTCAGCTCGAAGGGTCTAATCGCTGTTCCTCACACAGGATAGTTTACCTCTACACTCCTTGCCTTTTACTGGCTGTCCTCCATGCATGTGGAATGCTCTCCCTCCTTATCTCCATCCCCTATCTTCCCTGGCCTCCAGATTGAGCTCAATTCCCACCTTCTAAAAGAAGCCTTTCCTGTTCCTCCCAACTGTTAGTGCCTTTCCTCTAGGATATCCTTCCATTATACACACACACACACACACACACACACACACACACACACACACACACATTTATATGCATACATATAACACACATATATACACAAATTTAGATGTGGAAATATTTACATTTATACAAGTATATGTATATGAATATATGTATACATGTACACATATGTTGCTTATGTCCTATTATTTATATACGATATCATATGCATATAGCTAAGGGCAGAGAAGAGAAGGAAGAACTGGACATGAAAGGGGTGCTCATTATTTGGGGAAGAGCTAAACAAATTATGGTGTATGAATGCAATGGAGTATTGTATCAAAAATGGCAAACTAATAATTATAATGACCAAATTTATCCCCAAAGAAGAGATGAGAAAATATACCTTCTTTGCAGAGATGGGGGACTATGGCTATGGAAATTCATTTACTATTAGACTCATTGGGTGGGGCAAGGGTAAGAGATATAATCAGAAACAAAGGGGATATAAAAATAAATGATATTCAATAAAAATGAAAAGGAGTAAAAAAAAAAAAAAGAATCCATGGACAAGCTCTTTCCAGAAGCAAAAATGGTATTGATTTAATTCCTGTTTTCAAAGCAAGAGGTAGAAGGCAAGGGTGGATTGAAAGGAGATGGGCCAAGTAAATAGCAGGATAGAATGTGAAGCATGGTCTGGGGCCTGAGGCCCAGCAGATTAGGTCTAGTAGATTAGTCTTAGAGTGTTACCTGAGGTTCAGAGAGGTTGTGACTTGCCCATAGTCACATTGTTTGTAAGAATCAGAAGAAGGATTTGGAGCAAAGTCTTCCTGCTGCCTCTCATATTGTCTGCTATTCATCTCTTGTCCCCAACGCATAGCCAAAGGCTGTCATTCTATAGCTCTAAGGGAGGCAGAATAGACATCTCCAAGCCTTTGCTCCTCTCACCCTTCTTCAAGTGAGAATTTATTTCCTGCCAAGAGAAGAAGTAGGAAGTTGAGTCCAGAAGTTTAGCCATATATCTGCTCTTATAAATATTTTTAGCCTGGGAGATGTAGTTTTTGTTCAATCTAAATTTCGGATTGCTGTTCATTAATGGAGAAAAGTGGACACAAGCTTTACAGTGATGGGATTCAAATAAATTAATAACCAGTTCTCTGCCCTAATGACCGTTGAGGGAATGTTGGTGAATGTGTATGAATGTGTGTGTGTCTGTGAGTGTGCCAGCTTGTATATATGTGTGTATGTGTATGAGTGTATAAACGAACATATGTGAATGTATAAGAGTCTGTGACTGTATGTGGATGTATATTTGTGAGTGTGAATAAATCTGTATAAGTATGTAAGCAAATGTTGGTGAGTGTGTGTGTGTGTGTGTGAGAGAGAGAGAGAGAGAGAGAGAGAGAGAGAGAGAGAGAGAGAGACAGAGTGCGTGTGTATTTGTGATAAGGCACTGGACCAGCTCAGAAAAGTGGTCTTGTGATCGGTTGTATACTTGGGGTGGTTGTACCCATGGACTCGCAGCCCAGCTTCTCCCAGAAGTCAAGCAAACACTATCCTGAGACCTGGAGACATCAGGACTAAGGTGAGCTCAGGGCCAGGGGAAAAGAATTTCTCTTGAACAGCTTTAATTACACTAAAAGGCCAGGTCTGAGGCACCAAGGACAATCTGACTTTTTAGCATGTCTCCCTGCCTCCTCCTGCTCCCCGCAGAACAGCTCCCTTTGAACGCTTGGCACTCTTGATTTCCATGACACAAGGGTCCCTCAGTCATCTGGATCAGTTAGGACCAGCTCTGGTCAGAGTTCAGGCCCAGAGAGAAAGAGGCAGGCTGATTACAAGAAGGAGAGAGGGTGCTGGAGGAGGGATTGGGGTCGGTAAGAGCTGGGCCAGGTGTGTAAGGGTCAGAGGATGACACTAGGTACTGTAGGAGTGGCAAGCAGGCGGGAGGCAGAAGGCCCTGGGAGGAAGCTCAAAGTAACTGCTTGCTTTTTCTCGCCTTTAAGCTAAGAGACTTGGTCCCAGTCCTCTAGGTTCCCTGCTGGCGCCTGGGGAGATTCATTCAGGAGCAAGTGGAGAGAGAGGGAACAGGGGAGGGGGGAGAGTCTAAGCCCATCACAGCCTCTGCTGCTGCTTCCCACTCCCCACACACTGGCCCCCTCTAGCAGCGCCAGCTTCAGCTGGGGAGTGTAGCCAGCTCTCTCATCCTGGGCCTGCTCTCCCCTTCCTTCTTCCATCTTGTGCTGGCACCTTATTACTGCATTCCCACTTTCCCTGTGCCTCCATCCCGGACCCCATTGCTGGCCGGAACACAGTACCGCTTTTGGGTGGGGGTGGGGGGATATATATTTGTGATTTTCATATTGGGTGGCTGCCCAAGCCTTAGAGAGAACCCTAATTACAAGTGCCATTTTAACAACTGGTTCGCCAAACTCAACATAAAATTAGGTATCGGTTCTGCCAAACTGCTGCAACCGGCCGAATCCCACCACTGAAGCTTTATCTCTAAGGCCTGACTCTTCCTATGAACTAGTTCCACAACTAACACACATATAGCAAACAGCAAACAAGCCTAGTTATCCTAGTCAATAGCAAAAAATAAATAAAAAGTATACATATGTATGTATATATATATACATACATATATGTATATACCAGATATATAGAGTATATATCTATATATACATACCGGACAATATAGAGTGACTGAGTTCTCCTACTGATATTGAGATAACTCAACCAAGAGCATCTAAGATCTGACCCAAAAGGGAGATTCCCCAAAGTTTCTATGGTAGCAAGCTGGGAATGGGGACAAGATGGAGACTCCACCACTTTCTCTTACACTAGCTTCTTCCTTGAATCATTTTGCTCTTCAGCAACCTGAAATGGGGCTGGCAGAGTCAACCTTCTCTCTTGAAGCTGGAAGCTAAAAGTATCTGAAGAGATTGCAGAGCTGAAAGAGATTGGAATAACCAAAGAGAACACCTTTCTTCTACTCTCACCAACTCTGCCCAGCCCTTCCTGAAGGCATGGACCATTAGTCTCCACCAATGAGGAGAGAGTCCCTTACCAATGGGCTTTAGGACTCTCGTTAACAGCATCATGGCATCACAGAGCTGGAGAGAACCTTAGACAGTATCCAATCCCACTTTTTATTTAAATGGTTAATTTTACAAAAGAGAAAATTGAATCCTAAAGGTCAAATGACTCCTCCATGGAGCTACAGTGAACCAGAAAGGGAATCAAGAATGAAATCAAGGCCTCCCAAGTCGGGAGCTAATGTTTCTGACACTATGTGCAAATATTGGCTGACACATTTGCTACTGGGATGGTCAAACGGTATTGGATATGGAATTTTCTGTTTGAAAAAAGTTAAAAGCATCATGCGAACATATAAAGTTGTTGTTGCTACTGGTATGGGTTGGTCATGCTTTAAGTAAATCCAATGTATGAAATCTGAATTTTAGCAAATGGCCCTATCACAGATGAATCTTTGTTTTCCCAAAGGGATCCTTTTTCTTTCAAAGGGATTTAGTACCTGGTTCTTTTGCTTTTAAGATGGTTTCAATTTCCCAAAATTTGACTTAAATACAACTTCTCAGGAACACATCTGCTGCATATTATTATTGGAATTATTATCGTGGGCTATCAGGATGCAAGGACCAGCTCTGTGTAATTCTCTATGTGGTGTTTAGCAGAGGAACCTGCAGAATCAGGTGATAATAAATAAGGGGAATTGTTGTTGCTGGCAAAATTGCAGTCTATCACTTTGGGCGGCGGGGGGTGGGGAGGGGTTCTCCATAAGGCACCCAGCACAAGATTGGCACTTCCATTGCCCCTGCCCACCTGAAGCTAACAATCTATTGGGGAATTAGAATGGAGCAAGATATTTAATAATAACAATAGTAATGATGATTATGATGGTGATGACAGTGATGGAGATGACAGTGATAATGGTGATAATAGTAATGATGATGATGACGATGACGATAGTGATGGAGATGACAATTAATTGTAATGGCAACAATAGTAACAACAATAATAATAACATAATATTTGAAAGCTTAAAAAAACCACTTTCCTTACAAATCTGTGAGTTGAGTAGAATAGAATATCTGGAGGATTGGCATTTTTACACTGTCTCAAATACAATGCAAAAATCAGGATGTTTTTATTTTTTTGTTGTTGGCTGATCTAGTTTTTAAAAAGCTAGGAATGTGGGCCAGGGTAGAGGGAAATGACTTTTCTTCATTTTTGCTCTGGCTCAACTTCATTTGCTTGCTAGTCAGAGAGGATCTTGGCTGGCATGGGGCGGGTGGGGGAGTGGTCATAACTATGAATCAATCAGGAAGGCTCTTCAAAGTGAGTGTGGGGGGGTGGAGTTCATAACTACAACCTCTATATAGATCCAATGGGATCTGAGAGGTTTTTAGAGGGGTAGAGTTCTCAAAAAGAGCTCTGGGGCCATAGGACCAATTGTCAGGGATTAAACTGATATTACAAAGAATTTTGTAACATTGCCTCAGACCAAGGACTGGCCTCAGTCAGTCAAAAGAAAAGATTTCTTTTTCACCTAGGACACCCTTGCTGGTTTTTCTTAACTGCCTTTCACTGGCTAGTGGCTTACAGTTATGGACTAAGCAGTTATTAGCCTCCCCTTGTCAAGGAGACCTGAGAATCTAGCCGATGGCCCCCAAAAGCTGGGACACAGAGGTAGAGAGAAGTTCAGCACCTGTGAGATTATTGGAGCTGCCCAGCAGAGATGGAGCTCCCAAAGGAGAACATCAGTAGCCCTACAACACTGGAGGCTTGAGTTGTACTAACCCCATATCTTCTCTGGCTATTCCTTACATATGTGCTACCACCTCTAATGGATGGCATAGTAATATGTTGGAGAGTATACCACATTTATTCCAGAGGCAATCTTTTTTTTGTCACTTTATTTGCCATGCTTTTTGATTTATGTCTTTTGTTTGGAATAATGAGTCTTCTTTATTGTTGTTTGGTTGTTTCAGTCATGTCTAAGGCTCTCTGTGACCCCGTTTGGAGTTTTCTTGGCAAAGATATTGGAGGGGTTTGCCATTTCCTTCTCCAACAAATTTTCAGATGAGGAAACTGAAGCAAATAGGGTGAAGTGACTTACCTGGGGTCACACAACTCGTAAATGTCCGGAGTTGGATTTTAATTCAGGTCTTCTTGACTCCAGGCCTGGCACACTATCCACTGCGCCACCTAGTTGCCAATGAATCCTCAGGAAGGCTGATGAAAATAAACACATTGGCGGGGGCTTGTGAGCTACAGTTTTGAGTGGGTGCTGACCCACACTGTGCCTTGAGCTCGAGGCACTGTTCTGAAATTGAATTTTGAGCGAGTGGTGTCCAAGATACTACAAGTACAGTATGTCCTAAAAGTCTTAGTGCTGTTTAAGTTATTAAATAACTATTCAAACAAAACCACTCTAAGACTTTTGGGATCTTCTGTGTCATCATCCCCCTTTTACAGATGTGAAAACTAATTCATTAACTTGTCCATGGTCACACAGTTAGTTTGGGACAGAGTTAGGCCTTAAACACACATCTTTTTATGCCAATCAGACTAATTCTGCTATACAATGTAATACTAACTCATACTTTGATAGTCTTTCAAGACACAAAACATGAGGTAGCTAATGCAGTTGCAACTGCGGTCTAAAGGCTCTTTGGTATGGGACTCTATCCTTACTGGTAGAGATTAATGTCCCACACCTGTGTGAACAATGGGGTGGAGCTGGTACGAGTGAGAAACAGAGATAGATAATGAAAGAGAGAGAGAGAGAGAGATGGACAAGTCGTAGTGGAGAGTTCTGATAAAAGGTGATCCACTGCAGAAGGAAATGGCAAACCACTCCAGTGTCTTTGCCAAGAAGGCCCCATGGACAGTATTAAAATGGTAAAAGAAATGACCCTGGAAGATGAGCCTCGCAGGTCTGAAGGTGTCCTGCGTGCTACTGAGGAAGAGCAGAGAACATCTACAAGTAGCTCCAGTGCTAATGAAGAAGCTGAGTCAAAGCCAAAAGGAAGCTCCACTCTAGATGTGTCCAGTGATGAAAGGAAAGTCCAATGCTGTACAGATCAGTATCCCATAGGAACCTGGAATGGACTAGATCTTATGGACTATGGATCTAAATTGGATGTGATCACACAGGAGATGGAAAGGTTACACACTGACATCTTGGGTGTCAGTGAATTTAATTGGACGGGAATGGGTAAACTTAATTCAGGCGATCACTACATATGCTACTGTGGGTAGGAATCCCTTAGAAGAAACGGAGTGGCCCTTATAATCAATAAGAGGTTGAGAAAAGAAGTTCGGGGGTATAATCGCAAAAATGACAGAACGATATCTGTTTGAATCCAAGACCAACCATTCAGCATCATAGTATTACATGTCTGTGCCCCAACCACTGATGCTGAAGAAGCCAAAGTTGATCAGTTCTATGAAGACCTACAATGTCTTCTAGAAATAGCACCAAGAAAAGATGCCACATTCATCATAGGAGATTGGAATGCTAAAGCAGGAAATCAAAAGACAATTGGAATAACAGGCAAGTTTGGCCTTGGAGTACAAAATGAAGCAGGGCAGAGTCTAATAAGAGTTTTGTCAAGATAACTTGCTGACCATAGCAAACACTCTTTTTCAATAACCCAAAAGGGGATTCTACACACATACATTACCCCATAGTCAATATTGGAATTAGGTGAAGAAGCTTATACAATCAGTTAAAAAAAAAATACCTGGAACTGATTGTGACTCAGATCATGAGCTTCATATTGCAAAATTCAGACTTAAATTGAAGAGTGTAGGAAAAACCATTAGACCTTATGAAATGGAAGTTATGAATAGATTTTAAGGGATTAGTTCTGGGAGATAGAGTGCTTAAAGAACTGTGGATGGAGGTTCTCAATATTGTACAAGAGGCAGCAATAAAAAACATCTCAAAGAAAAAGAAGAGCAAGAAAGAAAAATGGTTGTCTGATGAGGCTTTACAAATTGCTGACTAAAGAAGGAAAGCAAAAGGGAAAGGAGAAAGAGAAAGATATACCCAACTGAATGCAGAATTCCAGAGAATAACAAGGAGAGAGCAATGCAAAGAAATAGAAGAAAACAACAGAATAGGAAAGACAGATCTTTTCAAGAAAATTAGAGATATCAACAGAACATTTCATGCAAAAATGGGCATGATAAAAGACATGGTAGGTACTTAACAGAAATAGAAGACATTAAGAAGAGTTGGCAAGAATAAACAGAATAACCATTCAAGAAAGATCTTAACATCACCAATAACCACAATGGTATGGTTACTGGCCTAGAAGCCATACATCTTTAAGAATGAAGTCAAGTGGGCCTTAAAGCATTGCTAACAATAAGGCTAGTGGACTTGATGGAATTCCAGCTAAGTGATTTAAAATCCTAAAAGATGATGCTGTTAAAGTGTTGTACTCAATACGCCAGCAATTTGGAGAATTCAACAGTGACCATTGGATTGGAAAAGATTGTTTTACATCTTAATTCTAAAGAATGTTCAAATTATCAAATAATTGCGCTTATTTCACATGCCAGTAAGGTTATGCTTAAGATTCTAAAAGCTAGGCTTCAATACTATATGAACTGAGAATTGCCAGAGGTATAGGTTGGTCTTCAAAAAGGCAAAGGAACTAGAGACCAAATTGCCAATATTCACTGGATTATGGAGAAAGCAAAAGAGTTCCAGAAAAATATCCGCTTCTGCTTAATTGACTACACTAAAGCCTTTGACTATATGGATCATAACAAAATGTGCCAAGTCTTCAGAGGAATGGGAGAATCAGATCATCTTATTTGTCTTCTAATGGGTCAAGAAGCAACAGTTAGAACTAAACATGGAACAACTGATTGGTTTAAGATTGGGAAAAGAGTATGGTAAGTATTGTCACCTTATTTATTTAACTTATATGCAGAGTACATTATGCAAAATACTAGGCTGGAGAATCAAAAGCCAAAATTAAGGTTTCTGGGAGATATATCAATAATCTCAGTTGTGCAGATATTATCACTCAGACAGCAGAAAACGAAGAATTAACAAAACTTTTGATGAGAGTGAAAGAGGAGAGCGTAAAAGCTGGCTTGAAGCTTAATATTAAAAAATCAAAGATTGTGGCAACTTGTCCTATCACTTTCTGGAAAATAGAGGGAGAGGAAATGGAAGCAGTGTCAGATTTCATATTCTTGAGCTCAAAAATCACAGCAGACAACTATAGCCATGAAATTAAAAGATACTTGCTCCTTGGAAGGAAAGCTATCGCAAATCTAGACAGCAAGTATACTAAAAGGCAAGGATATCCTCTTGCCGACAAAGATCCAGCCAGTCAAAGATATGGTTTTTCCCATATTATGACTGTGAGAGTTGGACTATAAGGAAAGCTGAGTGCTACAGAATTGATGCTTTCAAATTATGGTGTTGGAGAAGACTTTTGAAGTCCCTTGGACAGGAAGGAGATCAAATCAGTCAACACTTAAAGAAATCAATTGGAAGGACAAATAGTGAAGCTGAAGCTTAAATACTTTGGCAACATAATGAAAAGACAGGACTCGTTAGAAAAGACTCCGATGTTGGGAAATATTGGAGGCGAGAGAAGGGGGTGGCAGAGGATGAGATGGATAGTGTCATGGAAGCAACCAGCGTGAGCTTGAACAGATTTTGAGTGATACTGGAGGATAGAAGGGCCTGCTGTGCTGTGGTCCATGGGGTCATGAGGAGTCAGACGTTAGTGAACTGAATGAACAACAAATCCATAGTAACTAGTAAAGTGGATGATACATGATAAGCCCTCAATAAATGCTTTTTGAATTGAATCCCCATTTTATAGTTGAGTAAAACAAGACTTGGAAAAGTAAAAATTACTTGCCTATTAGTGATTAAGGTGGGAAGATTCAGACAGATTTCCTGACACCATCTTGCACTCTATCTACTGCACCATGTTCTGAACGAGATCAGTTCTCTGTACTGAATGGGAAGGTAAGGATTAATTTATTCAGAAAACTAGCCACTTCTGATTCTAGTGGATGGATCTAGTGGTGTGCTGGAGCCAGCCCAACCGGCTTTCAGGAGTCAGTTATTAAATTTTCAAGGTAAGCATCTATACTACAGAAATTGGCTAAACAGAACTTGATTCGTTCTTTTGTTGACAGTCTAGACTTAAGAAAGTGGTGGAAAATGCTAATGATACAGATTAAACTGGAAAGTGTGTCATTTATACATATTTCTTTTTGGAGAGCTGGTTGTTAAAAACCCTACTTAAAGGTTGTTGAGTTCAACCCCCTTATATTTATAGATAATGAAATTGAAGCCCAGTGGGCTGAATGATTTTCTCAAGGTCACATAACTAGCAAGTTATCTGAATTAGAGTTCGAACCCCAGTCTTCCTGATTCCAAAGACCAGGATTCTATCCACTATGCCATGCTGTCTTAGGGTAGAGCCCTAACATGGCTCCAATTTGGGCATGAAATTTTCTCAGTGATGAGCCATACATTTGACAGAATGATTTGCACATAACCATGTAGAGGGACTATTTCATAGTCAGAGCATAGCAAAAAGCAGGGACTAGCTGCTGTGTTTTGGTGAAATGTCAACAGCACCTTTAGCTTTGTAGTTGAAGTTCCCAAAAAATTAAATAGAGAACATCTCTTTCTCCACCTATCAGCCATCCCTCCTTCCCCCATTGATCTTTTCCCTTCTATATCACCCCGAAACAAACCACATTAGAATGGAGACATAAGAATATGCTATCAAGAAAAATGCTGTATCTTTCCAATAGTGATCTCTACGTAAAAACCAGGACTGAGCCTCCCAGAGAGAATAGTTGAATAAAGAACAGTGTCCAGGAGTTGAAGTTACTGCTATTCCCAACCCCACAAGAAAGGGGAAAGTAGGCAGGGTTCTCTTTCTCCTCTAAGATTTTTCCCTTTTCCCTAAAGGGGAGACTTTGCCTGCAACTGAATTAAGCTGTAGTCATCAAGGCCAGTTTTTCCCAGAATCCTGCTTGAGTTGGGTTATTCACCTGGAATGTCTTTAAATTTCTTCACCACCATTGAGCTCTCTGAGGAGGGCCTCAGCAGTTTAGAGGCCTTTGTCATTCTCAGGTCTGGTCCTGAGGTGGCATATTGGATCATCAGGCTTAGGACCAACATGGAAATAAGGAAAAAAATGACTGCCTGGAACATTAGGGGAAGAAAATAAGGTCAGGAAGGAGAGAAATAGTTCTCTCTCTCTCGTTCTCTCTCTCTCTCTCTCTCTCTCTCTCTCTCTCTCTCTCTCTCTCTCTCTCTCCTCCTCCTCCCCCAAGAGGCTTTGCTGGAGGTAGGAGGAGAGAGAGAGAGAATAGTGGTATGTCCACACCCATTGGCCCCTTGGTAGGAAGGGGAAGCAAGTTAAGGCTCTCCAGAAGCAACCTCTGGGCCATTGGAATCTTGGAGCTAGCCGCTTGGATTGTGACTTGGGCCAGCTTGTCCGAGATCCAAGGAGGCAGGAAGGACCCTGCAAGGGGGTCAGTCCCTAGGCAGTCATGCACAACAAAGAAACAGGGAAGAGCCGGGTCAGCTGAGGACTCTCCACCATCAGCAGCATCCTTTCCCAGGCCAGATTCTTCCTCCTGCCTCAGCTCCCGGTCTATCACTGACCATTTCTCCACCCAACTATGTTTGCATTCCTGGAGTCTCTGTCATCAGGAGGGCTGCAGACTTTCCCTGCGGTTCCTCCTCCATCTGTATTGTTGCTTTTCCAAAAGAACCCCATTCTGTTCCCCTTTGGCTCCCCTGGGGCCTGCAATTTTTATATATATAATATATGTATTTTTTTCCTCTTTGCTTTGTTTGGTGCTTTTTGATCATGGTTTTCTGACCAGGGTTATTCACTGATCTTTGTTTTGCAGCAGTGGGAGCAAAGCAGTAGTTAGAGGGTGATGGGGTGAGTCATGTTTCCTCCAGAATTCCGGGAAATGCTTTCTTACTTTTTTTTTTTAATGAGTAGAAGGTTCTCTGTTGATTTCCATCGCCAACCTCATAAAAGCAGGAAGGAGCAAGACATTCCAGAAGGGAGAGGGAGAAACACCTCAGCTCTGAATTCATTTTAAAGGGGACCAACATTAATGAGCTTTATTCTCCTCCTCCCCCTCCCTACTTCTTCCCAGCCCCCTCCATCAACCCCAGCAATCCTTGCTCCCCTAGCCTGCCACCAAGCTGCTGCCTCTTTATCGAAGCCATAACGGAGAACGCACCCTTGGAGAGCGCGCCCCAGAACGGCTTGGTTTTATTAAAAAGGAATGGTTTCACAAAGGCACAACTGTAAGAAAGGTTGTAATTTGCCCAAATAAAACTTAATTTGATCCATGAAATAGCTGTGGTTTATTGTGTAATATATGTGCTATGTGTTTGAATTTCATCGAATCCAATATAATTGTGGGCCAGTTTGGCCCTGGAGGAGCTCAGCCTGTTTCCCACAGTGTACAGTAGGACCATGGTTCTGTATGGGGGGGTAGGGGTGGAGAAAGGAAAGCTTACATGTCAGTAAACAAAGAGAAAAGGGAAGAAATGGTTTGCCTGAAAGAATACCCTTGGGCCCACTGGCCCCAAACCCGTAGGAGAGAAGAAAAGGGACGGAGAAGAGGGGTGGGGAAAGCAAGAGTATTTTTTTAAAGCCCAAAACAAACAAACACTCTCTTTAAAAAGTAAGGGATTTGTGAGCTTGGGAAGTGAATGAAATAGCCTTCTTGTAGTTAAGTCATTTTTTTGGCAACCCACCTCCCAAAAGCCTCAGTGCCATACTGCTTTAGGCAATAATAAGCAATATGGGGTAAGGTTCCTCATGGGTCAAGCTTGGGAAATACTCTACTATGGATTCCCTGGAGAGAGAATGCTTCTCCTCCCCTGTCGTTCCCCCCCCCCCCCCCCCCCCCCCCCCCCCCCCCCCCCCCCCCCCCCCCCCCCCCCCCCCCCCCCCGCCTTCTTTCTCCAAAAGACACATGAAGCATGTGTTTTCCAGGTAGCCTAATCCAAAGGGTAAAATCGCCCAGCCTAGGCTCCAATCTAACCCGCACTTAACAGTCTTTGATTCAACTTTGATCCAAGACAGTGTTTACCTACATCAAGGAGGATACCTGTCATGGGCTGAAGACAAGGGGTTAGTAATCTGGCCCACAAAGTTCCAGAAAGCAGTCCCAACCAGATTAAAATGTAACTGAGAAATATTTAACAAAATAAATAAAAAATATAACAAAACATAAATAATATTGTGTGGTTTTCTAAGTCAATATGTAGTCCCCAGGGAGGCTTAGTGCCCCCCACACCTCATTTCTATTTTGAACTTGATACCATTGATTTAGAGGGTAGGGCAAGAATTCTTGTGGCCATTTTACAGGTGAAATAGTCAGTCAACAAATATTTATTATGTGCTTACTGTGTGCCTGGCACTGTGCTAAGTACTTGAGGATTCAAAGAAAGGCAAAAGACAGTTCCTGCCCTCTAGAGGCCAATAGACTAATGAGGAAGACAACATACAAAGAACTACTTACAAACAAGGTATACAACAAAGTTTCTCTCAAAAGTCTTAGCTTTAATCACTTAAAACTGCACTAAAACTTTTAGGACATCCTTTACAAGATAAATTGGAGGTAATCAAAAGAAAGAGGTCATTAGCATTAAGGGGAATCAAGAAAGATCCCACCTTCCAGAAGATGGAACTTTAGCATGAAATCTGACAGAAACCAGAGAAGCTAAGAGACAGGGATAAGAAAGGAGAGACTTCCAGGCGATGAGAGACAGCCAATAGAAATGCCCCAAAATGGAGATGGAGTGTCTAGTTCAAGGAACAGTAGAGAGGCCAGTGTCACAGATCGCACAGTCTATAGAGTGGCAAAGTATTATAAGGTATAAGAAGATTGTAAAGGTAGAAAGGAACAAGATAATAAAGGGCTTTAAAAACCAGAGAATTTTATATTTGGTCTTGGAGTCAATAGGGAACCACTGGAACTGATTGAATAGGGGTGGTGTGGTCAGACTCACACTTTAGGAAAACCAATTTAACAGGTAAGTAGAAGATAACAGGAAGGTTATTGCAATAGTAGAGGCAAGGCAGGTTTTTGGGATGAGGACTGAGAAGTGAAGTGATCTTTCCAGGGTCACTGGAGGCATTATTATTTAACATAGACACAAAGAGAGGTAAAGTAGCCTACCTAAGGTCAGACAACTAATAGGGCTCAAAAATGGAATTCAAACCTAAGTCTCAGGTTATGTTTCTAAAATAACGACATTGCTTTACATTTGAAAAATGGGGGAAGCAGTGTGATGTACCAGAATGAATGTTAAGTTAGTGGTCTGAGGATCTGAGCTTACATTCTTTCTCTTTTTTTTGAGGGGGGAAGGCAGGGCAATTAGAGTTAAGTGACTTGCCCAAGGTCACACAGCTAATGTGTCAAGAGTCTGAGACTGGATTTGAACTCAGGTCCTCCTGATTCCAGGGCCGGTGCTCTACTCACTTTGCCACCTAGCTGCCCCTGAGCTTATATTCTAATGGGGGAAACAACATGAATATACATAGGTATATACATAATATGAAATGTCCCCAAATTCTTAGGGCAGTCTCAAGCTATTAAAGGGGCAGCTAGGTGGCTCAGTAGATACCAGTACTGGAATTCAGGGAGATTCATCTTCCTGAGTTCAAAGCCACCCTCAGACTCTTAACAAACCGTGTGACCCTGAGCAAGTCTCTTCACCCCATTTGCCTCAGTTCTTCATCTATCAAATGAGCTGAAGAAGGAAATGGCAAACCACTCCAATATTTTTGCCAAGAAATGGGGTTATGAAAAGTCAGACATGACTGAATAACAACACAAGCTATCATATTAAAGCTTTAATAGTTTAAGACTGCCCTAAGACTTTTGAGACTTCCTGTACAAACAAAATTAAAATGAGGCAGTTTGGGCAACGAATACTAGACTAGTAATTCAATTCAATTCAATAAATATTTATTAAGTGCCTACTATGTCCCAGGCATCGTGCTAAGTGCTGGGGATACAAAAAGAAACAAAAGACAGTCCTTGCCCTTAAGGAGCTTACAGTCTAAGAGAAAATGGAGAGGCTTATGGTATGGGTATGAGTAGGCAGCAACATATTACGGAGAAGAATTGTATGGCATAAAGGATATCAACAGAGAGATGAAAGACCAGCAAAGGAGGTGAGCCAATCAGGAAGTAAAGAGCAATGAGCTCTTCATGTCCTACAAATGTCCAGAGTATTAGGGGGAGGGTCCAGACATGATGGAATAGACCCTCTATGAAGGACTTAAGGAAGGACATCACAGAGTTCTCACAGGATGAAAGGGTATGAATGAGATGGTTTGGAGCAGCTGGAGGAGAGCCCAGATCCATAAAACTGTTGTGGACTATATTTTTATGTCTGTATAGATCTTATTTTCTGAAGCAGATTGTAAATCCTCCGATGAGGATATTCAGAGTTGTGCTGGCTAATGTTTAAAACCAGCTTGGGGATGGGAGGAACGTAGGACACACTATCATGTTTAATCTGCATTATTAACACTTTCTTAAGCCTAGACAATCAACAAAACAATCTATGGTGCCCCGATTTGTAGCATTGGCCGATTTCTGAGGTATGAAGGCTCACTCTGAAAGCCTAAAACAAGCCATTTAGTTTGCTCCACACACCCTCAGCCTTTTACTACTCTGCCTTTCTCCAGGTGTATGGAACTGTGCTGAGCACCTAGAAAATTGAAAGGTTTTGTTTTTGTTTTTGTTTTTTTAAAGTGAAGTTGACTCCACCCTGAGGCCTAATTGGTGTCTATTTCCCTGGGAATTCTACATCATGAGATATGATTCATTCATTTTCACCTCACTCTCTGGTCTGCTCCACTTCCTCACAGGCTGACTGAGTTGCTCTAGGAGGGGTACCCTCCCCCCTCTTCTGTTCCTTCCACCTTTCCTCCAGCTCTCTTTTATCTTTACCTTTTCCTCACTAGAATGTACACTTCTTGAAAGCAAGAATTGTCTTTTTTTCTTGTTTTTGTATCCCTAACACTGAACACAGTGCCTAGTGCATGGCAGGTGCTTAATAAATGTTTCTACCTATCCATCCATCCATCTATCCATCCATCCATCTATCCATCCATCCATCTATCCATCCATCCATCTATTCAGTCAGCCAGCCAGCCAGCCATTTACCTGTTTATCTATCTATCTATCTATCTATCTATCTATCTATCTATCTATCTATCTGTCTGTCTGTCTGTCTGTCTGTCTGTCTGTCTGTCTGTCTGTCTGTCTGTCTGTCTGTCTATCCGTCTATATGTCTGTCTGTCTGTCTGTTTGCCTGCCTGTCTATCTATCTATCCATCATGTTGACTATCCTGGTCCTTACCACCTGAAGGTCAGGTATGTTACATTTCACCCCTCTCCTAGGAACCCTAAAGTGGGTTGGGAGCATCCAGGCTCTCTGCAAATGACTCCAGCTCCCACCTATGGTATTTCCTCAAATGTAGGAAGTGGTCCCCTGCACTTCAATTTCATTTAGCCACTTAAGAGTCAGATCAGCTTTTACAAAGGAATGTTTACAGTCAAATGGAAAAAGCACAAGTGTACAAATTTATTCTCCAACTCATGGAGCTTTATCTTCCTCCCACTTTGGACCACCTCAGTCTCTGAGGAGGGGAAAGGGATTAGATTCATAGTTTAATTCAGTTCCTAGAGAGCATAGTCCTAAATTCCAACCTTTCTTGGGCTAAAATCTCAGGCATCCTGTATTTTGCAGGCTTCCCTGATAAGCAGTTTGTCTGCAACATCCAGTCTGGAATCCTGGCTCCAGGGTCACAATAGCTCAGATTCTTGGATTTGCAAGAGAATCATTGAAGGCAGCTGAGACCAAAAAGAACAATTTAAACAGAGACACAAGACCCATTTCTTGGAGCTAGAGTAAAAAGGAAAGAAGAAGGTATCCCTCTCCTGGTTCAGTTCATGGTGCCCTTGCTGTGAGAAAGCTGTGATCGTCACCCTCTGGACACAGCTAGAAAGAGTACGCAGGGGAAAAATGGCAGCTGTCTCAATTTGGCCAGCTTTAAAGCCTGTTCCAGCTAAGTTACCAATCAAAGGAGACTATTCACACCCAAGTGGTAGGCGACCTCAGGGAAACAGGGTACCTCCATGTTAGATGATCTGGGCATGTACAAGCAAGCCTCCTTCCATATAGATAATTCATGACTGATTGGACACTAGGTTGCCTCTACAGGCTTCTTGAGAAGACCATTTTCCTTTCCTAGGTAATATGGATCAAAGGTTCTTGAAACTTTTCTGGATTCAAAATCCCTCATCTATGAAATGAGGAGGTAGATTTTTAAGAATGCTTTCATCTCTTATAGATCATAGCATTTGGAGCTAGAAAGGACCTCAGTTAATTAATCAATCAATAAACATTTATTAAGCAGCTACTATGTGTCAAACAAGGGCAGCGTTGGGTAGAACACTGGACCCGAAGTCAAGGAGACTCATCTTTCTGAATTCAAATCTGGCCTCAGATACTCACTAGCTGTGTCAACTGGAACAAGTCACTTCACCCTGTTTGCCTCAGTTTCCTCATCTGTAACTGTAGCTGGACAAGGAAATGGTGAACCACTCCAGTATCTTTGTCAAGAAAATCCAAATGGGGTCATGAAAAGTTGGACATGACTCAAAAAATGACTTAACAACAGCAAATGTTTCACATACTGTGCTACATGCTGGACTTCAAAGGTCATCAAATCAAATCTCTCATTTCACAGACAAGGAAAATGAGATCCAGACAGGTTAAGTGACTTGTCCAAAGGTACACAGCTAGTAAGTAACAGAGCCAGGATGTAAGCCCAGGTTTTTCTCGTTCCCAGTGCAGTATTCTTTCCACTAAGTTTTATAATGAAAGCTGAATTTAAACTCAGTGAACCCCTGAGCAACAATTACCTTTACCATAAATCAGAATTTAATACATTGAATAAAATAAAAGAAATTTGCTCATTTTGAGACTTTTTCCAGAATACGTTCCTTTTATTTTGTTCTTCCGGAGCCCAAGGAAATGCCAACATGCTGGCTAGCCTCCCTGACGCTGCTCAAAAGAGCAGGGGGTTGTCAGGAATGGGTGGGGAGGGTAGCCCTTCCAGCTAGGGGACCACACAGTTCCCACAGCCATGAAGCCTTTGGTAAAAAGCAAAATGAGACACAAGAAGTGGTCCCATTCTCCATGGTCTAGTGAGGGATATGCGGGCTTTGAGGCGAGGTATGCCAAAGATCCCTTCTCTTTTCAGTCATGAAACTCTGCTTAAGAAACCTGAAAAGTTTGCAGCAAATGTATCTCCATCTGCAAATACAGGGAAAGCTCAATTAACTGGTATGCTTGGGGGAATTCTGAATAATGGAATTTTCTGGTTAACTTCCAAAACATTTTTGGTATCAATCATTATTGCTAGGGATGAACTCCCTGGGAGGGGGAAGGAGGAGCAATTCAGGGAGAAATATAAACAACGTAAAAACAAAAAATAGCAATAAAATTTCATTTTTAAAAAATTCTTATTGGTCAAAATCTTTCTCAAGTGTCTAAGACTACTTTTCTGCCTTAGAGGCAATGATTGTATATTCCTTTCTTAACCAAAGCTCCTGTGGCATCTTAAGGTCTCAATATAAACTGGAATTTTCACTGTCCAATCTGTGAATGGAGTTGGAGAAGGTGTAAGGCAAACCTAGGACAGACTCTGGAAGTTGGTTATATGAACCAATCATTCTACCTCTTCAGAGTCAGGGGGAGGCCTGGCAATACGAGTGTACAAACTACATATCAAATAGTAATCATCAAAATTCTTTAGCATTGGTTAAAAAAATAGGGCAACTAGGTGGCACAGGAGATAGATCACTGGAGTTGGAGTCAGACATTTACTAGCTGTGTGACCCTGAACAATTAACTCTGTTTGCCTCAGTTTCCTCATCTGGAAAATGAGCTGGACAAGGAAATGGCAAACTACTCCAGTACCTTTGCCAAAAAAAAAAACCCAAATGTGGTCCCAGAGAGTTGGACACAACTGAAATGACTGACAACAACAAATAGAGAGGTCAATTAGTGGAACAGATTAGGTCCACGATGCACAGAATTGGATGAATACAGAAGCCTAGTGTTTGATAAACCCAAAGACTCCAGCTACTGGCACAAAACTATTTGTCAAAGTCAGGGAAGAAAAAAAATGCGAGTAAACTGGTCACAAGAGCTCCAGGGATTGGAGTATTTCTAATTGTCAAAATATGACTACCCTTTCCAAATTCACAGCAATTAAGGGCACCTCAGAGGACAATGGGAAGATTCAGGTAGGGTGATTGTAGCTAATTATCAACACCAGTTGTGTACAGTAGCATAATAAAAAGTATTAAGAATATTTGAAAAGGGGGGTGGGCTGGTCATGCAGACAGCGAGGAAGTATGGGATAGGGCTAAGAAACCTGGATTTTGGACCTGGAGCTAAATCCCAGCTCTTATTAGCTATGTTATGTTGGGCACCTTTCTGGGTCTTGGTTCCCTCATCTATAAAATGATGGGGGTTGAACAGATGACCTGCAAGGTCTCTCACAGTCATAAATCTTTGTTCCGAAGGTCAAGTCTAATACCCTCATTTTATAGATAGAAAATCGAGACCCTGAAAAGTTAAGTGATTGGCTCAAGGTCATAGAGGTAGTAAATAGCAGTTGGGGTTTGAATCCAGGGCAGAGAGTTTGCAGAAAGTTATGGACTCCCCCTTGGACTATAAGCCACTTGAATACAGGGACTTCTGTTTTGCCTTTCTTCATACCCTCAGAACTTAGCACAGTGCCTACCATGGAGTAAACACTTAATACATGCTTATTAACTGGTCTTATTATTATTATTGACTGGTTTTATTAAACCCTCATATTTATGAAGCACTTTATGTTTTACAAATCCTAAGAACCTAGTGAGACAAGTGGGACAGGTATTATCTCCATTTTATATATCCAGAAATTTGATGCACAGAGAAATAAAGGATTTGTCCAAGGTTAAGTTTCAAGGATGCTGGACACAAACTGAGGCACCCTGACTAAAATCACAGCTCTCTCCTTTTCTTCACACCTCCATGTTCCGCTGTGTCCTATTATCCAAGTAACAGCTTCCTCCTCATTCCCTCCTCCCTCATCCTCTCACTTTCTCTTTTCTCCCTTCTTTTCTCCTTCTCCCTACTGTCCTTCCCTTCTTTATGCCCTTCTCAGCTTCCTTTCCTTCCTCTTTCTTTTTCCCTCTTCCTCTCCTTCCTTTTTCCCCTCCCCTCCTCCTCCTCTGATTGTCTCTTCTTCTTCTCCCTTTTCTCTACTCTCCCCTCCCCTTTCTTCTCATCCTCTCTCCTTTCTCCTTTCTTCTCCCCTCTCTTTCTACCCCTTCCTTTCTGTTAGGCCCCCCCTTTTTCTTTTCCCCTATCCTTTCCTCTCCTCTTCTCAGGAAGGGAGTAAAAATCCACTGAAACCAATTAAATTAATTCCATGATTCCAGCTTCTAAATGAGGGAAACAGTGGGGGCTGGGAAAACTCCAATCCAGCCAGACCACCACCTGAGCTCCAAAGCCAAGCCAATGTGAAACTTTATGGAGAAATAAAAATGGTGATGTCCCATTAAAATATATAGGCCCAGCCGTGTGAGTGCACACGTGTCAGATATATGTTGTATGTGTGTGTTTCCACTGTTCCATGCAGAACCAGCCTGAAATGCTCTTGAGTCTGGGGACTAGCTAGACGGCTAGGAATCCAGGTCCTGAAAGAGATGCAGTTCAATGCAATTCAAGATAAATTAATGAAGTACCAGCTACAAGTTGGAGGCTGTGGACAATATAAGAGGATTGTGAGCTAGGATTTAGGCTTGGAAATCATCTGGGTTCTTTATTTTACAAATGGGAAACTGAAGCCCAGAGTTGAAATATCCACCCAAGGTCACAGAGGCAGTAACAACAGCTAATATTTATATGGCGTCTAAATGTTTTCAAAGCACTTTCTCTCATCCCATGAGGCTGTGCGATACAGTGTTAAGTACAGAATGAGTTCTGGATCTGGTGACACTGGGACCAAGTTCAAATCCTGACATTGCTATATACTATCACTGTGATTTCAGATAAGCTACCTTTCTTTTCTTGGCCTTATCTATAAAAGGACAGCATTAAACTAAATTACCTTTAACATCCCTTCTGGGTCTGAACTGATGACTCTTAGGACCAGCTGGTGAAACTGGTGCCATTCTTATCTGCTTTAAATTTTTTTTTCCAGTTGCTTGTAAAAACAATTTTTAACACTTGTTTTTTAAAATTTTTGAGTTGGAAATTCTCTCCCTCATCATTCTCCTCCCCACCGTGCCCTGAGATGGTAAGCAACTTGATATATGTTATACATGTGCAGTCTTGCAAAACATATTTCCATATTAGTCATATTGTGAAAGAAAACATAGACCAAAAACAAAACCAAAAACCAAAAATAAATAAAGAAAAGTAAAAAAGGTTTCCTTCGATCTGCATTCAGACTCCATCTGTTTTTTCTCTAGAGGTGGACAGCATTTTTCATCATGAGTCCTTCAGAGTTGTCTTGGATCATTGTATTGCTGAGAATAGCTTGGTCACTCACAGCTGATTATCATATAATATTGCTAGTACTGCGTATACAATGTTCTCCTGGTTCTGCTGAAGTTCGCGTAAGTTGTAAGGAAGTAAGTATAATGGTTGATGTAAGTCTTTCCAGGTTTTTCTAAAGCATCCTACTCATTATTTTCTATGGCACAATAGTATGCCATCACAATCACACGCCGCAACTTGTTTAATCATTCCCCAATTAATGGACATCCCCTCAATTTCTAATTCTTTGTTATCACAAGAGCTGCTGTAAATATTTTTGTGCAAATAGGCCCTTTTCCTTTTTTATTTGTATTTTTTACCTCTTTTAGATACAGACTTAGTAGTGATATTGCTGGGTCAAAAAGTATGCACAGTTTTATAGCCCTTTGGGCATATTTCCAAATTACTCTCCAGAATGGTTGGATCAGTTCACAACTCCACCAACAGTGTGCTAATGTCCCAATTTCCCTACATCCCCTTCAACATTTATCATTTTCCTTTTCTGTCATATTAGCCCATCTAATAGGTATGAGGTGATACCCCAGAGTTTTTTAAATTTGCATTTCTCTCATCAATAGTGATTTATAGCATTTATTTCATATGACAATAGATAACTTTGAATATTTCATCTAAAAACTGCTTGTTCATACCCTTTGACCATTTATCAATTGGGGAATGATTCTTACTAGTTTAACTCCATTCTCTATATATTTGAGAAATATCTCAGAGACACTTGATATAAAAATTTTTGCCCTAGCTTTCTGCTTTCCTTCTAATCTTAGCTGCATTGCTTTTGTTTGTGTAAAAGCTTCTTAATTTAATATAACCAAAATTACCCATTTTATATCACATAATGCTCTCTGTCCCATTTGGTCATCAGTTCTTCCTTTATCCGTAGATCTGACAGGTCCCCTAGATGGTCCCCTAATTTGCCCATTTTGTACCCATTTTGCCCTTATCTTGGTATATGGTGTGAACTAGATCTAGACCTAATTTCTGCCAAACTGTTTTCCAGTGTTCCCAGCAGGGTTTTTTTTTTTTCAAACAGAGTCCTTGTCCCAAAAGCTTGGATCTTTGGATTTATAAAACACCAGATTACTATGGTCATTTAGTACTGGGTATTATTATGTACCAAATCTATTCCACTGATCCACCACTCTATTTCTTAGCCAATAACATATTGTTTTGATGATTGCCACTTTATAATATAGTTAGAGATCTGGTACAGCTAGGTCACCTTCCTTCACTTTCTCCATTAATTCCCTTAATATTCTTTACCTTTTGTTTTTCCAGATGAATTTTGTTATTATTTTTTCTAGCTCCATAAAATAATTTTTGGAAGTCTGATTGTCATGGCACTGAATAAATGAATTAGTTTATTGGCTCAGCCTATTTATGAGCAATTGATATTTTTCCAGTTGTTTAGATCTGACTTTATTTGTGTGAAAAGTATTTTGTAATTGTGTTCATATACTTCCTGAGTTGTTTCAGCAAGTAAAGTCCCAAGTATTTTCTATTGTCTACTGTTATTTTAAATGGAGTCTCTCTATCTCTTGCTGCTAGACTTTGTTAGTAATATATAGAAATGGTGATGATTTATGTGGGTTTATTTTATATCCTGCAACTTTTCTAAAGTTTTTAATTATTTCAACTAGTGTTTTGGTTGATTCTCTAAGTGTATCATCTGCAAAGAGTAATAATTTTGTTTCCTCGTTGCCTATTCTAATTCCTTCAATTTCTTTTTCTTCTTTTATTGCTACACCTAACATTTTTCATACAATATTGAATAACAGTGGTGAAAAAGGGCATCTTTGCTTCACCTCTGATCTTATTGGGAAGGTTTCTAGCTTGTCCTCATTACAGATAATGCTTGTGGATGGTTTTCAAGGGTGGGGAATTTACAGCCTCAAGACTGAGTGTGGCCTTCTAGGTCCTCAAGTGCAGCCCTTTGACTGAATCCAAACTTCAATAAGGGGATTTATTCTGTAAAACTTGGATTCAGTCAAAAGTCCACACTTGAGGACCTAGAAGGCCACCTATGGCCTCAAGGCCACACATTCCCCAGCCCTGGTTTAGATAAATACTATTTATCATTTTAAGGAAAGCTCCATTTATTCCTATGCTCTCTAGTATTTTTAATAGGAATGGGTGTTGTATTTTGTGAAGGGCTTTTTCTGTATCTATTGAGATAATCATATGATTTCTGTTGCTTTTGTTATTGAAGTAGTCAATTATGCTGATAGTTTTCCTAATATTGAACTAACCCTGCATTCCTAGTATAAATCCTACCTGGTCATAGTGATATATTGCTGTAAACTCTTTGTTATTATTTTATTTAAATTTTTAACATCGATATTCATTAGGGAAATTGATCTGTAGTTTTCTTTCTCTGTTTTCACTCTTCCTTCTTTAGGTATCAGCACCATATTTGTGGCAGAAAAAGGAATTTGGTAGGACTCTTCTTTGCCTATTTTTCCAAATAGTTTATATAATACTAAAATTAATTGTTCTTTAAATGTTTGGTAGAATTCACTTGTGAATCCATCTGGCCTTGGGGATTTTTTCTTAGGAAGCTCATTGATGGCTTATTCAATTTCTTTTTTTTTTTATTTAAGTAAACTATTTCCTCTTCTGTTAATCCGGACAATTTATATTTTTGCAAATATTCCTCTATTTCACTTAGATTGCCAGATTTATTGGCATACAGTTGGGCAAAATGGCTCCTAATTATTGTTTTAATTTCTTCTTCATTTGTGGTAAATTCACCCTTTTCATTTTTGATACTGGTAATTTGGTTTTCTTTTTTTGTAATCACACTAACCAATGGTTTATTTTATTAGTTTTTTTCATAAAACTAGCTCCTAGTTTTATTTATTAATTCAATGTTTTTATTACTTTCAATTTTATTAATCTCTCCTTTGATCTTGAGGATTTCCAATTTGCTGTTTAATTGGGATTTTTAATTTGTTTTTTTCTAGTTTTTTTAGTTGCATGCCCAATTCATTCACCTGTTCTTTCTCTATTTTATTGATGTAAGCATTTAGAGATATAAAATTTCCCATAAGTATGTCTTTGGCTCAATCCTATAAATTTTGTCATGTTGTCTCATTGTTGTCATTCTCTTTAATGAAATTTTGATTGTTTCTATGATTTATTCTTTGACCCACTCATTCTTTAGAATTAGATTAGTTTTCATTTAGCTTTTAATCTATCTTTCTATGGTCCTTTATTGAATGTAATTTTTATTGCATTATGATCTAAAAAGGTTGTATTTGATATTTCTGCTTTCTTGTATTTGGTTGTGAGGTTTTTATGTCCTAATACATGGTCAGTTTTTTTTATAGGTATCATATACTACTGAGGAAAAAAAAAGTATATTCTTTTCTATTCCCATTCAGTTTTCTCCAGAAGACTATCATATCTAACTTTTCTAAAATTCTATTCACCTCCTTAACTTCTTTCTTTATTTTTTGTTTTTAGATTTATCTAGTTCCGAGAGGACAAAGTTGAGGTCCTCCACTTGTATGGTTTTATAGTCTATTTCCTCCTACAACT
The DNA here is from genome assembly GCA_028646595.1 of Phalanger gymnotis. Taxonomy (NCBI): domain Eukaryota; kingdom Metazoa; phylum Chordata; class Mammalia; order Diprotodontia; family Phalangeridae; genus Phalanger; species Phalanger gymnotis. The sequence continues at coordinate 117,676,679 of CM053624.1, read as the reverse complement.
CATTTAACTTCTTTAAAAATCTGGATTCCATAGCAAATTCTGTATTCTTTTAGTAAAATACTTTTAGAAAAATGTAGTTTCCCTGCTTATCTCTTTTAATTAGATCTATCTTTGCTTTTGTGTAAGCTCATGATTGTTACCCCTGCCTTTTTTCTTTTTTCTTTGAGACAATTGAGGTTAAGTGATTTGCCCAGGGACACAAAACTAGTAAGTGTCCAAGGCCAGATTTGAACTCAGATCCTCCTGACCCCATGGCTGCTGCTCTATCCACTGTGTCACCTAGCTGCCCCACCCCTGCTTTTTCTTTTTTTGCTTCTACTAAAGCATAATGGATTCTGCTCCATCCCCTTACCTTTACTCTGTGTGGATCTCTCTGCTTCAGATGTGTTTCTTATAAACAACATATTGTAGTATTTCTGGTTTTTAATCTACTCTGCTATCCACTTCTGTTTTATGGGTGAGTTCATCCCATTAACATTTGCTATTGTGACTACTGTGTATTTCCCTCCATCTTATCTCCCCAGACCCCACTGTTTGTCCTTCTCTCTCTCCTTTTGCTTTGTCCCTCCTCAAAAATATTTTGCTTCTGACCACCACCTACCCCAATCCAGCCTCTCTTCTATCATTTCCCTCTACCCTTTTTAAAATCCCTCTCCCCTCCTATAGGGAGGTACCCTTATACCTATAGGGTAAGATAGATTTCTATACCCAATTGAGTGTGTATGTTATTCCCTCTTTGAACCAATTCTGATTAGAATAATGTTCAAGTTGCCTGTCACCTCCCTACCCCCCATCTTCCCCTCCATTGTAATAGTCCTTTTGCACCTCTTTTATGGATAATTTATCCCATTCTACCTCACTTCTGCCTTCTCCCAATGCATCCCTCTTTCTTTTTTTTTTTTTGGATATTATCCCATCAAAGTCAAGTCATACCCATGCCTTCTATGTATACTCCTTCTAATTGTCTCAATAGTGCTAAAATTCTTGAGTTATAAGTTTCATTTTCCCATGTGTGAATGTAAACAGTTTAACCTTATTGAGTCCCTCATGTTTTCTCTTTCCTGTTTACCTTCTTATGCTTCTCTTGAGTCTTGTTTTTGAAAATCAAATTTTCTATTCAACTCTGATTTTTTCATCAGGAATGCTTGAAAATACTCTATTTTATTAACTATCCATTTTTCTCACTGAAGGATTATATTGAGTTTCACTGGGTAGGTGATTCTTACTTGTAATCCTACCTGCTTTGCTCTGAAATATCACATTCCAATACCTCCAATCCTTTAATGTAGAAGCTGCTAAATCTTGTGTAATCCTGACTGTGGCTCCACAATATTTGAATTATTTCTTTCTGGCCACTTGCAGTATTTTTTTCCTTGACCTGAGAGCTCTGGAATTTGGCTATAATATTCCTGGGAGTTTTCACTTTGGGATCTCTTTCAGGAAGTGATCAGTATATCATTTCAATTTCTATTTTTTTTTCCTCTGGCTCTAGAATATCAGGACGGCTTTCTTTGATAATTTCTTGAAATATGATGTCTAGACTCTTTTTTTATCATGGCTTTCTGGTAGTCCAATAATTCTTAAATTATCTTCCTAGGATCTATTTTCCAGGCCAGTTGTTTTTTCAATGAGGTATTTCACAGTTTCTTCTATTTTTTTTTTTAATTTTTTAAATTTTGTTTTATTGTTTCTTAATGTATCATGGAGTCATTGTGCCCAATTCTAAATTTTAAGGAACTATTTTCTTCAGTGAGCTTTTGTATCTTCTTTTTCATTTTGCCAATTCTACTTTTTAAGGAATAGTTTTCTTCAGTGATTTTTTTTTTTGCCAAGCTGTTGACTCTTTTTTCAAGATTTACTCTCATTTCCTTTCCCAATTTTTCTTCTACCTCACTTATTTGATTTTTAAAATCCCTTTTCAGCTCTTTTAGGAGTTCTCTTTGGACTTGACACAAATTCACTTTTTTTATTTGAGTCTTCACATGTAGCTACTTTGACATTGTTGTCCTTTTTTGAGTTTGTGTTTTGCTCTTCTCTGTCAGTATTGTAACTTTCTATGGTCAGATTCTTCTTTTGTTTTTTGCTCATTTTCCTGGCCTATTTCTTGACTTTTAATTTTAAATTAAAGTTGATCTCTCCTCCTGTGGTGGAGGAGGCAATCTCCCATGCTTCTGGTTTTTCATTCTGCTGTTTTCAGAGCTGATTCTGGGTACCTGTAAGTTTTCATTTCTTCCAAGGTAATATGATCTAAGGAGAGGTGTGGTCATTGCGTTCTCAGCCCGTGCTCAATTTGTAATCAACTATAAACACCCTTTTCTGCCCTAGACCTGTGACCAGGATCCCTGCTCCCCTGCACCCCCACACTCTAGTATGCTAGTGCTCCTCCTTACCCTGAGACTGTGAACAGTTTGGGTAGTGCAACAGAGTCTTGCACCCAGTGCCAGCAAAGTGTCCCCTGTAATCTCCTTCTGACAACCTGTCCAGCCCTCTTATCATCTGTGGGCTGAGAGCTCCAGGAGTCGTTGCTGCTGATTCAGTTGCCCCCAAGTCCTGCTGCTGGCTTGCCTGGCCAACCTGCACTGAACTGCTCTCTACTCTCACCTCAACGAGACAACCTTTCCGTTTGACCATCTAAGTTGTCTTGGGCTAGACTATTTTTTCACCTCAACTTCTTGTTGGTTCTGCCACTCCAGAATTCATTTGGGGGTATTATTTTAAAGTTGTTTGGAGGAGAAATTGGGAGAGCTCAGGGAGTTCCTAATTTATTCTGCCATCTTATCTTTGCCTTCCTAGGCAACTTTGAAAGATGAGGAAACTGAGGCTCAGAGAGATTAGATTACTTGCCCAAGGTTACATAGCCATTAAGTGTCACAGACTAGGTTCTAAACCAATTCCTCCTGATGCTGAGTCCAGCATGATTTCTACTATAACCATCCTACCTAAATAACTTTCCTTGGTCAAAATAAGGAGAATGGAAGTGAAGGAATTAGTACTGATTTCTTATATGTCTGAGAGACTTGGATTTTTTTTTACAGGTCTACTTCCTTACTCAGAGAGAGTAATGCAATACACACCAAAGGGACTGAGCAAAAAGGAATTATTACAAAGGGATAAAGGGGTATGAGAGTGTGTACCCCTGCTAATTCCAGCTGGGGTGTTGATGGTCTAGTTTTGTAAAATATACCAACCACAATAATGGCAGTTAACATTTACATGTATATCTACATACACATATACATACATGTATATAAACAACACATGTACATACTATATGTACATATGTGATATGCGTGCACATGTCATATAAGTATGTATATTACGTAAGGTAAAATGTCCATATAGTATGTAAATTTATTATGTAAATTATGCAAACACTATACAATATTATGTAAATATCTGTAAAATGAGGGATTTGGTCTAGATGGCCTCTGAGATCCTTTTTGGTTTAAGTTCCTTGTTCTATGAAATATGAAATTATATTACCAAATTAAAATATTTTAATTTAAAATTTTAAAATTAAAATACATTATCAAAAGGACTTATTACATGTAGCCAATTTTAGTATAAAATATACTTAATTTAGGGCAGCTAGGTGGCTCAGTGGATAGAGCACCGGGCCTGGAATCAAGAAGACCTGAGTTCAAATTCAGCCTCAGACATTTACTAGCTGTGTGACCCTGGGCGCATCACTTAACCCTGTTTACCTCAGTGTCCTCATCTGTAAAATGAGTTAGTGAAGGAAATGGCAAACCACCCCAGTATCTTTGCTAAGAAAACCCCAAATAGGGTCACAAAGAGTCAGACAGCTGAAATGACTAAACAACAACAACAAAGCTCTCCCTTATGGGAGGTATACCAACTTAGTTTTAAAATGTAATATTATCTGTATTTTATTGTATTTTGTTAAATATTTTCTATTTGAATTTCTATTTGAATCTGGTTCAGGCCAACTCGGGAGTTGTGGAGCACTTTAGCTAGGGTGGCATGTTCGATGCTTCTGCTTTACACAACTCTTTTAAGACTGTGAATTGAAGGGAAATGCAGACCTACATTGGAAGAGGGATTTTTTTCACTGGAAGTTCCTACGTTAGTGAAATCTTAGGTCCTACCACAATACCTACAGTCCTTTCCTAAAATGATCGTTGTGAAGCTAAAACAGAACAAGCTAACTAAGGAATCTGGCCAGCTTTAAATCTGTTATAAAACTGTCAATTATTAATATTACTAAGTACGTGCACACAATAACAGCCAGTATTTATCCAGCCATCTCAGGATTTACAAAGCACTTCAGGTGGCTTTGGTGGCATAGTGGGTAGAGCGCCAGACACGAAATCAGGACAACATGAATTCAAGTCCAGCCTCAGACACTTACTAGCTGTGTGACCCTGGGCAAGTCACTTAACCCTGTTTGCCTAAGTGTCCTCATCTGGAAAATGAGCTAGGGAAGGAAATGGCAAACCGCTCCAGTATCTCTGCCAAGAAAACTCCAAATGGGTCATGAAGAGTTAGCCACAATTGAAACCAACTGAACAACAACAAATTAGGCATATTGTGTCATTTACCCCTCACAACAACCCTGTGAACATGTGCTATTATTATTCCTATTACACAGGTAGGGAAACAAAAGCTGACAAAGTTTAGGTGACTTGCCCAGGGTCACATAGTTATGAACTGAAGCAGGATTAAAACTCAGGTCTTCCTGACTTGAGTCCAGCCCTCCAAACACTACACAAGCAGTCCTCAAACTTTTTGGTCTCAGGATACCTTCACACTTAAAGATTACTGAGGACCCCAAAGAGCTTTCGTTTATGTGGGTGATAGCTGTGAACATTTACTGTATTAGAAATCCAAATGCCTTAATATTGTTATGAAAACAGTTTTGTCCTGAAAGGATTTTAAGGACCCTTGAGGGTCCTGAAACTGCACTTTGAGAACCATTGAATTACACCATTTAGTTACTATGTCTACATCTATATATACACCCACACACATAAATATATATGTATATACACAGTGATTCACATTTCCATTAATGTGTTTTGAAGAAATCAAGTAAACCTTTCTAATCATGAGAGTTGAAGGGGAGATATTTTAAAAATTTTATTCCTAAACTTTAGTCAACTTGAGTTGACTAAAATGTTGTATTATTTTGATGTTTTCTAAATCTGTTTATTAGAAACAGACAATTATGAAATAACAATCTCTCTCTCTCCGGCTGAGAGATAATTGATGCCTGCCATTCCTATTTCTGATGGATGACTATTTTGATTTTTTTAATAATCCTTCCTTTTGTGGAAGAAAATATAAAGTAAACGAACATCGAAAACCACATCAGATCCCATAAAACCAGAGTGGCGCCATTGGTGCCCCAGTGGTAAAGGGTCTGTCAGATTTCTCGTTGTTGTAATCCTGATTTTCAGGGGGTTATAAGTCTTATCCCCTTAGGGAATTACAACTGCTTAGCTCTAATACCAAGTCCCAACCGTGTAGCAGAGAATTTTTCTCTCAGAATAGGAAAAAAAACCCACCCAACAAGTAAATGACAAACCCTCTCTGTCATTCTTAGACGACTTCTCTTAGACTGCCAGGACGAGGCAGGCATGGGGAATAGGGGTGTGTGTGTGTGTGTGTGTGTGTGTGTGTGTGTGTGAAGGGGGAAGAGTAGGGGAGGATATTGGCATTTGTCCCCAATGCATTTTTTTGAAGTTAGAAATCGTCAGACCATTCATTTATAATGGCTTGTTTTATTTTAAAAGCCAAAACTGCTAAACAACTTGGTAATTTCCACTGTCGATTTATAACTGCTTGAGTGTTTGCCAGATGCAGTCAGTCAGACACCCACCCACCTCAAGGGGACAGAATTGTGTTTTTCCCCCTCAGAAATCTTTAGCTTCCAGTCTCAATTTCTAGACTTTGTGTGTGTGTGTGTGTGTGTGTGTGTGTGTGTGTGTGTGTGTGTGTGTCTTGGGGGGAGACACATGGGGACAAAAAGGGGGAATCCAAGTTAGAGGCTAGGCAGCACCTTCAAGGAAGAAATGAAGGGCTCAGAGAGGAGTCTGTTCTTAGAATTTTCCATGGTCAAGGAGACAGGGAGAGCATGGAAAACTGACCTCCACAGAGAATCCAAAAACCTCATTTGAACCAATAGATTCCACCTCCTTCCCCATCAAACCTCTTCTCTCAGCTGTTGGCACAAAACAAAATTGAATACAAGTAATCTGTTATTCAGGACAGTTGGTTGTAGAACACTGGATATGTTGCATCACTTCCTTGGGTCTCAGTTTCCTCACTAGTAAACTAAGGAGGAGCTTTCTGAGGTCTATCATTCTAATTACCATTATAGGGGACAACCAAAGTAGGTCAACAATTGTTCAAGTCGCATGAAACACAGGGAGGAAAAATGACTTACAGGGTCATAGTATATTAGATTTAGAGCTGGAAGGGACCTTAACGGCTATTGAACGTACCCCTCTCATTTTACAACTGACGAAACAGAGGCATAAAGGGCCTCAGTGACTTGCCCTGAGTCACACAACTAGTCAATGTCTAAGGAGGGAGATCTAAACCCAAGGCTTCCTGAATACAAGTCCAAAACTTGATACACCATGCCACACTACCTTGTCAATTCAATGGTTAGTGTTAACCATTATTAAAATGTTCTGGTTATTAGAGAATTATGATGGATTATTAATTTTCAAAGGCCGAGAAAATAATGAAATAGAGGAAAATCTTCTGATTCGTGAATTCAAAATCTCTGGCCTTCAACTGACTGATGGAGCCACACCCCTGCCTCTCTGGCTGCTGTTGCCTCTGTCTGGAGACTTCTCTGAGGCTGGGTACAATTTGCTTGTTAAAGGAGGGTGAGTTGTAGATCTGAAAGAAAAATGTTCAAGTCCATTAGCACCTCATTGAGGCCATTCTCACTAACGAAATCAGGAAAATTGGAAGAGTATTGGAAAGGGAAGAACTTTGGAGAGAAACCAGAAAGCTGCTATCTGAAGCATTTTCTTCCTTTGAGAAAGACAGAATTAATCTATTATGATAAATACAAAAAAGTCACATTTAGCGCTTTATGTATCAAAAATCCCTACTCCAATACATATCACTGTGTAGAGGTAAGCCTGGGTTCCTGGCAGAATAAAAACTCTAGTTGGTCCTCCTAAGTTAGAAAGATTTCATGCATGGGTTTGGAGACAGATTGCTTGTCCCAGGATGTGCCAAGGAAGGAAGAAAGGAAGGAAGGGAAAGGGGAAGG
>CM053624.1:117553461-117668924 GCA_028646595.1 Phalanger gymnotis | reverse complement strand
GAAAGAAAGAAAGAAAGAAAGAAAGAAAGAAAGAAAGAAAGAAAGAAAGGATGGAAGGAGGGAGGGAGGAAGGAAGGAAGGAAGGAAGGAAGGAAGGAAGGAAGGAAGGAAGGAAGGAAGGAAGGAAGGAAGGAAGGAAGGAAGGAAGGAAGGAAGGAAAGGCATCCTATACATTCATTACTGAAATGATAATGACCATAGAATCAAAGGAGCAGAGAATCATAGATTTAGATCTGAAAGAGAGCTTTGAGGTCACTGAGCCCATTTCTCTCTCCTGTTTTTTTCAGAAGATAATTTAGGATGTTCCAGGAAACTAGGGCTCTTGTTCAGAGCATGCTCATTGTATTGTTGAAATATGGAAATGGCAATCAACAGGACACAAGATGCAAGCGATGATAAACTCTTTTTTATTTTCCTTTGCTTTCTTAGTCAAAACCACACCAAGTCATAAAGGCAGGAAGCGGAAGAGAGGATCACCTGTTTCCCACTGTGGTTAGTGCAAACTCTATGCATTATGCCACTCTAAAGAGATAGAACTGAGAGACCATTTGTTATTAGATCATATGAAGAATGACTATCCAGGACCCAGGTTTCTCGACAGTGATCCAGGATTGGAGTAAAGAAGAAGGTGACTCTGGACAGTTAATGCTTAAAAAAAAAAAAAAGATCTGAGTCTACCCCTACCAGCGCTCGCATATACGCCCTCGCACATCTATTGTGCTGCCCAACCGTTCGCAGACAGGCTGGCCCCGTGGTGTGAACCAGTTTGGGAACAAATACATCCAACAGACCAAGCCTTTTACCCTGAAACACAATATCAACCTGTACCCACTTACAAATTATACCTTTGGTACAAAAGAGCCCCTTTATGAAAAGGACAGTTGTGTTGCAACTCGATTTCAGCAGATGAGGGAAGAATTTGACAAGGTTGGAATGAGGCAGATTGTATGTAGAAGGTGTTCTCGCTGTGCATGAGCTCCGCTTACCCCATGTGTTTCTTCTACAACTGGGAAGAACTTTTTTCAAACTACCTGGTGGTGAACATAACCCAGGAGAACATGAAGTAGAAGGACTAAAACGTTGAATGACAGAGATACTAGGACATCAAGACGGAGTTCTGCAAGATCGGGTCGCTGATGACTGTATTGGTAACTGGTGGAGACCAAATTTTGAACCCCCACAGTAGCCATATATTCCAGCACATATTACAAAGCCAAAAGAGCACAAAAAACTCTTTTTGGTTCTGCTTTAAGAAAAAAAGCCTTGTTTGCAGTCCCCCAAAATTACAAACTGGTAGCTGCACCATTGTTTGAATTATATGACAACGCACCCGGATACGGCCTTATCATTTCCAGCCTTCCTCAGCTTTTGAGCAGGTTCAATTTTATTTACGACTGAATTGCTGAGCCTTGGAAGAGTAAAAGAAGCCTCTGTGAGCGCAGCTAGACAATGTGGAAGGATAACCAGAATAGGAAGTTTCTTTTTGTTCCCTCTGCTCTCCTTATCTTTCCCCAAATTGTCTCCTACTTTATATTGTTTGCGTAGTAAAGTGAATCTGAAGAACTGTCCTAGATAGTGGTATAAACAATAAACGTGAGCTCCGTGAAAAAGCAAAGACTGTTTCGTGCCTTTCCTTGTATCCCTAGCCCTTAGCCCAGTGCCTGGAGCATAGTAGGTGCTTAATAAATGCTTGGTGACTATTAGAGATAGTCATGCAGAGGCCAGGTCTCCGACAGTACTATGAGGCTTCTTCTGGAGTTCGAATGACATCCCTTCCTCAGACTGGACAGCCAAGGAGACCAGCCTCCCTTCCTGCACCACACGTGATCCTCCCCTCCCCCTCCCCCCAGCCCCCTTTCCTCAAGGACCAAGAGGGAATCAGAGCTCTCGGTAACTTCTCTCCAGGTCCCACTTCTGGAAATCACTCTAACTTATTTACATTGTTTCTTGAGCTTCCTGCGCCTGAATCATAGGGAGCTCTGGGTGGTCTGAGGGAAACCACGAGAGCAGTTTTACAGCTAGGGGTGCCATTAAGGGGGAAGGTGTGAAAGGGGGAGAGGGCAAGGAGAGAAGGATGTGGGGAGCCAGGGAGAAATGAAGACGAGTTCTAGCTCTACCCTTGACAACTTGGAATGACTTGGACGAGTCATTCCCACACTCACCTCCAGGCCTCTCATCTCTAAAATGAGAGGTTCGGATCGAGATGACTTAGGGACCTTCGTGGCCCTTATGTTCCAAACTTCTAAGAGTCTATGCTTTTCACTACTGTGCAATGATCAACCACGATTGACTTAGCTCTTCTCAGTAATACAATGATCCGAGACAATTTCAAAATACTCATGATGGGAAATGCTATCCATATCCAGGGAAAGGACTATGGAGTCTGAACGCACATTGAAACGTACTATTTTCACTTGTTTTCTTTTGTGTGTGTATGTTTTTTTCCTTTTACAAACTAACTTTTTTTTGTAAACTGTTTCTTCCTTCACAACATGACTAATATGAAAATAGGTTTTACAAGATTGCAGAATATAATCTCTATCAAATTGCTTACCATCTCAGAGAAGAGGGAGGGAGAAAGTTTGGAACTCAAAATGTTACAAGAAATGAATGTTAAAAATTGTCTTTACATGTAATTGGACAAAATAAAATATTTTTAAAAATTAAAAAGACAAAAACCAAATCAAAACAAGAGTCCGTACTTTTCTAATGGGACTGGTTTCCCCAAGGATAGAAAATGGAGCCTGTTTCTAAGCAGGTGTGTTCCTAGGCTAAGCAAATAAATTAAAAGTTCAAATCACTGACTCACATATAAAGACAATTAGGGTTGGGTGTGATCTAAGGTCCTGCTGAACAGAATCCGAGTTCAAACCCTGACTCTGCTCCTTATTAACCAAATGATGTTGGGTAAGTCATTTAACTACATAGACCTCAGTTTCCTCATTTGCAAAATGAAGGGGATGGTATCAATGACTTCTAAGTTCCCTTCCTATTTTAATTCTATGAACGTTCTCTATGGTCAGACTTCAATAAGAGCTGACCCAGTTCTAGATTTCTACTGGGCTTGTTGATAACACAACATAGTGTCAAAAACCTCATAGGAAACACCAAAGGGGGCTTTTAGGGTCCAAAAAAAACCTGATACATGAACTCAATGAGAACTTTAAAAGATGGCTTGTAGGGGCGGCTGGGTGGCGCACTGGATAGAGCACTGTCCCTGGTTGGAGTCATGACGACCTGAGTTCAAATCCAGCCTCGGACATTTACTAGTGGGCAAGTCACTTAACCTTGACTTCTCCACCCCTCCAAAAAGAGAGCTGGTCAGTCAGCATCTAGAAAGGAAGACAGCCAGCACAAAGAGCTAGCTAGCATGGCTTTCACAAGAACACAACACAAATTTGTTGGGTGCCGGCAGTATATGTGATGGGGAGGAAGAGGTTGTGATAGTGAAGGTGGAGAGATGAAGAGAGAAGAGAGGGAAACAAAGAACATCAGGGCACAGGCAGTGCTGGACAATGGAGGTATTGCCATATTGCATTGAATGTATATATGGATAAACCATATGAAGCAGATTCAAGGTTTCATATAGAGTTCCCATTTTCTGACCCTATCTATGTGTATGTAATTGTTCATATCTGTTTATGATTTCTGGCACACAATTTTTTAAAAAGATTAAAAAGAAAAAGAAGAAACATCAGTGGATTTTAGACCCTCAAAAAAAGGTTAAGTCATGTCCTTTTTGACAAGGTTATCAGACTTAGAGATCATGTGTCTGACTCTTTGTGATTCCATTTGGGGTTTTCTTGGCAAAGATCCTAGAGTGGTTTGCCATTTTCCTTCTCCAGCTTATTTTACAGATCAAAAACTGAGGCAAACAGGGTTAATTGACTTGCCCAGGGTCACACAAGTAATATCTGAGGCCCATTTGAACTCAGGTCTTCCTGAGTTCAGGCCTGGTGCTCTATCCACTGCACCATCTACCTGCCCAAAGAGTAGTCATTAATGGGTAAAGATCAACTTTGAAGGATCTGGTCATGGGCTGATTCTATTAAATATTCTTATCAATGAATTGGATGAAGGCATAAAATGCATAAATGTCACAAAGCTAAGAGGAATAGCAAACACATTAAATGACTATCAGGATTCAAAAAGATCTTGATGGCCTAGATAGTAGGTAAACTATGAGCAAACTATGGCTTATAAGCCAAATCTGGCCTGCCACGTATTTTCGTACAGCTAAGTGAGCTATGAATGATTTTTATTTTCCTTGTATTTTAAGATGTAAAAATCATTCTTAGCCCATGAGCCATAGTTTGCCCATGTCTGGCCCTAGAACAATAGCAACAATATAATTAAAAATGAAATTTAATGGTGATAAATGTAAAGTGCCACAGTTGGGTTCAAAAAATCAAGTGTATGGGATGGGGACATAAGGCTAAGAATTCATATGAAAAATAACTGAAGATTTTAGCAAACTATAAGTTTAATATGAATCGACTGTGTGGCATGGCAGCCAAAAAAAAAAAGATAATGCCATCTTAGGCTATATTAAGGGAAGTACAGTCTGGAACAAGGGATGTAGAGTACATCTAGAGTACAAGCACACAAGAGTGTTAGTTTCTGGTCACCTCATTTTAGGAAGAGAACTGACAAACTACAGTGTCCAGAAGAGGGCAGTCAGGATGATTGACTGTCAGAAGTTCAGATGAAGATATTTAGTCTGAAAAGACTTCAGGGAAAAATGATAGCTGTCATGAGAAAGAAGAGTTAGATATGTTCTCTTTGACCACAGAGGGCAGAGCCATAAACAATTGGTCGGAATTTGGAGGGAAGTAGATTTTGGGCTGATATAGGGAGGAATCTTCCTAATAATTAGCACTGTCTTTAAGTGGGATGCATTGTCTTGGAAGGGCTGTTAAATGATTACCACCAACACCAGTAGAGGTCTTCAATCAAAATCTAAAGGTTGACTTGTTAGCTGTGAAGAGGGGATTCCTGTTCAGGGTAGAAGGACCTCCAAGCTCCTCCTAATTCTGAAATCCTGTCACTTCTGTGATCAAGACAGTACAGTTCAATCTATGGAGAAAGAAGGAACTACAGAAATCAATCATTCCAATCCCCTCGTTTTACAAATGAGGAAACTGGACCAGAGAGGTCTGTAGCCTGTACATAGCTTCCGTGGAGGAATTGGAAAGATACACAACCTCTTGAAACCAGTATCTCCAATATCTCTTTGACAGTCTTTCATTCAGAAGATTCTTTGAAAAGGGAAGGCATTTTATCCAGGAGGAGCCTATATCATCCAAGAGTGAGTGCTTAAGATAAAGACAATTTCCCAGGTCAAGAAAACAGCTACCCAAATTGATGGCACAATATTCTTTTGTCATATAGACATACATACACAGTACACACATATACATATACACACATGTACCTCATGTATATGCACATATGTGTGTATACATGTAAAAATAGCTAACACATATAGCACTTACTGTGTGCCAGGCACTGTGCTAAACACTTTCCAAGTATTATCTCATTTTATCCTCACAACTCTGGGAGGCAGGTGCTATTATCTCCCTTTACAGGTGAGGAAACTAAGGCAAGAGGTTAAATGACTTGCCCAGGATCACACGGCTAATGTCCAAGAGTAGATTTGAACTCAGGTGTTCCACATTCCAGGCAGTATTCTATCTACTGAGCCACATAATACATGCACCCTCCATATACACATACATGTGTATATACATATATATGTGTGTGTATACCCTACATATATATGTAAATATAGTTATATGCGTGATTCCTCCCACCCTCCTATTTATCCCTTATTTCTTTCCTTTCTTGATAAAGGATGAAGAACTCAGATTCCCAAAGCTCGTTTTTGTTCACCACCTAGAAGTGGGGCATTAAAAACTGAAAAAAAGTAGAAAATTTGAGTGGGCACAGTACGCACCTTTAGCATCTTGGGGCAACAACAAAAATCTCGATCCATTCTTCCAACTCTTAACATTCTTTGTGGTCATCTGAGCCAACCTTCCAACTGCCGCAGGAATTCTCTTGACATCATCACCAGAGGATGGTCAACCAGACTCTGCTTTAATAAGGACAGGGCTTGGAACTGTGATTTTATTTGGTACAGGGAACTTCCAGGTGAGGAAACTCCCTCTACCAATGCGGGTCAGCACCTTCTCCACGACTTACAATCTTGAGTCTTTGCTTTAATACTTCCAGTAATGATCAGCTGGAGAAGGAAATAGCAAACCACTCCAGTATCTGCTCCAAGAAAACCCCAAATGGAGTCACAAAGAGTTGGACATGCCTGAAAAAATGACTGAACAAAAACTGACATGATCACTACTTTGACACAGACTATGCCGCCACTGCTAAAAAGCTCTAATTTTTACAAAAATCTTCTCCCTTGAGCTATGATCTGCCTTTTTTCAGTTCCAAACAAGATCAGTCATTTTTCAATTGTGTAATGTCATTTGGAGTTTTCTTGGCAAGGATGCTGGATTAGGTTGCTCTTTCCTTCTCCAGCTCATTTGACAGATGAGCAAACTGAGGCAAACAGGGGTAAGTGACTTGTCTAGGGCCACACAGCAAATGCCTGAGGCCAGATTTGAATTCAGGAAGATCAGTCTTCCTGACTCCAGACTTGGCACTCTATCCACTGAGCCCCCTAGCTACCCCCAAACAAGATGCTGCTATTTTCCAATTCAAGATACAAATCCCCAACCAAGTACTTTCCCTTCTTGCCTTCATCTCTACAACTGCCTTCCTTGGAAGCAAAGACAAGACTGGGTGCCAGGCATGTGGGCTCGATCCCGATTCCAAAAAGCTACCCAGAGGAAGTTGTGGTGTCCGCAAAAGCAAGTTAAGTATGGCGGGTGTAGCTATTGCCTAAGGCCTCCCCTTGCTTGGCTAAAGCTCTGGTTGACTAAACATGAACCAGACATGATGATGGTATCCATGCTGATCTCAGTTTGCCTTTTCTAAGGCATGTTGAGGAGTCCAAGGGTCCACATGAACAGATTATGGGAAGGAAATAAATGCTCCAGGGATTTAGCTGGACCCTGTCCCTTAAACTGAATTTGCAAGAAATGGAAAGCAACAATTGGCAGGACTGGCCGATGGACAAGATCATCAGTAAATGCTTTTCCAGTGTCACATGCCAGGTTTTAAAGCATCTTACTTGAGCTTGGCACCTACAATCTTATCTTAGTACCAGTGTGGGTCACCAAATTTGTACGTGCCTCGTCGGTTCAGCTGAGCTGGGTAATCAAGGGCTTGTCACTTGCCTGTTATTCTCTGGGGCCTATATCTTCTGCTTTTTGAAAAGATAAAGAGATGAGAGGGAGAGAACAGCACCCAGAGAGAGTACCTGGAACTAACACCCTCAACATGCCTCCAGTGCCCACCATAGCAGCTTTTCATTCTCATGACCAACTTGTGTCTGACCTTGCTTTGCATCCTAGAAGTCCCGAAAAGTAGTGGGGCAAGGAAGAGATGACTCAACGTTCATTCACTTCATAGCCAGGGAAACTGGCACCGGCTACCTTGGCTCCCAGACTAGCACATCTGGACCATTCTGATGATGACAATGTTGCTTAACGGGAAAACATAGGCAACTAACTCCACTCACAACTAGTCTGTCTTAGACCTGATCCATGGAAGTATACTTTCTTGTCTTCTGGGGGAGTATGGATATTCCTCCCCAAACCATCCTTATTATATCCCTTCTAAAGAAGCCATAGGTAACATAGAGAAGAGCTGATGTACTCTGGTATCTGAGAAATTACAATGGACGAAAAGTAGCTGCAGTGTGATCTGAGAGTCGGCCTTTGGGCTTTTCTTCTAGGTGTCAAAAATATGTCCAGGGAAACCAGGTGCCCCCAACAGCTGTCTACAGATTAAGTCAATGTTACCTATCAGCTCATTCTTCACTCCTGAAAGTCATTTGAGAGATGAAATGGAAAAGTTGGCATAAAAAAGAAGCTTTAAAAAGTGAACCATTTAACTATAATTAGTTTCATATATCTTAAATTCCTGTTTTATGTAAATTTTATGAACATTTATGTATTCAACGGATATACAATGGGCGTAAAGATGCCATGTTTTCTTCTCCATCCCATACCTTTGTGAGGGAGGAAACTCAATCTACTTTGTTCTGGTCTGAAATCTAAGTTCTACTCCTCTCCTCATAGAAGTATGCCAAATATACTGGACAAAGTGCTGGGTCTGGAGTCATTAAGACCTGAGTTCAAATTTGGCCTCAGACACTAGCTGTGTGACCCTGGGCAAGTCACTGAACCTCTGCCTGACTTTTCTCAGCTGTAAAATGAAGATAATAATAGCACCGATCTTCTGGGGTTGTTTTAAGGATCAAATGAGAGATTTTAAAAATTGCTTTGCAAACCTTAAAATGCATATAAATGCTAGCTTATATCACCATCATCACCATCACCATCATTCATTTTTACCTCAATGTAAAAAAAAAGGAAATGAAGCTTCCAAATTCAGCTTTAGGGTTTTCACTGAACTGATCAGAACTCTACTGATATCATAAAATATTTTATTATAAGATTTAGAGTTGATGGGGACCCTCAGAAATAAATTTTCTAATAAAACTTCCTTATTTTATGGTAGAGGAAGAAGAGAGATTATGTGACTTGTTGAAGGTTATGCAGCTAATAAGTATTAGAACTGGGATTAGTATCCATGGGTCCACCCCCTTTAAATTCAGTGCTCTCTCTATAACATCCCATCACCTCCCAATTTTTGTCTTTCTTAAGAAAAAAAAGACTGTGGAGAAAATTTATAATGCGAATACTTTATTATCAATGAGTGACTGGTATTAGCTTTTTGTCTGGGTATTAATAATATTTCAAAAACCATACACCAAACCCAGGTTTTTTTTACCTAGTTCTGCTGTATCATTTTTTTTTTAAAATCTGTATTGAAAGAATTATATATAAGCCAAAGTGCGTTTTCATTTCTTTGTCCATATACACATTGCACCATACATAAATAATTACATTGTAAAATGACTCCATCATTACAAGTATAATATATATTTCCATATAATATATAAAACTTTATATTAAATCTAGGTAGATGATATTTGGGGTAGTCTGTGGGATTTTTGTTTTTTTTTTCTCTGTCTCCCTCTCAGGGGCTCTTCCTTGTCTTAGCTTTTCCTGCCAATTGGAGGCCAATTGTTATCTGTTGTTGCTGAGTAAAATCTCAAGCCAACAAGGGCAAGAGGTGATGAACTGTCTGGAGTAGCAGGGCCCCCAGCCCTTGGCAAAACTGATCCGCACGCTGTTGGGATCATAGGGACCGTCAGCGTAATCCAGTTCTGTGGCGTGCTGCTGTAGGAGGCAAGACTTCTCGAAATCAAACACTTTGATGGAGTACCCTGGCATCACCTTGCGCACAATTAGAGTCCGACAGCTGGGAATGTCCAGTGTTGGGGAGTTGACAAAGATGGGGTGCTCACCCCGGTTATACGCCCACACGCCATCAGGCTCCTTGCTCAGGAAGATTCCATAGCCAATCTTATTCCGGGTCCTCCTGACTGTCTCGCTCCTGTGCTCGAGGTTGAGCTGTCCAAGGCAGAAGCCATTTCCTTGAGGTAGGTCATAGAAGATGCTGACGGACTGTTCATACACCGTATAGAGGCGGCCCACTCGGGTCCGATGCTCCCAGTAAGCAACATTACACCAATGGCTCTGCTTCATGGTGTCAGGAGACATGCTGGCATCTGTGAAGACAAAATAAATAAATAAACTCACTCACGGACTGGGAATATTTGGAGGGAAATCAACCCATCTAGTCTTTTTTTTGGTGTGTATATTATAAGGTCTCTCTACCACCTACGCACATGCCCCCAAGGATACAAGGAAATATAACACAGCTGAGCACAAGAGTGCTAGGCTGGTATAAGTTACAAGGACTATTGTTCCAACCTAACTTTAGAGGCTTCTTTTCACAGTTTCTGTGGTCCTTTTGAAGGACTAATATTAAAGGTAAAAGGTTTATTTGGACTATAGAGGATGGTCCTATGATGCTGTAGCTGACATAGACACTAGTCCCCATCTGCAGGGATATCCAGCCATGAAGACATCACAGTCTGCTTTCCAGGGGGCTAGTAAGGACCAGTCTACCTGAGGTTTATATACCACATCCCCTCTGTGGGACTCAGTTTCCTTACTGGAAAATGAAGGTGCTAGACCAGACAATCTCTAAGGTCCCTTCCAAGTTAAAGAATTTTTTCTGTGTACTTACTATCTAATAGATGATCCCAACTTAATGGTGACTAGTCTCCAAAAAGGCAGTTCTCCTTCCCAGCCTGACTCTTTAAGACACAATTCAAAGCAGGCAGCCAGGCACGCAGTCACTCTCTTTATCCCTGTTGCCCCCCGCCCCTGCCTCCACTCCCCCCACTAGGGACAGTTCACTATTAACAGACTCTCATTTTTTTTGTATCTAGTTTGCATTTAATAAGTGCGGTGAAGATACAGCACCCCCCCCATTAAAATGGAAACTCCTTGAGGGCAGGAATTATTTAATTGATGCTTTTGTACCCCCAGTGCTTTGCACAAGTGCTTGGTGATAATATTTGTTGAATTGAATTGAAATAAGCTGACTCTTGGAGAAAGTCAGATCCATTTTCCCAAAGCAGGTTAGGAACTTGGGCATATCATTAGCTAACAGAGGCATTCCTTGATTCTGACGACTGGGGAGAGCTATTTAGCATCCTATACAAGTCCTAGGAAATTGCCCCTTCCAAAAGATCTCACGTCCTAACTCACTGCAGTCACGAGAACTCAGGTTAGCTAACAGCGTGTAGCCCTATAACTTTAAGGGGCAGAAGTTTAAGTGAAGAGACTTTGTCTCTGCTCTCTAGGAGACACGGGAGAATCAATTTTCCAAAAATACAGTACATCTGACAGTATGTATTGAAGTGTAACTTTAATTCTGAGCAGGAAAAAGATATTGTTAAAATAAATGTGTGGAACTATATAAATGTGTCACCCTAAAAAAATGACCTAGGAAGTTTCATTAAATCTTCTCCTTTCTTTCCTGCACATTCAATGCATAGCTGTTTAAACATAACATTAATTCACTTATAAGCATACTCTGTCCAAATCTCTTATGGGGTACTGTGCATGAACATAAGACAAGGCAAGGTATACCTATTAAGGAGCTTTCACTCTAACACTCTAAAATAAAAAATGACAGATAATATAAGACAGTGCAGTCTTATTTTTGTGATAGACTGTGGATGTTAGAACAGTTTCAGAGGGGAAGAAACATCAGTTAGCTTAGAGTGGCATGTCCATGGAAGGCCTCATTATGGATGAAGTGACAATTGACGGTGTAGAGCATCACCACCTTTAAGGGCTAAAAGGAGCAGGAAAAGCATTTTGTATAAAAGTTTCTCAACTACTAAAGGATTTAAAACATTGCCTCAGCCATAGCTGAACATTCGGATGTCTGAAAGGATCAAGAACAGAACTTTGGTTTCATAAAAACTTTTTCTAAAACACACACACGTGTGTGTGTATGTATGTATGTGTGTGTGTGTGTGTGTATGTATGAAGAAATGGTTTTAAGATGGGATCCAAGCTTTAGAAAGAAAATGAACTGTGATAGACATTTTTATATATGTATGTATGTATATTATATACACACAGACTTAAATCACCTTGTTAAGGATATAGGGAGATGCCTCATTTCTACGTAAACAGTTTAATGGTTTAAAGGAATAGGGAAAGACCTTTTATTTGTTAAAAACCGGAAAAAAATGTGAGTATGAAGAAGCAGTTTCAATAATGCAAAATAAAATGTTGGATCATGTGAAGAACCTAAGAGTTTTACAGAATTATGGTCATTTGTCTCATCTGCATAGAATTATTTTACAACTTAAGAGGGTAAAACTTTTTGAAAATGAGATGTTATAAAATCGATGAAGAATAGTTTTTCAAAGTTCTGTTGATTTTGCTGGGAAAATTGGGTGAGTTGTTTTGTTACCATTTAAGTGAAAGGTAAGTCACTGAATGCCAGGTGACTGATTTATGCCAATGAATAGTCTAGAAGACAGAAGGCTGAGAAACTGAAGTTTAGAGGTTAAAGAACCTGGCCAGAGAAGCAGAGACTCAACAGGCGGTGAAGAGACCAGAAACGGGAAGTCAGCTTGAGAGAAGGATTCAACTAGGTGATTACTGATTGGTTGGAAAAGACTCCACCTCACTGAACAAGAGCTTCGGTACCAGCTGGTCTTCAGCATCCACAGGAGCCTAGGTATCTGAAGTTTCTCAGAAGTATCTGTTGCCTGTTTTCTGCTCCCTACACACACACACACACACACACACACACACACACACACACACACCTAATGGAAAAGAGGGAAAATCACTTTTTGTAACTGCTGTATGGGAAAAGTTTCTGAGATTTAAGTGGCTGTTCTCAGAATCCTGATAAGTAAAGAGCGGGCTAAGCTTATTTGCCCTGCTCCAGCCAATCTGAACTATTTTGCTGCAATTTGATCGGACAGGACCACATCCTGGTAAGTGAAATGCTGGTGACAGTCGGGCTGTATCGGCCAGAGACAGCCTGCCTACCAGATGAGCTCTGCAGTGTTCTGGCTTCAAGGGAACTATTATCCAAATCTAAAGGCCTTTTTACAAAAGATTGTAAATTAAAGAGAGCTTGTAAATTCTGAAGAGAAGAAGGGAGAGAAGGAAAGGAAATTTGCCTAGCTGGAGAACAGGGAGGACCAGAAGACAAGCAGGAAGCAGAGGAAACAGCTTTGCATGTCTATGTATGACATCAAAACCTAAAGCCCAGAATTCTGAGTTATACTGAGAACATAGCTGTTCCCTCCTTAGCTTCACTCTCCCCCAACAGATGACCCAAGATGCAGTGGGAGACCCTGGCCCTTTTAGGCTAAGGCCTTTTCATGTACTCACTTAAGAGTGAGGTAATGCCCATTCAGTGAATAGGCTCATCCTTCCCCCATCATGACTCTCACCTTAGGATTTATGCTCTCACCTGAAGTTCCCTCTGCCTAGAGTTTTAAACTCAGTACAACTTTACTGCCCAGTTTTCAAACATTATTCCTTATGAGAAGGACATGTTTGCAAAAAGTAATCCCGTTATGAGTAAGCTCTGCCAGAAGAAATAGGAGTCTTGGGCTTCACAGGATCCCAGAAGACAGGACAGGGCAGGACTCAAGAGATGTCCTCCTCGTTAGTCGTCTGATCAATATTTCTTCTTCCCAGCAGGATTCAGCCCTCCCTCACTCAAATCCACGTCAACTGCAAGTCATGTCATCATTTCCCTGGTGCCATGGTCCTCTTCAAAAATGAAGCACAAACACAACAACCACCCTCCACAGATATTGAACGTATTGGTAAGTGAATGTGACCCAGGTTTATAGATGGATTGTGATTTTTCATGCACTTGATTTAATATAAATACCTAAGATACTCTTATTTTTTGGTTATGTTTAAAATTTGGAAGTATCATTAATGCAAGTTGCTGGTTTGTGTGTAAATGGAAACACATCAGAAGGGGCTCAAAAGCTAAAGTCATGAGTTAGAATGAATACATATGTGAAGGAGTATCTCTGTCAACAGGGTTTAGCCCTAGAACTCTAAAGAGAATTTGAATGTGACAGCATGGTGTTTTTCTGGGAACTTGGACCAGCCAGTATAAAAGCAGGCTGGATTAGGCATACTAACCCAAATAGTAAATAGGTGCCATGTGAAGAGTCTGAGGTGCCACAGTGGATTACAGACACCTTTTTCCTGGTGTCAGATATGCTTTAAAGGAATGAAGAGAATTTGAATATGTAGGGGATCTGGGGAAGACATTCCCAATACACTCAGGCATGTGGGCAGGAGTACAAGATGATGAAAAGCATCCCTCAGAACAGCCACTTTGGGATCGCACCCCAAACCTGCCATCAAGAACTTCTTTGCTTTGGGTGCCCTGTGAAGCCAGGTCATGGCTCAAACAAATACATGTGTTCTCAGGTTCACTATTTGCCAAAACAGTCAAGACCATTATCTTCACGTGGAATGAGAGCTCTAGGTGGAGTGAACCTGGCACAACAGCTGGGGGTGGGGTGGAGAATTTGGTGCGGCCAACAAAAGAAGGGAAGAGATTTAATGGATGCAGCAAGATAAAAATCTGCTCCTTAAATCATTCAGTTTCTCTGGTCCATATGCTGTCCACCAGCTTTCAAGTCCGTGCCTGGCCAGGGATTGATTACATTTCTATTGTCAACTCTAATCATTCTCTGAATAAAGGCGGGTAAGCTTAGTTCAAACAGTCTTTATTGCCTGTCATGAATGATACATGTGAAATCCAAACACATTCAAGTTTAAATTTCAGGGAACAGCAGGGACCTGGGCTCAGTCAATATTTTCATATACTGACCTCTCGTAAGCAAAGGATTGGGTTTTAAGGTGACAAAATCACTACCCTTCACAAAAGAAATACAAACAGGGCCTTCGTTAATGAAAGTGCTAACTGTCCATCCCTAGCTTGAAAACAAAAAATTAGGACAAGTTTAGAACGCCAATGACTAATATTCCTTGTTGGCTGACCCTAAAAAAACGCTCCAACCCTAGCCATCACCAAGAAGAACGCATTATTTGTGCACGTTGTTGTACAAAAGAGGATTATACCGGTAGAGGCCTTGACTGCTGAGAAGTTACACTGTAATGTGGATCTCCCAACCTCCCAAGCCTGAAGTCCAGATGGAAAGAGATTTCTGCTCTATTTTGGCTGAAATGACCTCTATTTAGTCAGATGAGTTGCAAGTCCTTTTCAAGGAAAGAAACCCTAAGGGTGGGTGGGTGTTGAACCAACTTTTAAACCCTGCACCAAAGTGTTTGGGGGTGTGGGAGAACAGGAAGTAATCACCCCCTAACCTTCCTTCCTCCTTCTGCCCTCCCAATGAGGCCTCCCTACCAAGGGACTTGGTCCCGAATCACACAGACTAGTTTTCTGCTCCCTAACCACAAATACATACACAAACACAGGTATCAGTCCTCTTTAGGAGGGAGGAAATAAACATTCATATGGTACCTACTGCGTGCCAGGATCTGTGCTAAACACTTTTACAAATATTATCTCATTTGAACCTCTTGTGATAATCCTGGGAGGTACATGCTATTATCCCCATTTTACAGCCAAGGAATGGATGCAAGCAGAAGTTAAGTGCCTTGCCCAGGATAATACGACTAGTAAGTGTCTAAAGTTGGATTTGAATTCAGCTCTTCCTGGTTCTAGGCCAAGTGATCTATCCACTATGCCACCAGCTACTTCTTTGCCAGAAGATGTTCAAGCAGAGGGCGATTTTCTGCTCTGGGTCTCTCGACACGTAATGGAATTATTTGTTGACAAAACCACAAAATCAGCTTCTGTAGGTGCCCATGATTAAATGAACAACCAACACAATTAAATGAACAACCAAAAACCTAACAGGGAAAAGGCTCCCAAAGACTTCACTCATTATCCAACGAGGGAGTCGGTTCCTCTTTTCTCCTCTGTAGGGCCCAACCCTGCCTTTCCCCTCCTCCGCACAAAATATGCCTAACATTCTTGTGCTGGCCAGGCGTCCCGAAGTTACAAAGACTCCACGAGGGAGCTTGGCATCTGAGTGAAGCTTGTGCTCGGCCTGGCATTAAGGTCCCTGACAACAGATCACCAGACTCTGTCCTGTTGACCTCCATGCCTTCATGCCATCAAGTCTGATTAACTCACCCACCGGGTGATGCCATTATTTTGCTTCAGAGACTCTATTGCCGGATTTAAACCTCCGGCTGACAGCTCCCAAGGCTTTTCTTTCTCAAATGGCGCTGGAGGGGAAAGGGGCCCCCCTTCCTCTTCTCCTCCTCCATTATGGAAGGGCTTAACTGAGCTACACTGTGGGAGGGTTTAAAAAGAGCTTGTACAGTTGCAGCTCCTGTTAAAAGTTGGGGTAATTAGACTGGGAGAATACTATGCCAAGACCAAATGTGTGGGTGGCTGAGGAACACCCCAACCTCAAGCCCCAGACTCTGGAAGACCGAGTAGTTATTGTTTCCGGTCAGGACCAACCACATGGCACCCACACTAGAAACCTTACCGAGCTGGGGAAGTGTCTCGCGTCTCTTCATATTCATCTGCTGGGGGCTGGAGGGAGGAAGGGGGTTGAGAAAGGATATCCCTACGATCAACATCGTCAGGGATCCCTGTGCCATAGCAAGCCATCTATGGTTCAATCTCTAGTTCAATAAGTAAGTATTGTGGTAAGAGCTTGGAGGTATAAAAAAAAAAATATGAGATCAGAGGCAAGAAAGCAGTCTCTCCATAGTTACATAGAAGCTTACAAATCTGAGTGGAAAGGGAGGTAATGGTAACAACTGATATTTTAAAGCTTTTGTAGGTGATGTAAAAATAAAGGATATCAATATAAAATATTTTTTTAAAAAAAGATTTCTCCCTCTAAAAAAAGAAAAGCTTTACAGATATGATCTTAGTTGAACCTTGCTCACAACAACCCTGTAAAGTTATTCTGCAGGTATGTGCATTCCCATTTTACAGATGAATAAACTGAAGTACATAAAAGTTAAAGTGACGAGCTCATGGTCACGCACAGCTGTCAGTAGCAAGAGGTAAGTGTCAGATGAGTGAAAGCTGGTCAGAAGGTAACGGTTCCTTTGGACCTTGAGGGTTTGTGTGTGAAATAAGACTTTATGGATCACAGATTCACAGTTCTGGAGCTGGAAGAGTCCTGAGAGGCCATCTAATCCAATCCTCTCATTTTACAGATTTTACAGTAACAGAGGCCGAAAGATATCCTGGATTGGTAGCACAGGCAGGATTTGAACCCAGGTCCGGATATCCAAGACTAGAGTCCAGCTTCCCCATCCGGCACCCTTTCTCCTTAAGGATACTACCTCTTAGAGCTGGATTGAAGGAGGCAGCATGGAATGGTGGAAAGGGTCTAGAGGTGGGGGTCAAGAGATCTAGCTCAATGATTCGATCATTCCAGATTTAATCAAGTTAAGCATTTATTAAGCCCTAACTATATGCCAGGCACAGTGCTAAGTGCTGGAATATATATACAAGGAGAAAACAAGGTAGTCCCTGCCCTCAAGGAGTTTACATTCTAATGGGAGAAGACCCCCCCCCCCCCCCCCCCCCCCCGTATAAAAGAAAGAGGGGATGGGAGGAGAAGGCACTCAAGCTGGGGCATAGTGGAGAAAGAAGTGTGAAGAGTCAGGAGTAGAACTTGAAGAGGAACGAGAGGGAGCACGAGATGGCTAGCTGGGCCCGCCCTTAAAATGGAAACTCCAGGAGGAAGTGACCAATCAGAGATCCAAGGTCAGAAAGGGCCTCTGAGGCCCCACATTCCAACCCCACCCTTTTATTGATGAAGAAGGTAAGGTCCGGGCCACTGCTCATGGTCACCACTAGTGGCCCCTTTCCAAAGATAATATCCCGTTCACTGGGGGTCTTCCTGACTCCAAGTTCACTGTCCTAGCCACTCTACTGTGTGTCTCTCTGATGCTATAACCTCTAGTCTCATTTCTACCCCAAAGGCCATGGGTCTGAAACCATCATAGCCTCATTGAGCTCTCCTCAAAGGCAGCGAGGTGGAGGGGTAGATAGAGCACTAGATCTGAAGTCAGGAAGATTCATTTTCATGAGTTCAAATCTCAGACACTTCCTAGCTGTATGACCCCAGGCAAGTCACGTAAATCTGTCTGCCTCAGTTTCCTCATCTATAAAATGAGCTGGAGAAGGAAATGGTAAACCATTCTAGTATCTTTGCCCAAGAAAACCCCAAATGGGGTCGCAAAAAGCTGAACAACAACAGCAAGATGAGAAATGGAGATCATGAGCTGGTACTGAAGATTCTGAGGGGGCTGCCCCATTTACAATTCAGCACTGCTTCCTTGGCCAGCAACTGGGCCTGGAGGATGGATGCTTATTGGAGACACAAAGAAAGCATGGTTAGCTGGTTCTATCCCTTCCCTCCTGAAGTCCTACACAGGATGTGGTGATACTTGCTTCAAGAGAAGAAACCTTGGAGGAAGCATGCCTGTGAGGCAGGGACCCTGTAATGAAACACTGGACTTTTAAGGCACCATAATCTTTAAGTTTCCTAGATAGGCCCAAAGAGAAATGTAGTGACTTATCCAAGATCACCTAGCTCAAAAGTAACAATGGCTAGCCCCAAACCCATGAACTCTGTGCTTTTTGTCTGTGGACAGGCCAGCGGGTAGATGCTGAGAAAGGGCTGACTGCCAACGATCTTTGTCCCTAAGTGGCTGCCCAGTTGCCCTTCTTATGGGACCAGCCATCAATCTAATTAGGAACTAGCTACTTAACAGCAAATAAATCCCACAGAGTCAGACTTGAGCGAGCAACATCAAAGGTGACCAGATTCTGACCGAAAACTCCCAGTCACCAGATGCTGACCACAGTCTGGCCATTTCCCTATCTAGTTCTGAATCCTGGGTCGTCTCCTAAGATCCAAATTTCCCCATTTTTATTAAGAACTGCCATCCTTCCAGTTCCTGAGATTTCCAGTGTTGGAAATTAAGTCATTCTCAGCTCTTCACTCTCCCTCACCCCTCCCTCTTATATCCAAGCAATTACCAAGTCTTATGGATTTTATCCCCAAATATCTCTTTGGTCATCCTAGTTCAGGCCCTGATTATCTCTCACCTGGACTCATTAGGTCCATGTCTCCTTCTGGGTCCAAGTGGTCTTCCTTCCTCATGCCCAGCCCTTTACCAATCCATTATCCTTATAGCAGCCAAGGTGACATCCACAGAATAGACCTGTGTTTCTCCCCTGCTCTAAGGCTCTGAAGGCTCACTGTGGCCTCCAAGATAAAATACAATCTCCTCCCGTGTCTGGCATTTAAAGCTCTCCCAATCCATCTCCAGTGTACCTTTCCAGGCTTATTACACATGATTCTCCCTCACAGACTATATCCCAGACAAACTGGCCTTCTCTACTCTCTTTTCTTTGGACTGGACACCTTGCTTCCTTTTTTGTGTCTCTCTTACTCTGGCTGTCTTCCATGCCTAAAATGTCCTCTTTACCTTCATCTCTTAGAATCCCAACCTTCCTTCGAAATTTAGCTCAAACGGCACCTCTTACATGTGGCTTTATTCAATACTTTCAGCTGCTGTCTCCTCTACCCCAACCCAAATTACCTTATATCTACTATGGATAGGTTCTGTATGAATTTATGTATATTTGGTGTTGGTGTGCAGCTGTTCAGTTACATCCAACTCTTCCTGATCCCATTTGGGGTTTTTCTTGGCAAAGATACTGGAGTGGTTTGCCATTTCCTTCTGTAGCTCTTTTTACATTTGAGGACACTGAGGCAAATAGGCTTATATGAATTGCCCACGGTCATGCTGCTAGTAAGAGTCTGAGGCCAGCTCTGAACTCAGAGAGATGAGTTTCTGACTCCCGGCCTGGCACTCTATCCACTGAGCCACCTAGCTGCCCCTAAGCACAGTACTGAAGTACCTTAAGCAGGTACTTAATAATCATTGCTTTTTCATTGCCTCACTGACCAATCACCATAAATCAGGAAGGGACCTTAGCTACCATCAAACTAACTGCTCTGTTTTACAGATGGTAAATAAAACTGAGAATGCAACAGGCAAAGTGACTTTTCTAAGGTCACAGACAGACAATCAGCAGAGCCAAGGCACTTGACTTCACCTACATGCTCTCTTCCCAGTAGATCATGCTTAGTCTTTTTTCTTCCTCTCATGGAAGTAGTGCCCACCAAGGAATGCTGACTTTTGAGGCCAGAAATGAAGATTCTATCTTCCCATGACTCAAGTGATTTTTAATGGAAGAAAATCTTCTTTAGCATTACTAGGAAAGGGTCTGGAGAGAGACCAAGGGAATAGGGATAAGGGAAACAACAAACAGCTTATCTGCTACTTGAGAAAGGATTGGGAGTAGTGGAGCAGAGGCAGGGGGTGGGGTGGGGTGGGGTGGGGTAGGGAGGGGTGTAGAGAAGGGCAATAAAAGAATGGCTGTCTTGGATTTGGGGAATATTAGAGTTCTATGAAGAATTGTCATGGCTGTGCCATGACAGGCAGGATACAGACAGGGGTGGAAAGGCAGAGTAACACCAGACGGAGGTGGAAGAGAATCTCGGACAGCCATCAAAGTCCATATTCCCATTCATTCAGTGTCTACTATCCAATACCCTGGAACCCAATGGCAATAGAGAAATTTGGTAGGTTACAATGGGAGAAAAAAAGTGACTCTAGAATCAAAGAGATTTGAGTTCAAATCCTGCTTTCGGATTCTCAAGTGACTCCCTGATTCTCAGTTGAGTGAGGCAGATTAGACAGATGGCTTCTGAGGCCCCATTGAGCTCTAGATGTATGGGTCCTGTGACCGACCCTGATTTGCCTCAGCCTCCATGACTACAATCAGAACCATATGACTAAGAAAGTCTACAAAAACTCCAAGGGGCCCTGGAGATGATTAAGTTCGCCCCTTCTATTTTACAACTGAAGAAACTGAAGCCCAAATTGGGGAATGACTAGTCCAGTCATACTGCATGGAACACAGCACAAACCTCCTGACTCTTAGGTCGGAGATTTCATTAACATACCTCTCCCTGCCTCTCAAGTTGGTGGTGGCTGAGATGATGTTGAAGGCCCTACTCCAGGTTAAAATTCAAGGAAACTGGTGATATTTTGAACTTCAAGGAGAGAAGGGGGAAGTAAAGTCTTTCCCCCTACTAAGCAGGCAGCCCTTCTCCAAAAGGGCCAAGTTGAGTGCCTGTGACCTAAAAGAGGAATGTCGTCTTGGTGACATCTTACATTCCTTCCAGGAGAGGGCAGTCAGGCCAAGGCACCTGGACCCCCTCTTTCCCTTACCAAGCAACCAGTCTGGCATGGCTGGGGATGAAGGAGAAAGAAACTCAGCCCAAACAATGGGACCGCACACCCAGGAACAATTTCATCTCTAATTGTTGGAATTCTTTCCTCTCTGGGTACTCTTGATCTTTCGAGACAAGAAAAAAATAGTTGAGAACATACAATTTTGTGGGGGGCCCAGGAACAAAAAGGCAGCAAATTTTTGAGGGGGAAGGGTAAGGGAGAAAAAGATAAATAAGCTTCCTGAATCAGCAACTTTCTGTCAAAAAAAGTAAAGGAAAGAAAAGAACACCCATCCCTCCCCCACCCCCTCCTAAGTGTTAAAAGCAGGCTCTGCAGAGGGGTTAGTGCTAAGCATTTCTTGGCCTCCCTTTGCTCGTCGTTAGCCAAACTGCTCTGGCTTTAATGCATCCCATGGTATGAACCACAAGTCTGCTCCAATTAAAAGTCTCCTCCAGTCCAGGATTCAGAGGAAGCAGCATTACAATTTCTCCTTGTCTCCGGGTGTCCAGTTGGACTCACTTTCTGTTCCACATTAAGAGACATTTTCTCCTCTGACTTACAAACCCAGATGCCAGGGAGACAGGAATGGGTTAAGTTTTGATTCACCTGCAAGAGTCTGGCTAATCTTATGGAAGCAACACGTGCTGAAAGAGTCAGTCCACAGAGGGAGACCCATCATGGACTGAGACCCATTGAAACTTTCTGCTTACAAACACTAGCCATAGGGAAATGCCCCTGACACTTTGCAATGGTGGAGGGGGTATTGCATGGGGACAGAACAGAGGTTAATATGAAAGAGAAAAATCATAAAATCATACCATGTTAGAACTAGAAGAAGCCTTAGGGTCATCAACCCCTTCATTTCCCAGTGGAAGAATCTGGGGCCCCAAGAGATTAAGTGACTTGGCCAAGGTCACATGGCTTGTTAGTGACTGAGCAAACAGCTGACCTCCAGGGCCAACTTTCCAGTTCACCCTCCCTCAGAAGGCCAAGTTCCACGATCTCTGCTTTCCCTATCCTAGATGGGGATCTGTTTAATACCCAAAAGAGCCTTTCCCTTGTGCTTATAGCTTCAAGTTCCAGGCGATTTCGGCAAGTTTTTCATCTGAAGCCTGGTAGTAATTATGAGGTCCTGCATCAATTTAACCCAATACCCCTTTAAAAGCCCTTTTTGCCCATTAGATAAGTAGTTTTTGTTATCATTCTTTAAAGGGGGGAAAAACAGGAAAGGAATTACCATTTAACCCTACACTATCTTTACACGTAATCTAGAAAATCAGCTTTAGATGTGGCAACAAGAAAAATGAGGGTCGAGTGAGTCGCTTTCTCCACCTCCACCCCTTTTTTAAGGGGGAAGGGA
Organism: Phalanger gymnotis; assembly: GCA_028646595.1. Lineage (NCBI taxonomy): Eukaryota > Metazoa > Chordata > Mammalia > Diprotodontia > Phalangeridae > Phalanger > Phalanger gymnotis. The sequence continues at coordinate 117,646,625 of CM053624.1, read as the reverse complement.
GGCCAGTTCTTTATTCTCCCTAGCTCATTATGCTCAGTAAAACCAAAGGAATGCAGGGGTGGGGAGGGGGGTGGGGAGAAGACCCAAGAAATGCTAATGGCCACAAGTGAAGACCTTTCCTCTCCAGAATTCTTTCTTTCCAGAGCCTGGAACAGGCCCTGATGAGAGTTTCCCATTTTTTTTTTTCCCCACTTCCTCCTCTTCACACAACGCTTCTTCCCCCAGCACCTTTGGCTCAGGGAGGAAGCTCAGATTCCAAGTGGAAGTTCCTAATCAGTCAATATATCACAGATGGGGCCACCAGATTAGCTGCCTTCCACAGGGTGAACTCAGTTCCATTTCTGCCACTGGTCTCAGCAGCTAGTAGGTTGGAACCCACCCCTTTATGAAAACAATTCACACTGTAGGTGGGAGTGCTCCCTTCTTTCAAGTACATCCAGAGAGAAAGGGGGGGGCAGTTGGTATTGTACATAGGGGCAAAGAGAGACAGGAACCAAATGGGTGGGGGGGGACCTGAGGAGATGATTCTAATGACCTGTGCTGGAGAAAATTTGAGCGATCACCATCAAACCCATTCATTAACAAAAGAGGAAACTGATGGGACAGAGGTGAAGTCACCTACCCAAGGTCACAATACTAACCAATTGCAAAGTGAGGATTAGAACTCGGGTTACCTGATTCCCAGTTCAGTGCTTTTAGTAATACCAGTAGTACGAGTGGTCCTTCTAATATCCAGAACTGCTTTTTATAAGTCTATTCATGTTCTAGATTAAAACATCCTCAACCTACTCCAACCAATCCTTCACACAGCTGCCAAAAATCATTTTCCCAATACACAAATCTGACCATGTTATTCCAAAGCTCTCTTATTTTAGATCACTCATGCAAATGCATTGCAAACCTTAAAGCATTATATAAAATATTCACTATTATTAATACCAAACTCTTTAGTCAATTCAAATCACCATTTAAGCTACCTTTCACTCTCCTCCCTCCTTCAGGTTTGTACCAGTCAAACTAGACTACTTAGCAGTTCCCTGACCTTGTTTGTTCTTCATCCTCCCTCTCTGATATCTGGAAAGCAACCTTCCAGAAGTAGCTTAAGTGTGTTCTCCACCGTGGTGTCTTCCCTGATCCCCCTCCCGCCCAACTTCCCTTCGCCCAAAGATCTCCCTTTTGAGATATGCTCCATCACCTTCTGTATAGCACTGCAGTTATCTGTGTAACCAGATGCTCCATAATAATAATAATAATAATAGTGGCTAGAATTTATAGAGTACTTTACTGGTTTGCAAAGTGCTTTACAAATATTAACTCGTTTGATTATCCACAACAACCCTGGGAAAGTTTGTTACTACTCCCATTTTACAGATGAAGAAACTGAGGCAGAAAAGGGTTAAGTAACTTGCTTGGGGTCACGTAGCTAAGAAATGTCTGAAGCAAGATTTTAACTCAGGTCTTGCTCTATCCATTTTTGTCCAAAGTTCTGGCATTTCTATCTTTGCTACGCCACCCAGCACCTCGAAAAGTACCAAGTACATAGAACATATGCACTGAATAAACGTTAAAATACTCAAAATAAAGACAGACTGGGTGGAGCCTGGAGAAACTACAGAGACTTACTGGAGGTCCTCAAAATATAGGCCACGATTGTCTGGGGGCAAATTCTGGGCTTAAATGCTACTTTTGCGACTTTTTTTTTTTTGGAGCTGTGTTACTTTATGCAAATAACTTCTTGCTGTGACTCAGTTTCCTCATCTCATCCTCAACCCCAGATCAACGATGCTTAACCATTTTTTGTGCAATGGATTGCTTTAGCAATCTGGTGCAGCTTAGGGACTCCCCTTATTGGAATAATGTCTTTATAATTGGAAGAAATTTCACTTAGAAGGTTAAATTTCACTTAGAGGTTAGTGAAAATAAGTATCTATCCAAGTTCACAGACCCTCTGAAATTTCTGGGTCATAAATCCTAGTTTAAGAACGGCTGGTATAGATAATCTCATGTGAGTGTATATGTGTGTGTGTCACAAAAGATACATGTGTTCAAATATGTAGCCACTTATTCTGGAGAAAGTGTGTGTGTGTGTGTGTGTGTGTGTGTTGGGGGGGGGGCGGAGGCAGGAGATGGGATATAGAGGGAAGGCAAGGGGTAAGAAAAGAAGTAAAAAATTCAGTCCAGTCTGTGGTCCAAAAGGAAATAAAGGGAGGCAGCTAGAAAAGCTAATATGTGGGCCTCTGGAAAAGTTCTCAATAGAGTTCGCAGGAAGGAGCTTCGCCTGCTTCCCAGAACATAGCCCCGCTTTCCCCAATCTCCCAGCCAATCAACGTAACTGCCTGAAACGTAGGTGGGTTCGGTTTCCATTCTTTTATCTTTCAGCGTATTCAAACAAATCCTGAAAAGATGAACTCATCTTGCAAGTCTGACATAAAACAAGCGCTCTCTCCAGCCCCTAATACAGAGGGCCTGCTCAGTGTCTTATCCAAAGCCAAGTATTAGTTTCGCCTGCAGCTATTAGGTTCTACCACTCAGCAGACGGCAGGGGTGACCCCCGCAGAAAGAAATCCTGTCTACACGTTTAGACTAAAGATCCCCAAGCCTTCTCGTCCAGCCCAAATCCAGTAACTTCCCCGGCTTGGTCAGTTACATTTCACTGGCAGGGGACCAGGTCCGTTTCTCCCACAGAGAGAGGGCTGTTCCATTTTCCCTTGGAGGAAGAAGGTTGTTCTCCTCCCCCAGACCTTAGCCCCTCAGTGGTACCGGCCACCTTTTTAACAACTCTCTCCGCAGGCAGCTACAACTCATGACAGCCACATTTAGCCTGGCGTCAGAGCTATCGCCTCCATCAAAGCCAACTTTATCGATCAGCCTCTACACCAGAAACTCTGGCTCGTGTTTACTTGCGGCAAGTCCCCATTTCCTCTGTTTTCAGAACTGCCTCTCGGCAGGCACATCCAAAAGAAAACTAAAACAATTTTAAGATTAAAAAACGAGATAGGAAGCAAGGCAGAGAATTCAAAACAGATCCTGGAAAGAAATCAGTGCAGTGGAGTGTGGGCGACGGGGGCCAGTGGAGGAGGTGAGGAAGGAAGGTGATCAAACCCGTGCCATTTGAGGAAGGTTCAAGAAATGCTGAGTAGTTTATAAAACCTGGCCCCATTTTAGGGAAGAACCACGTTTGTAAAAACAAAAGGCTTTGAACTTTGCTCCCATTCGATGTGCTGTTTTATCACTGAGTCAAACTATGGATTTTGTTTTCTTAAACAATGACCTCCTTGGATAACCTTAATTTTAAACTCCCAGCCCCATAGGTTTAAAAATAATATTATTCCTACAAGATAATACCTGCCATAGTAGAAGCTAGCATAGCTTTGAAAGAAGGGAGACAAATCTGTGTCAGTTTCCAAACACACTAAAAGTGATAGATAGTCAATTTCCAAGATTTGAAGGGATACTTCTCCCCCCTCCCCCCCCCATATGCCCCCAAGACCAGCTTTTCATTCATTCATTCATTCATTCAAACATTAAGAACTTACCGTGTCCAGAACATTATTAGCCTTAGTCAAGATACAAAATTTGGTAAGGGTCACTTCCCTTATAAGAGTATTATAGCCCAGGAGGAAAAAGACACATATATAATGCACACAACAGCATTACAGGAAAAGTAGATTAGGTTAACAAAACAATGCACCTAATGGTGGGGTGGAGGAATTACGATTCTGAGGAGAAAGAAGGAAGTAAAACTCATTTACAGAAGACAGATTTTTTTAAAACTGAGAAAGAGGATTTCTTTTTTAAAGCAAAGCCCTTGACGCTACCCACCACTAATCTTCACAATTCTTATCCTAACAGGACAGTTAGATTAACGATGCTGACCTCAGAGTGCCAGTCAGCACCAGTATGAATTTAAAACTATTTTACATAGTTTGCATGCCCACCATCATAAATATCAATTTTTAAAGCTCCAACTTCCTAAGTAAATCCAACCCTCCCTCCACCCCGCCCCAACACTACCCACCACACAGTGATCTAAAACAGTCCCTTTTTAAGGGCTCTGATAAAAGCCATTTTTGCTTGTGTGTGTTTCTTTTTCTTTTGAGGTGCAGGGATACTGATTTGTGGCAGATGGCAGTATCTTGCAAAGAAAACTCTTAACTCAGACAGACTCTGGGCATATGAAAAACTCCAGACTCCCAGGGCCAAGATAATTCATGGCACTTCAGTGAAGTTTTTACCAGGAGGCAGCTAAGTTTAATGGAAAGAATGCTGGACATGGAGTCAATGGGCCTGGGATCAAATCCCTAGCTTGTGACTTGGGGCCTGTCAATTCAATTCTCCCAAATATCAACGTCCACGTCTGTAAAATGGGGATAGTGATATTTATAGTACTTACTCCAAAGAATTGTCTTGAGGAAGGCAATTAACACCTTAAAGAATTATTTTTTAAAAGACCAGCTTAGGGAACTCCCAGTGAGGAAATTCTATTACTTCCAAGAAGGGCACTTAGAGTCTTAGAGCTGCCTGGGGGCAACCCCGAAGTTAAGTGACTCGTCCGGGGCCACAGAGCTAATAAACGTTTGAAGGCAGATTTGAACTCAGGAAGATGAGTCTTCCCGACTTTTGGCCTGACACTCTATGCATTGCACTATATAGCTAGGTAATACAGTGGACTTGAGTTTAAATCCTGCCTCAGATGCTTATTAGCTTTGTGACACTGGACGAGTCGCATCTCTTAACCTCAGTGCCTCACCTACAAAATGGGAAAAAGTAATAATACCCAGACTGTTGTGAGAATCAAATGAAATAACATATGTAAAGCACTTTGCAAACCATATAATAAATGCTAGATATTACTCAATCGTAAAATGGAGAACATAATTGTACCTACTTCCAGAGTTGTGAATATCAACTGAGATAATGTGGTATGGCACTTAGTATAGTGTCCAGTACGCAGCAGGCAGTTAATCAATGCTTATTCCCTTCTTCCCATTATTGACCACATAGATGAGCCCTGCTTTGCAGTAAAGAGAACACACTGAGAAATGTTTTTATATTAAGAGTCCTGCAAAGCAGGGAAGAGAAGCATGATTATGTAAAGGACATAGTCAATGAATAATCCTTCTCTAATATGAATAATCTGGGGGCAGGTGGGTGGTGCAGTGGATAGAGTGCTGGGCCTGAAGTCAGGAAGACTCATCTGTCTCAGTTCAAATGCAGCCTCAGACACTTACTAGACATGTGACCCCGGACAAGTCACTTAACCCCATTTGCCTCAGTTTCCTATCTAGAAAATGAGCTGCAGAAAGAAATGGCAAACCACTCCAGTGATCTCTACCAAGAAAACCCCAAAATGGGGTTGCACATGACTAAACAACAACAAAATATGCTAATCAATTTCTCTTATTGCTGCTTTATAAACCTGGGATTTCCAAACACTAAGGTGGTTTTTTTTTTTGGAGGGGGGAAGGCAGGGCAATTGGGGTTAAGTGACTTGCCCAAGGTCACACAGCTAGTAAGTGTGTCAAGTATCTGAGGCCAGATTTGAACTTAGCGCTGAATTTTCTTAAAGCAAGGCCTACCTATACAGATATAGTAGCAAACTGTCTGGTACAAACACTTATAACGTATAATAAGTACAGAGTTCATATTTACTGGAGAGATCCATGTAATTCAAGATTAAAAGCTAATATTTGCTGGAGGAGATCACCGTAATGCAAGATTAAACCCTTCCCTACAGGAATGCTGCAAAATCTGTACTGATGCTGGTAGAATCTCACCCAGATGTTGCAAACATAGGTAGGCTGTTTCATGACTGTCCTATGAGATACACATTCCAGGGCTCTTTTACCTTAATGGCCATTTGGCAAAGAAGTAGCTATTCTGATTGGGAGGAGGGGTGATGGAAAAAAATAGGAAAAAGGACTAAATCAATAGGGCTCCTGACTTAAGTCAGGCAGGCCATCTACTTACTCCATTTCTGGCCAAGGACCTAACTTAGTCTTGGATTTGCACCAATGACCCTGGAGGACACACCTCAACCCTATTTGAGAGATTCTGGCTCCTGGGGTGGAAGGAAGCCTGGTTTGGTTCCCACAGTCTATTAGGCCACATGTCAGGAAAAGGTCTCTAAGAAACTCTCATCTAAACCAAGCTTCAGGAGGATCGCAAGAAAACACAAAGGGGCCCAGCCCTGAGTTTAAGTAATAGTTCTATACATATTAAAAGAACTACTTAGCAAATGACTAATTGCCCTACTCACAGAGGTACACACACTATGATGCATAAAGATGAATGTTGGTTACTGTCCACAGTAAAGGAAGAAGAGCTTGTTTTGTCAATTAGGTTTCTAGTTAGACTCTCTTTCCAATGCTAATTATTTAAGGAAGGAGACTTAGTCTCATCAACCCAGAAGAAAATTAATTTGCTGAAGCCATTCTCAATCTCTTACAAATTCTGGAAAACAATGGGCCCAAACCTTGGTTATAGCCATAGGCCCCATCCCTTACTTGGGGCCAAGGAGAATGTCACCCAGAGGAAATGTGAATTTTTTGGTTTTGCTACACACCTGCAACCTATCACTCAATCAATGAACAGTCATTTTGAAAGCTCCTACTATGTGCTAGGCACTCTGCTAGGCACAATGGACACAATAATAGTTGCCTGAAATCACTCAGAGAGAAGCTGGGCTATGGAGCCTAGCAAATTACACATGTATAAAGGATTTTTTTTTGCTTTTCCTGGATAATCTTATTTGCTGCATTCAATTAATAGATTCATCAGGCAATTGCCATCCTTCTCTGCTTCACTTTGCATGGACCTGGCCCAAAGTTTAAATGTCACTAAATGACATCTTAGCCTGTTCTAATCCTTCTACAAGGATGCTGCTCTCTGAGTGCAAGAGGAGTGGGTGCAGGGATATGGTGGGGAGGGCCAGGGTCTCCAGGTGTGGATCAATGTAAATGTTTAATGCCTAGGCTCCATTTTGGAGGGTTAGGAAACTCCTTTTTCACTGCTCCCAAGGGTGTGACTAACTTGCAGCTATTCCACTGAGGTTGGCGCCTTGGATTCCCTGCCCCTCCGAAGCCCTGCCAGCACAAATCGGCCGAAGACCAAAGCCCTTGCCCTCCAAAAGTCAGTATGTCCGCATTCCTTGAGCATATGCCCAAGACAGAATACACCGAGGATCCAGGATAATTCAAGCTAATAAATCATTTCCATTGTGAATTTCCCTTTTAGCCGTAGCAAAGTCAAACTTTTCCTTCCCCTCACTGTTAACCATTCTTTGTTCACTTTATCTCAGGACTGCTTCAGGCTGGCATAGGGCCAGCTCTCAATTATTAATTAATCTGGGAGGTGCAGGTTGCATTCCTGGCCACCCTAACCACTTCCTACTTGGGCTGAAAACTTCTCCTGCCAAGTCTTTTTAGTTACATCAAGCGTGTTACAGTATCTCGGCCTATCTTGTGGCCACAAAGGACATTTAAAATAAAACATTAAAAATAACAACAACCAAAAATCTAGATACCTCAAAGATCCCCACTGCCTGCGGTGTCATAATAAAGCCCAGATACATGAAAGCATAAGTGAATTAGTGCAGTGCCCACCCTGCATATTGGAGAGAGGAGCAACAAATTGGCATGTCTAAGTGTAACTATGAGGGTCAGGAAGTCCTTGAGATGTCCTTAGTGAGCTCTGGCTGCTGGGACTGAGGAAAGTACTCACCTATTTTTTTTTTTTTGGTTAAGACTGTTTGCTATAAAAAATGGAGCCCAGGAAATTTAATAAGCAACTCTGGGCAGGGGTTTTAAGGTAAAGGTACAATTTTTAGGTAGAAGCTAAGAAAGAGTGCAGGTTATGTCCCATGGATTCTTCAGCACTGGACTGGACATTCAGCTGGAGTCATCCATAAATCTTAGGGGGGTAATGATAACTGAATCTTCCCCGGAGCGGGGGTGGAATTAAGGGAGCCATGATTTAGATTGAGCATCTCAAAAAAATCATGGTGAACAAACCAATAAGCTGCCCATGAGCTGAGCTAAGAGCTCTCTATGCATCTTAGGATGTGTGTACACACATGTATGATATCATTGCTACGACTACGTCAGCTAATTAACTGTTGGGGGGTGGGGAAGAAACTGTGATTAGCAAACTTATTAAATTTGTTCCTAGTTAGTTTAAATAAGGGTGTGTGACTCCTCAACCCTGAAAGTGAATTCACTGAGTCTAGTTCCCTGGTGTGAAATGAAAAAGAACTGGGAAATTTAATCACACCTGTGAAATCAGAGCACACTTTTACTTATTAAGGATTACAATCAAGGCAGAAACTTTGACTTAATTAGAAGTCTAACTAGAAACATAATTCTTGTATTTCCTATGTGTTCCTCCCTCCCTTAAAATGTCATTTTAGCACAGTAAAAGCAAAACAACTTAATTTTAATGTTATCTCCCCTCCCCAACAATATTGTTGATATTAGCTAGATAATCTCTATATCAAACAATTGGCCCACCTAAGGGCTAAGATACAACAATGGGGGGAGGGAGGGGAACTGACAGAAAACATTAAAGCAGTCACCCAGATCAATGAAAATAAACTTAAGTGCCCAACCAAAGGAGGCAGAGTATATATGGCCCTATTACTCTCACATGCCATTCAAATGACTTTTCCTTCGCCTTAGAGCGGATGAGTTTCTTCTTCAGGGCATTCAGCCAGGTGCAAGCCAATGCTGCCAATTCTGGTGTTTCCTTGAGGAAAAAAACTCAAGTAGATACTCTGCCCATGTGTGAAAACACCTTACACATCAACCACAGGAGGTGAGCTGACCTGACAGGGCTGAATACTGTCTCTGATGATTACAAATCAGCCCAGTTCCATGTTGTCTTCTCCAACAGAGGATGTGTACTTCCAATACTGGGGACGTTTGTGTATATGTTGTTACAGTCAGTGTCCAACTGACTCTTCATGTTCCTATTTGGGGTTTTCCTGGGAATGATTCTGGAGTGGTTTGCCATTTCCTTCTCCAGCTCATTTGACAGATGAGGAAACTGAGGCAAACGGGGTAAGTGACTTGCCCAGGGTCACACAGCTAGTAAGTGTCTACAGCTGAATTCAAACTCAGAAGACAAATCTTCCTGATTTCAGGGTCGGCACTGTGCCACCTAGCTGCCCCATGCTGCGTATATGTCTTGAGGGAGCAAAGATGGTTGGTTGCAATGAAAAATAGGGTGCTAAACTTTGTGGATTATGGGCGGACCAGGTGAAGGAGGGTGTCATGAAGAGATTTTGAAACCAGTCCTCCCTAACCTAAATATAAAAGTAGGATAGGATGGTTTTTGATCCAGAGATGCAAAAAATAGGCTGCGTAAGACCCTAGAGTTAGGCAGTAGGCCCAACTAGTCAGAAACAGTGAGAATTACAGGGACTCAGTGAACAGTTCTACCAAGCTAGAAAGCCAGCTTTAGTTGGAAGAACAGAGGAAATTCAAGTTAGAGGCCAGAAAGGGTAGGAGAGTTCTCCAAGGTACAGTTAAAGAAACACTGATGAGGCAGGGTGATGTACGACAGAGTGATGGGCATGGAACAAGGAAACTTAGATACAATTCCCAGTTCTGTCTAACTTGTGACCCTGACCACACACTTTTACCTCATTTTTCCCTTCTGTAAGATGGGGATAAATATTTGCCTATCACACTTTGCTGGGCTGCAGTAAAAGTATCAATGTGAAACATGTCTCAGGCCACTCTCTTAAGACTTAGAGGTTATAGAACAGTATAGCATCTTCACAGGCAGCATTTCCTTAATGAAAGTTCTGCCTCTGCCTTCCCAGCCCCCAAAAAGCTGCTTGTTTTGGGGGGAGGAGGGATCTGACTCAGTACCAAGGAGTTGATGCATCTTCCTGTAATGATGGTTGCCCTGTGCTTTGTCACTTTAGATTTGGGCTTCCAAGTGACTCTTGTCAAGAAATGATCCAGAGGTTTCAGGACCACGTGGTTCTGAGCTTAGGCTATAGCCCCCCAAAACCCGTGTCCAGAACTGGAAGGACTGTTATTATCTCTGTCCACCTCCATCCTCCTGGTTTTGAAAGACCAGTCACCAGAGCCCTCTGAGGTCAATATGCCAGCAGAGGGGTCCTGCCCTACAGAGGCCTTGATCTAGTTCTGTTTCTTTCTTTCCCTCGGACAGTCTGACATTTTCTGGATGAGAGAGATACTGACAGCACCCGATGGGTGACGGAAATTGCCCTGGAGGGGGATTCAAGCCACTGAATAAGGACCCTTTGCCCTTTTGCTTTGAACAGTTTTTCTTTAGATGGCTTATCTTTTTTTTTCCCACATGGAGGCCTTCCCTGGGATGAGGAGAATGAGGAGGGGGGAGGAAATTCTCCCTCCACCCCAGAAGCTCCTTCATCCCCCTCTTTAAGCAATCAGTTGTTATGGCCTGAGCCTCTGTAATTAAACACTAGAATTGGGGAGCAAAAAGGAAACGGGAGGGCGTAGGGAGAGCTCAAGCTACAAAAAAAAGAGAAAAAAGTCATAAACGTTCCCACACAGGAATAGAACTGACTGGGGGCAAGTTTCCTTCAAATGAAGAAGCACTTTGGATGAACTGCTTTTTGGGAGATTATATATTCATCTTAACATCTTCTATAAGGGACCTCCAGAAGCCAAGTAATCCATTCCCTCCTCTCTAGGTATTGTTGTTCAGTTGTGTCTGACTCTTCATGACCTCATTTGGGGGTTGGTTGGCAAAGATAATGGAATGGTTTGCCATTTCCTCTTCCAGTTCAATTTACAGGTGAGAAAACTGAGGCAAACAAGGTTAAAAGATTTGCCCAGGGGTAAGATTTGAACTCAGGAAGATAAGTCTTCCTGAATCCCAGCCCAATGTTCTATCTACTGGGCCATCTAACTGCCCCTATCTCCAAGAAGGATTTACTTAATAGATATTATATCAGAGGGTTTTTGCTATTCTCAGAGAACAAGAAAGGAGATTCCATATTTTCTCATGTCCCACATTCCCACATCCCCAAGGATGAAATGCTGGAACTACAAGATGACAGATAGGTAGGGTGTGTCCAGCTGCTCTCCATTCTGTAGCCATATAATTACTTAGACTTCATTCATGGTCAATGGGCTGAATGAAGTGGCATTTGTGATAAGTCATTTATAAATAAAATTTAATGAATACTTCATTTGTAAGGCGTTTTAAGGTTTATAGAGTACTTTCCTCAAGACAACCTTACAAGTTACATGGTACAAATATTATTTTACCATTTTATGCACAAGGAAGCTGAAGAAGATCAAAGGTTAATTAGATTCAGTTCCACGAGCATGTTATTAAACACCCACTGTGTGCCAGGCACTATATTAGGCCCTTCAGATAGAAAGAAAATATAACAACATGGCTTCATGTCTCACATTTTTTTTTCTGAAGAAAAACAATACACATATACAGAAAAGTAAATATAAAATTGATATAAAAGGGTCCTCCCCCACCTCCCCCGCCTCGAGGGGGTGTGGTGGTGGTGGTGGGGCATGCAGGGTAGGTGAGAGAATTCAAAAACAACTCAGAATCAGGACATAACTTCCCAGTAAAATGGCTGGTGGGGCAGCGAGGTGGCGCCATTGTGCACAGAGCGCTGGGCCTGGAGTCAGGAAAACACCTTCAGGAGTTCAAATCTGGCCTCAGACACTTACTAGCTATGTGACCCTGGGCAAGTCACTTAACCTTGTCTGCCTCAGTTCCTCAACTGTAAAAATGAGCTGGAGAAGGAAATGGCAAACCACTCCAGTGTCTTTGCCAAGAAAACCCCAATGGGGTCACAGAGTCCTAAGATTTGGACAAGACTGAACAGTAACCAAAAATGGCTGGGATGGGACCCTCAAACCCTGGTCTTCATTCTTGAGGTCCATAACTTTCTTTAATGCCACACCTCCTCTGTTCCATCTGTGATGGGCCCAGTGTATGCATGCATTCATTTCTACGTGTTTTGCAACAAAAGGAAATAAACAATAATTGATTTTGTAATGCTAGAGTCTAAGGGAAGAAATTAGGCACGGGCAGTTGGACTGTGCTTTGCTGATGGGGTTTCCAATAGAGCTAACAAGCTGCCCTTGCTAAATTTCAGATTTGCTACTATACCACACATACATACATTTTTCTTAAACCAAGCTCCCCTTCACCAAGTTACCTTGACTGAATTATGTGGGGAGAGGGAGGAGAAACCCTTTTATATTTATTTTATATTTACTTTTCTGTATATGTGTATTGTTCTTCTTCAGAAAAAAAATGTGAGAGATGAAGCCATGTTGTTATATTTTCTTTCTATCTGACGGGCCTAACATAGTGTCTGGCACACAGTGGGTGTTTAAAATATGCTTGTGGAAATGAATCTAATTAACCTTTGATCTTCTTCGGCTTCCTTGTCCATAAAATGGGGAAAATAATATAAAATCACAGCAATATTCTAAATGACTGGCCAATAAGAGACAGCCATTTTCCAGGCTTGTAGTTAACTGCTAGGCTTTTTAATTATCTCTCTATGATCTCTGTAGTTATGTGAGCTTCCTCAAGTGAAAAGAAACTTCTGTCATAACAGCCCAATCCTACAGAAATCTAGCCTATCACTCTGTGACTAAGAGATTTTTCTTATTATTCAGTCCATTCAGACCTTTCGGTCATGTCTGACTCTCCGTGACTCCATTGGGAGTTTCCATGGCAGAGGGGTTTGCCATTTCCTTTTCCAACTCATTTTACAAATGAGGAAACTAAGGTAAACAAGGTGAAACGACTTGACCAGGATCATACAACTAGTAAGGGTGTCAGGCCAGATCACTATATATACAATGCACTTAAAAATAGGAGGTCTTGTAACCTCACACTTCTCCTGGAAGTGAGTTGTGGCAAAGAGAAAGAAGAAGAATCAGTTATCACACACTCAAAGTTGAATAAAAACACAGAATTTGGGGGGATAAAAGAGAGAGAGATCAACTATTCCAAAACTGCTTGTTCTATAGCTGCCTGAGTAAGACAAGGTCCAGATTAGTGCCCAGCAGTGCCAATGCCCAGGTCAGTGATTTCCCTTCCACACCATGCTGACTCCATGTGAGAAAAACAGAAGTAATCGCCTAACCCATTCCTGCTAAAATCAATTATTTTTAGTTATTCTCTGACAGATAACTGCCTATTTCGTCATTTTTTGCCTTTTGACTCAACTGTGAAGTGAAAACCTCAGACTCCTATGGGATTATGCATTTCTCCTATAATGAGTGACTTGGACTGTTCTTAGATGGTTGTTAATAGTTTGCAATTCTTTTGAGAACTGCTTACCGATATTCTTTGACCGGTGCTAGACCTATATGCCAAGAAGGAGTCAATGAGGAAAAAAAAGGAAGACCCTGTAAATGAACAAGTATTTTAGGCAGCACCTTTTGTAATAGCAAGGACCTGGAAATGGGAAAGATGACGATCGATGGTGGAATGGCCAAACCCCACATTAACACAATGGAATATTACTGTGCTGTAAGAAATGATGAGTATGATGGCTACAGCAAAGCATGGGAACGATGTGTACAAAATGATACAGAGTGAAGTAAGCAACAGCAGGAAAAAATACACGACAATAACAATGTCAATGGAAAAAACAAGCCAATTGTCAACTGAATTCTGTGAAGTTATAACAACCGAGCTTGGCTCCAGAGAGAGAGAGAGAGAGAGAGTCAAAGGCATCCCCCTCCCCTATTCTTGGCAGAAGTGGGGGGCTATGGATATGAAGCAGTGCATATTATCAGGCTTTTTCATTGTGTTGGTTTAGTTTTGCTAAACTGTGTTTGTTATAAGAGATAGCTCTCTGGGAGAGGGTGGGAGTAAGAATTCGCTGGAAAATGTAAATTATGTAAAAACAAAGACTAGCAATAGAAATGTATTTTTAAAAATAAGTCAAAATGACTTTTTTTTTTTTGCCTAGAAGTTTAACTGCGAGGGGGGTGTTAAATGGGGCTTCGGGTGTATATTAGTAAATTTTGCCACAAAATGTCACATTTTCCTTTTTGTGTATAGACAAGTTTGGGGGTCCCAGTGTGTAGTGGGGCTCTCCTTAAATCAGTACCAGAGTAGCTTTCTGCCTCTTCTAAGTCCTGACAAACAGCACTGACCCTCCCAGGCCCTCTGGCCGCTGTCTCTCAGGCAAAGGATGTGCGTTGTAAAATGGGGCAAAGTTTCCTATTTTGAAGATAACATTGTAAGACACAGGAAGTCCCAGAGCTGAGAGCCTGTGTTTCCAGAAGGCCCCTGCACACCCACTTGTAACAACTTCCATTGTACAAACTCTCCAAAGGCTCCTATATAAAAATGGAGAAGGGGAAACAAAAGGGGGACTTGTGTTTACCGGGGGAGGGGGGGAATCGTTGAGGGGGGAGCAAGGGGTATTGTTCTAGCAGAGAGAGCACTGAATGTCCCTGTTCTGCATGGGATCCGGCCAAGCACTTTCCCTCTCTCAGCCTCAGTTTCTCCACCAGTGCAGCGCCCACTACATGGTGAGCCTTCAGTAAACACGTTGTTTGAATGAATGCAAAGGGATGCGCCAAATGATGTCTGAGGTCTCCCCAGCTCAGAAACACAAATTCCACAACTAGCAATGACAAGTCTGATTTCCTAACAGAAAAGACAGTGCAATGGGGTGTTTGGTTCAGTTTTCCTTGTTCCCCTTACCCAGAGTTTTCTAGCACACCCAAAGTATATGCAAAAGAGGCTAAGATTCTCTAATTTGGAACATAGAGTGTCAGACCATGAATCTTAATTTATATCTTGTCAAATAAAGAGCAGAAGCATTGAGGCTTTGAGAGAATCTATGGCCCAACACCACCCCCTACAAGCCCTAGAAGTACATGTGAACCGGACTCAGTGCGTGCGATGTACTCGTGCAGAATTGTGTATGCACGGTATCAGACCCACAGGATTTAAAACTGCAGTGTTTGCAGAGAGAAGCAGTGTGGCCTGCTGGGCAGAGAGAGCTGACCTCAGAGCCAGGAAGGCCTGGGTTCATTTCCTATAAGACATTGGGTAGGTAATCCTGGGTCAGTCACTCTGGGTGCTCCAGGACAGAGGTGGCGAACATGGCCGCATGAGGCCCACAATACTCCCAAGTGCTGCCTGAACCAGGTGAAAATGTAATTGAGAAATATTTAATAAAACAAATAAAAACACAGTAAAACAAGGACAATATCATATTTTAAAACCATAGATCAGTGCCCCCTATTTTTATTTGGGCTCGACACCACAGCTCTATGTAAATCTCTAAGACCTTAAGTTGATGAGATGGGGCTGGACTTGCATTAATAGAGGGAGTTATCTAACCCAGGAGTTCCATATAGCAATTAAATCTGTTGTTGTTCAGTGTCTAACTCTTGAAGACTCCATTTGGGGTTTTCTTCCATACTGGAATGCCATTTCATTCTCCAGGTCATTTTACAGATGAGGACACTGAGGTAAGCAGGGTTATGTGACTTGCCCAGGGTCACACAGCTGGTAAGTATCTGAGGTCACATTTGAACTTAGGTCTTTCTGACTCCAGGCCCGCCTACTGCGCCACCTAGCTCCCCTATCAATTAAATTACACATCTAGTTATTCCTATCCCTATTACTGGACAAGTCACTTCCCCTTTCTGGGCCTTAGTTTCCTCATTTCTCTACTTGTACAGTGCCCAGCACATAGTAATGATTCAATAAACCTTTAAATGAATGAATATAAAGGGACGTACACCAGGGGAAACAGGGATGTATTTTTGTATTATTTCAGATTCTACGTATGGGATATGGGTACTTTATGCTTTCCCCCCTTCCAATAGAATCCTTCTATGGAGCCATCTCATGGTGGGAAGGTAACCTCTTTCCAGGCCTTTGCAGCTCCCAACAAGGTATGTGGTTGGAGATAGGTTGTGTGTCTGTCCTCTGAGGACCAGCTCAGCTATCACCATCTACAGAATTAGCCTAAAGTGCCAGCAACAGATGCAAGTGTTTCTGGCCCCAGCAACACATAAAAACTGTTTACTGAGGGATTAAGCTCTGCCACACTGATGAAATCAGTGATCACCCGGAAATACTGAAGAAACAAAACTGTTTCTCCTACAATGTTCTTCACTTCTCTCCACTTTCTCTTCCAATTCTACTATACAACCAAGCTTAAGACTCATGGCTGCCCAACAGCCCCCTCCAACACCGATCCCTTCTTTCAGCTCCCACAGAAAGAATTGCTTCTCGCCCCAAAACGTAGGCTTAATTTTATAAAGTTCCAGATTCATAATTGTTTTTTTTTTATTATAGCCTTTTTTTCCTGAAGGAGTAGGTTGTGAGTACCCTCCTAATATCATAGATTTGGAGCTGGAAGTGACCCTGGGGATAATCGAATCCAATCCCCTCATTTTACAAATGAGGACACATTGAGGCACCCAGAGATTAAGTGATTTGCCCAGGGTCACACATAGTCTGTGATGGGTCTTCCTGATTCTAAGTACAGATAGGTTATGTACTATGCCACCCTTGAGTGCCTGAGCCCCATCTTCGTAAGCTCAATGAAACCTAGCAACAGCCCTAGGCACAAAGAAAGTGCTCAGAAAGGCTTTGTTCGTTTATTTAGATTGGCTTCCATGTATGGAAGATAAAATGAAGTAATGCTTGTAAGATGCTTCAACACAGATGCAGAGTGGGTGCTTGATAAGCAATTGTTCCTTTGCTCCTTCCCTTCTCTGGTATGCGTATATTGACTGGGAGAAGGCTCCAGAGGAAAACACTGAACTCCACAGTCGAGGGGACCTCGGTTCTTCTAGTCTCTTCTCTACCATTTCCAAACTGCTTAACTTGGAGCCATGATTTTCACCTCGAGGGTTCATCTATAAAATGGGGACCAGAATTCCTTATTTGGCTAAAAGGAATAGGCTGGACCTGATAGCTTTAGGATTCTATGAGAGAGAGTGGGTGTGTGTGTGTGAGAGAGAGAGAGTGAGAGAGAGAGAGAAAGCGAGAGAGAGAGAGAGAGAGAGAGAGAGAGAGAGAGAGAGAGCGCGTGAGAGTGCACACCAAGTCCAACTCCCTCACGTTGCCTTGATGCATTGCAAGGGAATGAATATTGCATGGCTTTCCCCACTCTGACAAAAACTCAACACACTGCCCCTCCCCCTATTTTTCTTTGTTCTTTTTTTCAACCCAACACTGCCCACCATCCACCTCTAAATGGATTCAAAAAGAAGACACTGATCCAAACAGGTCCGTGTCCTCTATTGGGGTTTGTCTTTACTTTCTAATACATGTGTACCTCATTTTGCATGTGCTCTTATTCCTTTTGAATACATATGCGTGTATATAATAATGGTGTTGTGGATGAATGATGGATAACAATAATAGCTAACATTTATATAGTGCCTACTATGTGCCAGGCACTGTGCTAAGGGCTTTATAAACATTGTCTCGTTTGATCCTTGGGAGGTAGGTGCTATTATTATCATCCCCATTTTACAGATGGAAAAACTGAGGCAGATGGCAGTTAGGTGCCTTGCTAGGGGTCACAGTCATCTGTCTATGTATGTACACATATGTACATATATGTACACACATACATACACACACACACTCACACAAACAGGGTGTTCCAAAGGTCATAGTGATGTTTTAAGCTTTAATAATTATTAAACTTCTGTACTAAGACTTTTGGATTTCCCTCTATATACACGTGTACAACTTTTTATTTCTAAACTATAATTTTATGTGTGAATATATACACACACCACACCACATTCACAGCCACACCCACACCCACCTATTACCTCTAGACTCAAATGAATTCAAATTCCAGTATGGCATTCAAGACCCCTGGCTAAGCTAAGGCCCACCTACCTTTCTGGCCTTATCAGACAGAGTTAACTCTCCTTCCTGCAAACTCTGGTCCAGCCCAGATGACTTTCTCGGTCATCTACATGCTTTTCACGCCGGCTGACCAACCCCCAGCCCCCTTGTCAAACATTTTATTCTAACAACACAAACTGACATATATCAAAATCAGGTTTGCTTTAAGCAAGGGCCCACCTACCTACATCCTCTGACACTAATCAGCAGGAACCTCCCACTGCCTTTCCCCAATCCAAAGCCCCTAATATGCATGCAAAACAACTCTTCCAGGTAACTAAGCATTTCTAATTCAATACAACCCTCTGCCCACTCTGCGCCCTTCCCCAGGCCCACAAACTCACTTAAAGAAAGCCTAATCCCCAATGCCCAGACTGAGCCGTGCTCCTACATTCAGCTCAGTAGCCCTGCCAAGACTCCCTTCATTTGCACTCAGAGAACATTCCTACAGTGAGGGTGGGTGAGTATACAGAATGCAAGGCTGAGGCTGGTCATTAAGAAACCTCTGGCCAAGCATTCGACCGGAGGGACTCTCTCACTAGGAAAGGCCTCTCTCTGATTCAAACTCTCTTTTCTCCCTCCCTCCTCAAGGAAGAATTTCTTATACCTTCAGGAGCAGGATGTACCCATAATGCAGGCACCTCAGTGGCAGTAAAGTCCACTTAAGAGTAGGGCCCTAGGACTCCTGCATATTTTTTCCATCATTTCCCTCCCTTCAAAATGCTCGAAGGATAGGCTGAGCAGGATCTAAAATCCTGGATTGATAGCGGGAGGGGACCTCAGAGGCCAGACACTCCGACCCCTTATTTTACAAATAAGGCCTGGGTCTGAGCAGAGATGATGCTTGAACCCAGGAGCTCTTGACTCCAAATCCTTCTAAATCTTCTTCCCACTTCTACCATGCGTAGCTGAAGGAGGAAATTGGAATGGGCATTCCCCTATAATCTAGGCTGGGGCTCAGGAGGATGCAAATTGGGCTCCAGGGCTCACCCTGGACACACAGAGCATCTACTTAAGGTACAAGGCTCTCTGGTCTGAGAATGGCTATACTACTCTTTATAAGTTTCCTCCCAAATGGAGGAAGGCAAAGAAAACCATGAGAGAAATAATGGGAACTGGGGTGGGGAACCCCAAACCTAAAATGTCCACCATCTTTATATTCCCATATCTTGCTATAAATATTATATGCCCACAGGGAAACAAGCCAGGAGACCCTAGATCTACTCTATCCTAACCCTTCAGGACATGTCCCTGCCATTATGCCATTATATCTGGATGACTCTGAGCACATCGTGTTGTCTCTGATGGGCCTCAGTTTGTCTTCTTTAATTCTTCTTCAATTCTAAAAATTTTTGTCATTTCTTTTTTAAAGAGGAGGGGGAGGGGAAGAGAGCTGAAAACAAATATTTCCAGGGGATGGGAGTAAACAATGCTGTTGGCATGACTGAGCCGCCAGTTACTGAACGAGAATCCGGAGACTGTTAAAAATAGGAGAAGAAAAAGCACAGTCCACATATTTTGCAAAGCTAAGTTAAATCAACATCTGCAAAAAATATCCCCATTAAACGGAATAGCAGGATTTCATTAAGTAAATTGCAAGTTGGCAAAAATTCTGAAAGAAAGGGAAAAAAAGCCACAGGCTGGCCTGTAATTTAAACCTTATTTTAACTGTGACAGCCTGACTGCAAAGGGCTGCATTTCCAAGCTAAAGAAAAAAAATAAAATAAAATCTAAAAAAACGGCCTCTCCACACTCCCAGGCACCCTCCCCCCCAACTTCGGAAGACCCACAATATTTTCAGTAATTATAATGTTACCTAGAGTTTTCCCATGGATATAACAACACACCAAAAAAATAAAAAGGGAGGAAAAAGTGAACATTCAGACAAAGTCACCATTGTCACCTCTAATTAGGCTTTTACCAAAATGGCTTAAAGCACAGAACTCTGGGAATATTTTCCTTCCTCCTGGAGGCCCCACTACTTTTACCCAACTGTGGGTTCCCCTGGCCCTCTGCCCACAGCAAAGGGCCCAGGGCCTGGCTTCATGGAGGCAGAGAGATTACACCTGACTTGCTATGATCAATGAAGATTCTTCCTTAGACCCTTCCTGGTTTTAGGGCACCCCCTACCCAAGCTATTTCACTTTTAATCTGAAGAACACAGAAGCAGCTTTGTGCCGGCATCTCTGCTCCCATTTCACAGATGAAACATGCTCACCAATTCCTTCCGAAAGAACAGAGCTAGACCTCCCTGAACTCCAGATGTGCCTAGAATGCGCAAGGGAACGGAAGAGGCCCTTAGAGATTATCTTGATCAATTACCCCCTCCCCAGTGATCCAGCCAAACTGGCCTTTTTCACTATTCCTCACACACAAGATTCCATCTCCAATCTCCATACTTTTGTACTGGTCAGTGCCCATGCCTGGAATGCAGTCCCTACACCTCATCCTTAAGATGGCTCAAGTGCCACCCTCTCCATGAAGCCTGTCTTGATCCTACCAGCTGCTAATTTAAATGTCCTCCTCTCCCTGCAGAATTTATGTTGAATTTATTGTGCTTCTATTTTGTCTACGTTATTTAAGAGCACGTGGTTTCCCCTGGTAGAATATAAGCACCCTGAGTGCAGGAGCTATATCTGTTGTCTTTAGGTCCCTAGCAATAGTGCCATGTCTGACACACAGTAGTAGCTTACTAAATGTTTGTTGACTGATAAGGAAACCAAGGCCCAGAACCGGGCAGAGGCTTGTTCAACAGCTACTGAGTGGCTAGAATAGGCCCAAATATCTCCTGATTCTCAAGGCCAATGCTTCCCTAAATGGAACAGCTCCATCATCAGCATGCAACCTGTTACCTTCCAATCTGTAGCTAAGTTCTATCTAATGTCTATAAGTAAATAACAGGGCCACGAGCCATTGGAGTCCTGAAGGAAAGCTGAATTCAGTATCCTGGAGGAAGTTAAGTTCTGAATGCATGGAAGACACTGATACCACTGTGTTCTGCTCCACATGTTTTCATGAATAAACAAGGAATCTTCAACACAGGCAGTGACCCTCAGAGATCTTCTGTGACCCCAGCACACCCCAAAGGACCCCCGGGGAAGGCCCTTTGAAGGCTAAGTGTAGCATGATAAACCAATAAACAAACAGCTCTTTGGCTTTCTAGGAGGGATCTGCTTTCTTTGTTTCCAAAAAAGTCAAATGATCTCCTCCTCTTCTGGGAGTACCCCTGTGGCACAAGGACTCCACACTAATATATTCTGAAGAGATACAAAAGCAAGCTTTGAAGCTAGTTATGGAGACAGGGCTTGCACAACCTAAAAAGACTTGGGAGCCCTTATAAAGCAACACGGCAAACAACCTTCCTGAAATTGACAATATATTACCCTATCAAGCTGTGTGGCTACGGAGATGACCAATAACAGCTGAAGCATCTATTTCCCAGAGTTACTAAGAAGCTCAAAAAAACAATCTATGTAAAAGCCCTTTAGAAATGTCAGCTATTATTATTAAGGGGGTGGTATCATCTGGAGAAGGTGAGCTGGGCAACAGCTGGCTATAAATAAATGGCTCCAAAATTGAATTCCTTTGAGATATAAAGGATCATTCGGTAGAAGCAAAGCAGTAATAAACCTTGAGATCAGGAAACCTATCAAGGTCATGTTAGTAAACTGAAAAAGATATCAAGAGCTCTAAGAAATGACAAACAATTCAGAGAAATTTGGGAGGACTTGTATGGACTGATGCAGAATAAAGTGAACAGAACCAGAACAATTTATATAATGACTACATCAATACTATAAAAGAGAACAACTGTGAAAGACTTAAGAATTCTGATCAATGCAAAGACCACAACAGATTTTACCATGTTTTTTTTTTAAGTTTTGAGTTCCAAAGTCTATCCCTGCCAACATTTATCATTTTCCTTTTTTGTCATATTAGCCAATCTGATAGGTATGATGTGATACCTCAGAGCTATTTAAATTTGCATTTCTCTTATCAATAGTGATTTAGAAGATTTTTATATGACTAGAGATAGTTTTGATCTCTTTGTCTGAAAACTGCTCATTCATATCCTTTGACCATTTATCAATTGGGGAATGACTTGCATTTTTATAAATTAGACTCAGTTCTCTATATATTTGAGAAATGAGGCCTTTATCAGAGTTATTTGTTGCAACCCCCCTCCCTGTTTTCTGCTTTCCTTATAATTTTGGTTGCATTGGTTTTGTTTGTGCAAAAATTAATTTTGCTTTATATCTCTTGTTTGGTCATAAATTCTTCCATCAGCCATAGATCTGACAGATAAACTATTCCATGATCTCCTGATTTGCTTATGCCATCAACCTTTTTGTGTAAATCATTTACCCATTTTGACCTTATCTTGGTATATGGTGCAAGATGCTGGTGTATACCTAGTTTCTGTCCTACTGTTTTGCAGTTTTCAGTTTTTGTTCAGAAAGTTTGGTTCTTTGGGTTTATTGTATACTAGTTTACTATGGTCATTTACTGCAGTGTAACTTGTACTTAATCTATCCCACTGATTCACCACTCTATTTCTTAGCCAGTACCAGATTGTTTTGGTAATTACTGTTTTATAATACAATTTGAGATCTGGTACAGACAGAACAGCATTTAGAAATGTTCTGTTTGGGGAATATTTGGGGGCGAGGGAGTATATGATAGTTATATCAAAGGAAAGGAAGAAAAGTGTCAGTGAAACATTTAAAAATATAATAGTAGAAAGATCAGAAGGGGACACAAGAACAAACAGGAGAATGTTGGAACTGTGTTAAATTTAAGAAAAAAAACAAGCTATACATAGATTCAGTTTCATATATAATCTTGGTCCTCATATAAGGAAATGTTCATGTCTGTTGATAATGTCAAGTTCCTCCCCATCCCCAAAAGCAAGACAAGGGCCAGTACCAAATGAGGGAGGGGGAGGATCATGGTGGAATTTAGCCCCCTTTACCACTTGGTATGTTAGAAGGCCTTTCAAGTTAGACAGGGTGATAGAACAAAGGAATCACTTTGTATGTCAAATAGTAAAAAAAAAGTATTCCTTCCTCCTAAACAATGTCACATATCCTGAGAGTAAATGATCATACCTATGAGAGAAAGGAGTCAGCCCCAATGACAGAATAGGGGGCCTTCTAAAGGTCTTATATTGAGGAAAATTTCTCTGTCACCACCATCATCACAATATCTCCCCATTCCCTGGTTCCCCAATTAAAAGAGAATCCTGTCTGGGGGAGAGAGAGGGAGAGACTGAATTAGGAACTGCACCCTGGGCCATTTAATCAATTATCCTCAACATAACTGGGTTAAGGTTTGGAGGTTACAGGCTGCCCTCAGTTTGGAATACTGCATGGGTGGGGAACCTGTGGCTTTGAGGCCACCTGTGGTCTTCCAGGTCTTCAAGTGCAGCCCAAAAGTTACTGTATTGGGAATACTTAATGACCAATGATGCCTCTACTAGGCTTTCTATCCAAAGAGGAAAAGGTCCTATATTACGAAAATATTTCTACTAGCTCTCTTCCAGGTTTTTCATTTGTTTGTTTTTCTCATATGTACTTGGAATACCATTTCATCTCGGGCTGAGATCGCAGACAAATCGAATAGCAGACCTTTTTATAGTGGCCAAGAACTTTCCTTACACCTCCCTTCCCTCCATGTGCTCTGCAATCCAGCCATAATGGTCTCCCTGCTGCTCCTTACCATAGACACTCCATGTCCTGACTTGGGAATTTTGACTTGCCATCATCTACTGTGATTAGAACTTTCCTCATCTCTACCTCCTAATTCTCCTAGCTTCAAGTCTCAAGGAAAATCCCACCTTCAACAGGAAGCATTTCCGGATCATCCTTCATGCATTCCCCCCATTAATTATCTCCAATTTATTCTATAAACAACTTGTTTGTACATAGTTCTTTGCCTGTTGTCTCTCCTATTACTCTATAAGCTCCTTCAGGGAAGGGAGCGTTCCTTTTCCTTTGTATCTCCAGTTGCTTAGCATAGTCCTTGGCACATAGTAGGTGCTTAATAAATATGCCAGTTGACTGTCTAAAAGAACTGAACACTAAGAGGGGTGTGCATCAATTGGGCAAAGGTTGAACAAATCAGCAGTCTATGAATATAATGCAATATTGCTGTGTTATAAGTGATGAAAGCGATGGTTTTGGAGAAACTTGGGAAGAATTGTATGAACTGATGGAGAGTAAACAGAGCCAGGAAAACAATTTATACCATAAACACCATTGTAAAAGTGAATCATTTTTTAAAGACAACTCTATCAAATTAATGATCAACTGTGACTCCAGAGGACCAATGATAAAGAATGCCACCTACCTCATAGCAAATAGGTGACTGATTAACATGCAGAATGAGATATATCTTTGGATATAGCCAATGTGGGAATTTTTTGCTTTACTATATGTGTGTGTGTGTGTGTGTATTTTTTTTTCCATAAAGATTTTCTATTTCCTGTTTTTTTTTCTACCGGAAAGGGAGGCAGGAGAAAAAGAAAAGAAAATTCCCCCTCCCCCACTGGCAGGGGAAGGAGAGTAAGAGAAAAAATAAATATATAATATTTGAAAAATGATTCAGATAGTTAAGATAAAATTACAACAGTCCAGGTGAGTAATATTAGGGTTCTGCCAACATTATAGTGCCTATACCACTAAGGCAGTGGTATTAGAAACAAAGGAGATGATGATTTCCAGAAATACTGTGGTAGTAATAACTGATTAGACACAGGGCAAGGGGTAAAAATTTCTCTTTAGGGGAAGGTCGAGCCAGACACTGACAGGTGTTGAATATGAATAACATGGGGGGAGAGTTTGAAAAATTCTGACACCCTCTATCATTCATTCATCCATTCAATGCTTACTATGTATAAAACATGTTTGGACTGAAGGAAAGTCAGAGGAAATGGAGACATGGGCCCTTCCCTCATGGAGCTTACAGTCCAGCTGGGGAGACAACACATACCCAGTGGGGCATAGGGGTGGGGTAAGTGGAGAGGGGGGGTAAAAAAGTAATTCAACAGTCTCTTGGTCACCAGGCTAATTCTTGAACTCCCCTCTGCTTGACAAGCTTATTAACTTTCCTAGAATAGAACGGAGGACCTACTACGTGCCATATGCTGTGATACGTGCCTATTGTCCATAGAAGCAGCATGAGAAAGCGAAAAGAGCAATGAGCTGGGAGGTAGGGTCCCTGTCTTCAGTAAGTACCTTATAAAGTACCTACTTTGTACCAGACTCTAGGGCAGCTAGGTGTTTCAGTAGATTAAGAGCATTGGGCATGGTGCCAGGACGACCTGAGTTCAAATACTGCTTCAGACGCTTCCTACCTGTGTGATCATGGCCAAGTCACTTAACCTGTTTGCTTCAGTTTACCCATCTGTCAAATGAGGATAAAGAAAGCTCCTCCCTCCCAGGGCAGTTGTTAAGGATTAAATGAGATAGTACTTATAAAGCATTTGGCAAACCTTAAAGTGCTATGTAAATGCTATTATTATAAAATTACATACAATCTCTGTGCTTCTGTCCTACCGGGCAGATAAATCAATGCAAAGTAATTGGAGACACTCCCCTCCCTCATCCCAAACAAGTGAGAGATTTCAAAAGAGGAGACAACACAGGAGAAGAAGGATTCTGAGAGATGAATAAAGAAGGAGTACAATCTAGCTTAGGGGGGATGGGACGGGTGGAGGACTGGACAAATATACAATCATACACAATCAGCCTCTGCCGCAGACAAAGCAAGGAACCTTTTAGGAAATACTTCCCTTGTCTGTGCCTCAGTTTCTTCATCTGTAAAACAAGATAGCTGTACTAATTGTTCGCTTATTCGTCCCTTCTGGTAGACCAGTGAAATATCGACATTCTTTAACATCTTAGGCAGCCTCAGCACGCCTGAGAGATGAGGAGGCAAGGGAGAGAGAGGATGCTGGCAGATAGAAACAACAAGAATTCACTTATAAAGCCTTTTGGTCCTAATGAATGTCTTCTGAGCAGGTCAAGGAAACTGGAAACAATACCCTGTGTTCCTCATTTGGCACCTGAGCACCCATTTCCTTGTCATTTTATTATTTTGTGATTTAGTTTTATTATTATTATTTCCTTTTGCGATTTAACTTTTCCTAGGATCTCGAGAGTTGGAAGTAACCTGAGAGAGCATCTGGTGGAAATCTCCCATTTTATAGATGAGGAAACTGAAGCCTAGAAATGTGGACTGATTTGCTTGAAGTTAAGAGATTGCAGAAGAGCCACGGGGTTATTCTTCATTTGCCTTACTAGAATGAACTACAAGTTTCTCGAGGACAGAACTAGGTTCGTTCACCTCTGCATCGATCACTGTGCCTTGTACAAGGAAGGATGGATCTCAGTATTTGTTGACAGAATGATTTTTAGGCACAGGCTGAAGAGTCAATGAGTGTTAGCTGAGTGTGTGTGTGCGTGTGCGCGTACACACACTTCCCCCGTGTGAATATTAACTTCTATGGACAGAACCTGTCCAAACTTCTAAAATGTTCTACAGACACATGTTTTTTCCCTTTTTGCTTTAGAAGCCAAACCAATTTGTCGGCAGGCACTTGCCAGAGCTTGGGAATCCCTGTGACTTTTTTCAGCTTTGTGCAGGCACAAATAGAAACACACCAAAGCAGGCGAAATTCCAGTTCACTTAAGGAATTTGCTCCATCTAGGCTAGGTCCCCAAGTGGCGGGCGCCAAGCCCATTCTGATTTCTTAAAGGGCAACCACAGAATCCTAGAACCTGAGAGCTGCAAGATTCTTCAAGAGATCTTGTCTTCCAATGGTTTCTTTTTTTGTAGAAGAAAGCCCCAGAGGTTAAATGTCCTTGCTCAAAGTCACACAGCTAATACCGTGTCCCAGAAAAAAAAATGTGGGGCTCTTTCCTGTGACTACTCAGTGGAAATGCCCAGCTGTAGAGAGAGCCAGGGCACAAGATGCTAACAGGAGCTAAGATTTCTTTTGAGGGCAAACGCCTTTTCCCACTGTTTCAGCAAAGATTTCTCTGGATATAAGGATCTCTTAACTCAGAAGTCCTTCTCGCTATAACCAATCAGCTCTCATGATGAGTCTTCCTAACCCATTGGGGGCCATCTCTAGTCCTCCTAATCTACATCTGGCCATTGGATCCTGACGGCTCTGGAGGAGAAAGTAAGGCTGGTGACTCTGCATAGCCCTCCCTGGCTTAAATCCAATTCAGTTGCACGTCGTGGCATCCCCTCCCTCATGGTCCTGTTCGAGAATGAAGGACAAACAACAACAACCCACCATTCGTAATGTGCTCCCCCCTGACACCGCCCTTTTTCTCGTGACCCAGAATTGCCTAGCCAAACCTTCGAATGACTTGAAGGAGAGAAACTTGGTCTGGGGGAAGGGGTAGGGAAGGAAATGTCCAGCCCCTCAAGGACAGATTTGCATTCTGAATGATGAAGTGAAGAGAAAGAAGGAGAAGACTCAGGTGGCAGTTCAAAAGCTAATGTTTTAAAGATGAAAGTATGCAATTCAATTAAATGTTTAAATAATGTTTTCTCATACTAAATTATTTAAACGTTTTTGCATTCCTTGAATTTCTAGAGGCACTGTTCATTTTTATTTATTGTTGTAACCCAATGCCCTAAGCAGTGTGAATGGTACTATTTGAGAGAAACTTGTTTTGCAAAGGGGAAAGCTGTCCCAGGTCTCTTAAAAGGTTCATTATGCACATGGTAACTCAGCTCTATTAATATTACGGTCCTAAGTCCCGTTTGTTTTCCATTCAGTGTTATATTTTCCAAATTTCTGTAAACAGCTCTTCCACACAAACTCTTTTGATATTTTATCCCTTCCCTTCTTTTTTTCATGGCCACTCTTCTCCCAGGGACTATTCCTTTTTAAAAAGGAAAGAAAGAAATCATCAAGCATACACATTTTTTCAATTAGGCCATGCTTCATGCCAAAATGTATGGATCCCACTAATAGCCATAAGTAATCTGAAGGTCTTTGCCCTAAATATTTTGATTATTTTACAAATCCCTCAAGGAATGTGTTTTGGAGAGATGATTTACTGAGTACAAGCCGGAACTGCCCTCGGAAAGACTGCGGATGCAGTCTTGTACCCTCCTTCTTTGCTGCTTATAATGTTTGAGAATGCCGATGATTTTTGAATTCACAATAAAAAAGAATTTTTTTTTTAAAAAAAAGACTGCAGATGAGCCTGTCTGGCTAGAACGAGCTGGAATTCTGGGTGGTCATTTTGGGATGGGCCCACTGGTCTGAGGAGCCATAAGATTAAAAGTTGGAAGGGATATTAGTGATTGATCAACTAAGTCCACCCTATGGGTAATAAAAAGGTGAAGATCTCAAGACTATTCATGGTATAAGACATGACTACTGAGATGTGGACTCCAAGGACCCAGGTTCGAAAGCTGGCTCTGATAAATCTACTGTCTCTACCACCTTGTGGAAGTCACTTAATCTTTCTAGCCTTCAGTTAAGTGAGATAATGCAATACGTGTCCAGACCTTAAAGGGCTATATGAAGGTCAGCTATCATCATCTCTGAGGTCCTTCTTGCTTTAATATTCCAAGATCCAAAATTCAATTTCACTGAGTCAATGTTTCAGAAACAGGCACACAGATTGAAGACAAGAAGGAACCTTAGAGGACTAAGCCCAACCTGCTCTTGTTACAGTGAGGAAACTGAGGCTCAGAGAGGCTAAGTGATTTGTTCATAGTTGCATACTCAGGTCTTCCCAACTCTTAAGGCCAACACTTAATAGACTCCAAGTCTAACACTATGTCATCTAGTTACCTGCAACGGGCTTAAATGGTTAAAAGTACAAAAAAATGGGTAGGTAGGCGGCACAGTGGATAGAGTCCCGAGCCTAGAGTCAAGAAGACTCATCTGCCTGAGTTCAAATGCAGCCTCAGACGTTTACCAGCTGTGTGACCCTGGACAAGTCGCTTAACCCCATTTGCCTCAGTTTCTTCATCTGTAAAATGAGCTGGATAAGGAAACACCAGTGATCTCTACCAAGAAAACCCCAAATAGGGTCATGAAGAGTTGGACACGATAAACAAAGGAATCAATCTGTTTACTGTCAATTCTGTAGCTTTGCTCACACTACTTGGAATGGCTGGAATGACCTCCATTTACAGATATCCTACCCATGTCTTAGTTCCTCCATTAAACAACAGTCTCTGATTACCTCCAGGTAGAAATTTTTCCTTCACCTGATCCCATGACATTATATATGTCAGCACTCGACATATTTTGAGTTGCATCTACTTTATCTCTTGTGTTTTTTACAGATCCCTCCTCCAATTAGTCTGTAACCACCCTGAAGGCAGGGAGTGTCTTATTTATCTTGGTATGTCCCATAAGTAAGTACCTAGGAACATGAAACAGCATACAGTAATGGACACTTTAAAAGTGGTTGTTGGATTTTCCAATCTCCGTGATAACTGTGTTAGCCACATGAAGACTAATTTTTAAACTTGATGTAATCCACAAACAATGGCCAATCCAAGAGTCAACATCAAATCTACTCTTAACTAGAAACACAGAACAATTTCCCTAATTAGGAAACCTTTAGTCTCTAGGAAGTCAGATCTGGGGAATCCTGCTTTCCTCTCTTCAAAGTACAACTGGGGCTCCAATGCCAACCAATGATCAGTTCACAATAATTGGTCTCCGAACAATATCAAGAATGATAGTCTGGCCACATCTTGACTTCTGGGCCCTGTTATTCCTATCTAAATCCTCTGGTCCAATGTCAGGTCCCTCTTTCCCTCCACGAAGGCATACAAGTACAAATCTGAACTAGGGCAGCTAGGTGGCGTAGCAGACAGTGCACCAGTCCAAGAGTCAAGAGGACTGAGTTCAAATCTAACCTCAGCCACTTAACTAGCTGTGTGATCCTAAACAATTCACTTAACCCCAACTGCCCTTCCCTCCAAAAGAATTTGAATTCAGGTGCCCTAACTTCAAATTTAATACTGTTTTGACTTAACAATGTACAAGACTGAACAGTACACAAAAAGGGAGAAAGCAGGGCTTTTATTGCTGGTGTTCATGAGGCTGACTTGAAACCACGTTGCTTTTTCAGGAGCAGTGATGAGGGAGTCATGGGTCATCTACAGCAGCAATTCTTAACCCTTCTTTATGTCGTGGATGGCTCTTCTGCAGGCAGGCTGGAGAAGCTGCCTATGGGTCTCTTCTCAGAAGAATGTTTTTAAATGCATAACTTAAAATAGGTAGGATTACAAATGAAACCAATTATACTGAAATGCAGTTATCAAAATGGTTTAAAAAAAAAACAAGCTCCCGTTCCCCAGGTTAAATAACCCTAATGTTGAGTGCTGGATTGGGAATTAGGAATATCCAAGGTTCAAATACTAAAACACTTGCTAGCTGTGGGACCCTGAGACAGTCATTTAACTTCTCTGAGCCTCAGTTTATTGATCTGTGAAATGGGGAGAATAGTATTAGTAAATACCTTAACCTAACATGGTGGTTGTGAGGCCCAAATGAGATATTTTATTTATATATATATACACATATATATATACACATACATATATATATATACACATACATACATATATATATACACATACACATATATAAAAGGCTCTGTAACCTTGAAAGTTATATGCTAAGTGATCACTTATCACCATTATATGCTACATTGTAGAATTTTAAAATATTATCTAGCTCAACCCCTATATTTTATAGAAACTGAGGCCTGGAAAAGAAGAGGTGATTTGCCTAAGGTCACACAGGTAGGAAACTGGAGAGACAGAATTTGAACTCAGATCTTTGGGCTGCAGAGCAAGCGTGCCCTCTGCTACTGTAGGCTCCCTCTTTCCTGAGTACCTTATCCTTTATGTCTATGGAGGTCCTTGACCCCATACAATATTTCTCTGGAGGACCCAATACGCCAGACTGTCCTATCAAGTCAAGCTGTCCAAGTTCTTAAGCACAGAGGACACATAAGAGACTAGACTGTGATTGGCCAGTGGTGATTCAAAGTCACTGATGGCTCTATCATTCTTGGGAGTCACTACCTTCTGAGTCAGTTTCTCTCCCTCAGGGTGTGTCAAGGTGAAAGGCCATGGGATTCCTGACAGTTGTGGGTCACTGAACCCTGACAATTAAAAAGTCTTCTTGGTTTGTGGTTTCTCTAGCTGGTTTACCTTGCCTAATAATGTGCTCAAATGAGGATGCATTTCCTGAAAACACACACACACACACACACACACACACACACACACACACACACACACAGAAGGGGAAGCTCCCCGGGGGCAGTGCAGGGAAAAGCCAGGCTGGGGTTAAAAATTGCCTGGTTAACCTAAACCACATTCAGGCAGCACCCGATTATGCTCTTTCTGGATTCTCCACAATTACAAGGTCATTGCATCTGTGTGATGCGGTGGGGGTGGATTAGGTAGATTCTAATCCCAACTCCAGAGATCTCTAGGGAGAAAGGTTAGCCAGAAGCCTTCCACAGATTTCCCCAAAGTGATGCCAAAGGGCTGACAGGGGTTTGTTCACTGCAGCCACTAGGGGGACCCAAAATGGAGCTCTTCCAAAATCCAAGTTAGGGAGAAAAGAGTCAAAATGGGTTCGTTCATACGTGAGAGTGGTCTGAATCAGTGAAAAATCAGAATTATAGAGTAGCAGAAAAGACCCGTTTAACAAAGTGCTCCCAAATAAAAGCCATGCCTACTTCAGTGAAAACACAAGACTCACTGTAATTCAACATCTTCGTACCAACACTTGTAATGAGCATCATAGACACAAGGACAGACTGTGTTGGTATGGGGATGATCAGTTATTCCATAGGTACAGGGCAGGGGTGGAGAATCTGCAGCCTCCAGGCCACATATGGCCCTCTAGGTCCTCAAGTGTGGCCCTCTGACTGAATCCCTTTTGTTCTGTGAAGTTTAGATTCAGTCAAAGGGCCCCACTTGAGGACCTAGAGGGCCACATGTGGCCTGGAGGCCGCAGGTTCCCCACCCCTGGTAAAGGGAATTTCTGGATATGCAAATGTCCTCTACCAGTGCAAGCAGGCACCTTCTTTGAACTGTGCTGAAGAGTTGCCTGGGGGACACACACTAAGGGTTCAAGTGACTTGCCCCAGGTCACCCAGTCACTATGAGTCAGATGTGGGATGCAAAACCATTTCTTCCTACCTGAAAGCCAGCTCTTTATCCGCTATGCCATGCTGCTTCTCCATGTGTGATAATAATAATAGATAACATCTAGCATTTAAATGATAGTGATTTAAGTTTAAAAAGCACTTTGCATAATATTACCTCATTTGCTTTTATAACAATCCGGAGAGGCAGATGCTGTTACGCTCATTTTGTCGATGAGGAAACTGAGGCTGAGAGGTGAAATGCCTTCCCTAGGGTCACACAGCTAGCTAATTGTCTGAGGCTGGATTTGAATTCGGTGTTCCTGACCCCAAGCCTAGCCCTCTGTGCACTGACTCCACCTAACTAGTGGATAGAGTTTAGTTTAAAAAACCAAACCAAACCAAACCAGCTTATTCTCAAAAATTGCATAAACATGCCCATTCTTTGAACATTCTTTGTTTGCTTAGATAAATCCTCTCTTCAGGATGAGTGCAAAGGTAAACCTCAGTCCAGCTTCTGTCTGAATTACCACAAAATCCAAATTAGTGGAGCCCAAATTAACAAGCTTTGGCTGTACTTGCCATCCTTAGGATTAGTGGATAAGGATTTCCCGACTGGCAATCACATCATTTTAAATTCGTTAGCGAACCTCACTTCATTAACTCTGTTAGCTACCCACAAATTGGATCATTCTCTTGACTGGCTCCATGTAGTATTTTAATTATCATGTCAACCATGTCGATAGCTTTATGCAGTTTAAAAAAAAAAAGTCCTGCACCCTCCTCCTAGATACAACCACAAACAGGTGTGCCCCAATCTGGACAAAAAATAAGACATACAAAAATATGACCCTACGAAACAGATGTAATGGGAGTGTTTATTCATTTTGCAAAAGGGCTCCCCTCACTTTCTGAAAGAAGGTGACCTGGAATGGCATTTACCCTAAACATATGAATTGTTTTTTAAAACACCCGAATGGCCTGCCCATTATCATGAACCCCTTCTTCTCCCCTCCCCCAATTAAAAAGCTGAGAGGAACTGGGGCCTCCATCTGCAGGCTATGTCAACAGAGCAAACAATGGATTGAGGTCAGGTGTCCTTGAGGATATGGAACAAATAACTGGGTTCACATGGCAGACCTTTAACTTTCAAGAATCCCATAGTCCTATCCAGGAGGCATTTAAAGAAAAAGGCCAGAGTCCAACAGTCTTAATTGGTCACATGGGCGTTTGAAGGTCTCTGGTTCTGTCCTGTCCCAAAAAGCCACAAGCTCCAGGACATTCATGACAAGTTTCAAAAACCCTGGGGGTCGCTAAGCCTCCCCACCCACATCCCACATTTGTCCAAAAAACAAAAAAAAGACAACATCTATAAAGAGTACTTTTAGAAATGTTCAAAGGAGGTGATGTTGGGTTGGGCTGGGTTGGGCTGGGTTGCCTACCCCCTCCTGGCTTGAGCCCCTCCCGAGCTGATTCATGACTTAACTGGTGGATGGACAGACTCTTATCTGTGCCAGCCACTGTGGCACCACAATCCTCACCCAAGCAGGTTCAGCTGTCTTTGACCTCATTCCTGGCCAAGAAGAGTGGGACCTAGGGAAAGGGATGAAGAGAGAGAGAAAGAAAAAGGGTGGGGAGAGCAAGAGGAAGAAGAGAAGGAGAAAAAGAGAGAAAACAGAGAGAGAGACAGAGAAAACCCACCTGTGGCTGGTGGGAGGGGCATCTCCACAAAAGGTTTTGAGTCAATCGAGACCATGTGATCTAGTCAAAGCCAAACCTTAGAAAGCATACAATCTGGCCCAAGGTGTCACCTCCCACTACTAACCAACTCTGTGGACCTTGCTCTGGCCCTGGGAGCTCAGTTATGAAGATGCCTGGGTATTTCCTACCCTCTCTCTCCTGAAATCACTGGCATGTGGATCTGCTGCTACTTATTTCAGGAATCAGTTGGGGCAGAGCAGGTTTATGGAGATGGGCTTTTGGTGCTAGGGGGTGGGAAGCGGGAGAAAAGAACAACCTACTTGCCCTAAAAACAATAACCCAATTTCACAGATGTAATTCCTAGACAAACCAGCCTAGTGTGTAGTAAGGAAGGGAGGGGGAGAGCTGAAATAACAGTCAGGAGCTTTGGAGTCTGGTCCCAGCTCAGTCAATAGCTTCTTGTGTGACTTCAGGCATATTCCTGAATTAGGTCTCAGTTTCTGCATCTGTCAAATGGGGATGACAATGCCTGTGTGAGGATCAGTGACATAAAAGGATGAGAAAATACATCTGCAGGGTACAAAGTGCCACAGAAATATGGGGGAGTCTTATCTCTGAAGCTTAGTCAGAGGGTAGATCTGGAGAAATAAAAAAAATGAAGAGAAAATATCTCTCCTTTTATTGCTCCAGCTCAGGAAGGGTGGAGATTGCAGAGGGGGCTGTTCCCAAGCAGTTTCATTCTCTCTCTGAGGCATACCCAGCCCTCCCTGGTGGAAGAGAGAGGAGCCCAGCTCCTGGGGGCCCGCCCCGCCTTCTCTGGAACTAGCAAAGCTGGGATTTTAAAAAGCAGGATGTTTGGCTGGGGCCTCTCTTCTCTCAAATAAACAATCCACAACCTTATTCAAAACAGAGAGGTACCGCTGGGGAAGTACTCCAGTCACTTTATTTCCATATCCCAAGTCCTGATTTATTCTCCTCCCTGGGGGAGTGCCACCAGGCTACAGAGTACCTTGGAAACTGAACGTGGGCCAAAGCATCGGAACACCAGTGTAGGAGAATGCAAGCCAGAGGATGAGCCCAGATGGGGACCTGACCCGCTCCTGCCCATTGCCCCTGCTGCTGTGGATGGGGTGCAGGGAGGATGAAGAAGGCAAGCCTTATCGGATTAGACGGCTAGGGGAGCATGAGGAAGGGACAGCCTCCCATGGGCTTCAAGACAATCTGGACAGCCTAGCTGGGCCCTCTCATCTGACCCTGCTTCCACCCATTTAACACGTCAGACTTGACAATGAGGGGAAGCTGGGATGTCAGATGTAGAGGGGCCCTTGCTTGCCTCATTTGTCCTATGAGGGCTTTGGACTTAGCACAGCGTTCTGGCACAAATCAGGCACTTAATACATGCTTACTCACGATTGATTGACTGACTAAGAAATCTCTGGCCCAGAAAGGATCCATGAAGTACTGTGGTATATTAGAAAGAACACGGGACCAGAAATCAAGACTTAGGTTTGGGTCCTAGCATTCATTAGCTGTATGTCTGCCTGTAGGCGGGTCTTAGACTCACTTTCTTTGTCTGTGAAATGGGGAGAATAATTCTCACAACTTTTTGTGAGAAAGGGATTTGTGAATCTTAAAACTCATCATCTAAGTATGAGCTCTGGGGGTGGGGTGTGGAAGAGGCTCTTTTAAGTATTTGGGAATAGGATCTCAAGCCCAGAGAGGAGAATTTCTCCCTTCTGAACTAAGCCCCATAAGACTCAAAGCTGGAAAGGCCCTGGGAGAACACCTCGCCTACCCCTGTTCATTTGAGAGATGAAGGAAACGAGGCCCAGGTTGAGTTAAGTGACTTGTCCAATGTCACACAGACAGTAAATAACTGACCCAAAATTTGAACCCAAGTACTCAGGCCTATACAGTGTTGGCACAATGCCCCAGCGATTAACACTGGCACACAGTAGGCACTTAATAAATGTTTACTGAACAAGTGATGATTTTCTTCTTGAGATAGACAAGTGACAGCTAAAGGAAAAACAATATAAAAAAGCAGAAATCAGGTCACAAGTGCCTTTCTAAGTGCTACCCTAAGGCTTTTTTCTTTCCCAATGATATCCTTCTAACCCAATCTTTAAGAAAAAAACAAACAAACTGAAAACAAGAACATCCTTTGCCTTCTTTCTAGAGATTCAGGCTTGAGGCTCCCTGTCAGAAACAACACTAGAATCCCCTCCCTCAAGAAGTCTCCTCTCCTTGAAGTTATTATCACCGTACGCTACATCTCTTCAGCAGTTCTGTATGTTAGGTGGCGCAATGTAGTAGCTTCCAAAGCTGACCTCGGAATCAAGCAGACCTGGGTTCAAGTGCTCCCCCTTTGACACATTCTGGTTGTTCGGGTAGATGAATCCCTTAACCTCTTAGCTTAGTGCTCCCAGGCAGCTCTCTAAGGCCTTCTTTCTGCATATCTCCCAAGAGTCTAGGCCCTCACCACTGCCAGGCAATCCTACTATCCCTCTCTATCAATTCACTACCTCACTCTCCTAAACTTTTCATTCCTCCTCAAACCTCCCATGGTTCTCCCCCTCCCTCCATCCTCTCAGCTGAGAATGCTGACTCATATTCTATAGGAAAAAAAAATGAAGGCCATTCGATGTGAGCTCCTTCTTCCTTCCTCTTCCTCATCTTCTATCTCTCAGATGCTTTCTGCCACTATCTTCTCCTTCATCAAGGCTGATTCCTCTACCTGTTCAACGGATCCCACTCTACCCTGTCTCCTCCAACAGATTGTCTTTCAGGTAGTTCCCATTCTCTTAGTTACTTTCAATCTCTCTATCTACCGATTTATTCCCCACGCCTATAAACACATCCTTGTCTCATCTTCAAAATATCCTTGCTTGTTCTTTCTATCTTCCCTATCATCCTTCATCTCTTCTGCCCTTTGTAGCAACAGATGCCTCTGCTTTCTCTCCTCTCACTTCTCATCCCCTTAAAATCTGGCTTTCCACCTTACCATCCCCCCACCCCAAACTCCGGGATCTCCAAAGGCACCAATAATCTCTTAACTGCCCAAGCCAACGGCCTTTTCTCAGTCCTCATTCTCTTTGACTTCTAAACAGTCTTCAACACTGCTGGCCCCCTCTCCTCCTTGATGTTCACTTCTCTCTAGGTTTTTGAGACACCCCCCCCCACTCTTTCCTGCTTCTCTTCCCCCACATCTGGCCACTCCTCAATCTCCTTTGCTGCATCCTCATTCATATCACACCCTTTAACCACAGGTGTCCCTCCGGGTTCCATCCTTGCCCCTCTTCTCTTCTCCCTCTGTACCGCTTCACTTGGTGATCTCATTAGTTCCTATGGATTTAACTGCCATCTCTAAACTGATGATTATGTATCTATGTATCCTGCCCCAGTCTCGCATCTCCAACTGCCTTTCAGATATCTCGAACTGGATGTCCAGTAGAAATCTTAGAAAATCAACATGTTCAAAATAGAGCACGTTATCTTTCCTCCTAACTCCTATGCCCCTCAAACGTACACCCTCTCTCCCAGCCCTTGACAGTGATAGAGGGTACCACCGTCCTCCCATCTCTCAGGCTCATGACCTAGGACTCACCCTGGATTGGATTCCTCACTATCTCCCACTCCCCCCATGGTCAATCTGTCACCAACACCCACAACATCTCTTCAATACACCCCGTTCTCTCCTCTGATGCCACTACCGCTCTGGTGCCTCATCATCTCATGCCTGGACTACTGCAATAGCCATCTACTGAGTCTGCCTGCTTCAAGTCTCTTCCTATTCCAGTCCAGTCTCTATTCGGCAAATAAAGTACATTTCCTAAAGCGCCGGTCCTATAATGTCATTACCCTACTCTAAACTCCAGTGGCTTCCTATTACCTCAGGAGCAAATACAAAATGCTGTTTGGCATTGACAGCCTAGCTCCCTCCTACCTTTCCACATTTCTCATACCTGTACTCTTCTCATACTCTTCCATCCAGTGGCACTGGCCTTCTGGCTGTTCCAGGAACAAGACTCAATCTCTCAGCTCTGGGCTTTCTTTCTGACTGTCTCCCATGCCTGGAATGCCCTCCCTCCAACCACTCAGCTTCCTTTAAGTCTCAACTAAAGTCCCACCTTCTACAGGAAGCTCTTCCCAACCCCTCTTAATTCTAGTGCCCTCCCTAGATTATTTCCTATTTATCCTCTCTACAATTGGCTGTGTATGTATTTGGTTAGGAGTTGTCTCTCCCATTAGATTGTAAACCCTTTGAGGGCAGGGACTGCCTCTTATCTCTTTTCACATCCCCTATGCCTGATGCATGGTAGGCACTTAATAAACATTTACTGATTGACTAAAGAGCCTCGTGGTTCACACAGTGGGAGCCCAATAAATGCTCTTACTGAGCAAACACTTACTAAAAGCCTCCTTCCTGGGTTTCTTTGGAGCCCACAAAAAGTTATCTCTCAGAACAGTGGTTTATAAACTCTTTCTGGGCTTTATTCCATGCCCCTGGGAACCTAAACACGGGTGTGGTATTGGAGCAAAGCCTGTACAGTTGGAGAGGGGGCACGGTGTAGTAGAAGGAAAGACTGCTGGCTCAGCAATCCAGCAGACAGGGGTGTGAATCCTGCCTTTGATGCTTATCAGCTGGGTGACTAAAGCCAAATCATTTCACCTTAACTCTCTCATTTTTCTTATCTGTAAGATGAGGATGAAATGAGAAAATAATATACATAAAGGGTTCATATGAATGCTGGTGCTTATAAAATTAAGATTTTGCCGAGACTTCTGTTCTAGAACCCCAAGAGACATGAGCTCACATGATCAGCAGGAACACTGTTCTAGAGTACTATTAATTCCAGAACCAAGATATCAGTTTAGAAAAAATAAACCCATAAACTCTTCAACTACCAAGTATTTGTTGAATACCTGCCATGTGCAATGCACTGAATTAGGTCCTGTGGGAGGTTAAATTATGTAATCAAAGACATTTTCAGATAGAAGTATTCTTAGAGAATATGTCATCCAACTTTCTCATCGTACAAATGTGAGAAATGAGGTAGAGAATTTTAGGTTATTTGTGTTCCTGAAGAAGACAGCAGGTCAGCTAATTGAGATTAGCCCATGCTATCAAAGAACCCATAATCTATTTAGAGAAGCAAGACTACAATTCAAGTTAGAATGCTTAAATCACTCATGTGGTCCTTATCATAAGGGAATTCATAGGAGAGAGAGACCACTTCTGTTGATACAATAAGGAGGGTGGGGCAGTTGGTCTGTGGAAGTAGGATGCCACTAGCTGTTGCCAACAGCCCTGACTAATGGGCACCAGCTTCACTCCCCTGTTAGGCCAGCAGACAAAAACAGGGAGAGAAGAATTCTAAACCAGCCCACTAGTCACTATAGTTTGTAAACCACTGTTCTGAGAGATAACTTTTTGTGGGCTCCAAAGAAACCCAGCTAATTATCTTTGAGAGAAGGAGCTCACAAACATGTACACAGGCCAAATGGGAACTCTTCTTGGTGGAGGACTGCAGCTTTGGTGGTCTGGTGTCCCTCGGGGATTTACCACTGTATCTCAGTGGTTCCTCTTATTCTGGATGTCCCCTCTGAGTAAGTCTTGGGTCTCATACTGGGCTATGAGTGGCCTGAGGTCTTAAGCACAGATAAAATGAAAGGGTTTGTCAACAACAGATCTATACCAAGAGGTCATCCACATCTGAGTCCCCAACAACGAATGCTAGGCTATTCACTACTTTCTTGGGTATTAATGTGTCAGGGATCGAAGTGCCCTGGGAACATCCAGTTGGAGTGATCAGGGAAGGCTTTGCTATAAGGGATCTTGAGAGGCAGAGATATGACAGAAAGCGAGGAAAGAAGCAGGTCAATCAAAGGCGTCAGGACCAGAAAGCTTAAGTTTAAGAAGCACTGAGAGGGGAAAGGATAGAAGTATCTTGTGTGCTTGAGGAAGTTCCATGTTTCAAACCACAGGTGGGTTTAGGGAAGGAAATCCCAAGCCCTCAGAGGGGATGCAATGGAAAATCAACTAAAAATCAACTGTGTTCTACCACCCAACTGGTCATAGGGTCATAGGGTTTGTAGATGAATGAGATCTTAGGACAGCATCTTACCTTATTATAAGATCTTGTCATTTCTATTATGAGAGAGACAGAGACAAAGAGGAGGGGAGGGAAGGGGGGAGGGAGAGAAAGAGAGGTGGAAGGAGGGAGGAAGAGAGAGAGAAAGGGACAGAGAGACTTCGAGAGATAAAGCAAGAGACCTAACGGGTGACAGAGAATGCCCAGTGTCATATTGTTTTCCATTTCTGTAGGGCCAAAAGCAACATATGTTTACATGGCCTCATCCTAGAGCCAAGGGGAAGAAAAAAAGAAAAGAAACCCCACACACGCCCAATGTGGAAATACAGTGCATTTCAAAAGCAAAAGACCTGGGAGCAAAGCATTTTAAAGGCTCCGCATGCTGAAAAAGAGCCAGACAGCACTAAGAAACAAGTAATGAACACACACTGGCATTACACGATGCCAAGTCCAACCTTGCCAGGCCCCTACAACACAGCCTGCATCTGCCTTCAAGGGAAAAAATTCATTTTCAGAGCCAGCTGTTTCTGATTGTGTATTTTTTCACAGCTGGCTTAACTAATTTTGGTGAGGAGAGGCAAGGGTATTGGGAGATAAGTAGATGGGGAGACCATTAACTTTAAAATAATATTCTTTCTGCCTGAAGCCCCACCAACAGTAGGAGAAGGAGAGGTAGGTTTACGTAATTAAATCCTTCAATATTTAATGTCTTAGAGCCCTAACGATGAAAAGCATGGTGGCCCATGTAACGGTACCTCTACGCATCTCTCCCACTCGGTAGCGAACTAAGAGGATGTGAGATCCATCACCTGCCTGACAATGGCCTTGACAGCATTTTGGAAGAAGGTGCTTGAAACAAGTATAAAACAAGGAAAGTAGGGAAGAGGATTCTAAATTTTGTTGGCCATGCCAATGCAAGTGGCAAGATGACTCGGGCACGCAGATTTAATGTAATGAAGACTATGAAAATCACATATCCTCAAAGCCAAGAGTCTCCAGACAAGACTTAATGAAAAGGGCCATAGTAGGTCAGACAGCTGGCTGATGTAGATCAATTATCTCTAGCCCCCTCCCTGGTGATTCAGAACAGGAAAGAACGACTGAGAGTGTGCCTGACCTATTAAGCAACATTGACACCTCTCCTTCTCCAAAGAAGCTCCTTTGTGACCTGTCCCTTTGGATAGCCACCATCTTTCCCCATGCAGTTAAAACCAGTATTGGTAGAAAACTAACACTGACTCATCCAGTCTTCCCACAATCTGACTGGTTAATGAGGGCAACAAGTCAACCAAGAAGCACCTACTCTAAGGAGAGGGGGTACTGTGCTCATTGACAAATTACATTTATTAAGCATCATGTGTATGCCAGGTACCTTGCTTAGCGCTGGGGCTACAAAGACAGCAGTGAAAGAATTCAAGTTCTACCCAAGGAAACAACATATCCATTAAGTACATAATTCACCAGAAATTCACCATTGACCTAGAAGAGACAAAGTTTATCTGGCAAGGAGAGTGTGATGGGGACACCCCCCCCACCTCCAAGTTTGCTGTAACTCAGGAAAAGGAAGGTCAGTGTAGCCTGTGGTAGGTGGGAGGTGAGCCCTAAACTGGTCTGAACCAGATCAATCTTCACATTCTACAGGAATTTCTTCATGTTCTTCCGACCAAGAGCAGGACGCCATTTGGGATCATGGGAGGCAGTGGGGCCCCTGGGAAAATGAACACTCCAGGGTCTTCCACTTTGGATGCCTTTTGTACCTTCTATTATTTCCTTTTATGAGGGACCTTGCAGAGCAAGGAAAAGCAGGAGGCCAGGTCCATTACAGTACTCCCCAGGAAGCCTCCTCTGAAACTTATCAATCCACATCACACTGTAGCAACACCCCAAAGTCTCTGAGTCTACTGGTTAGGAATATCATCTGATTAAAGGTCATTCGGATTCTAGCACACTCAATCCAAGGTACAACCAAGAAGGTTGGAAAGTAGGGTGGTCTCTGTTTATTCTGGTGACCTCTACTGTATCCTAGGCAATTGTGATTGCCTACTCCTGGAGTTGAGACTCTGGCACAACGAACATTTATTAAGGGCCTACTGTTTGCCCAAGGTGAAGATAAAACCCAAGAAACAACGTAAGCAAAGATCATAAAGGTAATTGGGCTTCCCTGGAAGAGGGGGATACAATGGCCTTCCCCAAGGAATGTTCCACACAGAGGGAAGCAGAGGAGCTAGGACTGGCAGAGCCCAAGGCAGTGAGGTTTGATGAGGTAGAGAAGAGAGCACATGGCATTGGAGGTAGGTATAACTGCATGAAAACGAAAAGAGATTCAGGGGGTAATGAGAGAGGGACAACCAGTTTGTCTTCCAAGTCCAAAGACTCCCCATCGGCAAGGAATCCTTCTGTATAAGTCAAGGCCAAACTGCTCTCTCCTTGTCTAAAGGATTCTGTTGATTAATATCTGTACCCACCACAAGCCTATTCATCACATATTTCCACTCCTTTGGAGGTTGCCCCCACAGAGGCACTGGGAAGGTTTTCCCTTTCCTCCAAACTCCTCTGGCCTGCTGGGCTCATACTGCTTATCTGGCATTTAGCACAGACCACCTGTATCCCAATTATTGGGGTAGATGGCTTGGCTCCCCAACTATAATGCCATATAGTAAGCCAAAGGTATAAAATTCAAACAGAAGGGAGGGGGGAGAAGACTAAACAATACCTAAGGGTCTCTGTAAGCCCAAAGTGACTTAGAAAACCACATATTAACATTATCTATGTTCTACTATATTTTTATTTGTTTTGTTAAATATTTCCCAATTACATTTCATTCTGTTTCTGGAGTAAGCTAACAAGATCAGGTCCAAACCTGGTCAGCCTAGCACAGTGATCCAAACACAATAGCTAGGTACATGCTCAAGCAGTTATTCAATGAATACATGAAAGTTACACTCAATGTGCAGAAAATCTCAATAAGCATTGGTATGGCCTCAAAGTGGAATGGACTGGCCTCTAGAGGTAGTGAGCTCTCTGTCACTGGAGGTCTTCAAACAGAGGCTGGGTGGACATTTGTCAGAGAAATCCCTTCCAGCTCTAAAGTGCTGTTACTACTGTCACTCTCCCCTCCTAAGATGTATGTTTTGGGGACTTTTTTTTGATTCGTTTTAGTGGGGAAAGGGGCAAATTTAGAAATTAACTCTTTCAGATGCACAGAGGAGCAGGCCAGCTTTAAAAAGCTACAGGTTGAACCTGCTATTTACCTAAAGGGAAAATTAAACAGTTCATGGTGGAAATCTGCAGTTTTTGTAGAGTTTTTTCTAATCTGTGGAGCACATGGAAATGACTGATTTGTTTGGTGTTTGTTGAGTTTAGGATTTTTAAAAAATTATCTCTCTCAGTCCATAAAAGACAGTACTACTTAGAAGCAGTTATACTGAAGCATTTGGGCTGGGGGTGGGAGGAGGAACAGGGATGTGCTCTTAGATTGGGGGAGGGGCAGGCAGGCAGCTTGGGTGTGAGTGTGAAGACTTCAGATGGGACCCAAATAAAAACATCAAACCTAAAAATAAAGTCAGGCCTTAGCCAAGGGAATCCACCCCAGTAGAAAAAAAAACCAAAAACAAAAAGAAAACACTAAGCCTACTTCCATTTGAAGAATCTGCTCCCCTCTGTCAACTTCAGCAGCCCCACATGGCAGAGGCTTAAGAAGCGACACGCATG
Organism: Phalanger gymnotis; assembly: GCA_028646595.1. NCBI lineage: Eukaryota > Metazoa > Chordata > Mammalia > Diprotodontia > Phalangeridae > Phalanger > Phalanger gymnotis. The sequence goes on along the minus strand of CM053624.1, from coordinate 117,603,067 downwards.
GACAGTGTATGAAAAATTCCAAGTGTCGGGGGGCCTTTGAAGCCAAGCCCTTCCTTCAAAGAGGGGCATGCCAATGGCCCAGGACGACTCAGCACAAACCAATTCAGCATGCTGAGGGCACAGCTAATTTATGAAGCAGAGTCCTCTAATGGGAAAAATTTCAAATGGCCAGCCCTTTTCACACACAGCTGAATCTAATTCTTGAGGCTTCAGATTTATAGCACAGTGACAAGTCCAAGTCTACAGAAGATTTGTACCATCCACAACAATTACCTGACGTAGGTGGAGTGAAGGGAGGGAGGAAGGAGATCAAGGTGGAAGATCTGCCAGAGTGTGGAGAAAAGAAACGCTCTCTCACTTAAAAAAAAAAAAACCCACACACAAATGCAAAACACAAGAGAACGACCTTCGAGAAGATACTCAACAGTCCCCACTTCTATAAAAATGTCCCTTTCGTGAAATGTTCAGGGGCAGGACCCTGAAAATAACTGACTTTCAGGGAAGAATATCTTAATAGTTCTCACAAGGGATTCTCATGCCATTAGGGAGTGGGAGTTTCCATGCATTCAGGTTGCCAAGGTGGATAATTCACTTAGAAAAGGCCACCAGAGAATTGCAAAGTCTTCAGGGGGTAAGAGCACGAGGAGACTGAGAGACTGGGCAATGTGCTGCAGGGACAGGAATTTCACCTTTTGAGGTCTCTGAGGTCTCTGTCTCCTCATCAGTAAAATGACTGGACCCAGAAGATCTTTTCCAATCCTGACATTTTATGTAGCATGAGTTGTTCAGGGGAATCACAGGAGCACAGATTTTAGCCCTGGAAGGGGACCTTAGACATCATCGAGTCCTGATTCATTTTACAGATGAGGAAACTGGGTCACAGAAAGAATTAAGTGACTTGATCCCAGGGGTGAGGAACTTGCAGCCTCGAGGCCACATGTGGCCCTTTAGGTCCTCAAGTGTGGCCCTTTGACTGAATCCAAACTTCATAAAACAAATCCACTTAAAAGGATTTGTTCTGCAAAACTTGGACTCAAGTCAAAAGGCTGCACCCAAGGACCTAGAAGGCCACATGGGGCCTGAGGCCACAGGTTCCCTACCCTTGCCCTAGGTCATACAAGTTTTCTTGACTACATCATGCAGCCTCATAACCCACTTGATCAAATTAGTGGAAGAGAAAGGTAGTAGAATAATGAGGTGTGAAGGATTGAGTTGAAGGAAGATTCAGCTAGTCACAAGTGTCTGACTCAACCACTATTTTATCCATTACTATGATAGAACGGTGCACCCTCCTCCACTCTTCACACTACTGGTCAAGCTATCCCTGAGGAACAGAGGAGAAGGAAGATTTATAACCCAAGGTAGGACCCTAATTAGAACACTCTCTAGTAGATACAGTTTGAAATTCAATTGGGAATCTGATGAGGATGCCTGAATCTTGGGCTTCATATTCTATACAATGGTTGAATGCCCACTCAGTTTACATACATTTCTATACTAGATTTTTGTAGATTTCTTTTTGGAGGGAGGGAGGCACCAAAGAAAAAAGAATACATGATTCCTAACCTGAAGGAGTTCATAGTCTCTCTAGGGAGAGTGAATATTTTGGAAGAAGTATATTCTAACAAGAGAACAAACAAGCGTTTACTAAGACAGATGAATTCCCCAGAAGTTGGGGTTCAGCGGAATCCTGTTTTCTCACAGACCATTTCAGAGTGCCTTCTCTTTATTTCAGATAGATGTTAAATTCACAAGGGCTCCTAATGCTTTGCTTTTTCAGGTCTCATCTACTTTATCCTCAGTCTGTCAAAGCAACTAAGTATAAATGACAACACTGAGGCTTAATTGTCAAATCGTTTTTCAGTCGTGTCTGACTCTCTGTTGACTTCATTTAGGGTTTTCTTGGCAAAGTTACTGGAATGGTTTGTCATTTCCTTCTCCAGCTCATTTTCCAGATGAGGAAACTGAGGCAAATGGGGTTAAATGACTTGCCCAGGGTCACACAGCTAGGAAGTGTCTGAGACCAGATTTGAAGTCAGGAAGATGAGTCTTCCCAACTTTAGGCCCAGCATTCTATCTACTGGGCCACTTAGGCCTCTCTAAAAGAAGGAACCGTTTTGTAATTCAAAAATCACCTTTCATCAGTTTAAGCTTCACCAACTAACAACTCAGTGGATACACAGCTCAAGTGAGATCAAAGTGTAACCAGGGTCAGTAGGTTTATCCAAGGGAAGTTTGCTGGTGACTCAAGTGAAGTGTTCAAAGTAGGGGTTAGGAGGACAGAGAAATAGAGATCTTGGGCTCATCATTAGAAAGAAGGGTGTCTGCTGTGGAAAGGGGGGGTGGAGCCCAAATTCAGCATATAGAAGACTAGGGCCTTTTGATGTCTTTCCCACATAGCTTGGCCTGTGAAATCACAATATTCTGGCTAGCTAGTGGGAGAGGGTGCAAGAGACTATCCCAAAGCCTTTTTCATTTTTTGTTTGTTTGTTTATGGCAGGGGCAGAAGGGGGGAATTAAGCTGCTTCCAGAGAAGAAAAAGAAATAGGAGGGGAGGGAAAGAAACCAATGAAGGCCCTCACTAATCTCTCCATTCAGCACCAGTGAAACCCAAGAGCTGGTAGAGTTAGGGGTTTTTTTAATTGTTATTTTTAAAATACGAATTATTTCCAGCCGGAAGGCAGGAGGATGCAGGCCATTGGACCCGGCCGGCCCGGCACCCAGCCAGTCTCATAAATGTCTGGCAGCTGGCAGGCAAATCAGCCCATTGCTATGGAAATGAGCTCGTTACCACTAATTTCACTGGCTTCCCAACTGATTTATAAAGTGTTTTCCAGCATCTCTAAAGATGCTTCCTGTATCACCACAAAATCCCAGCTAGAGTCACCAGGAATCAACAGTGAGCCAACTTTCGTGGTGGCCTCAGTTTCTCCAACAGATGGAGAGGAGACAGAGGGAATAAGAATATTCTCTTTATTTCAAATCAACCGATATGTGCAAAACAATTAACCTTGTGGAGAACAGAAATGAAGATGAGATGATTTCTGCCATCGGAGTGTTAATGATCTCCTGAAGGATAAGTCACACACGAAAACAGACAAAGCAAGAGGGCATTTACAGAATCTCAGAGCTAGCTATAAGGGACCTCAGAAGTCATGGAGTTCCCTCAAACCCTACCTGAATCAGAAATCCATACACAAAAAAAAATCCTTAGCATGTACTCATCCAGCTTATGTTTCATAACCAGCATGTATGGGGAACTCACTACCTACAAAAGCAAACCACTCCACTTTGGTACTAGTCCAATCATTATCTCTCATCTGGGACATTTTGATAGCCTCCCTACCCCAAAGTCTGCCCAGTTTCAATCTGTTCTCCACAAAGAATTGCCAAAATGATTTTCCTCAAGGGTAGTTCTAACCATTTGCTGCTGTTGTTCAGTCATTTTCAGTTGTGTCTGACTCTTCAGGACCCCATTTGGGATTTTCCTGGCAAAGACACTGGAGTGGTTTGCCATTTCCTTCTCCAGCTCATTTTTACAGATACAGAAACTGGGGCAAACAGGGTTAACTGACTTGCCCAGGGTCACACAGCTTTCCTGATCCCTCATCAGCCACTACATTGTCTCAACCCCCAAATCATCTCGTACCTATTTCATACATGCCTAATGGAACATATGTCATTTCACCTGATAGAATATAAGCCTCTTAAGGGCAGGACCATTTCACTTCTGTCTTCATAACCTCATCATCTAACAGAGTGTCCAAATGGCTTTTAACAAATGCCAATTGATTAGTTATCGAGTTCTTCACTGTACTTGGCCAAAATTTCACGCATTTTGACACATATAGTTTTGACTATCTACTCTACACAAGGGATTGTGCTAGCTAGTCTAGGCCTTCCAAAGTTCTAAAACTTTCTGCTCTTGGTACCCTTCTACACTCTTAAAATTATGGAGCCTCCCCCCAAGAGCTTCTGTCTATGTGGGTTATATCTATCTATATTTACTGTACTCAAAATTAAAATGTCATAGTGTTATGATGAAAATAATCTTATCTCACAGACCTCTGAAAGGGCCCCGGGGGATCCCCTGGGGTCCCCAGCAACACATTTTGAGAACCGCTCAACTAGATAATGTCTGTGTTTTCCAAATGGTCTCCCTGACTTCAGTCTCTTCCTGCATAGTGCTAGCTGACAGATAAACCTTCCTAAATAAATCACTACTTTCATCAAATCATTCCCTTGTTCCCAGACCTTCAAGGGCTATTCCTTCCCACATCAAATTAAAATTTCTCTGCTTGTCTTCACCATAACATGGCTCCACCTCCCCAATTAATATATCCCACTAATCACCCGCCCCCACCCTCTGCTCCCAACGAGGTAAGTGTTTAATGAACAAGCAACACGACAATGTGGCACAGGAGCAAGAATGATAGATTCTGAGTCAGAGGACCTGGGTTCAAATACCTAATTCTACTTTTAACTTCTTGGATCCTGAGTCAGAAGACCTGGGTTCAAATCCTGGTTCTACTTTTAACTTCTCTCTGGACCTGATTTTTCTCATCTATAAAATAAAGTTAAGCTAGATGACCTTGAATGTCTCAATGCTTAATCTATAAATCTCTGGACTTAGGCTGTTCTCCTCACAAATATATTTCTCACCTATGTTTCTGTGCCTACTTCAGGTCCCATCTCCACCTTAAAAACTCACAGACCACCCCAGCACCCATTAACCTGCCCTCCTAAGAACTCCCAGGAGCACTTAATCATCTACAATGTTTTTTCCAGCTGGAATCATAGTGGTCGCAGAAGAAAATAAGCTACCAGATGGTAGTTCCAGAATCCCTTCTGAAAAAGCAAAAGGCCTTTGCCATACCAAAGGCCAAATGTCTAAAGGTAGCTGTAAAAAGGCTTTCTTAAGCTCTGGAGAGAGGTTATCTATGTGTGTTATCTATGAAATAGATATAGAGTAGACATAGAATAGATAATGTGTGTTATCTATAACAAAAGTGTGTATTATCTATGAAAAAGCCTACCATACAGAATATAAGCTGATAGTACAGAAGTGAAATTTGACAGGCTAGAAAATCATGAACATCTAGCAACTAGTATGCACCTGCTGAATTCAAATTAGCTTTTGTGAACTGAATTAGAGGCACCAATGGTGTCTGCCCAAAGGTCTATAAAAGTACCATAGCTTCTTTGTCTTCGCTGAATGGTCAACAACACTTGTTAACCTCAACAAAGCCTTCAATTAACATGTAGAGAATTGTGGACCCATAGATCGAATGGGGTTCCCCAAACCTAAAGTCCGTGAATGACTTGGTTTACAAATACAGTCATGGCAAGAACAAGAAACAGAGAATTTTACTGACTGATAATATCCTTATTGAAAAATCTTTTGGTAAACATGGAATTATCCACACGGAAGACCTGAGCCAGGACAGCTATACTACTGACAAGCACTTTAAAGTTGCCAATAACTTCCTGTGGTCCTCATGGGGTTGAATGGAGACAGAAGGAAGGAAAGAAAGGAGGGAGTAAAGGAGGGAGGGGAAAAGGAAGGAGGGAGGGGAAAAGGAAGGAAGGAAGGAAGGAAGGAAGGAAGGAAGGAAGGAAGGAAGGAAGGAAGGAAGGAAGGAAGGAAGGAAGGAAGGAAGGAAGGAAGGAAAGAAGGAAGGTTGGAAGAAAAGACATTTTGTACAAGGTGGAGATAACGGGTAAAAGGGAAAATCAGATCAACCGGATTATTAGAAGAATGAACCAAAGCTCCCTACCATGATTATTTTTCTAATGGTCTATTAATAAAAAAAATGCCTGTGATTAAAAATTAATAATCATCTATTCAACATAATTCAAAACTGATTCCAAATCACTTTAGATTGTTTTCAAGTTCAGTCCATGTCTTGTCATGCTTTCCTAATGGCAAAGTGAGGCCCCTTCTAGCTCTAAGGCAATGATCCTATATACCTGAGATGATTCTCTATCTCTTTACAGTGCCTAGTCCACCAATGGCAATATAGTGCATGCTTACAGAATCAAAGAACTTAGCTCTCAAAGGGATCTCCGAGATCATAGGATCATGGATTTAAAATCAAAAGAAACCTGAGAGGTCACCAAGTTCGACTCCCATTTTAAGAGTTAAGTGACCTGCAAGGTCCCATACATGGGCAGTGATGGAGCTTCTCCTGGTTCCTTGACTCCAAACCCAATGCCACTGGCCTTTTTGTTGCCTGACAGCCTTCCCAAGGAATTGACACCCAGAGATGTTGGTGTAGGAATGAACCAGCCCATGTGTGGCAAGCATCTGCAGGTAGGATTTCAGATAGAAAGCAAAGAGCAGCATTGGTACTTAAAGAATCCACGAATATCAAGATGAATGAATTAGCACTGGCGTCTCGGAGATATTTCCTATTCTCTTCCTTTCCCTTCTACTATTCCTTGATTTTAAGGGACCATGTATGCATGAGAGAATACCATTTTTGCTCTAGGTAGGTGAGTCACAAAATCACTGAAAGCTAAGATATCACTAGTAGGAGATTCAGGTTGTCTAGACGCCCAATTTGAGAGCTGGAAGGAACCTCAGTGGGTATCTAGTCCTATACCATATCTGAAAGGCATACCCATTCCCTATAGGAAGGTCATGTTTCTGGTCGAAGACCTTCAATGAGGCAGAATCCATTCCCTCCTGAGGCAGTTCATTCCCCCATAATCTAATCCCCACATTTTATAGATGAAGAAACAGAGGGATGGGAAAGGAAAGGACTTATTCCAAGACATATGGCTAGTTGAGGAGCAGGGTTGGGACCAGAGCCAAGCCTCCTAAGCCAAGTACTCTTTGACCCAGTATTTCCCACAGGTAATCCAACTTCAGCGGGCCAAGAGATTTCAGTGCCAGGCTCTGAATATGGGCCCAGAGCGTATGCCTGTCAGCTGAGTACCACCTTGGCTCAGTTTGGAGAGGTTCCTCCCTCAGCCATAACAACTCTCAAAGCTAGGCTACCAAGTCACCAAAAGATCGCAATCCTTGTTAGTGGCAGGAGCATCCGTGCTGATGATACCACAGAAGCTTTAAGTACTGAAATATTACAAAATAATGCTGACTTAAGGGATGATATCTGAAAAGTAAAGGAAACCTCCATTGTGAGGCTTCTCAGACAGGGCATACTGTATCTTCCAAACCTAACTACCACTCCCATGACATGAGAAGAATTAGGTGGCAGGAGATGGTAGAGTCCTGGGTGGCAGGAGAATTTGAGAGTGCTAGAGATGAGAATGCTAATAAGGATCATTTCTACAACAAAGATGTTTTTAGTACCTACTATGTGCAGCACCTTGCACTAAGTTCTAAAGCAGAAATACTAGGATAAATAAAACATAGTCCCTACCCTTTGCGGGAGTTCATGGGAAACAAAAGATAGGACATTTGAATGGAAATCACGAGAGGAGGATGTGGGCTGAACTGAGAAAAAGATGACTCAAAAAAAAAAAAAAAGGACGTAGACAATCCACAGATGAGCTGGTCCAGGCTGTTTTGCATTACAATGGGGTAAACCAGAAAAAAACCTGCCAGCTCAGTGGGTAAAGCACACAATCTGTTCAGAATGTCTTTCTTTTCCTTAAGGAGTTTTTTTTTCCCTTTGTTTTTTAAGAGCAACCCCAAATCTTCTTTAAAAAAAACCCACTATTATTACCTCCCTTCCTTTACTGCATCTCCAACCACATACTGTGGTTTAAAGGGGGGGAAAAATCCAAGTGTTTCCTGATTTTAATTAATGAGAACAATAATAATAAATACCTTCCCTGAATATTGAAAAGGAAAGCTATTTCTAGAAGAAAAGTCTGACTTTCCAAATCTGGCCCCAACAGACTCATCTATTCCCTTTCTGCTTCCTCTCCACCCCCACCAAACTCCACCATGCAGCCCAAAACCCATTTCAACTAGAACCCAAATTAGGGATGTTTTTGCTAACTTCCTTGTTTGTGCCCAAGCAGAGTTCTGGGAAACGGGACTGTAAGTTAACCGCTAGATGCAATTTGGCTTTGAGGCCCCTAGGTTTGCCATAGTGGCTGTTTTCCATCTACACCATCCCTGAGCTGGCACACAGCTACTTCCTGACTTCTTTCGTGTGTGTGTGTGTGTGTGTGTGTGTGTGTGTGTGTGTGTGTGTGTTTTTCCTCAAGCCATTATAACAATGTTTATCTATGGGCTAGATGGGCCTGGTCTCAGGGGAACACCCATCAGGTGCCAGTTCTGAGTGGGTACAGAAAGACAGCAAAAAGAAAGGACGAGGGAGAGAGAAGCCGGGGCAGGGATTGACCCCATCAACAAATCTTTCATTCTCATTGTTTTCTACAACTGGAAGGGACCTCTGAGTTAATCTAATCCAACTCTTAGTTCTACATTTATTTAGTTTCCTTATGGGGAACCTGCAGAGAAATCTGCATGAGACATGCTGGTAGGACAAAGTAGGACTTTTTATCAACCTCACAGATAGTAGGGGATTGGATTTGGTGTCTGGGCATTTTTCTGGATGCCAAAATAATCCCTGATTTCTTCCATTAATTTTACGGTGAATTTTAGAACGGGCAGAGAACTTTCTTCCATTCATTTTACGGTGAATTTTAGAACAGGCAGAGAACACTTGATTTGGAGCAAGAAGGGGTATTAGAGACCACCTAGTCCAACCCTGTCATTTTACAGGTGTCAACAGACTTGTCTAAGGTCTCACACCTAGTTATTAGCAGAGCTGAGACAAGAAAGAACCTCTGAACCTGTTTCTCAGCCCAGTTTTCTTTTCGTTAGACCTTGTTTTCTTTTCTCTTTTGGCTCTGGCTCCTGTATCAATGGGACGCCAAAGCCCACTTTTCAACACAAGGAAGAATAATAGAAGTAGTGACCCAAACTCCACACCTTCTAGCCCCGTGTCCAGTTTGGTTTAGAAATCCTCCTTATAATTTTCTTCTGAAAAGCGAGAACATTGAAGGCAAAGAAAGAGTCCCACTGGTGGATGGGCTGGAGAGCTGAGACTAACTGGGCCGTGTGCCCTGGCTCTTGCCCAGTCCTGGATGGTGGCATAGATCTGGTGGCCAGAGGACCAGGGTTGCCCTTGTGTTTCATTGTGTGTATGAAGAGAGCCCTGGGATATGCTCTGACTTCCTCCCCGGATGCCACCAGGGACCTTGGCCTCACAACGTCTTTGCAGAGCGGAGGCTCAGAGGGCCCAGCATCCACCCCCTTACCCTCAAGCTATTGGTTCTTGGAGTTCAACCTCAGCTCTGCCTGGCCCTTGAGTAGCCTAGAAGTGGAGTCATGATGCCCATTCCCAGAGAATGCCTCAACCATGCAAGCTCTCTAAAACAGCAAGCAAGGACATTTCACTGGAAAAAGGATACTCCCTAGCTGATTCTGTGACAAACGTGCTCGGGGTTTCCCCTCACCCTCTCTCATCCCATCCTCCCTTCCTCTCTCCCTCCCAGATTTACTACTTTTCTATTCTTGACACCACACTCAGAGATCCCACTAGGACTGGCAGAAAGGGAGATCTGCTTCCATGCCGTAGGACACAAACCAAAAACACGTGGTGAGGAGAGAAGTGAGCAGAACAGGAAGCTGACATATTGTGTTGTTTTTTTTGACACTCAAATCCCCATTTCAAATCAAAGGGCCTTGAAAACTCAGCACTTGGGAAGAACTCAGCCAAAATCAATATTTTTATGCATGTATGTGTATATATGTCCATACATACACATATATACGTTTATGTGGGTATGTATACAAATATGTGTATACACGTTGTGTGTGTGTATATATATACAATACAGGTTTTGTATTTACAAAAGAAGTCAGATATAAACTTAGTGTTTCCGTGTGAGTACATGATAAATCTGACCTTAAGGATTTGTATTTTGATTATGGTCCTTCTTAAATACATTATGTTCAACACTAACAGTAACTAACATATATGATAGATTGATATATATTATATCCATATATACACACACACATACATACATTCATACACATACACTGTACATGTAACATTTTGTTATTCCTTACCACAACTCTCTAAGGAAGGCGATATTATTGTCAGTCCCATCTGCAGATAAAGAAACTGAGTCTGAGAAATGAAGAGACTGACCCAGGAGGCCAAAGAGCTGGGGAGTGTTTGAGAAAGCATTCCAACCTAAGTCATTCTGACTCCAGGGCTCTATCTACGACATCACACTGCCTGCTACCTACTCTCAAAGAGTTACTATGAGGTTTAAATTGCTAACATATAAACTATAAGGAATTTTATAAATATCTGCTGTTATTATGTCTGTTACCCTGCTCTACCTCTTAGAAGCTTAGTCACTTCTCATCTGTGGGAAGGAGGCAGAAAGGAACAAGAGAGGGAGGGAAGGAAAGAAGGAAAAGAAGGGAAAGAAAGAGGGAAAGAGGGGAGGGAGGGAAAGAAGGGAAGGAAAGAAGGGACAGAGAAAGGGAAGGAGGGAAAGAAGAAAGGAGGGAAAGAGGAGAGAGAGGAAAGAAGGGAAGGAAATGCTAAACACCTACTATGTGCCAGACACTGCTAAAAGAGCTTTACTAATATTTGTTTGATCCTCACAATTATGGGTGGCATTATTTTACAGATGAGAAAATTGAGGCAAACAAAGCTTAAGTGACTTGCCCAGGGTCACACAGCTAGTAAGTGTCCAAGGTCAAATTTAAACTTAGGTCTTCCTGACTCTAGACCTAGCACTCCATCCGCTGGACCACCCAGTCAACTGTCTCTGACTGCATGGATGAACGGCAATAATATTTTCTTCTGGCCATCCTTTCTACCAAGTAGCACCTTCACTGCATGACCGGGGCAAAACACTGTGGTACACCAGAAAAGCTGGTGAATGTGGAGTCAGAGGAGCAAGGTCTAATTCCCAGCTCTGTTGCTTGCAGAGCAACCTTAAGGAAGATATTTAACCCTTGGGCCTGGGTTTCCTCACATGTTACAGAGTGGGTGTTGGCCCAGATGATCTCGTGGGGGCTGTCCAGCTCTAAGGCTATTTGACATTACATTAAAGAACCTCTAGATTCTTATAAAGTTAGATTTGGAAGGGACCTCAGAGATTATCTAGTCCATCCACTGATATTACAGATGAGCAAAGAGGTCTAGAAATTAAGGGACTTGCCTAATATTTCGTAAAAATGCTTAGCTAGATAGGTTGTATGGTCATCATTAAAAAGGACATGATGTGATGCAGAGAAACAATGATTCGGGTCATTCTGATCAAAGATCGGGCACAGAGAGAGCTACTTCCTACTTTTTTTTCCTCTCTCCCATGAAACCAGACATCAAACTCAAGAACCAAGTTCCACATTGGTGAACCACAGTTAAGTCTCACCTGAGTTATCTTGTCTCTCCAACTAAATTATATTCTCCTTACTGACTCAGGACTCTTTTTCATTCCCCTCACAAGGTGAGGTCCATGGTAGATACTCAACAAATATTTGTCGACTGAGAAAGTGGAAAATAGGGTGGTTCTGCTCAAAGGGCAAAACAACTACATATGTATGAAGGAGCAGGATCTAAACTGGATATGGCTGGTTACTGGTGCTCATAAATCTTAGGAAGGAAATGCTATCAATCAATCCATCAGGTATTTACTAAGCAGCTACTCTCACATGCAAAGCCTTTTGATGCTGATAAGGGAATACAGATGCTCAAAGGAAACACGGAACAAACATGAGACCCTCAAGGAATTAGAAAGGTCTCCATTAGTGCAAATAATGAATCCCCCTGAGGTGGTCACATAATTTGGAGCAGCACTGCATATTCCCATTGGGCTAGAACAAATTACAATATTTTGCATAATTATAACTTCAAATAGTGCAAATTCGAATACATGCAACCACTTCGGGAGTTCATTGTTCATGCTTATCAGGGGCTAGCTGTACAGTTTAGCTGGTGAGAAGATATTAACATACACAAAAAGGTAATTAACAACCTGTCTGTATTTAAAAAGTTCATAACACTAGATGTGATGACCAAAAAACATATATGTGCCAAACAACTGGGGAAGAAAAGTGAACTATGGTATATGGATATAATGGAATACTATTGGAATTATTAGGAATGATGAATAAGGAATCCAGAGAGCCATTGGAAGACATGGATGAAATGATGCTGAGTGAAGAAAGACAAGCTAAAAGAAAAATGACAGTATAGAATCAAGACAAGTCTAAAAGGCAACAAAATTCTGGTCAAATGCTTCAGACACCCTCAGTAAAACACTTGGTTAAGGCACACAGCCCTTCTTTCCGATAACAAGAAATAAACAAACAAAAAAAAATAAAAAAGGGACCAGGACTATTAGTTGTTTTCAGGAGATACAGTTTGTACAGGAATCCATCTAGATGTTTGCTGAAAGGTTCCTGTGGTGTGAAAATAAAATGTAATTTTTATTTTTAAAAAATAACTAACAATATAAGGTACTTTGTGTCCTAGGTCTGGAATAGACAATAACTGTCGGAGGCGTTCAGGAAAGACAGCTAGCTAGGTGGCATAGGAGATAAAGAGCTGGACTTGAAGACAATAAGACCTGAATTCCAATCCTGACTCAGACACTGAGCCTCAGCAAATCACTCATTTCCTCTATGCCTTCATTTTCTAATTTTGGTACACTGAGGAGGCTGGACTATTTGGCCTCCAAGGATCCTTCCAGCTAGGTGACAGAATGAATAAAGTGCTGTTTGCCTCAGTTTCCTCACCTGTAAAATGAGCTGGAGAAGGAAATGACTCTGGAGTGGTTACTCCAGCATCTTTGCCAAAAAAAAAAAACAAAAAACCAGACCCAAATGGGGTCACAGAGAGTTGGACACAATTGAAATGATGGAACAACAACGATAAACTAAGAGGGTTGCACCATCAAAGTTGGCCTCAAAAGGCCCCATCCAGCTTTAAATCTATGATCCTACTGGAGTAAAGGTGTTCAAGGAAAAGCACATAGAGGCAAACTAGATTTAGACATCTAGGAAGGGTAGTGAAGCATCATAGAAAGTGAACTGGCCTGAAAGGCCAAAAAAAAAAAAACCCAAACCTGGGTACAAATTTTTCTCTGATACTTAGCATATTGGTATCTATGTGACCTGGGCAAGTGAGTTAACCCTTTCAGTGCTCTGCAACTCTCTAATACCATAAATTGCAGAGAAGATAGAGACTTGCATTGGTAGAGAGAGTTTATTCATGAACTCATAAGCCCAGTCCCTAGTCCTAATGCAGGGAATCAGAAATTCTGTTTGTCATCAACATATAGCCACTAATTCTGCTCTCCTCACCCCAACCTTCCAGTTCACCCCAGGATTCCTTATTAGTCTAAGAAGAAGCAATAGGTTTAACATTTTGGTGATTTCTGTTCAAGAAGAAGGTCTATGTATGCCATGACGAGGCCATACAAGGGCCACGTGATTGTGACAACTACATGCATATGCTCCACACATCTGGGCAGATGAGCTAAAAAGAGACCTTCAAACAGAATAGTTCTTTTTCTTACTCTTTAAAACAGAAAGGATTTAAGAAAACAAATTTAAATGTGTTTGAAGAATGTTTTCTTAATAAAACATTTTTTTCCAACACTGTTCCACCCCTCCTTCTTCCTCCTTCACTCCATCCTTGCCTCCCCCCTCCCCCGCACGTTTACTCTTGTGCAATATACGAGGGTAAAATGCTGAGTTAGCTCTGGGCATCCTGCAAAGGAGCTGCCTTTGATGAATACCAAAGCCTGCAGACTTCAATCCCGCTGGTGTGCACGACACCTTTAATAAGTTATTTCCGTGGAAAACCTTAGTAACTCAGTTATGAATCAAGCCTATAAACACCTCTCAGTCATCAAAGCACCCAAAAAAAGAAAGAAAATCTATTACTGTAACTCAGGATACTAACATCTCTCAACAGGTTCCCTCAAACAGCCCAGATTCTGGCTGCAGAAACATTTGAGCTTTTCAAAGGCCTGGTGTCAGCTCTGTCCGGTGCTTAGCAAACCCACCAAAAAAAAAAAAAATTAATTCCTCCAGAGACTGTATGTAGACTTAAAGGGATGAGGAACATAGCCTGTCCTGTGTCTCCCCTGGTAGGATGCTAAAGAGGCCCAAATAAACCCCAGCCACCTTTACTACCTGTGGAGTACAGCCCTGCGGCTCCCAGTTGACAAGCATGTAACATTTTGGCGACGGAGATGAGCCCAGTTTGTTGGAAAAGTACCACTCCTTTTCCAATGTTTGTTTTCCTCTCACTCTTCCCTTTTGTTCAGAGCATACGGGCCTGGCGCCTTGGAGAAGAAAGGAGAACCAAAAGTATACCCTGCCACTGTGGGCCAGAACCCGACTTTCCCTGGGAGATGGAATGGAAACTAGCTAAATCAATACAGGAAATATTTAGAACTCAAGGAGTGGGTGTGGTGTGATGGGAAGAGGCAGTGGATTGGGAATTTGGAGGACTTGGATTCTAATCCCAACTCCACTAATTACTACCTATATGCCTCAAAGGAAATTAAGCCTCAGTTTCCTCAATTCTAAAATAAGGCACTGAAGCGTCATAATCTCCCAAACTCCCTTCCAGCCCTGGAGCTTTCAGTTCTATGGCTCTGACAAATGTACAGCTCTGTCTTATGTTAATACCGATCCAGTGATCAGCTTACAAATGCCACAGAGTTCTGAATACTCTTTAACCAAATCTGGTTTGTCCAAGGCCCTAACAAAAGAATGATAAAAACAACCAAGATGAGGAAGAGAATAAGGATGATAATGAATAAAACATCTTTATCTGAATGGAGAGAAGTATAAAAAGTTTAAAAAATGATATAACAAATACAGTAAATATATTTTTAATCTAGGGGTTTTTTTGAGATTATTTTTTCATTGTAAATCTAATCATGTATTCCCTTTCAAAGATATCTCATTCATGGGTATGGCCTATATTTGGACCAAGAGTTTTCGGCTTGTTCTAGGTGCTAAGGAGGTCACAGAAGAAAGAGCAGGCGTAGCCCCTGCCCCTGTCCAGGAGGGCAGAGGATGACAGCCAAACTGGGGATACAAGACATCCGAAAGTTACACTAATAATACAACACAGTTGATGATCCAATCCAAAAGAATCCAACTGGAAATTGATCAGGCACCTGCTATGTGCAAGGTACCAGGTATGAAAAGTTAGTTAGTTGTTTTGTTCCTGCCCTCAAAGCACTGACGTTTTGCTAAAACTGAATGTTAATCTTGACAGTATAAAACACAAAGGCTGGAGTAGTTTGAAGAAGAGACTGCTTAAGGCAAAGTACACAATGGGGTGCCCGTTATTCTAAATGAAAATGTCTGGCTACTCTCAGGTCTTGTCTGAAGTCTGGGAGCCTTTCTCACTTGACTCTTAGATACCAAGAAACGAGATTCATTGATAGGGATGTGAAGCCCCCCAAAAGCTGACCATTGATGAGGAGGTGAGGCCCCCCAAAAGCTGATCGTTGATGAGGCGTGGCCCCCCAAAAGCTGATCATTGATGAGGAGGTGAGGCCCCTCAAAAGCTGATTATTGATGAGGTGTGGCCCCCCAAAAGCTGATCACTGACGGGGAGGTAGGGCCCCCAAAAAGGTGAAACTTCCTTCGCAATTCTGCAACGTAACAGATAGTCTATTTCCTACTGAAATTCCCAGTCTGGTGTTCAAGGTCCTCCACAATCTATTCCAAACTTGCCTCTGTAATAATAATAATATTAATTATAGCTACCTAGCATTTATATAGTGATAATTTAAAACAAGCATATATTAAGTACCTACTATGTGCCAGGCACTGTGCTAAGCACTTTACAAAGATCTCATTTCATCTTGACAACAATCGTGGGAAGTGGGTTTAACTACTATCCCCGTTTTATAGATGAGGGAACTGAGGCAGAGAAAGGGTCCAGGGTTTCACAGCTAGCTAATAAACAGTGAAAGGCCAAATTTTGAACTCAGATCTTCCTGACTTCAGGTCCAATAAATCCACTACACCACCAACCTACATCCCAACTCCTACTATCCCCAGCATGAATGCTCTGTCTGGCTAGGTGGGTCTCCTCCCTATGCCTCAAACATACTTTCCTGCTCCTACACCTCTGCTCGTAGTTTCCCTCCAAGAGGAATGCCTCCCCCCTCCCTTCCCACATTTGTAGATACTGTCCCTCTTTCCAGGCCCTACATGTTCCACGAGGCCACCTCGCCTCCCAGCGATACCTCACTGCTCTGGGTGCTGCTGGTTGCCTAATACTCCCTTGTCAAACTGCCTACATGGTCTCGCACAATTATATATTTATTTACAGCTACAATATCTCCTGGAATACAAGTTCCACGAGGGTGGCAGGAATCACTTCAATATCTTTAGCTTTGTTAAGAATAACAATGATGACGATGATAATGATATCTTTCAAGAATTCTGAATTACTCATTACAGCAGAGTATGTGAGGACATGGTGGGAACAGTAGCGACCGAGCATGAAACACTTGCAAATATGTCCTGTCCATCAAAGGGCTAGCTAGCAAAACACAATTTAGTGGATAGAACCATACAGCAGAAGCTCCCTAGCTTCATAAACTGACAGGTGACAGAGCCCCATCCTACAAAGACAGACCTAAAAATTTCCCAAATAAAACCATACTGGAGCCACAGCTTCATCACAGTCTAAAACCATTACCCACAATTGCCTGGACACAACATTGGTCCAAAAAGTTTCAGAAAAATCTTTTTAAATAGATGTCACCATACCAAATGCTCTGAAATCTCCAAACAATGTGAATGAAATGCTTTAGAAATATAGAGACATTATGGAAGAAATCAAAACCATGGGGGCGGGGGGAGGCAGCAAGGTGGTGCAGTGAGTAAAGTACCAGCCCCGGAGTCAGGAGGACCTGAGTTCAAATCTGACCTCAGACATTTGACACTTACTAGCTGTGTGACCTTGGGCAAGTCATTTAACCCCAATTGCCCTGCCTTCCCACCCTCAAAAAAAAAACCATGGCGGGACAGGATGGGGTCCATAGTATCCCTATTACTCTGTTTGCTACTGGAACATTCCCAAAAATGCTTTCAGTGAGCCTACAAAGATAAGCTTATATCACCAATATTCTTATTTGATTATGAAAAGCAGTTATGCCATGTAAAAGTCCATAGAACATTAAACATAAAAGAATAATAGGCTAGGCAAATTGTCCCAGGGCCATTTCTCTGTAAATGCTACCAAAAATAAAGATGAGACCAAGATAAAAAGCAATATAATTTATATAGTGTTTTAAGGTTCATTAACTCATTTAAGCCTCATGAGGACTTGCTATCATTACCCCCATTTCATAGATGAGAAAACTGAAGCTCTGAAAAGTTCAATGACTTGCCCAAGGTCGTATAAAGCTAATGTCTGAGATGGCACTTGAGCCCAGGCCTCCTTGCCTCCAAGCCTAGTACTCTATCCATTATACTCAATCTATTAATAATGATTGCTTGCTTAATTAATGACTCTGGCCTAAGCCAGACCGTCTTAGCCTACCATCCATCCTAAATCAGATTTATACTACCATTCCATCCTTTGCACAAGCCTCCTAGGTACTGAGCCAGGTAGAGAGTAGTTAAAAGGATATGAGGTACAGATGATAAGAAGAGTAGCATAGATCATTAAAAACGAAGCAGTAAGAGTCTGGGGATTTGTGGAAACAAAATTATGGACATCTCCAGGTGCCTGGAAAAGGGAGGAAAACCAATTTGATTTGGGAGAAATTGGTTGGACTCTATTGGACGTCCCTGTCTATGGCCAGGGCAGAGTAGCAGAGATGCCCCAACCTTGCCCTACACATCTGCAAAGCCTGGCTTTGGGTGGGCCAGATTAAGATCAGGCAAAGCACCTGAGAGCTCTGGGATTCTTCCCCAATGCAGAAGCCAGTCTGTCCTGTGGGTGGGTAGGTGGTTGGGTAGGCAGGCAGGCAGACAGACAGACTGACACTAAGAAGCAAGAGAAAGTGAAGGAGGTGAGCCAGCAGAATTAAGGAGGCATCCAGATCTCCTGCTCCTTTCTCTCCCTCTTACATACACATACAATAGAAACTCCTAAGAGTCAGGGTTGGCTCTGTCCATTCTTTCTAGCCTTCTCATCCTCCTCCTCCTCCTCCTTCTCCCAGTTGGCTTGAATCCAGCCTCTTCCTCACGGAATAAAAAAGACTCTCCTCCAAGGTTTGTCAGTCAACTAGCATTTATTAACGTCCTACTATATGCCAGGCACTGCGCTAAGTTCTGGGGTCCCAAGAATGGCAAAAAGGAAGTCCCTATTCTCAAGGAATTCACAGTCCAAGGGAGAGACAACATGGAAACAACTATGTATATAGAAGATACATACAGGATAAATCGGACACAGTTGTGTGGTGGATGGTTCTGGACAACAACAGATTTTAGGGAAGTCACAGGTTATTTCGATGAATTGTTTTAAACCAGAATCATGAAACACGAGCAGCTGGCCTATTCCAGAGTGCAAATTAGGAAATATTTAACAAAATAAATAAAAATCCAGAAGAACATAGATAATGTTAAATAAGTACGCAGACTTCAAGTGTCCCTATGTATGGTTTAACAGGGCCCATTTCTACTTGTGTTTGACACCACAATTTAAAACATCTGATAGGCGTTCCTTTCCCTATTTTCTTCTGGGAATTTGCAGGTAATTGTGTAGGTGACATGAGCTTGAGAGGGACTTTTGTCTAACTGCACCACAGTTAGGTGGAATTTAAAGACAGAAGGAAGCTCAGAGATCACTCTAGCTTCATTTTACAGATAAGGAAACTGAGGCCCAGATAGCTGAAGTGGCTTTCCTGAGTGTATAATAACAGAGGCAACATCCAAACTCCTATTTTATCACTCCAAATGCCGTGCTTATTATGCCTTTGAAGAAAACTGTACAGATATAGCCAGGGGCCAAATGGCCTAAGAATCCAATATTTTAATAACCACTATCCCCCGTCTCCTGGCTTTGGAAAGCGTTTTCCAGTTTTTCTCAATGACCTGTGAGACCTAAGGGATGTCATTAGTGTTTGGAGGCAGGAAGAGATAGAAAGAAAAGAAAGAGGAAAAGGAGGAAAATCTGAGAGGGAAATCTATTCCATAATGGAGAGAGCACCGGGATTTCTTGGCATTGAGGAAGACCTGTATTCCAGTCCTGCCTTAGACATTTACAAGCTGTCACTTGAACACTGTGATCTTCAGTTTCCTTATCCATAAAACAGGAATGCTAATGCCACCTGCATAGTATTTACCTCACCAGTTTGTTCCGAGGCACAAATAAAATAATATACAGGTTGTTCCAAAAGTCTTAGTGCAGTAAAAAAAAAAAAAAACTATTAAGGCTATTAACAGGTAGACAGATAGCAGTTGTGATTCCTCTCAGATCCTGTACTTACCAACTTACCACCTCCCACACTGACATGCCTCTACATACACACACCCCTCCCCCCCACCCCCAACCACAGGCCCCCTTTCCTCCTCCAAATATTAACTATGGTTGCCTCTGCTATTGGTGCCATTACCAGCTCTCCATTCTAAGCATCCTGAATATTTAATAAACTGCACTAACAGGGCAATGAGTGTAGAGCTATGAGCACTATTAAATCCTGACGGTCAACTGGTAATTGGCCAGACTTGGTGCTGCCCACCTCATCACGTCTACAGAAACTCTCGGGCCTTCTCTACAACTCATGCGGTCTTGCCTCGTGGTTGAAAGTCCGTCACGATGTGTCGCCTCTACAGTCTGAAATCAACCAGGGAAGTGGTTTTTGTTGAGGAGAGATGCTGAGGCCTCCAGCTCAGCTGGCACCTGTAACACCACATCATGCCTTGCTTGGCATGAAATACTCCGGGGCCCCGATTTTTTCCTGAGGCCCTTCGTCTTGACCCCCTTGCCCTGAGGTTGGCATTGGCCCATCCCCCAGAATATCCTGAGAGATTAAAATTAGTTAGAATCTCATCGTGGAGCTTCACTAACTCTCCTTTAAAAGATTAATTAGTTGTTTGAGCAATGATTCACCTTGTAGTCTGGGAGGGTGGCTTTGAAGTCCGCTCCAGACACGGTTACTTTGTTTTTATTAACACAGAAACTTTTAAGATGGGCCGAGGGGGGCCCTGGCTGCTGCAGCCACAGCCGCTGTTGTTTTGCATTCTCTGGCCCCGTGGTTTTGCTCTGTCTGGCTCACCAAGTCTAATTTAAAGGTTTACTGGAGTGCTGTGTGTCTCTGGGGAAGGGGAGGCTGGGGGAACGTCCCACGAATATCGAGAATTATTTTCAAAAAGTAAACTGGAAAATAGATGTGTGCTTGCTTCCCTTTGGCAGGCGAAGGCTATAGAGGGAAAATGTTTAATATAAAAACATCTGACAAAGTACCTTCAGGATGTATTTTCTGCATCAAGGAAGTAGCTCTTGGCAACAGACTCTCAAACTTGACAAGAGAACTTTCTAGTGAAGCCCTGATTGTTATAGACTGCTCTAAGCAAAGCATGCCAGAAAACCTGAAGTCAGAATGGGAGAAGAAAGAGAGCAAAGCAAGTCTGGAGGGACAGATGGTTATGATTAAGTTGGATGCAACCAAATGCATTTTCTGGAATTTCAGGTCTCCTTAAAAACAAACAAACAAAAAAAAAAACCTGTTGGGTTCTCCTTGACAACTCATGCAGCAAGTTGCTGAGGAATGATGGGGATCGAGATAGGTGGGTTGGTAGTTTTCTCCCAACATATGGTGAAGTAAATGCCAGCAGAAATGGGGTCAGGCAGCTATGTCAAGGCTGCAATTAGGCCAAGAAGCTCCAACCTTACACACTGGAAGGGGTTCTGAGCTTTGTCTTCAGCTTTCTTCTTAGCAACAAAGCAGGCTTCACTTTTCAGATGGCCTTGGACATCCATCTCCTGGTTCCTTATTTTTCATCTCTCCATATATATGTGTCTGTCTGTCTCTGGAGAGTTAATGGTCTGCCATCAATCATATCGCCAAAATTGTGTGCTTTATCCTGAGGGTAGGGCAGGGGGAGAACCACCAGATAGAGGCATGGAGAGAGACAGAGAGACAGAGACAGAAACAGAGAGACAAGAGAGACAGACAGAGAGAGAGAGAGAGAAGAGAGAGACAGAGAGACAGAAAGACAGAGAGTCAGAGAGATAGACAAACACTCCAGACAGAGACTCCAGAAGCCATTTCTTTGGAAATTGTGGACTTCCCTCAAATATTTGAGATGGAAACCTGAGAGTCAGATTTATGCCTGGATTTTTTTTTTTAAAAAGGTCTGCTTCTTACTAGACCCTTTCAAAGAAAGAGAAAGTGAGTCCACTACATCCTCTCAGGAGCCAACCACCTATGAAGCCTTCCCATCCTGCTCTAACTCAGTGCTCTCTCTCTCTCCAAAATCAAGGCACTGAGCAGCAGAATCAGCACCATCACTGACAACCACTAACATTTACGTGTGGCTACTATCTGCTAGGTAATTACTATATTATTCATTTGTCAATGGATCAAACAATGTCTTGTGCCGAATCTTACATTCTGGGGCTTAGTGAAAAGCAGAAGAAGAATCAAACCCAGATGACCTAAGGTCCTTTCCAGACCTAATAGTCTACAATCCTATTTAAATCTGCACAGACTTGGTGTAGAATCAGACATCATTAGACCAAAGAGACCTTGGAACTTACACAGTCCAGTTACAGAAATCAGCGGGGTCTGTGACTTGTTGTACATTACACGGAAAGATGACAGTTTGTAAAGTAAATAACACTCAAAGGGTAATCAATGCGGAGTGGGTGGTGGCCTCGAGCGGGCTACGACATAGAACGAATTAGGAATTAGGAACAAAGAACCGTCTAATGAAAACACAGGTACTCATCACATAGAGAGGGATATCTGGTGGAATGCAGACAGTCCATGTGTTCACTGGGTATCCTCAGAATGTCAAGAGAAATTAAGGAAGGCTCCTAGCACATTGGGTGGACTCCCTCTGGTAAACTGAAGGGAGGACATGAGTCTCTGACACTCACAGCATCCTTAAAAGAGAGAGAAGGAGAAGGGGCTACTCCCTAGAGGCCATCATGGAGGGGCCGATATGTTATTAAATTCAAGGAATATTCACACGGATCCTTAAAATATTCCCAGAACCCTACCTACAGATATGAATTATCTCTAAGCTTCATTCTCTTTTACTGTACTTTTGTAGATCTATCCCTATTTTCCCCTCCATCTCTCTCTAAAACTGGGCGTGTCCACCTTTCTAATCTGCACAGGGTCTACCACAGAAGCAACTAAGAAATGTTAAACACTGTATACTTGAGGAAACCCAAAGCCTAACATTATGTCTTACAAATAAGGAGAACTTAATAAGTGTTTTTTTGAATGGGGGGGGGTACAAAAAAAGAAATGACCAACAACCGGGAATGTTGTCTATTAATTTCTTTGTTCCTTTCTCCCACGTCCATCATTTCTGTCCATATTTGTCTTATCTTCTGCATGAAGTTTCCAGTAGTCTGGACTCAGAAATATGTAATAAACAGGCATAAAATGGGATATAAGCCATGTTTCAAGTGGTTTTTTGCTCCTTCTCAACCACAAAGCCACCTTGCCCCCAGCTGACACCTGCCTCATGCACCGTTGATACTACCATGGCTCCCTAGGAACAGAGATGAACAAGGACTCAAGAAGGCCTTAGAGTCCCCAAGACTACTCCACCTACAGACTGAAAGAATATTGGGCTTAGTGTCTAGAGAAATGAATTCTAATACTGGCTCTGTCACTAAGGAAACTGCCATAACCAAGTCTTAGGTTCTTGATCTATAAAATGGGAGATGAAGGGGAGTTTTGGACTAAATGACCTCTAAGGACCCTTCCGGCACTGAAATTCTGGGTCTGAGAGGAGAAGTTATGACTCCCTCACATGTACCCACCCATAGTGTCCTGCCAGGCTACTTTCATGAGGGATACTTTATCACATTATAGACTTAAGTGTCCATAACTCAGGAACCCATGTTTCAAACACTTGTGGCCTATCCAAGTTAAAAGCTTAGTCACAGCCAGGAAAATCAGCTGAAAGCCCCAAAGAAATCACACTACAGACAAAAGCAAAATTGAAAAAAATGAAAAAAACCTGCTCTAAGACACTGATAACTTATCTTTCAGGAGTGTGAGATTCACTATCTTGAGGGCCCTGGGAATGGGATGAGGGAGAAGAAGGAATGATAGCAGAGGCTTTTCCAACCTTGAGCTGCTTCATACGATTTGTTAGGTCTGGGATTAAAATACCAGAAGGTCTGAGGTCAGACTCATTGCTGTTGGCAACATCTGGGGACTCCTGCCTTAGCTTACTCTCAGGGAAGGCTTGTCTACTGACACTGGGAGAGCACAGCTGGAACCTGATGGCTGCCGGCCATGCAGGATACACCCTATCTCCCCAACCCTCACTATAGCTCTTCGTCCCTTGTTGCTTCATGTTACAACACTCTAGGTGCACAGAAGGACAATGTGAATGACCAAGTTAAGATGTTGTGCCACAAGAAGAAGGCCACGTGAGTCCTGGGCTCTTAGAGCAGAGGTCGGCAAATTCCAGCTTGAGACTGACCAAGCTAAGAATGGTTTTTACATTTTTAAATATATTAAAACTTATTTATTAGTGGCTTAGTGGCTGTCTTAAGAGTTAAAAGAGACAAAAAAGACCATCTAATCCAACCGTTTCATTCTGCAAATTTGGAAACTGAAATTACTTAAGGGGAGAAATTAATTGACTAAAGCTATTCATTGAGTTAGGCAGCTGATAATAACAAGAAATAACTACGACAACAATAAGACTATTTATATAGTGCTTTGAGGTTTACTCATTGTACAGGTTAACTCATCTGATTCTCATAACAGCCCTGTGAGGTAGGCACCACTATTATCCTCATTTCCCAGATGAGGATACTGAGGCAACTTGCCTTCCCACAGCTAGTGTCTGGAGCAGGATTTGAACTCCTATCTTCTTGCCTCTACCTAACTCTAGGTCTTCTGACTCGTTCTAATGTCATGATCTTTCCATTCCACAACTCTGCTTTGTCAGCTCCCTATAAGTCTGGGCAGAAGACCAAGAGAAATGAGTCCCATGGAATCGTCTCCATGTGAAAACTTCCTGGGTGATAGTTCGTATGACAGTTAAACGACTGGCCACAAAGATTCTCAGATAAGGATGTCGAGAAGATTAAGGTTACGTGATTTGCCCAAAGTGGCCCAGGCACTAAATGGAAGAAGTGGGATTGGAAATCAGATCTTCTGACTCCAATTCCATTATCCCACATGGGAGGCAGCAAGAACTGCCTCATCATTAGAACCAAGTATCTCAAATAAGAAGGGATGAGTGAATCCATGCCTAAAAGAAATGGTCCTCATCAATAAAAAGACAAATAGATCTTTTTTTTTTTTATCATTTTCCCCTATGCTTTATACCTTACCCTTTCTGAGAAAGGTACAAAAGAAAGGCTTGTCTCACCTGATTACAAAGAGATTTCTCTGCAATTAAGAAAGTTGGCAGCCTCTGAGCATGAATGCTCTCAAAAGGGCATGAAGGCTGCCAGACACTGTTCAATCCCTCCTCCACACTGCCTGTGACAGTCACCCACCCTCCGCCTCACAAGATCAGTAGAAGATGCTCACTCCTGGCATACCAGAAGAACGAGGGTCACCAAATTTGAGAAATTCACCTCCAAGATGGAGGTGTTCCCAAATAGAAGAGTTCCAAAAAGGAATGGGATGTCTTGTGAAGCAGTGACTTCCCCATCACTCATCACTAGAGGTATCTGTGTAAAGGATGGCTGACTGCAGGTCAAGGATACTGTAGAAGGGACTCACCCATTGGGAAGGAGCTAGATTCTGTCAATAATTCTATAAATTTGGAGCCGAGAATCATGGAATTATAAGATCATACGTTCAAAGAATTCCAAATGACTGGCATTGCTCATCCAACTTAAACGAGACCCAAACCATGCATCCGATACCATCAGTTCAACAGTGGACAAAATATAAGGTGTAAATTAGCAGTCACCTAGCCAGGTTTTTCCGTTCCTTTTTTCCCCACACTTAAAAATATTTTCTTTTTAAAAAATGCTCTATTTAATCATAGATTATTAACACAGGAAGTTTCTGGGTGTCACAATTTCTTTATATTGTACTAAAGAAATGAATGAAGCCCTGACTTTAAATGGACAATTTCTTTGCTACTTCATTACCGAGGTCATTATTTCTCTGCTGAGATCCTTCATCTGAAAGTCTGCTTGCTGAACCCTGCTCTAACCAGTAACTAAGAATCCACAGTCTAGATCTCTAAGGGAAACTTTTTCAAAGGGCAAACCCCATACTAACCCCTGTCTCCAGCACACTGTTTTCTAGAGGAACCCCTAGTTCGGGGGAATCAGAAGAGGAAAGAATGTCTGCAGGTTGTTTGGATGGCCCTCTTACACCCTGAATTCAAAATGTCTTTTCCTAGGTCCATGAAACCTGAATGAATAAAGTTCTACTTTGTTGGATATTGGCTCTGTGAAAAGTCTAATGAAACCCTGGACAAAGAAGGCTAACCAAAAGCAAAGGCACCAATGGCATGAAGTCCTATTTCCACCCATTTGCAGTGTCTGCTAGCTGGTTCATTAGAAGCCTTTCCCCCAGTGAGCCCAGCAAAGTCTGCATTCCAAGATCCTGGAGATAACCTTTGCCTCCCCCCTCTCCCCTCTCCCCTTGCCCCACCTCCACCCCTTCGTTCCTGGCCTTTCTAACTTCCTAGCTACAGAAACACCAACTAAACTAGCAATGTGTGAAGAATGGATCTCTTTGTTAGCCAGGAATTGCAATTTTGTGGTTTTAAGAAGGGAAAGTTTTTTTTTTCCCCCTTGATCAAAGCAAAAGCAAAACAGAGCAGAGGCCTGCTTCAAAGTCCAAAATTCGTCTTATTTTTGGAACAGGAGACAATTTCTTAGATCCACAGAGGAGGAGAGGAGACAGTGAGGCCCACGTTTTATGTCCTGTACCTACCACACTATCAGTGAAGATTAGGCCCCAGATCAAAACTGGAACTAGGAAAGCCAGCACAGGCCTCATCAAAGAATTCTAACTTGGCCCAGGAACTCTG
Source organism: Phalanger gymnotis (assembly GCA_028646595.1). NCBI lineage: Eukaryota > Metazoa > Chordata > Mammalia > Diprotodontia > Phalangeridae > Phalanger > Phalanger gymnotis. The sequence continues at coordinate 117,576,918 of CM053624.1, read as the reverse complement.
GGCCCACCCCTTATCCGGGGTAACTCCTGTGAGTACTCTGCCTAGATCTTTAACTCTGAATATTAGAGAACTATTTAAAAGAACCCAAGTCTGTCTCTCAGCATTTAGAATATGGGTTTTCCAAGAAAAGGAGAAAAAGAAGCTTTTTTTCAGTCTACATTTAGGCATATGTTGTCACTCCATACTCTAAGCTTAAGGTCCTCTGTCTGTCTCTGCCACTGCTGGGTCTGTACACACACACACACACACACACACACACACGCACACACACACACACACACACACACACACACACACACACACACACGCTTTTTAAAATCAGCCTCTCCTTTTAAAGAGGCCCAGTCATAACACCCCCTTTCATCACAAGGCCACTATGAGGAGCTAAACACTCCAACTGGCTCAGCCAGAGAAGAGTCTGTTTCTGGACCCTACCTTCCCCCATTCCTCCATCAGTAGGTACACACCCACCCCTTCCCTTAATGAGAATTAACAAGTGTCAATAAAGTTGCACACACCTCAGGGAAAATGTTTGAGTCACTGTGCCCTAGGAACTTTATGAGCAATTGCCAATTGACACTAGCCCCCTAACGTCTATGACCAACTTGGCATTAGTGACCTACCACTGCAGTCAGGCACAATGGACAAATTGATCAGGCACCAGAGAGTACCCCCTCCCCAGAGAGTAGCACTCCCCTTTAGAAGAAAAATGGGGTCTTATAAGGTTCCAATTATCTAAATCTAATACCCCAGTTAAGTGGAAGCTTGTTGACCAAATATGCTTAAGTCTCATGAGGTTTGGGGGTGCTAGGACCCCGAGAATGCCAAGGCAGAACGAATGGAATGAAATGACACACTAGAGCCTTCTCCTAGTCAAGTGACCAAAAGGGTCTGTAGGGAGCCTTTGAGAGAGTGAGGATGGTGCTGGGGCTTATATGGAAAAGGGGCATGGGAAGGGAATGCCAGGGATGCTAAGTAGGTAATCTGGGGGCCAGGTGTCTCTGGGAGCTATGGATGGCAAAGGGTAGGGAGCATACCAGACACTGAGGGAGCTGTCAGAGGCGTGGTCCTTGGGGGTCTGGAGGGAGGGAGAGTCCTTGGGCCAAGCACCCCAAACTTCATCAAGTCTATGGAGTTTGTAGGTGCACCTCTAGGTATTGAACAGCCATCAGGAACAGCCCACACCCCTTCGCCAACACCATTATAATTTACATAGAGCCTCCTTCCCCTACTCCCCAACACCTCATGCAAGAAGTCACCTTGCCACCCAAAGGTGTGACTGCTAAGGGCTGCAACAGCGTTCCCCTTCTAAGCAATGCAACTCCCAACAAGGGCACCAACGAATTCTAAGATCACAAGCTCTCCATATCCTGGGAGGTATGGCCTGAATTGCTAAATGGGGCAAAGAATATATGATGGTACCTCAAAGATTTAGTGACAGAAAGGGTAACGCACAGGTGGCAGGGGGTGGGGCGGGGAAGTCGAAGAGGCCTCTCTGCCATTCATCTATGAAGAGAAAGGGTCAGGGGATCAAGAATTTATTAACAGCCAAGCACTTTACAAATATTATCTCATTTGATCTTCACAACAATCCTGGGAGGTAGGTACTACTTTAATCCTGATTTTACAGTTACTGAGGCACAGAGATTAAGTGTTTGAGACCAGATTTTCACTATGACAGTTCTAACTGGTTCTCTCTCTCTCTCTCTTTCTCTCTCTCTCCCTCCCTCTCCCACACTTCTCTCCCTCTCCCTCCCCCCTTTCCTCTCTCTCTCCCTCTCCCTCCCCTCTCTTTCTCCTTTCTCCCTCTCTCTCTCTCCTCCCCTCTCTTATTCATTCTGTCTCTCCCCTCTCTCCCTCCCCCACCTCTGCCTGTAATCATAAGCTGATCTCCTCCAATACTTAAACAAAATTCTCTTGACCTTTATACTCTATCCTGCTACTGTCCCACATCTTTCTTCCCCTTCACTCACAAGCTTCTTCCAAGAACTCCAACCCTAAAACCTCTACTTCTTCAGCACCCACTTGCCATCTGGCTCCTGTCTGTCCTCTCAAAGGTCATAGATGATGTCCTAATTGCCTCATTCAATGCCCTTTTTAAAAAATCTCATCCTCCTAGGCCTTCCTGAAGCATCTGACATCACCATCCACCCACTCCTCTTCTGGACGCTCTTCCCTCCTGTGGCTTCTAACACACATACTCTCCTGGTTCCTGCCCCTCTCGTTGCTCTTCCTGTGACTCCTCAACCTTTTCTCGACCCCGTTCAAATGGGGTATTCTCCCAACATTCTGTCCTTGTTCCTCTTTTCTTTCCCTTCAGCAATTCTCATGGCTTCAACTCTAACCAGATGATAGATGACTCGTAAAATTGATACCTCCAGCTACCAATCTCTTCCCCCAAGCTGTACACCCAGAGTGGCACAGTGCAATCTCAGCTCTGCCACCTATCACCTGCATGCTTAGTCTCTTTTTACCTTGGTTTCTTCATTTGTACAGTGAGGTCCTTTCCAGCCCTAAATCTATGCTCCTGTGAAAAGGCCAACTATACTTGGATTTCCCACAAGCACCTCAAACTCAATTTTAGTATCTTCCTCTAAGAACTTGGCATCTACTTCTAATGTCACTAGTTCTGTTCTCTGGCTGACACCACTGTTCATCCTGTGTTTGAAGCCTTGCAATTATTTTTCATTCTTTTCTGTCCTCTCACACCAAGTTCCATTGATTGCTTTTCCATAAAAGGAATCTGTAAGTGATCTGTCAGGTAAATATGATCTAACTTTCCATTCGTATGAGCCTATTATTCAACCAGCATATTGTCTCTCACATTCCTGCCCCTTTTATTCCTACTGCTACCCCTAGTATGGGCTTGTATCACTTGCCTGGAGTCTTCTGAGAGCCTTCTAAGGGTTCCCACCTCCAATCTATCTTTCACACTGATTACTGACTTAGCTTCCTTATAGAGATATTGAAAAGCAATCTCACATTTATTGAACTTTTACCAAGCATGGCATTACATTAGGGATGCAAAGGCAAAAAAAAAATTCCCCTCCCCTCAAGGTGTTTACATTATACTAAAGGGGAAAAAAACATGTAACTATAAAGCATATGCAAAGTAACACAAAATAATGCCAAGAGGAAGACAGTATTAACAAGTGGTGTATGGCTGGGGGGTGAGATCAGTAAAAGATCTCATGTGGGAAGATGCTATCTGTATGCAGAGAAAGAACTGATAAACAGAAGTATATATAGAATGATTTAGCGTATTTTGTGTCTAATGGTAGCCCCTATCTCTAGGGCAGGGAGCGAAAAAAAAAAGAAAAAGAAATTCACATGCTAACTATATTAAATTTGTAAAAGGAACAGCAAGTTGTACATAACAGATTTGCCGTTTCATATGCAATCATCTTTTTAAGTATGCTATGTTATAGAAATGCTAGTTTTAGACCTTAAATTAAAAACATAATAAATTAAAATTTTTTTAAAAAGTAACTCCCGAACTGTTCCTCAAAAGAAACTTAGAATTTCCAAGAGGAAGATGAGGAAGAAGAGCACCACATCCATGGCAAATAACCTGTACCACGTGCAAAGGGGAGGAGGTGGGAGACGAAATGTCAAATACGGGGAACAGCTAGTAGGCAGGTATTAATGAAATGGAGAGTATTTGAAAAGAAGTAAAGTTAAGTAAGGCTAGAGAGATGAATGGGAGCCAGAGTGCAGAGGGTCTTAAGTGCCAAGTTAGGCTCTGGTCTACCTAGAGGCCACTGGGAGCCAATGCAGACTTTTAAATAGAGAATGATGTGGTCAGACCTGTGCTTTATCATTGAGTATCACGTTGGCAGTTGTTTGGAAGATGGACCGAGGAGGGGAAAGGCTACAAGAAGAGAGATCTTAGTCCAGGGAAAAAGTGATGAGGGTTTAAACTAGGCTACAGGAGTAAAAATAAGGGTAAGGAGAAAAGAAGTGTTGTGGAAATAGGACCAATGAGACCTGGAAACTAAATGGAATACAGGGGCGGGGGAGAGAAAAGAATACAAGGGGACTCCAGGGTTGTGAGTCTGTTCATTTAAATGGATTCCAGGTATCGTCAAGAAATATCAGGAAGTCTGGAGGATAGACGGGTTTAAGAAGAAAGTTCTGTTTTAGCCGTTTTGGAGTGAGATGTTGACAAGGACACTCAAATGGTGACAGGCAGCAAGCTGTTGGAAATAGAGGCCTAGTCGCCAGAGAGAGTCTGGATTTGGACGATGCTCTCACTTAAAAGGCAGGAGGGAAATGATGAACCAGCAAAGAAGCCAGAGAAGGAGGAGGGAGAACCCAGACAGAGTAGCATCATGAACACCAAGGGAGGAGGGGGATATTAGCCAATGTCAAAGCCTGCAAAGGCCAAGGAGAATGAAGACCAAAAAAAATAAAAAGACACAAGGATCTGTTTAAGTGTCACAAGGGCACCATGTGGCAGAGTTGAGATCTGAATCCAGATCCTCTGACTCTAAATCCAGTCTCCCCAGTTGTTGGTCACAATGGTTTCAGCCTCCAGGGGTGTAGACCTGAGTAGGAGCTGAGGAAATGGAGACAGCACGTACAGATAATGCTTTTCTAGGAGTTTCTAAAAAGGGGAGGGGGGTAGGCAGGAAGACAGATTGATAATCCGAGAAGAGGAAGGCAGAGCCGACTTTGTGTTTTTCTGTTTTTTTTTTAAGGGATTGGGGCATTTGGGCATATTTACAGGTAGCTGGGATGGAATCAGTGGGCAAGGAGAGATTGAAGAAAGAATGACTGAGTGGACATACTTTGGACAGCTGGGAAGGGACATCAAAAGCACAGGCTTGGCTCCAGAGAAAGTAGAAGGGCCACTTTTTCATTAGAGGCTACAGCAAAGGAGGACAGAACAGAGGATAACTTAGGGAAGGTTTTAAGATCTGGCCAAGAGAAAGAGGCGATTACAACAGATGGAATTTTCTCCATCGTCCAGGACAGGGCTTCTTAAACTTTCTCCACTCTCGACCTGTTTGGTGCTGACACCATATGGGATCACAACCCACAATTTAAGAAGCACGGTCTAGGGGGTCCTCTGCAGACATGTATCAGAGAGGAAGTGGTTTAAGGAGAGAGAAGGTTTGGAGTTCCTGCTGTGGAGAATGGGACAGAGGAAGAGTAAAGAGAGAGCTCAACTGAGACCACATTACATAAATCTGTAGTTAACCCAGTCATTGGTATTCAATAACACTTGAGGAAGAGAGCAGTTGGATAGCAGGGACAACTCAGAGTTGGGGTTAGGCAAGGCTCGATAAGCAAGAGGTGAAGAAGCTAGGAATTCATGGGTAGCTATGGGGTTGCGTTAAACTGAGCAACACAGTAGGGTCAAGACCGTGATCGAGACTACTATCCCTAGATGGTAGGCCAGAGCGGGGGTGATCAATGGGAAAGACTGGGAGTTTTGGAACTGGGAGTTCACAAAGAACATGAAGAAGCAAGGCAAATAGAGTCCATTATTGAGGATGGGAGGTTATGGCCCAAGAGATGAACTATAAGTCCTGGAGAGATCTAATCATGCCATTCCAATGACTCAAAACTCTTCAATAGCTCCCACACGTCTACCAAATAAAATTCAAATTTAGCATTGAAGGCCTTCCACAATCTGGCACCACTCTATTTTTCAACCTCTTCTCTATACCTAGAATTCTACTCCCTTTAAGAGAGAATAGGATTTGCAAGGTCAAGGTCAAAAAGACTTTCATAAGAATATGGAGATGGTTTTATTTCTAATAAAAGATACAACTGAAATAAACAAAAGCTCTTTGGGGTGTCCTCAATAATTGTCAAGAGGGTAAATGGATCCTGAAACCAAAGCTCAGATGTTAAATAAACATTTGTTGACTTGAACTATATGACATAATTTAGGTTGACTACCCTCTTCCAAACAAGAGTCCTTCAAATATCTCTAATACTGCCCCTACTCTTTATTGGAATGAGGATTAAACAGTCAACAATCATTTATTAAGAGCCCAATATCTGCCTAGTCACTATGCTAGGTGATAGGAGTACAAATATGAAGACCTAAACATGCACTGCCCTCAAGAAGCTTACTTTCTGATACAGAAAACAACCAATGCAGAGATAAGCATATACTTATATATGTGTATATATTCTATATATATACATATATATGTAATTTGTATATATATTATATATATATATGTTTATATGTACTATAAATATAAAGTGGATAACAACAAAATAGTTATATGTGAATAAGTTTGGGTGTGAGTGCACACACCCGCACCAAACCAAAATGGAGTAAGTGTTCTTAGTCCTTGATTTCTTTTTCCTAGACTCTCATGACATAGAAAAGCGTTGATTTCCACCATGAATTTGTGTGATGAATGTCCTATGTCTACTGTCATTAAGTAATATTAAAGGCCCCAGTCAAAACCAGACAAACTGGGGCCCTGGGGAGGAAGGCCCTGAGTAATGATTAAACCTGTCAATCAGTCTAATAGGGAGGGCTGGGAATGAGGAGACTCAGAAATGAGGGTTAGCAACCTCCGACCAGAGGCTTCTAATGCTAATGACCCTGATTCTTCTGGGCAGCAATACCTGATGACAAGGCAGGATGTGAAGCTCCCCCTAACCCTGTCAGAAAAATGTCTCTCTCCCACTCCTAAGTTCCACTAATTAAATCGTATTGTGAGTTAATAAGCTCCTCCTTTCAACTGCATAACTATAACCTACCTTTCTAGTCTTATTCCCCTACATTCCAACCAAATTAGACTCTACACCCCAAACATCATTCCCTTTGCCGGGAATGAAGAAATCCTACCCATCCATCCCTTCAAAGCCCAACTCAAATTCTTCCTCCTCCACAAAACCTTACCTGGCCATCTCCATCCCTCAGAAGCAATCTTTCTCTCCTGTGAATCTGGTCAAAACCTTGCTCTATTTCCTTTATTCACTTATCACTTTCCCTTCAGTACTCTAGTTTAGCTATTTATGTGATGATTTGAGCTCTCCCGTTAGGCACTAAGCTCCTTTAAGTATGGGGCATTACATAATTTATTTATTAGGACTTTGAGAGTTGAATAAATATATATGCCTATAAGCCTATCAATCACTCACATCTTGGAATAAATTACTCCAATCAGATGACAGCAGGATTTTCTACCAAGTTTAGCTAATAAACTAAGAAAGTGAGAATTTGGGAAAGAGAGGGGCAATTTTGGAGTATAGAGCATTCTGGGGTTGGGAGGAGGCCTGGGAGAAGCAAAGTAGACTATTAGCAAAGAGGGGACACCAGAGTCTAGTGCTAAATGCGGGTCACTGAGTGAAAGAAGCATGGAGGTGAAGGGGGGGGCAGAGGGAGAATCAAAAACACATCAGAGACAAATTTTTTTGATAGCCCTATGATTTTACTTAGGACCCAGAAGAAGCAGCCCCCACACCGAGCACCACTGCCGGGCATCTCTTAGCTGTGCACACCCCTGCCTTTCCCTACAGGATGTCAGTGCTGCCTGCCTTTGACCTGTAGATGTGGCTAAATACTCCCTCAGTCCCAAAATGGGCCTTAGCCACACCAACAGGAAAGCTGAGCTCAGACATTGGAGCCTGGCTAAAAATAGAAAGCTCTGGAACCAGTGCGGGTCTTTTCATTGTACAAGGTAAACACTAGCGGCAACTAACCTCAACGTGAAGCGCTCTTGTGCACAGTGGGAAGGTCAACCAACCCTTAAGCCCATCTAAAAGTATAGAAAGGGAGTCCTAGACTGATAACTGGGCCCAGTGGGTGAGCCATAAGTCACTGGCCAGGGAAGGCAAAGGATGGTCCAACCAACCCTTCAGGCCAATGAAGAAAGTTGCTTTATCCAGTTGCCAAAGCAGAATTCTCAACTGTTAGCTGGCATCCCAGGGAGACACCAGCTAACCCAGCATCACTCAGAGCTGGGACACAGTGCCAAGAAGTGGCCTACTCTGTGATTAAGTGCCAACTCCATCAGTATAACCCATCAAGGAAACCCTTGAGCATTGGTGGCACGATGGGTCAAGTTCTGGGCCTGGAGTCAGGAAGATCTGACTTCACCCATCTGCCTCAGTTTTCTCAACTGTCAAATGGGGATGATGATAATGCCACCTCCCAGAGTTATTGTAAGGATCAAATGGTATTATTTGTGAAGTGCTTAGCACACAGTAGGTACTATATAAATGCTAGCCATTTATTATTATTTCCTTTATCCCTGAAGATCATGGATGACAGTGCCTGAAATTCAATGCCACTTTTGAGACAGGGAAAATGCTACATGTGCTAAGCTAGTCATCTAGGTAGTTCTCTTTGTACATTTGTCACATACAATTAGCTAAAGGACTATGATGAAGATGATGAGGCTGTTTACACACGTGTGCAATCTATGAGGCCCAAGTGTCTGGTAGCTGACACACTCCTAGACAGTTAAGCAACACAACACAGCAACGAATGCCCACCTTGAAGACAAACCCTACAAATGACCCTTCCAAGACTGATGCTCCATGAGCCTCCAAGGCCACCTATTATCCCAGAGGACAACCTACTTCTCCAAGAGTACTGGTCCAACTAGTCATGGCGACAATAGCCCTAGTTGGCCACATACATACTGGTTGAGGTGAGAGGCCATATAGTCAGAGCCACCTTGTTGGCTATGTGACTTAATCTTTCTAGGCCTCAGTTGCCATATCGGTAAAATGAGGAGACTGGATAAGATGATGTCCAGAGTCCCTTCCAGGTCTAGAATTAAGGTCCTATAACCTTTGTTGCCCTTATAACAACCCAGAGACTATTTTAGATTAGTCTGTGTGCGTGAGACACACAGAGAGAAGAGGGATAGCACAAAAGCCTTAAAACAAAATTAAGTGCAATTCCATTTAATTAAATATATATTTTAGGCTTGGGTTGGATATATTCACAAATAAAAACCTTAAGCCAGAAGTGTCTTTCACAAGCCTTGCTGAAATGACGCCCCACCCCCCAAAAAGATGGCCTGCCTCTTTATCTTCTTGTAATTGTCCCATCCATTTTCTAGAGGGAGGGGCTCATGGTCAAGAGAATACTCTAAGCTCCTGAGGGTCTAGAAAGTCTAACAAAAATTGACTTTGTTCTATATTTTTTGAAGAGTACCTGGCCTTTAAGGAGCTAAAGGATGAGGAGGGGAGAGTATCAATGGATCAGCAGATCGCTTCCAAGCAAGCTACAGAGCACAGAAGTGTGCATAGGGTTAACATCTTCTGCTGTCACTTCTGTACTTTGGATTTGCTACTCCAAGGCTTCAAACCTATTAGCAGAGTCGCTGCCACTAAAAACAAAATCACCATTGCAAATCATTTTCCCAGCTAAACAACATCTCTTTCCCTTTTGCCCCATGCACACACCTCCTCTAGCATGAGAATCCTAATCCCACAGTTCAGCCTTTCACCTCAAGCCCTAACGTCTCCTGACACGGAAATTTTAACAAAACCCTCAATACCACTGTGGTGGAATACGATGAGATTCACATAACCAACTTGCCATTTTCAGGATTTCTCACTCATGCCCTGAGTTCTTCCTATGCTTTTCTGATCCTCCTCAGTACCCATTTCCCAGTTCTTAGTTAATACGGTGGCCTTCTACACTGGGAATTCCCGCTGTAGGCCCTGAGTAAGGCCCGTTCCTCTGACTTTTGCTGGCCTATCTGATGCACATGAAACCCTCCACCACAGAAGGCGATCATTGGGTCATTGATCAAGAAAAGCTTCTGTGTTCCTTTTTCTTCTAAGATGGTGGGTGAAAGGAGCTAATAGCTAAAATGAAGAAATATATATGTGTCTCTAGGTGTGTGTATGTGTGTATGTGTGTGTGTGTGTGTGTGTGTGTGTAGTAAGGGTTGGGTTGGAATTTGTGCAAAACCTACTATATACACACCAATATAATTATGTACTCATGACTATATCCACTCATTACTGCAGGTCTAAATGTGTAACAATCTCAGGAATCTCCTTCATGGAAAGAAAGCTGACATTGCAAAACACACACACACACGCACACACACACACACACACACACACACACACACACACACACACACACACAGTTTCTTTCCTTTTGAAATTATCTGTGGATTTCACTGTGGGTTCCCCTCATCCCCAGAAGCTGCAGCAATTAAAGAGTTGGCTGTATTTAATTTCAAAGTTTGGCAATTCTCCCACTTGAGAGGGTGGGGGATATTGAGGGAAGAAAATTGAGAAGGAAACATTTTAAACCATCCGACCTACCACCACCTGTCCCCTTCTATATATTTTAACACCAAAGTAATAGTTAATGATGAAAATTTCCAACCTGAGAATTCACCAGGCATGATGTTTGGGGAATTGATGGTCTCTGCTTCAGTGTAAGACAACGTGGAATCAGATAAATCTGCAAGAGGAAAAGAAGGAAAAATTCAGTGGCTTGTGCTTCTCTCTCCTAAGAGCTTTCATTCTCCTCTCCTCTCCTGTCCTTTCCTCTCTCTCTCCCTCTCCCTCTCTTTCACCCTCCTCCTTCCATTCCCTATCTGTCTCTCCTCAAAAAAGGCAGGGTGTCCCAAACAACTTCCTGACAACACTTCAGCCCCATCCCATGATGGAGCCAGCCGAAGCCAGGCTGCCCCCTAACTCTTCAGGAAAATGCTGACATTCTATTTCACTGCCCTACAAGCTGTAAAAGTTTCAATTGCTTTGACCACAGAAATAAATGAAATTCAGGGGATCGAACAAGTAGAAACTTGGTGCTTACTTGAGTAAGGTTATATTAAGCCCCTAAACAATTCATAGTTGCTATACTTAATTACAACCATTAAAATTCTTGAAGCTGTTTCTTCTTGTTTCCTTCCTTCCTTCCTTCCTCCCCGCTGAGGCTGAGGAAACTTTGTTTTAACAAGTTAACAGTCATCCTTACTCTGTCCTGCTTACACCCCTCTAATTAAGCGCTCAAGTGTTTGCTCCCAGATTAACTTTTTTCCTTTTTTTTTAATCAAACCGACCCACAGAGCAGATTTCAACCTCAGTCCTGTTGTTTTAACAAGTTCATATGCTGTTCATTCTTTTTTCCCCCTATCTGCAGCATAATTAGGCTTGGAAGGGAAATTCTTTGCTTTGAGTGTCTGCTTCTTGAACAGTCTCTGTTTACTTAACAAATAGATTCATTTCAGGGTAAGCTCACTTGGAAAAATTTTCCTGGATCAAGATGGCCTTTGCTACCAACTGGGGTGTTGTCCTCCTTACCCAATGCAGAGTACCAGGGCCTGTCAGAAAAGCCTTATCCTCAAGGATTTCCTTCAATAATACTACGGCATAACTGCTGTCTTTTGCACTCAGTCAAGGATGCCTTGTATCCCCAGATGGCAAACCTTAACCTCCTCAAAAAGACATTGTTACAGTTTTAGGCCACATTGTCTAGTCTTGCAACAGAGTTGCCTAGTATAGGCATGAGCTAGTTGAAATTCCTTTGGTGTTCTTTGCATTTTTTCCTTTTACCAAATGCCCTGGGGGTGGGGGTGAGAATGGAGGTGAACAAGAAAATGAAATATTAACCAATCTGTCCTCCCCTAGCCCCATTTGCCAGATGCTGATGATGTTTAGTTATGTTTTATCTCTTTGTCCACATGTGATCGTAGTGGCTCAGAAATAAACTGGCTCTCTTTGGTTTACAAAAAATAATAATAATGTGGTTTAAAAAGAAAAAAAAAACTTTTAAAGATGTTTACCAAAGGACTAAAAACTTTCTAGCTGTTGAAAACATCTTAACTTGGAAGGGGTAGGAATGGGGACACATAGGAAGATCCTAAGAAAGCTATATCATGAGAACCAGAGGTGGAAAAGATCTTAGATCACGAGGTCCAGTTGTCTCATTTTATGGATAAGGAAACTGAGACCAAGATAAATGAAGTGACTCACCCAGGGCTGTGCTGCTTATAAAGAAGCAGAGCTGGGATATGAACCCTGATCCCACAAAACCAGTGTTCAACAGGATGTCGCCTTTCGAGCACATGGGACCACACTGTAGGCTGAAGCTTAATTATGGTCATAGATACAGAGCTGGAAGGACCACACATCATCTAGCCCAAGCCTGTCATTTCACAGATGATGAAAGTGAGATCCAAAGGAGGTGACTTGCCCAAGGTCACACAGGAAGTGAAGTGGCAGAACCAAGATTTGAATCTACGTCCTACAATCCCATGGCTTCACAGTAATTTCCTAAGACCAGAGGGTTTACCAATCCCCCTGAGCAGCTAGGCTGGTGCAGTGGATTGGAGCACCAGCCCTGGAGTCAAGAGGCCTTGAGTTCAAATCCAGCCCCAGACAACTAACACTATCTGTGTGACCCTGGACAAGTCACTTAATCCCATGGGGAGAGAGAGACAGACAGGGGGAGGGGGAGGAGGAGGAAAAAGAGAGAAGGAAAGAGGTGGAGGTGCCCCCACCCCCACTCCAGTTACTTTCTTTCCAATGAGCCAACATCACAGAGGATATTGCCACTATTTTAGAAGGGGATTTTATTTACTAATTTCTGAGTACACACACAAAATACTGTGACTACACCAAATTTCAATAATGATGGTGGCTTGTCATTTTTCAGAAGCATCCGTTATCTGATCATGACCCCATTACTCAATTGCTTTCATTACTAGGGGCCTAAACATATAGCAATCCTAGGACCTTTCCCCAAAGGCCAACATTTTCGATGGCCGCCCAACAAGACTTTGGGATGTGTTCAAAGACTTTGGGTTGCACATACTTGGTGAGGGCTGAAATTTTCAGCATGGCATCCTTTAGAGGGCCACATTTTTATTTTGTTTGCTTTGTTTTTTTAGCCTATTAAAATCTGTATACACCATGGGAAAAACAGGAAGAAGCTTAGAGTGTGGGGACAATACAAACATTCAATACATAACATGTCTTTATTTTTTTCTTTTATGGAATCAGAGCATATCATAGGACTTAGAGCTGGAATGGACTTTAGAAATTATCTGGACCAACTCCCATAGTTTACAAGTAAGAAGGTCAAGTCACTTGCCAGTAAGTTAGTAAAGGTAGGTTGTAAGCCCAGACAAGGTCTTTCTGACCCCAAATCCGTTTTATCCAAATTTCTGACCCCAAATCCATCTTACCCAAAATCATTTTATTATACCAGTCTTGTATTCTCCTTAGTCACTGGAATCACTGTATTAAGTTAGAATGTAATTATTTTGAGAATGGGATGAGAGGAAGAGAAAGGACAGGGAGTCAGCTCCAGGCCTAGCTCTAGCGATAGGACACGGCCTACTCGAGGTAGGGAATGTCTATATTTGCCCATTCCTTCTGTGAGCCTGAGTCAGGCCAGAGCCTTCTGGCTTTGGGGGCCTATTTGGTGCTCACCAGAACCTCGACCACAGAGGGTGAACATCAGAAAATACAAGCTATGTCTCTGTGTTCCTTCTCCTGCTTCTAAGATGCCAGAGCAAATTCTATGACCTTAAGCAAATTACTTTCCCAGTCTGGACCTCAGTATCTTCTTCTGTCAAATGAGTAGGGTGGATGGTTTCTAAGCACATTCCAGAGTTGTGTGCATATTTGTCTTTTTGGAATAAGCACTATTCTTACATTCACTTTAGTACATTTACAACATCTTCTCCACTAGGCTATGCTCTGGAGAGGTCAAACTTTGTCACATATCACTAAAACAGGAATGGGAAGGAGTATTTAAAAAAAAAAGTACAATTCTCAAGTGCTCATTAGAATTTATGTCATTAGTGCCTTCCTTTTTTTTTTTTTAAACCATGTCTCACTCACTTGATAAGTTCTGGTCCCTTGAGTGAAGCCCACAAAGCTGCTCTGTTGGTACTCAGGAAGGTGAAGTAACTCACATCAGCCACTAGGATACCGATCCATCAGTCCCTACACCAGAATACCCATATTTCCTCTGACTGCGTCCCAGAGTTCTCTACTCCATCACTAATTAATAAGGCTCTTATTCTTATTAAATAAGAGACCAAATCCACACTGCTTTATTTCACAAACCCACTGAACCGTCAAAATCTTAACTTGTTGGGCCAATCATGCCTCATGCTAAGGTTTTGTTTTTTTAACAATGTATTCTCTTCTCTCTCATGACAAATATGCATATAATAATGTCTAGCAATGTATCGGTCTACTTATGTGTACATTCATATAGTCTAAGCCAGTAATTTTATTTACCAATCAGCATTCTTTTCCAGATGTTCCAAAGCTGTTTCCGCTCAGGTGAAATTCTTGGCATAAATCAAAGGGAATAAACAACCTCTTTCAACAAAGATTTAATGCCCTACATATTTAGTATAAATATGAACTCAGGAGCATAAGTACAAGTACACAAGATGGGAAGAAAAGGAAGAAATAAGCCTACCCCTACATGGATGGATAAGCTGAAATACATTTATCTATGACAGTCCGATGTTTAAAGGTCACACAAAGGCTAATGATGAGCAAAGGAATTCCAGGGAAATATCCCACTTTAGAGGTTATAAGGTAGTGAGATAATTTAGTTGTTTTATTTTCCCCTCCAGGACTTCTTTAAAAGTACAAAAACCAGCAGTCTCCATTTCCTCTTTTTGGGGGGAGGGGGACTATCTGCCGATAGTTAAAACTTTATTTACATGAGAACCAAGGGAGGGGGGAGAAATATAAAGATTAAGATTCAAACACCGAACAGCATGGTGACTCAGCTGACAATTTTATATTTAAATAATAATAATAATAATGTTTCACTGTCAATCTGCCCCCCTACATTTATTGTTGTTTATTCACTTCAGTCATGTCTGACTCTTTGTGACCCTGTGGACCTCTGTCCATGGGATTTTCTTGGCAAAGATATTGGAGTGGTTTGTCATTTCCTTCTCCAAGAGACTCAACATTTTTTGACAGGGTAGCAATCCATAGGCAAAGAGAGGTTAAATGTTGCCTAAGGCACATAGATAGGAAATTTCTGAGGCTGGATTTGAACTCAGATCTTCCTGACTTCAAACCCAGCATTCTACCTACTGTGCCACCTAGCTGCCCCAGGATAGCTATATAGGTCCCAATAAGTAGGGGTTATGGTATATACTGAGCTTCATTTCCAATAAAGTCCTATCCCAAATGATCCTCAGCTTCTGACCACCACTAGCTTAGTAATGCATTCTGGGATTTCCAAGGGTAGCTTTAAGGTATGTCCACACCAGGTTGGGGCAGTAGATGGGCAAGAGGAAGGAGTTTTTACAAGTTTAAAGCATGTGGGAATTTCAGCAAGACTGCCTTGTTAGTTAGGTGGTCTGGCAAATATGGAAGGATGGGGAAGTGGAACAATGCAAGTCTGACAACTCTTTAATATTAGAGTATTAAGGAAGCAGATGGGCAACACTGGACTAGTTTAGACACCTGGGTTCTAGTCCTGGCCTTGCCCCTAATTCAATATTTGTGAGTTGGTTGCTTCTCTGCATTTGATCCACTTGTCCAGGTCAAAGGTGGAACCTCTAATTCGAATCTTGAAACAAATACTTTCCATCAAAGTTCATAGAGAAAGCAGACTTACCCAGGGGCTTTCGTTCATCGTGGGGAGGAGACAGCCGAGAATAGGGGGGTGGTGGAGATTCTGAAAAACAAGACAGATCACTGTTAGAGCTGGGCACAGTGGAAGTCCAATCTCTTGGATTTCATGTTTCTCTGGCTTTGGGTAGGAAATACAAAAATAGTCCAGCGGAATGGGATGCTGCAGACTGGTTTCTAGTTTTACCATAACAATCAGACCCAGATCTACATGGGGTCAGCAACTTACTCTGGAACACCAGGAAGTCCTTATTGTGCTTTGCTGTCTATACATCAAAATGAATTATTCTTTTGGCAAACGTTATATATTATGACAAGAGATACAATAGAGCCATAATGCTAACTATGATTGAATACTGTTGGGTGAAGAATTAGAAAAAAAAACAAAACACCAAACCAACTTTATTCTTAACTGGCTTATCCCTTTGCATGGAAGAGTGGCAAGAGCCCAAAACCAAAACTCAAAAGACCCTACTCTCAGCTCTTCCATTAGCAAGATGTGTGACTTCATACAAGTGAAATCCCTCTACTGTTTCCCCATTTGAGGGGGAAAAATGGCGGGGGTGGGAGAAGTAGATTTCTACAATTCTCTTCCTGCTCTAAAAAAAATTTCTATCTCTTTATTTTCTATGGGTTTTTTTTGTTTCCATTCATTTGCTTAAAATACTCCCCTTTAAAAACATATACTTTGCCTTCAGAAGAATTCCTTGGGCTCTTGTTTTACGGGAAGTAACAATTTGCTAAAGTAAGTAACAATTTGCATGAATGAAATGACCCTTCATTTGGGGTAAATGAAACTAAACGCCATCAACTCCCTAACTCAAACAAAACCTCAGTGGTAATAACCCAGTAATAACTATTATTAGCCCGAGTATCAGTAATGACCCAAGGGGTAATAAGTATTTTTCATAATTATAATAGGCACAATTAGTAGTAGTAGCAGCAGTTGTTTTGCTCCCTACATTAAATTAAGTTTCCCCTCTTTATAACCTTGATTCTGAAAGGCAGAGGAGTTTTCTCAAGTGGGGTGTCTCTAAGATTCTCTACCTGTTTCAAGAAAGCATCGAGGAAGGTAGATCATGGTGTAGAGAAAATCTTCTAGTCCAATGCCTGTTTTAAGTGAGGAAGAAACCAAAATCCACAAAGATGAAATAAGTGATTTGTCCAAAGTCACACAAGCAGTAGTAGACCCTGGGATTTTCTGACTCCAAATCTAATTCAGGTTATTCCACTGCCTGCCTCTCTCGGGTAGTACACCAAGATGGGAAACATTAATCACTCTCCAGGCTAGGCATCATGATTTATTCATTCATTTATTCCTTCAATAGACAATTATTGAATCACTATTATAAATAAGCAAGGTACTGTATAGCAAGCTGAGGGGGCCTTGGGGGAAGAGGAGGGATACGCAAAGGCTAAGATCTCGTGTCTCTGCCCACAAAGAGCTTGCAATCAAGGAGTCTATATGCCTAGCACTAACGAAATAGTGCCCTACAGAGAGCAGACACACAACAAGCGTTTGTGGCTGGTGTTGACAGATGGCTGGGGCTCTTTGTCAACAAGGGCAAAGGATAAAAAGACCTAAAACAGTTTTCCAAGTAGACCACCTGGTTTTAAAGCCAGGCAAGAGACTAAAAAGATTTTAAAAGAGACCCCTTAAGAGAAAATGCTAAAAAAAAAAACTGCTTAATAGGCAAGGCTGGGCATTAGGCAAGAAGACCTCTCATTCCAATACATCCAAGTTCTTCTGACCATTTCAAAGATTCATTCTCTAAATACAGATTCCTGGGGAAGGGAGAGGAGGGGATTGACGAAGAGTGAAAATTAATAAATTACCTGTAGGTAAAAACAGCTGTATTTAGATACACAGGAAATACCAAATAGGATGGGACAGAGTCACTGCAGTCAGGTTCTACAATTTCAGAATTTTTTCATGTTTTTGGCAATTAAAAAAAAAACCCTCATTGGATTAAAGCCATCCTATTTCACAGAACAGAAAAAGGAGGCTACTTGAACCTTCCTCAGGATGTCTATGGCACAGAATTGGAAATAGAAGACTTGACAATAATAGGTGTGGCCTAGAGTCAGAAGTCACTCTATAGCTTCTTTTTAAATCACACTTTGCTCCACTGCTCAAGGCCTCTATCATCCTTCCAAATGCCAGTCCTATTCCCCGGGGAACTCAACACTCAGGGCCAAGATGGGAGCCCTCAGAGTCCCCTTTGCTTGGAGTCAGTGCTTTGACCACACAAGCTCCTTAGAGCTGGGCTTGGCCTGTGATATTAAAACCCAGCTAAATGCATGCCAGACAGTGGTTCTGATGTGGTAGTGGAGCGAGAGGGAAAAGTTATGTAACTTAAAATGTGAATGGGTAACTGAGGCCTTTGCAATAAAACTCCAGAAGGAACTCCTGTCCCATATCTACCTTACCAAGATAGTGCTCAATGAACCATCTAATAAGTGCAGAGGTGAGGGTAACCAGCAAGTTCTCTTAGGGGAACATAAAAAGGCAAGGAGTGGAACAGATTGCATTGCAGTGACCTAGACAAAGGTTGAGACTAAAAAATCCTCCAGGGGCCATAAGACCTATTTCAATGCATTCATTTTCAAGATCAGAAAACTGAGGCTCCCCCTAAAAAAATCAGTGTCACTCAACCTGTTGATCAATTATTAAGCACCCTACTATGTGCCACAAATTGGGGGGGCAGGTGCTAGACAAGTAAAAAAAAAAAACAAGATATTTAGTGCCAGGGCCAGGAACCGACATCCCTTGACTCCCAGTGAGGATTAAAAAGAACCAAACATCCGTTTGGCCTCATCAGTCCAAATTATTCTTCCTTAACTGAACAAGAAAGAAAGGGAGAGATCTGGCCCAGGGTGGTGTGTGCTAACACTGGGTGATAATTTTCACATCCTCTGCAGGGGTCACCAGCCACAGAATTTTGTCAAACCACACTGGTGTCCTGGATACCTGATTTTCCATGATGACATTCAGATGGCTAAAGAGTGACGTAAGTTAGAGCAGTAAGGTAGGGCCCTGGGTGGGTGAGGCAGACTCTGAACTGGAGGGACAGCCATTATTACATTTCTAAAAAAGTTGGATTGCGGCAACTATTGCTGTGTGCTTCTTTTATAGGAGAATAAAAATGCACAAGCTTTTAACCTTAAGGGGGAACTCCCAGAGTCCTCAGGGCCTCTCTAAATGCAAGCAGCAGGGTAATTAGGCAATCCTCGGGCATACTCAGACAGCTATCCATCTGCATAAAATTCAGGAATCTCTTCCAGCTATGGGGCTCTACAGTCAGCTCGAAGGAAAGCATTCATCACAGATGTGACTTTTGTTAGCTCCCGGTGGAATTTTCGCCTTTCAGGATCTGGACTTCCAAGTAAGCCAGGAGATAGTTAAAACTCCTTCAACTTACTGGTGTGGTCTGTGTTTTCGGGACTTGCCGTCTTCTTCTGCCTTTCCAGTCCTGCATCTTTCACAGGAAATGATCCATGCCCCTAGCCCGGGGCTTTTCCACTCCCACCCCATCCTGGGGCCGGTTTTCAAACCCTCCAGCTAACATACCTTCCCCCACTATCCCAGAGAAGCCAGTGCCTCAGCAACAAAGGAAGACAAGTTGGAAAAGAGACACTGCAGCTTTAAGAAAGGCAGGAGTTTAATTGCCTAGATTCCCCCGTCAGTCAGATAAACAGCTAGTCCGGCTGGCGCCAGCAATATGCAAACTGCATATTATCACCACTTCTTCACCTAAATAGCAGAGGGGACCTCCTTAGGAAAGGGGGAAAGGGGGGAAAAAGGGCTTTTTAAGCACAACTTGAAATTGATCTCATTTCAAAGGGATAATGCCAGGCCAAATAAAAGAAAAAAAAACTTTTTAGTCTGTTTTAATTCCTATATTCTTTGCCTGGGAAACCTGTGTTTTTCTAGGCTGTCTTCTAAAGTCATTTAAAAGTTCTCCTCTCTCTGTCTGTCTCTCTCTCTCTCCAGCGTAATTTAGATAATAGTCATTTACTGAATATAATTACAGAAAAAAAAGTGGTGAAGCAAAGAGCCCGAGATTTATTCCAAAGTTAATGGATACTTTCAGTAGAAAGGAGTTTTAAACACAGGTTAGAACCGTGATTAAAGTATTCCTTCAAATTTCCGTCCACATAGGCACCAAGCAGAGAGCAAGCATTTCCCTGCGGACAGAGAAACAGAGACAGATCTAGAAGGATCCCAATCCTAAGTAAAAAGAGGCTAGCAATTGGGGGTGGGGAGTAGAGATGGTAATCTATTGCTTTTCTTGTTCTCTAGTTGTGTCCAACTCTTTGTGGCCCCATTTGGGCTTTTCTTGGCAAAGATACCGGAACGGATTGCCATTGCTTTCTCCAGGCCATTTTACAGATGAGGAAACTGAGGCAAACAAGGTTACGTGACTTCACCCAGGGTCACATAGCTAGTTAAGTGTCTGAGGCAGGATTTGAACTCTGGTCTTCCTGACTCCAGGGGCTAATCTTCTATTGCTACCCCAAACATAAAAGTGTTCAAAGATGGTGTGTCAGAATATAGACAAGTCTAGTAGCATTGCCTTCATGTTCATTGTGCTTATGTGTGTTCAAGCCTATGCACATTTGAAGCTATCAATGTATTATGGGCTTTAATATGTTGACCTCTGTGTCACTGTCATACAAGTCTGTTATCTGGGGTTTTATCAGTTATTTGTATGTGGTTCTGTTTCCTTGATCTTGTAATCCATGTGCATATTAATCCATGTTCTTGAGAATGTACATATGTATGCATCTTTACAGTATAGTGATACCTGCCTATCCGGGTTATTACCACCACCACCCCAGTGATTACACATGCAAATGTATCTTTGTGGCATCTTACGTGACACTGGCTGTGCATGCCAGTGGGTGGGTTGTCCCTTGAAACTATATTTGTGCCTATTACATTTTCCTGCCATGTTCCAATGTGTACACATTCATGTATTAATATCTATTTGTAACAGCACACTGTGTGTATCACTGTGCATAATTTTCTGACTGCCCATAGCAGACCGTACATACCCCCATAGCTCCTCTTATCATTGTCCAACATGGGCAGAGGCCTTCCCCTGCGTCACTGCTTCTTGTTCCTCCCTCAGTGACAAGGGATTAAGGAGGGGTTCTGAGTGCCAGATACATGCCTGTTGCAGCTGTGGTACCTAGACTGCTAGTACTGGGATAGGGTGGGAGGTAGGGAAGGGAGGATCATCCACCTCTCACCCTCTGGCCCCAAAACCATCAGTAAGGCAAGGGAAGCTAAACAGACCCAAGCCCTCATCCATAAATTTCCATTCCTCTGTGTCACCGGGGGAGATGTGACTCTGGGTTATCTGTCCACCTATCCATCCCTCAGGGTTTTACTTTTTAAGCCATAAAGCACTAAATAACTGTGAATCTTTGGCACCACCAGTGCTCCAAGCTATCTTAATGACTAGAGGAATGGGGCCCCAGAACCACCATGCTGGTCTAGAGGTGGTAGGGTTGGTAAGGAGCACTGCAGTAAGCTGTAACAGCACCTCCTGCAGGCAAACAAGAGCCAAAATCCCTAAGATCAATTTCTAACACTCCATTCTCAGCCCCAAACACCGCTATATCCTTCTCTCCTCTCTCCATCCTTTCCTCATCATCCCCTCTCCAAAATTACCATCAAAACCAAACAATCCAAGATCTGGCCATTTTTAGAAGAGGGGGAACTAGTATCCACTGTCACAATCATATTCCATACCAACTAGACTTTATAATCCCTCAATATCAGGAACATACCTAGAGGTGTCTAGGTGGCCCAGTTAGAACAAAGAATTTGGGGTCAGAAATACCAAAGTTCAAATTCAACCTTAGACATTGGCTAAATGTGTGACTCTAGACAAATCACTTAATCTCTGCCTCAGCTTCCTCATCTGTAAAATGGGAATAAAAGTAGTACCCACACTTCCCTGGGTTGTTATGAGGATCAAAAGCTACCAGAAAAGTGCTTTGCAAACCTTATATGCTAACTGCCATTATAATTTACATTATCAGTATTATACCTTGAAGACTCTAACCACTATACCTTTACTAGATTACAAGCTTCATTAGGAATACCTCCTCCTTGGAGGCCAGGCTAAGTTTCACCTCCTCCAAGAAGCTTTCCCAGACCACTCCAACCCTAGAGTTATCTCCACCTACCTCTTAACTTCTACTCCATCATCATGAAAGTTTGGATTCCTCACTTTGCACTTTTCACATAGTGTCTCACCTTATTAAAATTCATCTTCATTTAGGTCTTTCACATACATCCTCCCTCCCCAACTCTTCACTGTAAGGTCCTTGAGAATAGGAACTTTGGCTTACACTTCTTCATATCCCTCAAAGAACAGTGACTTACACATAGGAGGTGCTAAATGAATAGGTTTTTATTATTATGACTTGATATAGAGAAAGAGGAAAAATCTGCCAAGGTGTTAGTTCTGGATAAGTGCAAATTCAGAGATTTCCTAGGCCCAAGTGACTGGAAATGAGAGCAGGCTTCTAGAAGCCCATGTCAGTAGGAAGGAACCATGTGGCTCTGGGCAGTTTCCTTCCCTTCTCTAGACTTCAGTTTCTTTACATGTAAAAAGAAGTGGCTTAGACTAGATGGTCTCTAAGGTTCCTTCTGGCTCAAAAATCCTGTGCTTCTAGAAAATTGTCAGGGACAGGACATTAACCAGGGAGCCAAAGATGGGATCACCCCCTTCAAAGACTTGGAGGGGAAACAACCAAGAATCAAAGGGTGTGGAGATGGGGGAAAAAAACCACACTTCCAAGGGAAGTTGTTGGTTCAAAGTGGGCCAGGGGCATTGGAATCCAACAATCAACAAAGAAACACAAAGTGTGTGTTTCAGAGAATCCAGAATCCAGTGAAGCCTGGGGTGACTGTAGCCAGAGACAGTAAGAAAAGCAGCATTTAAAGCAGGATGTTCAAAGCCACTCACCAGCTCTTACCCACATTCCCTCCTCCCCCTTCCTCACCCAGAAGGATCAATCCCTATACAGGCCAAAGCTGAACTAACCACTTCCCACACTACCCATCAATGTGATATATGAAGGTGCTGCAGAAACAACCTTGCTCTCCCCTGAATCCACCAGTCTTCCCCAAACACTGAAATGAAACCTGCATCCTGAAATATAAGAAGGTTTAAAAAGCCAAAGCCCTCCCCCATATGAATGAAGCTGGGCCAGACCCCTGCACTAGGAGACAAGAGACCTGGATTCTGATTTTAGATGTGTAACTCTAAGTATATAAGTAATAGGATCATTTAAAGTCTTGGGTCCCCAATTCCCTCATCAGTAATATGACATTCTCAAACTAAATTATCTTGCTCAATGATTTTGGGAGCTGGAAAAAGGATCTTTAAAGGTGGGGATGCAATGGTGGGAGGGTTCCCATTTTTGGCAGTTCCAAACCAAAGACCATGAAAAGGTCTGCCCTACAGACCACCATCAATGAAGGAAAAAAAAAATTCAACTCTTAAAAACTCTGTGAATTTACTTAGTCAATGAAGGACAGTATGGAGAGTAGAAGATAAAATGATAAACACATAGGCTGGCTTTCTGTCTCAGTCCTCACCATCTAACTCAGCTGTGGGCCATTATGATCTAATTATTAATAGCAAAACACAAGAAAAATGTTGGGGGGGGTAGGGAGAGAGAAGACAAGCACAGGTTACCATAGCCAGTGATAGAAAAGCTGAGAAAAATCTTGGGTTAAACCATCTCATCCTTTCTAGAAAGCCTGCTTGAATGAGATAAAGAAAAGGAATGGGGGCAGAGGGAAATCACTGCTGGGTGGGGGAGACAGAGGGGTGGGGGGGGGAGAGTGAGACAGAG
>CM053624.1:117529721-117553361 GCA_028646595.1 Phalanger gymnotis | reverse complement strand
GTAGACCAGGGGGTAAGAGTTGGAAAAAGCAATCTTTCATTTTTAAGTAAAAGTTGTGGGCCAAGGTGTGTACTACTCCGTATAAACAGGCATACTGAGACACTTCTTGAATGTCTTTTTGATAATTGTAGAAAGAAGAATGTTACAGAATACATATGCACACATGAGAGTTGTGGATGCACACTCGAGTACGGCACCGACTAAGTCTAAGTGTGTTGACACAGGAAGGACACTTACCTGGTGCCATTCTCGTGTATGAACACAGGAAGGGACAAATAGAGAGGAAAATGCAGAACTATACCACAACGATTGAGCAGTGGAAGGAGCAATAGATTTGCCATAAAACCAGCGTTAAGAGACCTAGCTCCAACGCTTATTTTAACGCTATGTGACCTTGGGCGAATGAGGTCCCTCAGCCTGTGTCCTTATCTGCAAAATGGGAATAATCCTCCCCACCTCATAAAGCAGGCGTGAGGAAAGCATAGTTGGTCTACATAAAAGTAAAGTATTATTACCCGGGCTGATTCTCCAATTTGGTCATTCCTTATAGCCTTCTCCCCGCTCTTAGCCTGTTTTTCCACTGCCTATTTCCACATTCACATTCACAAACATCATCGAGATGAGGGTAGAGGAGAGATTAAGATGACAGACAGTCCCTTTTCCTAACGTAGCTCCATACTTCCCCAGTGGAAATTCTCCTGGAAAGTGAGGCTGACTACCTGGCCTAAAATGACTTAAAAGTGCATTTCGACTCATCTTGCTCTCTCACAGCCATAAAGATCAAGAATGGTCCGCAGATACCTGACCTCAAGCTTCTCACCTCCGGCTCAGGTGTGCTGGGCACCAAGTATGCATACAGTGTATACCGATCCACACAAAGTAACCTCCTTACAAGCGAACATCAATGAAAACCCAATTGTGTTAAAAAGATCCATTTTTCATGGACCTTGCTGTTAACCAAATACACACCTGGTCGCTTAGGGGGATGGAAAGATTCCCCAGGTTGCCCATGAGTTTTCCCAGTACTTCTCCCAACCAACCCGTAAGGTCGCGCCTTCTCTAGCACCTTTCCATACCGGCCCCCAACTTCAGTCTTAAAGGGATCGTCCTCGCCCTCTCCTCCACCCCCCCATCCCCCGTTCCTCTCACCTGGCCCGCAGAGCCTGCTGAAGTGGTAAGGGTTGCAACACACTGTGGGGCTGTCGACCGCGGTGAAGCTATGGCAACCACAGAGGGGCTTGAGCTCGACGGCGTGCTGCAGGTCGGGCCAGCGGAAGAGTCTGCCCAGGAGTAGCTGGGGCGGGGCGGGCTGGCCGCCCAGCCTGAGGTCTGTGCGCGGCACCAGGACGCAGCCGCCAGGCATCCCACCGCGGGACTCCACCGCCTCCAGCAGCGTGTCCAGAGCGCGTTCCTTCAGCCGCTTCAGCAGCGAATAGGTGACCGTCTTGAGTTCCTGCTCTAACAGCAGCAGCCGGGAACGGGCTTCCCTGCTCCTCCCGCCGCCAGCCCCGTGCTCCAGGGACGCCCCGGCCAGTGGGTCACCGGTGTCTCGGGGCGCGCCAACCACGTCCCGTTCGGAGAAGAGGCAGCAGGTCACGGTCTCGCAGTCGCTTTCCGGCAGCCAGCCAGGGCCTCCCTGATCGGCCACCTCCAACGTGGAGCCCCCGGCCCCAGTGCTGGCCCCTGGCTCCGACATGGGCCTCAGGGGGCCCCCAGCGCGCCGGCGCCTCCCTGCGCCCTGGGCACCTCGCTGCCCGGCCGCCTCCCGGGGCCGCCGCGAGGTTACCGGGCGGATTTCGGAACGGCTGCAGCCACCCCTTTCTCCTCCCCTCGGGGCCGGCTCAGCGCGGCTCTCGGAGCTCCCATCCTCGTCTCCTCCGCCGCCGCCGCCGCCGCCGCCTCCTTCCTCCAGGTCGGGGACCACACGACTTCTCCAAAGTCGCCGCACCAGCCCCGAGCGTTTGGACCTGAACATACGATATCCTTTGGCGCCAGGGGTGGGGGGGAGGAGGAGGTCTCCAGTTACTGGGAGTCGGTACCCTCAGCGCGGCGGTGACTGTACGGGTCGCAGTCCCACATGAAGCTCCGCCGTGCTGCGCCGTGCAAACTCTGCACAGCCTGTCGCCGATAGATCGCAACAGAGCTGCAACATGAGGGAGCTCTCCGAGGGTGGGGTGACCAGGGGATGGGTGGGAAAGGGGTAGTGGGGTGGGGGTGAGTGGGGAGGAAAACTTTGAGAGAAAGCAACAGCAAGTGGCCGAGGGAGTGGGGTGGGGGGCGCTACATTGACCCCGGCTTATAAAGTCGCTCCCACTGTTAAGCTCCGGCCCCAGCGGTTAAAGGGGGCTGCAGGAAATGCCCAGTGAAAAATACCCTGCATCGACCACCAATTCTTTAAAAGTTGTGTGGAGGGTCCAAGAGCAAAAAATGCACACACGCACACACACATACACACACACACACACACCAAGAAATATTTAAACTCTTTAAAAAGCAAAATGCTTAAGAGATTTGCTAGATCCAAAAGGCAGATTGAGAGGGAGAATCACTCACCTCCCCACTTCAGGAAAAAAAAAGAAAAGTTAAAAGACAAATAACGCACACAAAACCCCAAACCCTGAATTTTTATGCGGAAAAAGGCCAACTCCGTATCAGGTCCCAGACTTAGGATGCACTTGGAGGAGTTTCCCTTTAACGCTGGTTTCAACACATGAGTGGAAATTGTAAATATCCCAAAGAGCCGCTGGAAATCCTTAATTAAAAATGCAATCCACCGAGGCAGAGGTCGCTGCCCGCTCCGCGCTCCACACAGACGCTGCAGGAGCAGCAACCCCCCCAAAAAGTGACGCCGCTTCGCCCCGTGGTCCCTCCGAGGTCTGGTTAAACAGCGCTCTGCGTTTCTTCCTTTTCGCTTTTCTCTGTCTCTCCCCCCTTCTCTCTCTCTCTTTTTTGTTCTTCTCAAACACACACTCAGGGCCCCCGGAGGAGAGCCGCGGAGTCATTGGCTGCCTCCCATCATATGCCAGTCTAGACACTTTGGCGGCTCTCTGCTGCGCCGCCGATTGTTGCGCAAACAAGGTTTCAAGTTTCTTAACTCTTAAAGGAGAACACGTCCCATTGCAAAGACCGAGGCACAGAGGGGTTGGCTCCCGGGGCGGGCCCGAGCCCTCGCCCCTACCCCCCTCCCCACCCCCACCCCCCACTCCTTAACCATCGGCCTGACAGCGCCGGCGGTGCACGCACTCGCGCACACTTGCACAGGCACAGATGGGTGCATAAACTGGCAATAGGCACACAATTACAAAAACAGTTGTTACATATGTAAACACACTAACTCACTTGCAAAAGCAGCACACACAAACACACCCCAAATTGCCCTTACTCCGGATCATCAGTCATAGGAAGGAGATTCTGGAAACTAAAGATGAGACTCATGCCCGAGATCGCTCCACTTCCCTCAACACCCTCCCCCCCGCCCCCCAACTCCGATCGCGGACAAATTTGATCTGAAGATTAACCGACCAGTGTCCTCTCCGTGAGGGAGGAGGAGTGGGAGTTGGGGGTGTGGTGGAACTCAGGTGGGACAGTCTGCGAAGCACCGGGAATTCCAGGCTGGTAGGGAGTGGGCTTGGGGCGGGGGACGCCGAAGTTTGAAGAGGGGCAAAAGTTGTGCTCACCTTTTGGGGATTAACCCTAGAGGCTCGAGCCGCGCGTCTTCCCCCTGTAGGGTGGACGAATGAAAAGTAAGCCCTCTTCCCATCCACCCCGCCAGCGACCACAGCACTCGAGTGCTCCAGATTGAAGTTATGGGGGGGGGGGGGTGAGAATCCAGTCTTTCCCTCTGTACTTCCAACACTCTCACTTTCCTCTCCCGCAGCCGCCGGACAACTCGGGGGCTAGGCCACCTCCGCGCCCTAGGGTTTGGATGATCGCCCCTGACCTGATCTATGTTAAAAGAATACTTCTTAGTCCCGTCCCCGGCCCCCCCCCCCCAACACACACACACAGAAAAAAATTTAGAGAATTGGGGGAGGTGAGGACTGGTTTAGGGTCATCTCCCCACGCTTCTCGTTTGCAATTTGCTTTTCCGTTTTTACTCGCTTCCTGCCCCTGCCACCCCTATAATGAGTTAGGTACTTTTGGGATGCAGTAGGGCAGCGAAGACGTCCGCATTTGAGTAAGCCTCCCCAGGATTATTGGAAAGGTAAGCTGCCGGACCGGGAAGGGTTAAGTCCGCTCCTGCCCCTGGAGCCGGCGCGGCGGGGGCACCTCCCCGGGCGCATTCACTCGTCCTAGGGTGGCAAAAGTTCAAGCTTGTAAAGTCGGGATTGGTCCGGGGCGGAGAAAAAAAGGCCTGGTCCCCCCTCCCCCCCTCCCCTTTGCTCTGATTGGCCAGGCTGCCGAGTGAGGGCCGCCCCTCTCTCCCCTTCACATCCTCCCCTAGGCTTTCCGGGTAGGAACCCTGCCCAACACTGAATGAAAGAAATTCCGCTACTCTCATTGGCCTGAGGCTGAGCGCCATTCACGGCCTAAGGGGGGGGGGGGGAGGTGCGGAGGGGTGTAGCCCATCAGTGAGTGTCTTTCGGTGTGTGCACGTGTGGATTGTTGTATTGTGTGGATCTATGCCTCCCTAGCTCCCAGGCTGGTTTCCTGGTCTAAAGGGAATGTGCTCCTGTGGAGCTGGGGGGAGTGTAACATAGAGAAGGGATAAAGTGCTGAACTCTGCTGCTTTTCAAGTCGAAATAAGAAAGCCTCTGCCTTTGGGGCTCCAGCCCCACTTCTTCTTTCTTGGGCAGCCTCTTGTTAGAGAGACAGCATCTGTTTCTGTATTAGGTCGGGAACTGGAGTGGACCAGGAATTTGGGTCTAGTTGCATACATGTGCATAATTCCATTGATCATCATTTGATTAATTTTCTGGGTTGCAGTATATACCAGGTTGTGTATCTGAACTGAATACTTATGATTGAGTGTGTGTATATATGTATGACTAAATGTTTATTGTGTAACATATATGTGGCACCAAAGCATTTTGGAAAAGTCGAAGGGGATATACCTGTGCATTACATCATAGACCTTGACTTATTGTATGGTATAGAGGGATCCCAAGGTTACCTTCACTCTAATGGCCCAGAATTGAGTTGAAATCAGTTCATGGTTCAATCCCTCTTCATCTCCTAAAATGCATGAATCATCTGCTTTGTAAACTTCCCAGATCAAAAAGAAACTATGTCTCCAAGTCCAAAGTAAAAGTTTTGAGCATTTTTTCAGTATAGAGAGGAAACAAGAATATCTTCATTATTCAAGGGATTCACAGAAAATTTGTAAGAAGGTAGCCTAAATCAGTCAACAAACATTTATGAAACTAATACTATGTATCAGGTGCTGTTTAGCTGTTGTATCACCTGCCCCTTCACTTTGCCCAAGGGGATTGTGGATTGGAGGGGGAATCTGGAGCTGGTACACAACAAGCAAAGTTTGCATGGTCTTCTAGGAGAGAGAAAGTTTGAAATTAAAGCAATCTCAGACCACGCTAATAAATTTATCGTTCAGATAAAGGGAAGTGGAAGTCCTATTATACTCTTCTTTGGTTGACGATCACATCTGGATTATTGTGGTCAGTCAGTCATTAAGTCTGTGAGTAAACATTTAAGTGCCTACTGTGTGCTAAGCCTTTATACATATGATATAAAGAAAGGCAACAGTCCTTGCTCTTGAGGAGCTCATAGTCTAATGACTGCTCTGAAAAGCACTTTAAGAAAGATACTTGGGGGAGGGTAGGTGGCTAGGTGGTGAGGTGAATAGAGTACCAGCACTGGAGTCAGAGCCTGAGTTCAAATTTGGCCTCAGACACTTGACACTTACTAGCTGTGTGACCTTGGGCAAGTCACTTAACCCCAACTGCCTAGCCTTCCCCCCCTCCGAAAAAAAAAAAGAAAGATACTGAAATTAGAGCATGTCTAGAAGAGAATAACTAGGATAGTAAGAGACTTAGATATGGTATTTGAGGAACTGTTAAGAAAACTGGAGGAAAGAGAATAAAAGGTAGCCTCTCTTGCTCCAGAAGGAACAATTAGGACTATGTCCTGCAGTAAGTAGAGAACTGGCCTTGGACAAGAAGACTCCATACTGTGTGACCATGAGTATTCACTTCAACCTCTTGGTGTTCTAGGCATTACAGACCAGTTGCTACCTGCACAGATGGAGGAATTCCCAAATAGTGTTCCCTACACTGATGAAATCACAGGTCCTTGCCCCACCCACCCACCCCCCCGCCTTCCCCCACCTAAACCTAACAGAATGGGCTCAAAGAGAGAAGCCTAAAAGGGCCAGGGTTTCCCATTGTATCCTGGGCCATCTCCAGTCATCCTGGTGAACCCAGATGGCTCTGGAGGAGAAGGTGAGGCTGGTGACCTTGCACAGCCCTCCCTCACTCAAATCAAAGTCAACTGCAAATCATGTCATCACTTCCCTGCTGTCATGGTCCTCTTCGAAAACGAAGGACAAACACAACAGAATGGGCTGAAATGAGGTAATGAACAAGTTCTTCATCACAAAGAAAGCTCATTCAAAAGAAAGGGGGTTGACCACCTTGTCAGTAATGTTGTTGAAGAGATCCTCCTCAGATATGGAAGTGACTTTCTAAAGTCCCTCTCAGTCCTCAAATCCTTTAAGTGCTGGGTTTCCAAAGCCAAAGGACCTGGGTCTCTGCCACTTGCTATCTCTGTGACTTTGGGCAAATCATTTCCCTTCTCTGGGCCTTGGTTTCCTCATCTGTAAAATGAGAGGCTTGACTTCTAAGATCCCTTTCAGGTCTAAATCTATAAGCTGGGAAGGCAAGGGGCATATTCTGGCCACTAGAGGGTGTCTAGAGCAGTCCATCAGGAGAGTTCAGTAACTAAGTTTTCTGATAGGCAGTTTCTTTCCAATGGATTTGGGGGAGGAGAGAGAGCAATCTTTAGGAAAAATTGATTGGGATATGCCTTGGTGAATGTGCTGGCTCAAGAGTTTATAAAGTGAATTTCTAGAATATTTATTTATTTCAGTAGTACCAGAGACTTCCAGAGGGAAATGGGCATTAAGTGGATGTAGGTGACAAGGAGAAGGGTATTGGTGAGCCACTGCTGGGGGTATGCAGAAAAAGGAGGGCACCAGAGTCCCTCACTTACTCACAATAGCCATGTGAATTAAGTTTGGGAGAGGGAAGGGTTATTTGGGGTTGGTTTGGGTTGGTTTTTTTTTTTACCAGACCTGTAATTTTACCAGTCCACTGTTACAAACAGTAAATCAGCAACTATCCTAACTTGTCATCTTATATAGTTAGTTGCCTGGGGCCCTGAAAGCTTAAGTGACTTTTCTGTACTGATAGTATATGAGACAGGACATGAATCCAAGTCTTCTAGACTCTAAATCTGGCTTCTATCTCCTACATCACACTCCCTTTCTTGAGATAGATGCTCAGGAATATAGATGAGGAAAGAGAGGCTTAGAGAGCCTCTGAATCTCTATGGATAATGACAAATTACCTGAATTTATTTCAACAACTAACATACTTCCATCCCATCATTCCCTCACCATCCCCAATGACTTGGAACCTCTCTGATGCCATTGTTCAAACCCTTTCTTGGCCCCACACTGACTACTTCTTTATTCCCATCCCCTTCAACCTACTGCTCCCTAACCTAGCACCCCAAAGTCATCCACTCCTTCCACTGTGCTCTCTGGAATGCCTGCTCCATTGATAACAAGTTAGCTTCCATCTTAGACCTTTTCCTTTCCTTTTTCCACCTTGAACCAAGAAGTGGCTCTCCTCTGCTGATGCAGTTTCCCTGTCCACCCTTTCCAACATTGGTTGCATTTTCCTTCAAATTTCCTGACTCACTGGTCCTAATGGGGGAGTTGAAATACTCTTTGCTCCATATTGCCACTTCCAGGCTCTCTGTCTACTACCAAGAAGCCATCTCCGGTCCTCCTGATCTATATCTTGCCACAGGATCCAGATGGCTCTCCAGAGGAGAAAGGGAAGCTGATGACTTTGCACAGCCTTCCCTCACTTAAATCCAATTTACTTGCATGTCATGGCATCACTTCCCTGATGTCATGGTCCTCTTGGAGAACCAAGGACAAACACCAATAACCTACTACCATGGCTCAGTAACTTCTCTTCCTTTGAAGTTCGATCAATCTATATTTATCACCCAATCAAGATTCTGGTCCACTGAAGTCAGGAAGCTTTATCTTCCTGAGTTCAAATCCCACCTCAGTCACTTGCTAGCTGTGAAACCCTGGGCAAGTCGCTTAATCCTCTTTGCCTCAGTTTCCTCATCTGTAAAATAAGGAAATGGCAAACCACTCCAGTATCTTTGCCAAGAAAACCCCAAATGAGGTTGTGAAGAATCAGAGACGAAATGAACAAACCACAAACAACAACATTGTCTGCTGTCCTCCAAGATACTGTCCTTCCTTCCTCAATGATTTCAGTTCCTGGCTCACAGTTTTTCCCTCCTTCCCAACTATTGTCTTCAAACTGTGGATGTTCCCTCATATACTCTAACCTCATGGTTCCTTATCTTAAATTTCCCATCACCTACTCCTTCATCCCACCTCAGCTACATACAGAGGTAGCCATATTCTTGATCTTACCGTTACCCATAAATACACTACTGTGTTCATGAACTCTGAAATTCCTTTGTCTAGTCACCATCTGATCAGCTGTGTCAAAGGCTACAGAGCCTTTGGGTTTATGTCCTGTCTCAAACACCATCAGCCATGTAGACATGGAAAAGTCATTTAAGCCTTCAATGTTCCAGGCAATTATCTAACTTGTCATCACTCCTCTCCCTCTGCCTTGCAACCCCAAAACCTGTTCTCTGTCCTCACCATGACCTCAGGTCCTTCTCCCTTCAGTTCTTTCCCAGACCATCATCACTGCACTGGCTATACTCTCTTCCTTTCCCCATCTTGACCCTTTGATGAACCAACCAGGTCAACTCTATAGTGTCTTTTTCTCCAGTCCCTTGCCCCTTACTGTATCAAGAGTTTATGCTTTCAAGCCTCAATCCTGAATTACTCCCAATCTGATCTTCCTAAGTGACTCATGTTACCACTCACCACACCAGCTTTTCCAAACTCTTTCATCCCTCTTCAAACCTCCCATGGTTCTCTCCTTACCCTCTCAGCTTTATATTTCACATAAATGATACATGTGCCAATATTTCTACCTTCACCATGTTTCACACAAGGAGGTGGTTAAGGCAAAACCCCTTACATACACATCCCCAGTTTAGCCAGTATATATCTTGCATGTGTATAGTTATTTGCTCTCCCCCATTAGATTATAAGTTCCTTGAGAGCAGGAACTTTTGCCTTTTTTTGGTATCCCCAGCACTTAGCACAGTGCCTGACACATAGTGTCATTGTTTGTGGTTCGTTCATTTCTCGTCTGATTCTTCACAACCTCATTTGCGGTTTTCTTAGCAAAGATACTGGAGTGGTTTGCCATTTCCTTATTTTACAGATGAGGAAACAGGCAAAGAGGATTAAGTGACTTGCCCAGGGTTTCACAGCTAGCAAGTGACTGAGGTGGGATTTGAACTCAGGAAGATAAAGCTTCCTGACTTCAGCCCAGCACTATTCACTGCTTCATGTAGCTACCCCAGAGAAATGGTACGTACTTACTAAATGCTAATTGGATGATTGATTCAGAGGTGAAATAACTCACCCACGACTGAGTAGCTGATAAATATCAAGCCAGATTTGAACCCAGAGAGGGAGACTATACACTGCAGACATAAGGGAGGGGTGGGGACAGTGTTAAATAGGGACATTGGTTAGAGAGAGACACTTTTCTGTCTTAAACATGTCTTCAGTAAATACTTTGGGAAAAATCAGAAAGCCTCCAATTCATTGAGCAATATCAGAAACCTGCCTCCCCAAATCTGAATGAGCTCCTATCCTTCAGTATTCTTCAGCCTCCTTTACTAATCTTCCATCATCTTCCCAAGTACTGTGACATCCTAAACTGCATGGAATCCCTGGTGTAATTGTTGAACTTGTCCCCTGAATGACAACAATACAAAGTGCTCTGCACATTTCAAAGTGCCCTCTCTATAAAGGTCAATTATTATTTCTCTTCTCTTTATGTAGGAGCCTTGAAACAGGGTCTGGAGTCCATCAGTCTTTGCATATCTAGCAGAATGACTTTTTGCTGTTCAGTAGTTTCAGTTATATCTGACTCTTCATGACCCCATTTGGAGTCATTTGCCATTTCCTTCTTTAGTTCACTTTACAGACGAGGAAACTGAGGCAAACAGGGTTAAGTGACTTGCCCAGAGTCACACAGCTAGTAAGTATAGGAGTCCATATTTGAACTCAGGAAGAGGAGTCTTCCTGACTCCAGTCCAGGCAGATCTACCCACTACGACACCTAGTTGCCCTTAATAACTTCTTTCTGCATGCTCAATACACAAATAGATCTGTGAATTCTCATTGGAAGCTCCCTGCAAAGATTGCAATCTATCCATGCCTGCCCATCCTGGATGACAACTTGTTCATATCCTGCTACAGGAGGTCCACCCAGTCTGCTGGAGGCCTCTCTTAATTTCTCCTGAATAATTGAACACTGTCATACCTCACCCATGCTGTGTAAACAGTCTATCCTTTTCCCATGAGAGAAATTATTATACTATTATATTAATAAGCAATCATCAAATTGGGATCCAGGCTTTTCTCCATCTATTTCCTCATTAAGGCCCAGCTCTTACAAAAGTGAGTCTCTAAAGGACGTGACTGATTGTTGAGATTGTCCTAGCTCTCAAGGAACATGCTCTTCAATCTTGGGCAGGACCTCACCCAACTAGGAGACCTAACTTCTGTTTAGAGCATAAACAGAATCTAGTTTGGGCAAGTCTGTAAAACCGCCATTAGAGTTTGGGGTGATCCAGCTCAAGAGAGAGAAAACCAACCAGAGTGGTCTGGGTGGAGATGGATTCCCCCGTCCAGATTGCTGGAGGGGGCTGAGTCTCATGATCAAGCAATAGCAGGAGGATCTAAAGACTTCTAGCTCACCTCCTCATTAAATGTCTACCAATCAGGGTTAATTTTCACTTGTCAGGGGCATTATCTTTTAGAAAGTTTAAGACTCTGGGTTTGCATTGGAAGTCTTTGGTTACCAAGAGAAACCACTGACTCTCAATTTATTGATTGCCAGGTAGCCTAATCCAGAAATTGATTATTAATTACCCAGAAACTCTATCTCTCAGCGTTTTTCATTCATTCCACCCATCATCTGTTTCTCCAGTTACAACTTTTATTTCTGTCTTTCTTCAAAATTCTCCAGTGATTGTATGTTGCAGCCTGGTTACTTCCACTATGTGCTTCTCCATTACTCCCTGTGGGATACTCCTTTTTTAATTCTATGATGTTCCACGTCCAGAAAGCATATGACCATACTGGCAGAAGAGAGGTATAAAATTCAAGTAGAAATGGGAACCACTAAACACACATAAGGATCCCTGCAGGGCCCCATATTGACTTAGTTTTAAAATGTAGTATTATCTACGTTCTACCGTATTTTTTATTTATTTTGTGAAATATTTCCCAATTAGATTGAGGGGATGCTCATCATTTGCAGAATGGCTAACAAGTTGTGGTATATGATAGTAATGAAATACTATCATGCTCTAAGAAATGACGAGCAGGCAGATTTCAGAATAACCTAGAACAGGGCTGTCCAACCTTAGGTTATCTTAGGGCCTCATTAAAATAAAATAATTATTCGAGGGCTGCACCCAGAATAAAAAATATAGTACATTAATAGAAAGTGGGGGAACACGTGTCATCAATACGACAGATAAAGGTGCAAAGCACGAAAGCAAACACAAAACAACAAAGTGACAACGTAACAGTACAAAGGTAGGTGCATACTGACTAGTCTGAATCATACAGACAGAATGCATCCCATAGATTGAAAATTCCATGCGATATATTCTATCCATAATACTGCTTAAAAACACCAAAGAAAATTAACATCAACGAGATTATTCATTAGTGACGGAATTTAAAAATCTAATACACATTCCATGCAAATTATTATTTTATTTTTTTTGCTCATGAAAATTAAAACCCACAGGTGGGCTGCATAAAATCACACTGCAGGCCTCATGTGGCCCACAGGCGGTATTTTAGACAGCCCTGACCTAGAAAGACTTATATGAACTGATACAAAGTGAAGTGAGCAAAACCAAGAGAACATTGTACACAGTAACAGCAACATTGTGAGATGATCAGCCGTGAACTTAGTTATTCTCATCAGTACAATGATCCAAGACAATCCCAAAGGATTCATGATGGAAAATGCTATCCACATCCAGAGAAAGAACTGATAGAATTTGAATTCAAATCAAGTCATACTATTTCTTACTTTTTTTTTCTGATTTTTTTCTTTTGGTCTGTTTATTCTTTCACAACACTACTAATAGGGGAATATGTTTTACATTACTATACATATATAACCTGTATCGAATTGATTACCATCTTAGGGAGTAGAGAGGCAAAGGAGGGAGGGAGAAAATTGGGAACTCAAAATGTTAAAAAAAATGAATGTTAAAAGTTGTCTTTATGTGTAATTGGGGAAAAATATTATTTAAAGAAAAGAAATATTTCTCAATTTCATTTTCATCTGGTTCCAACTGTACTTGGAAGTATTGTGGGCCAAATGTGGCCCTCTGACTATGCTGACCAGCATATTTGACACCTCTGATCTACACCAGCCTTCTTGATTTACAGATAAAGGATATGAAACTCCAGGTAAAATATCTTGCCCAAGGTCAACAGCCACCAAGACCCATCTCCAAGACCAGAGATCATACCCTCCAGGAATTAATCTTTTCAACTCTGTAATTCTCATCCCCAACCTGATTGGTAATACCTTTTTGGCCCACTGTATCAGATCAGGTCCAGCCATGTTTCGCCTCACCCATTGCTGGCCATATTCTCGCTAGCCTGGTGCTTACCTTTCTCATATGCTTTCCAGTTCTAGAACCATAATCAAATCAATATTGCCTTTGCTATTGGAAGAGGTGTGGCATTCTACTCTCTTAGGCTTTCCTCAGCACCTCTATTACTTTCCTGATCAAAATACCCTCTCCCAGGCCACCGTTTCCCTAAATGTTTCTCCTTCTGTTAGAATGTAAGAGCTCTCTCAGGCCAAGGAGGGCATCATTTTTGTAAGGCCCTAGAAAGGGGGCAACTAGGTGGTGCATTGGCTAGAGCACCAACCCTGGAGTCAGGAAGATCTGGCCAAATCTGGCCTCAGATACTTACTAGCTCTGTGACCCTGGGCAAGTCATCTAACCCCTATTTGCCTCAGTTCCTCTTCTGCAAAACGGGGACACACTGGAGAATGAAATGGCAAACCGCTCCAGTATCTTTGCCAAGAAAACCAACATTTGCATCTGTAGTCTCTCTTTTTAAAAATTAACAGAACTCTATTTCCTTTCCCTCCCGTCCCACTGAGGGGGAAAAAAGAAAAGCAAATTTCTTATGATAAATATACCTAGTCAAGTGGAGTTGGACAGAACTCAACAACAACAACAACAACAAAAGAAAATAGGGATTATTTTATTCTTGGAATTTGCAGCCTCAAGTCTAACACAGGACCTGGCACACAATAGGTGTTTAACAAATGTTTGTTGATTAATTGATCCAGGAGTTTGGCACAGGGTAAACACGTATTAAATGCTTTTTCATTCAATCATTATTCATTAATTTATTCATTCTGGTCGTAAGTAGTAAAGGTAGAATTCTAACCCAGAACCTGAGACTCCAAAGTCAATGCTCTTCCCATTATAACCATTGTCTGGGTTTGTGTCCTCTCTACTAGATCATAAGCTGCAACAGGTTAGGCAATTCAGCTTTATCCAAAGGCATATCTTCCTCAAGACATACCTAGCACATTGTTCTGCTCCCTCTTATTGGTCAGTCATTCTCCAGTCATGTCCAACTCTATTTGACAGATGAGTAAACTGAGGCAAACAGGGTGAAATGACTTGCCCAGGGTCCCACAGCTAGTAAGTGTCTGAGGCTGGATTTGAACTCAGGTCCTCCTGATTCCCTCTATCCACTGTGCCACCTGGCTCCCCTTCTGCCCACTCTAGCTGCTTAATGACTGTTGAACTAATTGGAATTGGAATATGTGCTCTTGGGGAATAAAAATAAATGCACATAATAATGGACTGCTTCTTCTTTGTCTTTATCCCCATCTGTAAAATGGGGATAATAATAACATCACCTACTTCACAGGGTTATTGTGAGGATCAAGAGAAACTACTTAGCACAGTGCCTGGCATATAGTAGGTGCATAATAAACACTTGCTCCCTTCCCTTTCCCCCCTTTCCTTCGCTGTTAACTGTTTTCTAACATCTCCTACATGTATCTTGTGTGGTTACATCTGTAAGAGTTATTTCAAGACTTAATAATCTGATTCTTGCTTTTTTCCAAGTAGTTTTTTGAATGACAAAACCAGTTAAAGTTACATTCACAATGAATTAAACCTTTAAAAAGAAATCTCAACATACAATACAGATCCCTCTAGCAATTCACCAGTACCTCCCTCCCTCATGTTTGTTTCCTTTACTTTACATAAATCTTCCCATAGCTCTAACTTTTCCTATGTGTATCATAAAATTTTAGAGTTGGAAAAGCTCCTTCAAGATCCTGTTTCACCTCCTCATTTTACACATGAGAAAGATGAGTCACAGAGAGGTGGAGCGTTTGTCCAAGATCCAAGGTTGGTGTAGTCTGTAGGGCCTCTTAATCTGGGGTCTGTGAACTTAAAAAAAAAAACCCTAGCTCTATGTAAGCGTAATTTATTTCCTTTGCAATCCTCTGTAATTTGTTTTATGCGTTCAAAAACACTATTCTGAGAAGAGGTCCATGTTGTTATTCAATCCTTTCAGTTGTGTCTGACTCTTCATGACCCCATCTGGGGTTTTCTTCGCAAAGATACTGGAGTAGTTCACCATTTCCTTCTCCAGCTCATTTTACAGATGAGGAAACTGAGGCAAACAGGCTTAAGTGACTTGCCCCGAGTCACACAGCTAGTAAGTATCTGAGTCCATATTTGGACTCAGGAAGGTGAGTCTTCCTGACTCAGAGCCCAGCACTTTATCCACTGTGCCACTTAGCTGCCCCATCAAAGGGGAGCATGAAACAATAGAAGTTAAGAACCCCTGACATCGTGGATAGGGCACTGAATAGGTTCAAATCCCAACTGAGGTAGTAGCTTTGTAACCTTGAAAAAGGCACTTGAGTTACTACTTCATTGGGTCAATAAACATTTATCAAGTGCCTACTATATCCCAGGCACTGCACTAAGCTCTTGGGGGTACAGAGAAAGGTGAAAGACAGCATCTGCCTTTGAGGAACACATTTTCCTGTAAAATATGGAAACTGGACTCAGTGGTCTCTAAGATACCTTCTAACTAGATCTAAATTTAAATCCTTTGACTTGTATGGGAATCTCACTGCTTACTTCCTGGGTGACTTTGGGCAACTCACTTCCCCTCCCTATGCTCACACAAATAGGAAATCATATTACTTACTATAGGCATTCCATTTTCCCACCTTACCAAGCCTGTAACCTCCTCAAGAACAGAGGATCATGCTTATCTAAATCTGAATCCTCACAGTGTCTGGCCTAGTGCTCTGTCCGAAGTACAGACTCATTAGATATTTATTGCATGAAGGGATTGCATGAGTTTGATGAGGAGAGACATTGGGATCAGTTAAGAGGCTTTGAAGTTCAATAGGAAGAGGTTGGATTTGATTTAAGAATCTGATGCTTATGAAATAGCACACCATACCCTGGGACATACTGCCCATTTTGACATCTGACGAAATCAAATCCACAAATGTTAAATACCTGCCATGAACCAAGATCAGCAGGGTATAGTGGGGGATGCGAGGGAATGTCAAACACAGTTCCTGTCCTCACAGATCTTATAATCTATATTATAATTATGTTGAGTAATCATTATAATTTAGGAGAAACAAGATACTTCAGCCCCATGGCTTCTAATCTTGGAAGATTCCTCTACTCCAATAGCCTCATCCTCCAATTAGTGAGTTTATCCCAGAATTTCCTTTTTGAGGAAGGGTGAGGGCCAGCCATGTATACTCCTTCACTCCTCGCCTCTACTTCTCTGCTACTTTCACATCGCACCCCCTCCCAGGTAACTTCTCCCAGGCCCTTTCTCAGTTCCCTTTTATGTGTTATCTACCCCATTTGAATGTAAGCTCCTTGAGGTCAGGTACTATCTTTCTCCCTCCTCCCTCCAACCTCTAGGCTTGTGCAGTGGCCTGGCACATAGTAAGCTCTTTATAAATTGCTTTTTGATTTGACTCGATGAATGGATACAATAATATTTAAGTGCTAAGCATTGTGCTGAGCATTGAGGGTACAAATACAAGGAGCCTATGTTCTAAATATAACACATGTTGGAGGATGGAGAAAGATAGTGCTTGACCTCAAGGAGCTTCCATTCAAATGGGGTAGATAACACATAAAAGGGAACTAAGAAGGGACCTGGGAGAAGTTACCTGGGAGGGGGTATGATGTGAAAGTAGCAGAGAAGTAAGGAAGGCGAGGTGACTAGGGAAAGGTATTTTGGTTAGAAATATTTCAGGGATAGTAAATACGGCCATTAGAAAGTATATTGACACGACCCTTCCATGAACAATAGCAGAGTTGATCTGATCATGATTGAAAATCTTAGGAGAAAATATAGGGGATTTGTTCCTAACAGCTAGTTTGAGGCTGTGAGATGACTGGGGAAGCAATTTAAATTACCGTAATTACAATGCAAAGTGAATAGGTAGTATGGGACTAAATTATAAATTTAATAATAAAAGATTTAAATAATAGTTTAAAAATAGATTACATCTTGTTTTATCTTACTCTGTTTCATATAGAATTTTAACCAGGAATTCCTGACTCCAGCAATATTTCTTGCCTTTCCAGCTAGGTTGTAAATTCCTATAGCTCATAGACTGGGTCTTAGGCCAATTTGCATCCTCTGCAAGTACCTAGCACAGCCTAGAGACATAGGTGCTTAATTAAAAACTCAGTTTCCCCATAACCCTGTGAAAAGTTCCTCGTACCCTAAAACAGAGGGTCTTAAAACGAGGTCCATGAACTTGGTTTTTAAAATCTGTTGATTGGCTTGTTTCAACATTATTAATTTCCTTCATAATCCTATATCTTTTATTTTATGCATTTAAAAACAATGTTTTGAGAAGGGTCTAATACAGGGGTGCAGAACCTGCAGCCTCAAGGCCACATGTGGCCCTCTAGGTCCTCAAGTGCATCCCTTTGACTAAATCCAGACTTCACAGAACAAATCCCCTTAATAAAAATGATTTGTTCTGTAAAATTTGGACTCAGTAAAAAAAAAAAAAAGCCACACCCAAGGACCTAGAAGGCCACATGTGGCCTCAAGGCTGCAGGTTCCTCACCCTTGGTCTAATAGTCTTCACTAGACTACCAAAGGGGTCCATGACACAAAAGAAGGTTAAGGACCCCTGTCCCAGACAAACAATATCTGTCTTCCACTGCCTTGCACATAGTAGGTGCTCCATAAAAGGCTGACCCCTTGATAAATGCATTTGATCAGAGTAGGGGGAAAGGAGAGATGGGCATCTAGGTGGGGCAATCAAAGCTGGTGGTGTTCCATGTATTTGGAGAAAATCCATCTTTTATGGCCAGCTCAGAGGATATAGCCAGGATACTGTCAGTATTTGATCAGTGTTAAATAATAATTATATCAGTAGTGATCTTGGGAAATGCTCAGCTCCAGGTTCAGTCCTGGCGCCTTCCAGGCGCCTCAGTTTCTCAGGTTTCTTCTGCCCTGGGCCCTGTTCCCTGGGTTGAGAAAGGTGAATGTCCCCTGGCCTCTTCCACCTAATTGTCTGTTAAAGATAAATAAGGATCGCTGTACATGGCCCAGACTTCCTTAAAGACCCAAGCCAGAGTTTAGCTTTCATAAGGAATTATACCTTGTTGCTAAAGGGTTATGGGGAGCTCTGAGGATGGCCTTGTTGTCCAGCAGCCAAATATTTGTAGTCAAATAGTCCGAACTCTCCAGCAAATTCAATTCATTTCAACAATTATTAGATGTCTACTAGATGCAAAGATCTATGCCTGGTGCTAGAGGTACAGGAAAGGAAAAATAATCCAATTCTTGCTCTCAAGGACATTACTGGACATCTGAGGGGTTAGTGGATGGACATCTGGACCTAGTGGGCTGGCTGTAACACTTCACATTCTAAGACACTCCTGGAACCGTAGTAACAGGAGCATTCTATATGGATTTGTGCATTGGCTTCCTTGAACCTATAGAAAGTTTGTCACTGGGTTCAAATACTGCTTCAGATATTTACCAGCGTTATGACCCACCACTCTGTGCCTCAGTTTATTCATGTATAAAGTGAGGAGGCTGGACCTGATGGCATTTAAAGGGTTCATCTAGCTTTAAATCTATGATCCTATGATTCTGTAGTAAGTTTAAATTCACATTAGCCAGATCCTGAATAAAGACTAAGGGATAATGAAATATTTTTGTTCATATTTTTTTTAACTATGGCTCTGCCCCAACCCTACATCTGAACATTTTGCTCTCAATCTGGATAATACCCCCGCTTTCAGAGCTCACAAGTATGATGTAGACTAGGGTTGCATAGTTGACTTAATATAGTGAAAATGCAAGGGAAAAGATTTCAATTCAAGGGAAGTTGTGCCTCCAATCAAATTCTTCTCCTGCTTGCCCTCCCAACTTTTCTATAAAGGGTACAGGAGGGACAGTCCCCTAACCCTCAAATCCAAACCCGCTCTCATGGGGAGGGATTGCAAGTCTGGGACTCTGCCTCAGGCTTGGGACTTTAGGTAAAAGGAAACCGGGGAGGGGCGGGTTGTGACCCCTGAATGGTGAGATGAGAATGGGTCTCTTCACCTCATTAAGAGTCACAGTGGCTGGCTGGTTGGCCCACCCCGGTCCCACCAGGTGTTGTGAAAATCTCTGGCTTCAAAATCAGTCCAAATCACGTCTGGATCTAGTGCTAGCCTCAGGCAGTTTCCATTGCTGGCAAACGGTCTCAGAACCACCATCTCAGGCCAAGCCCTGTAGCTGCCAGCATCCTGTGTCCAGCACAGCAAGGGAGAAAAATCAATCCTGGGCATCCTCATCCAGATTTCATGACTTCTTTCGATCTTGTGACTTTCTCTTCTCTGGAGAACTATCGGGGAAATCCTTAAATTTCAGTGGGAAGTCGAAGGTGATCTTCAGAAGCATTCCGGGTGCCTGTCAATTTCAATTGCTGAACAGAACGTAGTAGATGAATGCAATGGAATAAGAAATGATGAATATAATGGATTAGAAGAAACATAGAAAGACTTGTGTGAACAGATATAGAGTGAAATAATAATAATCGCTAGCATTTATGTATCATTCAAATGCTTTCTATACATGATCTCATATCCTAATAACAGTCTTATGAGGTAGGTGCTATTTATCCCCATTTTTCAGATGAGGAAACTAAGGCTGAGAGGTTATATGACTTGCCTAGGGTTTTAAGCTAGTGAGTGTCTGAGGCAGGATTCTAACTCAGGTCTTTCTGACTCTAAGTCCAACACTCTACCTGCTGGGCCACCTAGTTCACTCTTTGAATAAAATAAGGAGAAAAATTTAGACAATGGTCATAATAGTAATGTTAGGGGAAATCATTTTGAAAAACTTACTAATTCTGACCAAAGCAGTGACCAATCATGACTTCAAATGACTGATAATT
The DNA here is from genome assembly GCA_028646595.1 of Phalanger gymnotis. NCBI lineage: Eukaryota > Metazoa > Chordata > Mammalia > Diprotodontia > Phalangeridae > Phalanger > Phalanger gymnotis. The sequence continues at coordinate 117,533,520 of CM053624.1, read as the reverse complement.
TAAGCATTAGAGAAATGATAGGCTATAGGTACGGAATGAGATGTGTGTTCTCAGATACAGACCACGTGTCGATTTGTTTTGCTTTTTAAAAAAACCTCAGTCAAACCTTTTTTTTTTTAATTGCATGTAGTAGAGGGTGACCAGGAGATTCCTCAGTTGATTTACATCCTCTTCCCTGCCCTCCCACCCCCACCCCAGTGCAATTGATAAAATACAAAAGGGGTAGATAACAGAGACAAGGACATGTTAAGTCTTAAAATATAAACCAAGGGTGTGGAACCTGGGGCCTTGAAGCCACATGTCTCTTCCCAGGTTCCCCATACTCCTGTTAGATTTTGTTGCCCTTTTACGAGGTGTGAAGGAATTCTCCAGGCAAACTTAATGGAATTAAAAGGCAGCTAGTCATTGGTTGGCTGAAGGCTCAGCCATGCCTCTGCTGCCCCTTTAAAATGCATGATACTCTAAAGGGAGTTAGTTGATGTAACAGACTGTTCTGATGGCTCTGAGCACTGGTGGTGAAGAAGAGAGTCAACTCTTGGGAATTCTTGAGTTCTTCAGAGGGTTAGATCACTCCTTGACTGTTGTAGGAGAGAGGGGAAGAGGATCTCTTCCCCCAACCCCCAACCCTCCCTAGACCCTGCTGTCTTATAGCAGAACTTCTCATCCAATAGGAGATACCATGACTAGCAAGGGTACCATGCCCAGGGGGAGCATGAGTAAGAGGTGAGAAAGATAAAGGACTTCAGAGCCCTATAGTATCAAAAGCACATCACCTTAGCAATACATATTTCTTAAGTGTGTACCTCTTCACAAGTAGGTTCCACTTGTGTATGCCAACTGTTCTTATTTTGTGTATTTATGGATCAGGGCACCTCAGATCTCTTCTGGTGGGGGTAAAGGAGAGTGTTTTGCAGTTACTGTCCTTATGATGCCATCTCAGTAAAAATCTGCTTTGAGCTAATTGTATCCTTCTGGCTTACTATTAAAGGTTAACCCCCAAGTGGAGACTTGTGAGCTGTAGTTCTAGGAGTACAGACCCACAGGGTACTTTGAACTAGAAACAGTCTTTCCCCAGGGGATCCAACCTATGACTTTAGGCTTAGATGTACTCCAAAAAGGGGGCACTACATAAAGAAGAAAACAGGGCAGGGAAGGACACAAATAGAACAATTTTCTTACTGCCTTATTAACCTTTGCATAGTTTGTTATTTTTTTTAAACTATATATAACAGAAGTTTAATTTCTCATGCACTATTTTTCCTATTCTTTATATCCTGAAATGTTTCTATTTATTGATAACTGTTAAGTTCATAATAAAAAAAATAAAATTTTATAAAAAGGAATGGCTCTTGGAATACAGCTCTGCTGTAAGAAATGATGATCTTGAGGATATTAGAAAAACATGGATAGACTTGCACGGAATAATGAAGAATGAAATGAGCAGAACCGAGACAACACTGTATACAGTAACAGCAATATTGTTTGAAGAACAACTTTGAGCAAATAAGTCATTTTGACTATTGTAAATACTCAAATTAACTACAAGGGACATATGAAGGAAAGTGCTATCTACATCCAGAGAAAAACTGATAAATAGAAGTATGTATAGAATGATTTTACATACATATATATATACATATAAACACACACACATACATATTTATGCATAATGGCAGCCATCTCTAAGGAGGGGGAGGAAAAAAGGGGAGAAAAAAGAAATTTACATGATAACATTATATATTTAAAAGGAATAGCAAGTTCTACATAATAGATTTGCAGTTTCATGTGCAATCATCATTTTTATTATACTATTATGAAAATGCTTATTTTATTCCAAAATTAAATTTAAAAATTTTAGAAAGAGGAATGGCCCTGCCAGTCTTCTCTGTGTTCTCCAACTTAAATTATTAGGGGCTCTAGGGTGAATTATAATCTGAGAGAGACAGATGTCATGACAGGAACTAAAAGTGTGGTATGAATATAGGGCATGTCTTCGGCACCAGTTACATGTAAAAATAAAATGACACAAGGTAGAAGGTAATGTGAATAAAGAGATCTGAACAAAATGCTCAAGGGAACTTTGAGGAGAGAGGGAAAGAAATCAGCTTCAAGGAGAAGTTGGTGCCTGAGCTGGGCCTTGTAGGATTAGAATTACTTTGATGCCATAAAGACATGAAAGGAGGGTATTTCAGATATGAGAGATAGGCTTCTGGTATGGAGATGTAGGAGAATGAATGCAAAATAAGGTAAGATGACTTGTATGTTGTCTATTCTGTAAACTGTATAAAGAAGAGTATTTTGAAATAAGACTGGAAAGGTAGGTGGGGAGCCAGACTGCCGATGGCTGAAAATGTCAGGCAGAGAAGTTTGTATTTATTTTTTCCTAGAAATATAAGAACTCACTGAATATTTGAAAGCAAAGTGGCATGGTCAGATTTTGGCTACTATTTGGGAGATGGTTTGGAAAAGAAACTGGAAGTAGGGAAATTAATGAGGAAACTATTGCAATAGTCCAATTGCAAGGCAGAGCTATAACCAGTATAGAAGCAAATAGAACTAAGTTTTCAGTTGTTTTATGAAATTATTAAGAAATAATTTTTTTTTTTTACTATTGTAGTTTGAAATCCTTGCTCTCACATGTCAGAGTGCCTGCTAGGAAGTAAATGAAGTGTGACTAACCTTGGCCTGTCCCCAAAATGGAGGCCCTAGAAGTAACTCCCCATTGGGAGAAGGAGGCCAGCATGGCAGAAGGATGTTTCAGGATGAGAAAACCCTAGGCACTGAGATAAATTCCAGCATGAGAAGGTAGCTGAATCTTAGCAGTGAAGTCCAGAAAGTAAGAAGCATGGCCTAGAGAGGAAGCTATTGCAGTAGTCAAAGCATGAGGTGAAGGGGGCTTGCATCACAGTGATAATGGTGTCAGAGGAGGAAAGAGATCTATGACAGATGTTGCAAAGGTAAAATCAACGGGATTTGGTAATAGATTGGACCCATGGAGAAGTGGTGGTGAGAGTTAGAAATAAAGAATAATACCTGGGGGGTGGGGCGGAGCCAAGATGGCAGCTGGAAAGCAGGGACTAGCATGAGCTCCCCGCCAAGTCCCTCCAAAAACCTATAAAAATAACTGAACCAATTCTAGAACTGCAGAACCCACAAAATAGCATAGGGAAGCAGGGCTCTAGCCCAGGACAGACTGGATGATCTCTGGGTAAGGTCTATCCCACACGGAGCTGGGAGCAGAGGGGAGCCAAGCTGAGTGGAGCAGAGCCCAGCATGGGCGGTGCAGACCAACCAGACCAGGAGCCAGGGGGAGCGTGCCCTAGGGCCCTGAATCAGTGAGCTATGGCAATTACCAGACTTCTCAACCCACAAACACCAAGGACAACAGAGTAGTTTCGTGGGAGAAGCTGCTGGGGACTGGGATAGAGTTTTCAGTTCAGCCACCACCCTGGGGGCAGCAGAGGTGGGGCAGCTTTAGAACTACAGCTGCAGTTGCTTCTGGCCTCAGGCCCACCTGGTGGGAGGAATTCAGTGGCTGATCAGAGCAGGAGTGAAGAGCCTGCTGAAGATCTAAGTCCAGTCCAGTTTGGGGGTTCTTGGGGAAGGAGGAGTGCTGGTATGGCAGAGCTGGTGCATCCCCCCAGGCTTGGAACATAGAACTCTTTAGTCTACAAACAGTCATACCCCAATGAAAAACTCAAGGGTCAAGTGATTTGTCTGGGAACATGGCCGGGCAGTGAAAATGCACCCAGATTCAGTCTCAGACTCTGGAATCCTTCTTTGGTGACAAAAAAGACCA
>CM053624.1:117509017-117529221 GCA_028646595.1 Phalanger gymnotis | reverse complement strand
TTTCTTCTCTTTTTTGCTCTCTCTCTCTCTCTCTCTCTCTCTCTCTCTCTCTCTCTCTTTCTCTCTCTCTCTCTCACTATAAAGCTCAGTCCTGAACTCAATTAGGACTCCCCATCCCCCCTCACCCCCTTTCAAGACCATTATCCCTAGCCCTTATTCAAATACATTTAAAATTAGGTTGGGGCTTGACTGGCAAATTAACCAGCCCTTGAAAAGGGTCCAGTGCTTCTGGAGCTGTATTGGTTGCTTGGGTGAACTACAAACCCCAGCTATGAACTGTGGGGGTTAAATGACTTCTGGCTGAGTTATTGGCCCTGGAGTCAGAGTCTGATACTGAGGCAACGGCGGGGGCAGACATGGAGACAGGGAGACGTCTTCTTCACCCCAGGCTGTCTGCAGTGTTTGTCTCCCTTGTTTTTCTTCTGCTGCCCACAGATATGCACTGAGTAGGCCTGAATATTTTTGCAGTTATGAAGAATTTTCTCCCTGGGTCAGAGGGAATTGAGGGAGTTTAATGGGGGATGGAGTGGGAAGCAGAAAATGAAAAGGGGAAGAATGGAGGCCACCTCTGAGGTGAAACAAAAGAAATCAAACAGACAGGAGCGGAAAAAATTCGAGGGCAAACAAAATAGATTTAAATCGGTCCTCTGGGGATTTTGTAACAATGGACTGGGAATAAGATCTTTCTCGCCGCCCCCCCCCCGCCCCCTCCCCCCTCACGAAGAGCTGGAACAGACCTCAGATCCCCTCATTTACACGGAAGGAAACTGAGGCCAAGAGCCATTAAGTGACTTGTCCAAGGTCACACAGATAGTATCAAAGGTAGGATTTGAAGACCACGGCATTACAGGTGCAGCTTTCTCTGCCGGGAATTATCACTTCCAGTACAGTCATGCTGATTTCCCTGTTGTCTCCCACCTTGGCTATGCTCATTTCTTTTTCTGTCCTCATTGTAACCTCACCTGTCCCTTTACCCTGTCACCTCTACAGATCCTATCCTTCCAGGCCCAACTCATGTCTCCCTTCCCTGGGAAAGCCTTCTGTGGAGATGATTATAAACAGCTCTCACTGTATTTCTCTAATACGTTAAGATTTATGAAGCACTTTTCTCCCATTAGTCTTTTGAGGCAGATGGTTCACATGCCATAATCTCCATTTAATAAATGGGGAAACTGAGAAACAGCAAAGTGAACTGACTTGCCCACAGTCACACAGTGAGGAAGTAGGACTCCTGGCTCCAAGCCCAAGGCTCTATCCATTACATCATACTGATTACTCCAGCCCTCATTGATCTCCCAGAAGACACTTAAGAAATCCTGAGGACACTTAAGATATCTTTGAGTCTGTACCAGACAATTTAGTTCTTTGTCCAATATTGTTCACTGTTGCTATGTGTCTCTCTCTCTTGTCTCCCCCACCTAGATAGTCAAATCCCTGAGCCGAGGGACCCCTTCCAAAATTTCAGTATCACGCATAGCACCAGACACATGTTGAGTGGGTACATAGTAGAAACTCAAGAGATAGCTACTGACTGATTTGAAAAGAATTTTTTTTTCTTCGTTTGCACAATATAGTAGTCTCCTTATGATCTCAGAGTACTAGTGAACAGAACTTCCCTAATTCTCAGCCCAGAGAGGAGTGGGAAGAGGGGCTAGGTTCTGCTGGCCACCTTGTTGGGTTTGAATCCCGGAGAGGTATTTGCTCAATTTTCTTGTTTATCAACTGAGGGGGCTGGAATAAGTGGGCTCCAAGGACTCTTCGGTCTATAAATCTGTTAATCCTTTGGATAATTGTACCATTTTATAGAGCACATGAGACACAGAAGGGTCAGATGCTTTAGAGGTCCAAAGAGGTCCTACAGTGGTAGAGCTGAGAACTAAGAAAGGAAGTGAGCTGATGTGGGTGGGATGAGGAAAAAGACTGTTTCAAATAAGTCCATAGTTCACTTGTGGCTTCTCTGAATCTTTAATTCAGGAAGAGAGGAGTAACCTCTTTGCCTACAGGCCCACCTAAGAGTTCTGGGAAAGAATTTGACAAAGAGATGGGATTTGAGCATAATGTGGTAATAAGACCACTGGACCAGAAATCAGGAGACCTGCGTTCTTGTCCTGATTCTGCTTAACCAGCTGCATGACCCTGAGTAGGTCACTTCTCTGGGCCTTGGTATTGTTGATTGTAAAGAACATTAATAATAATTACATAGAAAAGCAATGTAGAAGAGCGAACAAGAAGACCTGGGTTCAAATCTCACCTCTGCCTCACCCCGCCCCCCCCATGATGAATTAATGAAGATGAAGATGATTTTAGCCAGACCTGTGACTTCATTGGTATAAGGGGCTCTATGAACAGAATTCTGTGTAAGTGCAGATCTGAATCTGTTCTATGGTAAATGTTCTTGGAGAGTTGCCTGGAAACAGAGAGGTCAGGCAAGTGGCCTGGGGTCACACAGATAGTATGTGCCTAAGGTGGGATTTGAACCTAGATTATTTCATGTAAAGTGAAGGTGTTGAATTAGATGACTCTAAAGTCCCTTCCATGAATATTTTTAGAAAGTGGCAAGATACACAGATGCAGGCCCACAGTCAGCTTTCAAACCAGCCATTTTCTGACTCTCTCTGGCAAACTTTTTAGAGCTAGGTTGGCTCCTTGCCACCCAGTTTGCTTGTTAGCCTCTCTCCCCTCATTTCCACTCGATGGGTGCTCAGGAAAGTCAAACCCATGTGATCATCAGCCTTAGCAAAACATAAACAGGAAGGGGAATCTGCTGCCAAGAAGATCACATATTGCAAAAGCAATATTTATTTGGCTTTGGAATGTATCAGTCATTTTGTGGGGATTAACTACACCATTGCTGTCCTCCATTCCAGCAGATAACTGAGAGTTGACAATAGCATAAAATCCTTCCGTTATTTTTTAACCAGATCAATCCTATGCCTGGTTCTGAGCTGTTGCGTGACTTCAGAAGCATTTGGGAAAGGCCTTGAAAAACCAGGAAGTAGACAATGTTGGTCTTTGGACTCTCTCTTTCTCTTTCCTTTCTCTGTCCCTATCTCAGTCAGTGGTCTCTTACTTCCCACTAGGTCCCTTGGTCCTCATGTTGACCTTTGACTTTTTATTTTCTATCACTGCACTGCCTCACTGAACCTAGATCTCTCTGAGCTTTGGTCACTAATCTGGGTCCATCCTGCTGCCTGCTTCTCAAAATTGACCAGTCCTGCGCCACAACATCTTAGAACCCTGCTCTTGGAGGTGATAAGGTGACGGAACAACTAATTCGATAAAGTAATCCATGAGCCAATGGATGCTATTGGGTTAATGTGGGACCTTCCTCTTTTAACAGGGTCCTTTTGGTGAACACTGTCACCCAATGAAATCAATCTAATGGTAAGAATTTCAGACTATCAAGGGAGATAGATTTAAGCAGAGAGTAGTTTGAAGTTCCCAAATTATCCCAAATCATTGGAGTAGATGAGAAGGCACTGAAACATGGCTGCTTTCCTGATCTAGGGGCTAAACAGTGAAGGCAGAGCTGCCATCATTACATTGATGAAAGCGACTACACTTTAACTTCCCTTAATCCCTGTGAGTCAGAGTTGCCTTCTGCAGAAGCAAAAAAAGAAAAAGAAAACTTCCCTTGGTACCACTCCTCCCATCTCAAGTTCCTCCAGCTCAAGCCTAAGCCTTCCCAGTCCCTCAGTCTTCTTTTCAATTTTTTTTTTCTTTTTTTGAACTCACCATCTATGTTTAGGTAACTTTCTTCCTTCTTAGATCTCTCCCCTTCGCATTCTTTCCATTATCTTTCACTAAATGAAGAAAAATATAACTGGTTCTTTGCATCACTGGCCAATTCTTGCATAAGCCAAAATATCACCTGGGATGTCATTGGCCCTCTTTGAAAACAAAGGAAGAGCAACAACATAACAACGAAACAACAAAAACAAATAACAAAAACAACATGTCTCCACCCGCAAAAGAAACAAAACCAATGATGCTACTCAGCTTCATGGGCCTGGTAGAATAGTAAACCTATTCCTTGAAACCCGATGCTCCTTTCAGACACTATCACTTACACTTCTCCCTTGGGATACCCTTCCTCTGTCTACAATACCCATTCTAAATCTTTGTTATCATCATTTTCTGACCATTAGGTCCATCTCCCTCCTTCCTCAAGGAGTTAAGCACCCGGCTTCAAGTCTCTGCTCTAACCCAATCTCTGTCCTAATAATCGGAAGCTTTGATAGTTCCTTGAACAGACTGGCCTCCTCGCTCACCAAACTCCTGAACTCTCATGACCTACATTTCCACTACATTTCAGCCACTCCATTTTTGGGGCTCCTCCAAAAAAATCCTATCTCTTCGGCTTGTTTTGCCTCCACCCAGAGTGCTCTTTGGGAAATCTCCAAATATAACTCATTTCTGGGTCATCAAAGATGTGGGTAAAAGGGTAAAAAAACTCCAGTATAAGCATTCAAGGTAACAATGCATTTTAGATACAGAGCAGTATTTATTTCATTCCACAAAAAATTCAGAAAACATTAAACCATAATCAATACATTTCTCCTGTATCTCATACGTCCACATTTCCCTCTAAGGCTCCAAAAAATTTTCCAGACTCAACGTATGACCCTGTGGTTTGGACTCTCCTCTAAGGAGAAACAAATTGTGGATTGCTACAGAGGAAATCCCCTGATATTCTGATGAGACTCCTCTAATCTCACAGATGCATTTATGTTGAGGCTGTGTAGCAGCTAGGTAGAACAGTGAATATAGCACTGAGCCTGGATTCAGTAAGATCTGTGTTCAAATCCAGTCCCAGACACATAATAGCTGTGTGATCCTAGGCAGATCATTTAACTTCTGCCTGCCTCAGTTTCCTCTACTGTAAAAAAGGGATAATAATAGCATCTATCTCTCAGGGATATTATAAGAATCAAATGAGACAATAATTGTAAAGCATAGTGCCTCTGGGGCAGCTAGGTGGTGCAGTGGATGGAGAGCCAGGCCTGGAGTTAGGAAGATTCGTCTTCTTGAGTTCCAATGTGGCCTCAGACACTAACTAGTTGTGTTACCCTGGGTAAGTCACTTAACCCTGTTTGCTTCAGCCTCCTCAATTGTAAAATGAGCTGGAGAAGGAAATGGCAAACCATTCCAGTATCTTTGCCAAGAAAACCCCAAATAGGGACACGAAGAGCTGGACACAATTGAAACAAATGAACAACAAAAACAGTACCTGGCACATAGTAGGTGCTAAATAAATGCTTCTTAACTCCCGCCCTCCCGATGATGGTACCACCTTAGGGGCTAAGATTTTCCTGCTGCTCCCAAGAAAATGAATTTTGGATTGCTAAATGGGTAACCCTCTCCTCATTAAATTTCACTCTCTGAATAATTCACAGTAGTAGTAGAAGGCAAGACCTTTATTCATTAGACCTGCACTGTCCAAATAATTCATGGTAAAAGTGGAGAGCAAAGTCTGGGCCTTTTGTTTTCCTCAGATTGAGAGTTAGAAGGAACTTCGATGGCCATCTGGTCCAATGCATTGCTCAAAGGAATCACCCCTGAAACTTACCTAAAAATGGTCATCTCACCTCTGAAGACCCCCAAGGAGGGGAAAAGCACATCAAAGCAGTCCATTAGACTTTTGGACAGCACTAATCATTAGGAAATTTTTCCTGCCATCAAACCCAAATTGGCTTCTACCCAGAACTATCAGTTCTTCCCTTTGGGGCCAAGTGGCACAGATTTCATCCATCTCTCTTCTATATATCATTAGAGCTGTCAGCTTGAACACAGACCTCGTATCTCCTGGGTCTTCTCGTCTTATGGCTGACAATTGGCCAGTTCATCCAACCGGTCCTTATGTCACGTAGACTCAAGGCCCTTTGCCATCTTGGTTTCCTTCTGGATACTCTATAGCTCCTCATGTTGGCCTTCTTAACACGTGGTGGGCCCAGAACTTTACAAAACACTTTTGATGTGGTCTGATGAAGGCAGAGTGACACTGTCCCTTCTTATTCCTAGATTCCATGCCTCTCTAAATGTTGGTCAAGACTTTGTTAGCTTTTTTTTTTTTAGCTACCGCAATCCATTGATAGTTCACATTAAGCTTGTAGTCTGTTAGAACTCTCAGGAAAGCTGTTATCTAACTCATGTGTCCATCATCTGTTTGTGAAGTTGATTTCTTTGTAGGCAAGTGACAGACTTTATCTTTATCCCTGCTGAATTTCATCTTATTAGATTCAGCCCAATGCTCCAGTTAGGGGTCAGCAAACTAGATTGGTCCTGAGGGTCATATTTGGCCCACCACTTGAAAAAAAAACAAAAACCATTCTTTGCTTATGGATACTTCCAAAAATAGATGGCAGACTGGTTTTGGCTCATTGGGGTGGCTATGGTTTGTCAATCCCTGATGTAGCCTGTCGAAATCTTTTTGTTCATATTTGGTCAGGGATAGGACTATCATGGCAACCAATGTGTTGTTTTTCTTTTTGATTATATAATCAGAATGCTGGTTTGGAGTCAGGGCACCTGGATTCAAATGTTCACTTGGCCTCTTTCTTGGGTCGGTCGTAGGCTTCGTTCCATCATGTTTCAGCGATAACTATTAGGTAAAATTGCCTTCTTCAGTTACAACCTCTAGTTCTTCAAACTTACTGTCTTAACTTTGAACATTAATGTCGAGACATTGAGTCCAAGTGATTTTTTTGTTTGTTTGTTTTTACTATTGGCTCCTTTCTTGGATTTTGTCTCTTGTGAACTTCTGCGTATCTGAACAAAATCTCCCCCACCCCAGCTTTGTGGCATGTACATATTTGATAACCTATGCCATCTATATCTTTATTCAAGTTATTTATAAAAATGTGAACTAGCACAGGGCCAAGTAGAGGTAGATCCTTGGGATACTCCACTGGAGACTTGCTGTGGCACTGATAGCAAGCCATTATTAAGTCTTGGACTCCAGATGTCCAATCAGTTCTCAATCTATGGAACTGTATTATTATCTGGCTCCTTATCTCTCCATCTTCCTCCCAACAGTAGTCTGAGATACTATATTTTATTAAAAGCTTTGCTAAAATCCAGGTAAACTTTATCAGCAGCATCCCCCTCACCTATCTAAAAAAAGGAAATAAAGTTAGTCGGCAGGACCGGTTCTTTGATGAAAGCAAGCTGGTTCTTTGTAAGCATTATTTCCCTTCCTAGAAGTGAACCAGCTATCTCTTTAATGATTAGTTCTAGAACTTTCTTAGGAATCAAAGTCAAGTTCCCTGGTTTGTACTTTGCAGGCTCTGCTCTATTATCTTAGTAAAAAAAATTGAGACATTTGCTTTTCTCTAACCTTGTAGCATCTCTCCCACTTCCCAGGACCTTTCAAATGTTACTCATATTGGCTCAACAATCACAGCTAACAATTCATTTCCAACCTGAGGATGTAGTTTATCTGGGCCAGGTGATTCCAATTTATCAAGGACCACTAGCTATCTTACAACTACCTAACTTACTATCTCTTTAACTTAGGTGTATGACTCCCTGCTCAGCCCCTTTTGTTTGGTCTTTTCCAGGGCAAAAGTCATTCTTCTTGACACAGAAAGTAGGAAAAAAAAGCTCTTTTTAACTGCTTGTCCATAATCATCATCCCACCCACCACAAACAAAGGTCCTATCTCTTCTTTTAGACTCCCTTTTCTTCCCAAACAGCTAAAAATTCATTTTTGTTGTGTTTAGTTTCCCTCTGAAGCCTCTTGCACTCCCGACATCTTCTTTATAGGATTATGCTATGCTCTTCTATACATCCTCTGGGACCTGATCTTGCTTGCATCTTCTGGCTATTGTAACTCACCCACCAATTCAGATTTTTAAAAGAAACGTACAGAAGATGAAAGCAGGGTCAGTTAACAGAGGTTGAATAGAGGAGCATATCATCATCTTAAAAAAAATTAGGAATGAGGAAGCTCAGACAAATAGCATTTTTTTTTCCTATTAGGATTGTTTTCCTTTGTGTCTTCAGAATTTTATTCTTGAGCATCTCCCGTCCCTCTTGGGCTAACTTCCCACATAGCATGGCATTTTACCTCTCCTTCCCCTGACCTTTGTGAAATCTGCTTTCCCCAAATTTAGGATACGCACTTTGACCCTCCTTTTGACTCTCCTTCTTCAGCATAAAATCTAGAAAGGAGTGGTCATTCTGGGCCCCCTCCCCAGCATTCCCATCATTTTAGCCGCAGCAATCAGTTCCTCCCTAGTAATGAGAGTCAGATACAGAAGTACAATTTCCCTCTGTTGATTCCTCTGCCTTTTGAATGATGAAATAATCACTAATGCAAGTTAAAAAGTTATTAGCTACTCTGCTTTTGTGGGAGAGAGGGAGAGAGAGAAAGAGAGAGAGAGATGTTTAGGTAACTGAGGTCCTTTATCACTCATATCTCTTATGGTACACCTCTGTGCCAGATTCGTGATATGTTTTCCCAAACTCCTCATCTAGTTCCTTTTTTTGTCTAGGTAATCTATAGTATAGTCTAATAATAAGTTAACTTCTCTTGTTCCCTCCATTGACTTAAATGTTCTTTGCTGTGCTTCTCCTCCTCTGGTTCCTGGATTTTCTCACATGAACATATATTCTTCACATACGATGCTACCCCCTCCCCCTTTACTTATCCTGTTTTTTTTTAATAAAAAAAACCTAAAAAATGACCTATCCAGAGTCATATTTGGCCAGGGATAGGACTATCATGGCGGCTAATATGTTGTTTTTCTTTTTGATTATATAATAAGAGTGCTAGATTTGGACTCAGGGCACCTGGATTCAAATGTTCACTTGGCCTCTTTCATGGGTCAGTCATAGGCTTCATTCTACCATGTTTCATTGAAAACTATCAGGTAAAATTTGCCTTCTTCAGTTAGAATCTCTAGTTTTTCAAGCTTATTGTCTAAGCTTTGAACATTAATGTCTACACATTTGACTCCAAGTGATTTTTCTTTTGTTTTTACTATTGGCTCCTTTCTTGGATTTTGTCTCCTGGGAACTTCTGGGTATCTGAACAACTATTTTTCTTCCTTTATTATTGTTCTCTATGGTACTTAGATTGGGGGATATACATGGTCAATCTTCTCCATTTCCTTCCTCTCCCCACCCCCCCGCCCCTTTCTAGTTTAAAACCTTTTTGATTGCTTTTTCAAGGCACCTGGCAAATACATTCTTCTAAACCTTTGGTAGGTGTGCCCTACTTCTGGCGAGGGACCTGTCAACCCTATGTCATCCCAGCCATGGTCTAGAAGTCCAAATCCCATTCTCAGACACCACTTTCTCATCTAGCTGTTACTTCCCAAATCAATTTTTCTTTTCTGCGGCTTTGGCTTTCAATGGGTAATGGTAAGGAAAACACAACCTTTGCCCCTAGGGTTTTCAGTTCCTCACCCAAGACTTGGGCAACACACTTTAGCTTCCTTCTGGCAATACAACTTATGCCCATGTAAATTACCAGAAGTGAGGAGTTGTCATCTGTTTTGATAAGTCTTAGAAGGTTCTTTGTTAAGTCTTGGATATGTGCCCTGGGAAGACAATAGACATCTCTATAGCTGTAGTCAGATTGAGTAATAGCTGCCTCAGTGTCCCTTCAATAGAGAACCATCAGCTACTCTTACTACTTTTCCCCAAGAACTGATACTATCTAGGAATTATCCCCTTGTCTTACTAGAAAGCTGGATTCTGGGATCTTCTTTTCTTTCCAAGATGCTGGATAACCCATCATTATTGCACTTTTTCTTGTTGAAAGGCTGTGTCCCATAACTCTTGAACTTGGGGTTACTAGGAAGGCAACTCCAAGCCTCGTGCTGCCCAAGAATCCCCCTCTCTCTTTTGAAGGCTGGTTTCTGGAACTCAACATCGTCTGTGAATTCTCAACATTGCTCCAGAAAGCTGTGGTTCGAAGGACTCCCACTGTTTGGCCATATGGTTCCTTCCATTCTGACAATCCATCTCTCGGATTGGGAGGTTACGCTAGTGCCTTTCCAAGACTGGAAGCAGGATTTTTTTCTCTCTATCTGCATGGGTTAGAACACATACAATTGCTATATACCTTTGCCCCAAGGCAGCCATTATTAGCTTCTGGGGAAAAGGGTGAGGTGGCCATATAAGTGAACAATTTTTTCTTCTCTGGGACCCAGGTCTGTTCTTATCTCTGTTACTTTCTGGTTTGTCTCCAAAGGGGGAAAAGCACAAAAAAGGTAAAGAACAAATGCATAAATGACCTCCTTTTCATAGTCCCAACACAAAAGGTGGGTCTGACCAGGGGTATACTGAAGCCAGCTAATCTAGGCTCAGGAGAGCTAAATGTTAAATTTTCAGCACAAGAATTTATACCTCAGAAATCAGCAAATTACAAATCAGGAGTTGACTAATTGTTTTGTTGATTATCCAGACTTAAGAAAGTGAAGGAGAAAATGTTAATAATGGAGATTAAAAGATTAAAAAAAAAGAACAAATCCCCTTAACAAAAGAATTTGTTCTGTAAAAAACAAAAATGTGGTTCCTGCAGTGCAGGATGTTAAACATTTACTTGGACACTTTTGGCCCTCCCCCCCACCCTGAATAATTCATTGATTCTCAGTTGATGACTCTCCACTTTCTACCTTGTGAACCTCAGCAGGGAATTTCCCTGACCTCTCTTCCTCCCATATCCTTTGTTCATTCCCTTGCTCTCTCATCTTCAGTCTTTTCTTATATATTGGTTCCTCCCCTTTCTAAAGACATGGCAAGTCTCTTTCATTCTTCGAAAACAAAATAAAACAAAACAAAAAACCCTTTCACTTGACTTCGCCATCCTCTCACATCATTGTCCTATATCTGTCCTCCCTACTCAGAGGTGAGTGTAGAAAAAGTCATTTACAATCATTGCCTGGACTCACTTCTAAATTTCTTGTAATCTGGCCTCTTGTAACAACAATGCTGTTGTCAGCTGCTGTGGAGGCATAAGGCCAACAACACCAGCATACAGGAGGGCTACTAGCACAGGGTCTTTGATCTGCCGTTCGAAGGAAGGCAACTTTAAGGGGTTAACAATCTCACTTTTAATTAAACATACATATTTCATTCACTTAGTTCAGGGGGAAAAGTCAGCACCCTGAACTTCAGAGAAAACACAAACAGAAATTACAAGTGGAAATTATATAAACAGAGCAAATAACACAAATCAGCAGACAGGGCTTCTAACTGCCTGTCCATAGCAATACATAGATAATTAGCAGAGAGGGAAGCACCAAGATCTGGGTTTTCACAGCTGCAGGGCTCCTTAATGGCTACCCAGAGTTTCATCTGGTGAAATAACAGGAACACTCTTCCAATGAGTGAGCCCCAAAGCAAAATGCTAACCTCCGAGTATATATACATACTTCTTTACGGTCAGAGGGCGTCACAACCACATGACTCAAATTCATGTGACTTAGGCTTTCTCGTGACTTAAGCAGGTCATCAAAGACTCTTGATTAATCAAAGACTCTTAATTCAAACAAAGGCAGGTCTCAGTCAAAGGCGCTTGATAACCCTAATGCTGAAAAGACCTAGAACTCCAAAAGAAAAAAGAGCAAAACAAAAAGTCCTACTTTGCTTGCCATTGTACCTCTTGATCCCACAACTAGCTGAAATGGCTCTCTCAAATATTGCCAACAATTTCTTAACTGCCAAGGAAGATGACCATTTCTCATTCTACTTAACTTACCATAAGCTTTTAACACTATCAACCCCCCCCCCCCCTTTCTCTTGGACACTCTCCCTTCCTCCGATTTTCATGCTTTCATTGTTCTCTCTTGGCATCTTTCCTCTCGGTTTGGTATCTTCCCATTCTCCATTGTAGGGTTATCCTTCTCCTTCAGACCACTATGGTTGGGTGTATCCCCAGCGCTTTATTCTGTACCCTTTTCTCTGTTTACTCTCTCTTGTGAGCTCAAGTCAAGTCAACAAGCATTCATTGTCAATAAGCATTTATTAAGCACCATTTATTAAGCACGTGCCAGGCAATGTGCTGAGGCACTGGAGCTCATTAGCTTCCATGGATTCAATCACCACTTCTATGCAGATGATTCCCAGATCTACATGTTCATCTCTAGCCTCTTTTGAACTCTAATCTCACATCACTGTGTGCCTGCAGGATATCGATCGCCATCTGGATGTCCTGCAGGCATCTCGACTCAGCATATGTCCAAAACCTTTATGATTGCCTCCCCCTCTCCCTTTTAAGCCTCCCCCTCCTCCAAATTTCCCTATTTATGTCGAGGGTGCCACCATCCCCTAGGTTCATAACCTTGAAGTCATCAATGGCTCTTCTCTCTTTTTCATCTGCCCGTATCCCACCAGTTGCCAGATCTGGATAATTCTACAATCCGAACATTTCTTTCTTGTCTCTAATCATGTGGTTGCCATCCTCATCACCTATAGCTGGACTATTCTAACAGCCTCATAACTGGTTTCTCTCCTTTTGCCATCTTACTCTTCTAATCCTTGCTCCATACAGCTACACAATAATTTTCTAGTGCCCTGGTCATGTCACTCCTCCATTCAAAAACTTTCAATGGCTTCCTATTGCCTTTTAGAAAAAATTCATACTCTTTTGACTGGCATTTAAAACTTCCACAATGTCTCCAATCTACTTTTCCTGCTTTATTTCACATTTCCATCCTCACAATTCCACATTCCAGTCAAAATGAACTAATTTTTCCCTGAACTTGATATTTCATAGACTGCTTTCATGAATTCCCACAAGTTGTTCCCCATCCCTTGAGTGAAATTCCTCGTCTTCACCTGTTAGAATTTTTATCTTTCTTAAAAGTTTGGTTCAGATGCCATTCCTCCCTGCCACCCCTGCTTCTTGTTAGTTCTCTTTTCCTTCTCAAATCACCTTATATTTGCTTATCTATGTTGTTATATTGTTATAGTATTACCAAATCACAGAATTTAAGAATTAGAAGGGACTGTAGTGATCATTTAGTTTAAGTCATGCTTGTGTAGCAGCTATGGTATCCCCATTTTTCATGTAAGATCCCTAGGAGAGTTACACCAAGTTCAAGGTATCCTGTAGGTCCATATCCACTCAATGTGATAATTTATGAGCCTCCATTGATGTGTTTTCCCCCTATAGTTGAAGTATACAACTAGTTCCAAACAAAAAGCATTTAATGAAGCAGCGTAATAAGATTTATGATTGGACATTCTCTTTACCTTTCCCTCACCCCCATGAACTTAGGATATATTCTCCCACAAACAGAAAGGCAGCTAGGTTGTATGGTGAATGGACTGCTGGGCTTGGTGTCAGGAAGACCTGAATTCAAATCTGGCCTCTGACATTTACTGGTTACGTGACTCAGGGTAAGTCATTTAACTACTATCAGCCTCAGTTTCTTTAACTGTATAATGGGAATCGTAATAGCGCCTACCTCACAGGGTTGCTGTGAGGATAAAATCAGATAATATGAGTAAAGCAAAATGCTGTCATTATTGTTGTTACTGTTATAATTACACCTAGATAACAAAGGCAAGGCAGATTAGATATTTTCTACCTCTGTAGAGCCACTATTCAGATAACTATCCAAGTTAGACCTTTTTAGACAGTTTGACACCCTCCAAAGATCCTCTCTGGCTTACTTTCAAACAGATTTGAGCCCAAACAAAAGGCTGGCTAAGAAGGTAAGGTCAGTGTTCTCTACCCACCTAGCCCCAAATCTGGTCTTAATAATGCATATCTATCAGCTGCAAAGTCTAGGTGCTTTAGTGGTATATTTTAGCCAGAGAAAATCTCAATATCCCTATGTTTTTTAAAGCATAGATTATGAGGGAAGAGACTATGTCATTTTTTGTTTTTCTGTCTCTAATACTTTAAAAGTGGTAATCAGCGAATAAGAATTTATTAAGTGTCTATGCTGTGCCAGGAGGACAGTAGCGGCTTAATAAATATTTGTTGAATTGAATGCCTATCTGTTCTTTTTAGGTGTCACAGTGAATATAGTGGACTCAGGGATGGGAGAGAATGGAAAACTTAGGAAATTGGCGAAGAGAAGAAAAGAGCGTGGGTGATTGTACCTGATGAAAAAAAGTCTGAAGGATGACTAATTAATATTCCTATAGCCAGTTCCATGAAGGCAAAGCAGGGACCTAGTTGGTAGAGACAGTAGATTTTGGGGAGGTCATGAGAAATCTGCCTCAGCTCTGACAGAATGTACAATTCCCCTTGTTAACAGTTGTATCACCACAGACAGGGCATGTCAACCCTCCTGGGCATGAGTTTTCTCTTCTGTAAAGTGTACATTTCTTGAGGCTTTTCCTCCATCTCTAGCATTCCATTATATTTGGTGAAGGCTGAGCTTCTGGGTGAGTGGGAGAAAATGTCTCATTTGGTATGACCTGAGGAATTGCCCTTCCCTCAGAACAGATTTGCCCTTTTTTATATCTGAGAGCCTTCAGAACAAGTTCAAAGCTACCTTAGAAAGTTCCAGATCATTATGGGAGGCAGAAATGCAGTGAAATTGTGCACCGCTGTCAGATAATTACTAAAAATCCTTTAATAACCAACATTATTATAAATTATATACGCATTACGACAAGGACAATTGAGCCCTCTGTTTTTTCTTGTCCTCTGTGGGAGCTCAAAACAATGGCCTCTTGTTGGGAAAAGAGAAAGAAGAGGAAGAAAAAAAGGGTGTCACTGAGTCAAACTGGGTTTTTACATTGAATGCCTCTGCATACCGGGAGAGCAGACCAGAACTCCTCTGATGACGCCAGTGCTCTGGGTCCCAGGTTGCAGACACTTCATGCTTATGCCAGGCCCATCTGGGAAGAGTCCTGGCTTGTTTGCCAAAGCAAGAGGAGGAATCTATGCCTTTTCTTTGAGTCATTTTCCCCTCAGATACTCCTGTACTTTATAGAAGGTGTGGAGAGTGAGATGTGTGAGCACTGAAGGAAGGGAAGGGTGAGGTTTGTGAGGAGTGAAAGCAGAAGATTGGGCATGCAAGGAAGAGAAGGGAGAAAAGAGACGCTTGGGTTGAAGAAGATGTGTTAGGATTGTGGAGAGGAGATTAGAGTAAAATGTCAAGGAGAGGAGATATGTGCACAGACTTAGAACTAGGGAGAAAATTCTAGAAGGTCACCTTGTCCAACCTCTTCATTTTATAGACAAGGAAACTGAAGCCCAGAGAAGCTAAGTAAGATCAGACAGGTTAGATTCTAACCCAGATTCTCTGAATACAGATTCAATACTTAGTCATCTGGCTAAGGACCAATTTCTACCAATGCAATTATTTCCTTTACTTAGGACTCACCTTTGAAATGTCCTTCCTGAGGGAAAGGTGTATGTGATTAGTGAGGAAAGGGAAAGCAATTAAGGGAGACTTTCTCAGTTTTATCTAAATGGTTTTTCCCTTTGTTGCCCAACTATTAACTCTGACCCTGAAAACACCTCCCTCCACTGGCTGCTTTCTCCACTCTTAGAGTGTCCTGCCTAGAGAAATCACAAATCATCCTGACTGTGTCCACTGGAAATTCATGTTCTTTAGCCTCAATTATACCCCTGCTAATGCAATGAATCATATTATTCAGCCCTGCTTGAGTCTCCAAAACTTCTCTTCTGTCCTTAAGTTGCCAAGTCTGCTTCTATCCCAACCCCTCTCAGTACCCGATTTCACTTTCTACCATGGTGAGAAGATTGAGACCCTCTTTCTTTTAGTTTCTTAATTAGCTCCCTTATTTTTTATTGTCCACACTTCAAAATCTCCCTATGGTTTTACTCTTCTCTCCCTGCGGGCCATTGCCAATTGTCCTGACCTATGTCTTGCCACTGGACTCTGATGATTCTGGAGGAGATAGTGAGGCTGGTGACTTTGCACAAGCCTGCCTCACTTAAATCCAACTCACTTGCAAGTCAAGACATCACCTTCTTGATGCCACTGGTCCTCTTTGAGAATGAAGGACGAACAATAAAAATAATCTTTTCTTCCCAGGTCAGAGACTGAGAAGACTCTTTGCCAAAGCCAATGCCCCCAACTTGTAACCTTGATTTCTTCCCTTCTTATCCCCTTTTGGATTTTGTTCCATTAATCACTCCAATTTCCTTCTTCAATCATTCCTTCTGACTCCTTCCCCATGTCCTTCAAACATGCTAAATCACCGATATCCTAAAACCCATTCTCTTGACCCTGCTGCTCTCAAGCTATCCTATCTCTCTCTTCACTTTTACTCCTAAATTTCTGTGGGAAAAGTAATCTAGACCTTGGTCTCTACTTGCTTGCTGTTGGAGAGCATGGTAAAGCCCTCCAGTAAGATTCCTTTGACAAGGTTAGCTTCCTTGTTAACAAGGTTAATAGGGATGAGGCCTTTATTCTGGCATTGATAAAAATCTCATTAATAAGTGTAGACTCATGCTTTTGGGTTCTTTGGCCCACTGACATCTCACCAAGGTTGATCGATTGAATCATGGCTGGGCTATGCCCTTGGACTTGGTCTTTAAAATGAGAGAACTGACAAATATCTAGAGAGATGATTCAGATCCTTGGAGGGAAGCCTATACATCTCTGAGGCCCCTCCAGGGAGCTGTCCTAGCCTCAGGAGAGGAGCTGGGGGAGGAGGGATGGGAAAAGGAGGAGGAAGAAAAAGAATGTAAAAGGCAGCGGCTTGGACTTGGCTCCCTCGAGGCAAAGCCAGTACATCTCCCGGGCCTCTCTAGGGAACCACACAGCCCTACATTTGGCAGCGGTTGGAGGCAGCATTAGAGTAAAAAGAAGTCCTTGAGCCAAGCCAGGAGCTTCTGCAATAAGAGCTGGCAGCAGTGCAGGAGTGGAAGGTTTCCTGGACAAGTTGGGGAATTCCAGGACCAAGCCTCCTGGATTCCGAGGAAGATCAACGAAGAGCCAGAGGGAGGGAGCCAAGGAAAAGGCCCCCAGAGTGGAAGAGGAAACATCCACTTTGCCCATGTTTCGTTTCTTTGTTTCCCAAAACTAGCACATGCCTGGCATAGAACTGGCCCTTACATGTTTGATGATTGATCACTTAGGAATATGTGTGACCCTGGGCAAGTCACTTAACCACTTTGAGACTCAATTTCTTCATCTGCAAAATGTAGATAATAATAGCACCTATCTCTCAGGGTTGTCACGAGAATCAAATGAAATAACGTATAAAATATTTTGCAAACACTCAAAAACAATATAAATGTTATTGATGATGATGATGATGATGATGATGATGATGGACCCTGCAGGTTGGGTGCAACTGGAATCGTTTCTTTAGCAATTGTGAAGACTTTTCCCTTGTGAAAGACACTCAACTCAAGGGTAGCATTTTAAGTCTATAGGATCACATGAATTCCTCAGGGAGTTGGGGGTCCCCATTAAGAAGAGTTGCTTTATTTTCTAGTAGCCTTAAGTATTTTCCTCTTTTATAAAAGCCCTTTGAGGGAGACTCTACAGATATCATTACCCCCATTTTATAGGTGAGGAAACTGAGTCTCAGAGAGATTATGAATGATTATTTCCTCCTCTAAACCTGTCATTTCTCCACATTTCTCTATTTTTGTTGCAGCTAACACCACAATTGCTCATGGTGACACAGCTGGTATTTAGGACTAGATTTGAACCAAGCCCACAGATCCCAATTCTCATGCTCCATTCACATGCTACCCTCCCCTTGTACAAGGCTGAATGAAGTGAAAGCACTAAAGATAATAATGCTTGGAAGCAGAATCATGGAAGTCTCCACTCTATCTCCCAGCTATCCCTTTGTGGGTCTCTGAAGGACCTATATAGTACTCCAGACTTCTAGTACTACCACCTTGGTAGGGTTTCCAACCCCTTCAAAGGGAAAGAATTTGGAATTACTTGAGAGTTAAGTAATCATCCCCTCTAGGTGAGTCCCTTTTTCCCCAGGAACCTATACAATTCTCCAGACTTCTATTACTACCTCAGAACCATTAGAAAAATATTATAAGGCCCTACCCCATGAAGGCTGGGCTAGTTATTCCTGAAAAGATAATGAAACTACCATTTAGACTTAATTGGCCAAGAGAGTAAGGGTCAGATCATAGCGAACCATTGACATGAACTCCCAGGGGACCTAAGTACAAAAGCCAGTGCAAAAGAAGTTAGGAGTTCCATCTGAGGCTTCTGACTGGTGGTTTAGCATGGTTAACACATCCATGTGAATCAATGCTGTTACTTTGCTGAATATTTCCCTGGTATGGCTATATGAACCTTCTTTGGTTAACTGTTAGATGACCTATGATTGTCTCATTTATTTCCAGTTCCAAATCTGAAGAATTTACAGCATCACCTTAATAATTGCCTTTCCTTTACCAAATGGAGAAACAATTCTGAGTTGCTAAGATATTGGCCTGTCTTCCCAGTACATGCACAGTTAATATAACTCACAGAACCAGTGAAAGACAGAAATCTAAATCAGGTCCAGAGACTCTTCTGTTGCTCTGCCGATGACACTCCATTGTCATTCATTCATTGCTGCAGCTTTTGGCTTGGCCTGATCCTCTGATGGCCTCTTACCTGCTGCCATCTTGGTTCACATGGCACCTTTAACTGGCACTATGGCTTTACAAACTTATCTTCTACCACGTAAAGTTCTCACCAAATTATTTCTCTTTTGTCTAAACTCTTACTCCAGTTTTCCTGCCTCCTGTTAAAGGCCAGATCCCAAGGGTGTAGCTCAGGTGTATGATTTAGCTATGAATCATCTTTAATCAATCTTCAAGCTACATCATTCTTATTGTGTTGTCAACTAAGTAATAAGTACTCAAGGCCAGGCAGTTTTACACATGAAGCCAGTGGTTAATCTTGTCAAGGTTACTTCAACAGGAAGATAGGAGTCATCGTCAGAATAAAGTC
Organism: Phalanger gymnotis; assembly: GCA_028646595.1. Classification (NCBI taxonomy): domain Eukaryota; kingdom Metazoa; phylum Chordata; class Mammalia; order Diprotodontia; family Phalangeridae; genus Phalanger; species Phalanger gymnotis. The sequence goes on along the minus strand of CM053624.1, from coordinate 117,510,355 downwards.
TCCATCAGTGAGCAACAAGGACTGAGGATAAAACTTGGTATATGTCTCCCAAATCTGTATATGCATTTCTAATTGCTCCTTAACTCCAGTATGTTAGAGAACTCCTGGATATATCTCATTGGTGCAAATCTTAAATGTAACATGTCCAAAACAGAACAAAATATCTTTCTTTTCTCTTTTCCCTCTTTTTGTTGAGGGCATCATCATCCCCAAAGACAGTACAGGCTACAACAGTGCTTTCTAAAGTGGAAGATAGGACTAGAGGATGACTACAAGGTTGTATGGTTAATCAGTTGGAAGGTGGAAAAATGGGTTGCATCTTACCTTCACCCCTTATCTTCTTTTTTTCATATTTTATTATTTTAGTTTTCAACATTGATTTCCACAAGATTTTGAGTTACAAATTTTCTCCCCATTTTTCCCCTCCTCCCCACTCCAAGATGGCATATATTCTGATTGCCCTGTTCTCCAGTCAGCCCTCTCTTCTGTCACCCTACTCCCCCCCTCCCCTTTCCCGTTACTTTCTTGTAAGGCAGGACAGATTTCTATGCCCCATTGCTGATATATCTTATTTCCCAGTTGCATGCAAAAACAGGGTTTTTTTTGAACTTCTGTTTTTAAAACTTTGAGTTCCAAATTCTCTCCACTCTTCCCTTCCCACCCACCCTCCCTAAGAAGGCAAGTAATTCAACATAGGCCACACATGTATCATTATGAAGAACACTTCCACAATAATCACGTTGTGAAAGACTAACTATATTTCCCTCCATCCTATCCTGTCCCCCTTTATTCAATTTTCTCCCTTGACCCTGTCCCTTTACAAAAATGTTTGCTTTTGATTACCTCTTCTCCCTATCTGCCCTCCCTTCTATCATCCCCCCTTTCTTATCCCATTCCCCCTACTTTCCTGGGGGGGTAAGATACCCAATTGAGTGTGTATATTATTCCCTCCTCAAGTCAAATCCCATGAGATCAAGATTCACTCATTCCCCCTCCCCCTCTTCCCTTCCAACAGAACTGCTTTTGCTTGCCATTTTTATGTGAGATAATTTACCCCATTCTATCTCTCCCTTTCTCTCTCTCTCAATATATTTCTCCCTCACCTCTTAATTTTATTTTTTTAGATATCATCCCTTCATATTTCACTCACCCTGTGCCCTCTGTCTATATATATATACGTACATACATACACGTACATACATACATATATACACACATATATATGCATATATATGTGTGTGTGTGTGTGTGTGTGTGTGTGTGTGTGTGTGTGTGTGTGTGTGTGCGTGTATTCCCTTCAACTACCCTAATACTGAGAAAGGTCTCATGAATTACACC
>CM053624.1:117482686-117508517 GCA_028646595.1 Phalanger gymnotis | reverse complement strand
AAAGAAAGGAAGGAAGGAAGGAAGGAAGGAAGGAAGGAAGGAAGGAAGGAAGGAAGGAAGGAAGGAAGGAAGGAAGGAAGGAAAAGAGAAAGAGAGGCACTGAGGAAGAGAGGAAGAGAGAGGGGTTAGGGAGAGAGGAAGGGAGGGAGGGAGGGAGGAGGAAAGGGGAAGGAAGGAAGAAGGATGAGTGAGAGAGGTAAGGAAGAAAAGAAGAGGGGAAAGAGAGAAGGGAGGGAGAAAGAGGGGGAAGCAAGGGGAAAATGAAGAAAGAGAGGGAGACGTGTGTGTGTGTGTGTGTGTGTGTGTGTGTGTGTACTGCTGTGGAATTAATAGATATGATCTAGGACTCAGAGTGTGGACAATCTGAGTTTGAATTCCACCATCCCACTCTGACCCAAGCAAGTTTAGAGTTTGAATCTCACAAGCAAATTTTGAGTTTGAATTTTGCCTCTGACAAGTGACCTTCTGGCTGTGGGATCAGGGCAAGTTACCCTCAGATTCCTCATCTATAGAATGGGGATATAACAATTGCTCCATAGGGTTGTCGTGAAGCTCAAATGAGGTAATGCCTGAAATGTGATTTTTGAACTTTAAATCATTCTAGAAATGTCTACTGCTGTTAGTAGGGGTCCCATATACTGAGTAAACTTGACAGACTAAAATCCACCATTAGCACTACAGACTTAGAGCTGAAAGGGCCCTTAGAGATCATCTGATTTAACCATCTCCATTTTACAGACAAAGAAACTGAGGCCCAGTTTCTTTGCCAGAGGCAAAATGACTCTCTCAAGTCAGTGTAAGTAGCATAACCAGGATCTGGAATCAGTCAGATCTGCCTGACTCCAAGCAGCGCTCTTTGTACCACTGGCATCAATCACTTTCCAAAGGATTCCTTCCTTTAGCTAAGGATGTTCTCTGCCCCACCCCCAACACCCATCCCCATCTGGGCCTCTCCAGAATCCCTCTAAGGAGCATTAGCTTCTTTTCTGCACTGGAAACTCTATGCTGTTTATGAAAATGTGATTTACACCCAGTTTCCTCAGGTCACTTTTTCTCTCCTTCCCCTTAGGTGCTTGGGTCACACTTACACATGACAGTATCACCTGTTTTAAAGCTGGTGTTGGAAAAGCAACAGCAACAGCAGCCAGCTAGGTTTGCGCATCTCTTTCTATCCATCATTCCATTTGATCTCAAGCATCTGTTGCTCCAAAATAATGGAGCAGTGCCCATCTTTCATTGCGGGTGGTAGCTATGCTCTAGGAGATAGGATTTTAGAGAAATATATTTAAAAATTGGGTTTTTCCACCGCTGTGACATCTTGTTGCATGCAGATTTAGATATTTAAGTTAGAAGGTGGAACTTCCAAACCTCACCAACTTTGAAGAAAAATTAGGGATAGCTATTCTTAGAGATTTTTCAGACAAGGATCAAATCATAGAGCTTAAGGGTCAGCTGGAAGGGTCCTTAGAGGTCACTGGCCATAGATTTAGAGCAGGAAGGAATCTTTAAGTTCATCGAGTTCAATCTCCTCACTTTACAGACAGGGAAACTGAGACCCAGAAAGTCAAAGATCCCATGGCTAGTACCTAGCAGAATTAGGATTTGAACCTGGGTCTGTTGACTCCAAATTCAACACTATTTCCAATCCATATGAGGAAACTGAAGCTAAGAAAAGTGAATGGCCTGTTCAATATCTCAGAATTAGGCAGTGATAAAGCCAGGACTAGAACCCACATCTTCTGACTCCCCCTGCATCGCCCTGCCCACAATGTGGAGCCATAGTCCTATCTCGAAGCAGGGAGATAGAGTAAGCAATCCCTCCTTCAGATATGGGACTCTTGGGAATATGTGGGCATAGCCCCATCCCAGGAGACATGAGTTTGCAGTAATAAAGGCCACTGGCTTCCACCTACCCCCAGAAGGAGAATTATGGGGAATAGCCTTCCCAACCCACAGTTTCCTCATTGCATCTGTGTGGTAGGAGTTGGAAAAAAATGTAATTGCTCTTTCCATACTTCAAGGAGACTGGCCCTAAAGCTGAGCATTGTTCAAAACCAGAGGGTGGCCCAGCTCTTAGCTGATCCTAGGCCTCTCTGAGACTTCCCCTGACACCCACAAGATCTGACTCCTTAAGTCTGCTGAGTCATCAAGATCAGCTCTGGAATTTGTTGGAACACCAAGCTATTTTTAGGAGTACTAAAGTTGACAAAACACAAACCCACCCAAGCAGAGCTTGTTATTTTGGGGGGGTTTTGTTGTTGTTGTCCATTTGTAAACGAAAACCAAAAAGATTTCTTTCTTTAGCTTCCCCACCTTCATGCCCAGCTAAACATTTCAAGGCCCAAGGCTAAAGCAATTCAATTCAATTCAATAAATAGCCAATGAGCACCTACTATGTGTAAGACCCTGTAGAGGATTCGAAGATAAATAAGATATGTTCCCTGCCCAAAAGAGGTTGGAGTCTAGTAAGGAAGCTAAGACATGTGCACAGATGTATATATCATATATATCAGTGCAGTGCCTATGGAAACTCGTCCAAAACAATCCAGGCCCATACACCCCCGTCAATTCTTCATTGAGCCATCTTCATTAGGAGGTCTTTCAACATTCCACGGATACCAATGGATGGAATACCTTGGGTCATCTCTGTTAGGCTTGGATCTAACTACACGCCAAGCCCACTTCCAACACAGATGATGATGATGATGATGTTACAATAAGAGTGAGAAGGGTTCAAGTCAATTAAGGAAATATTTACTAAGCAACTGCTGTGTTCATAACCTACTGACCAGAAGAGCTGGAAAACTTAGATGCCCTATCTTTGTCCTCATGGAACTTGTGGGGGGAGGAGAAGAAGGAGGGTATATGATATATACATAAAGGACTGCAATGTGAAAATAATACATGATACAAATTCAATGCATATGTGACATACAAGCAAAGTGCTATCAGGTCTAAGAAAGGAAAGGTCATCACCACCTGCGAGTAGAAATCAAGGAAAGCTTCTTGGAAGAGGCAACATTTGAATTGGGTTTTAGAGTCATATGACCTAGGTTAAAATTCCAACTATGTCACTTAACTCTGTGACATTGGACCAGTCTCTTTACCTCTCTTGGGCCTCAGTTTCCACATCTGTAAAATAAAAAGGCTAGACTAGATGATCTCTTTGGCCTCTTCCAGATCTACATCCTATGAGACCTTTTTGAGGACAGTCATCATTCAAAAGACATAGAGATACATGTCAACAAAAGCAGAAATAGAGTTAAGTATAGACTGTACACAAAGAATGTCGCAATAGAATTTGTTGTCATTCAATTGTGTCCAACTCTTTGTGACCCCATTTGTGGTATTCTTGGCAAAGATACTCGAGTGGTTTGTTATTTCTTTCTCCAGCTCATTTTGCAGATAAGGAAACTGAAGCAAACAGGTTTAAGTGACTTAGCCAGGGTCACATAGCTAGTAAGTAAGGCTGTATTTGAACTCAGGAAGACAAATCTTCCTGCTCCAGGCCTGGCACCCTATCCATTATGCCATTCAGCTGGTATGAGAAAGACCAGACAGGCAAGATGCTAACAGACTGTGGAAAGCCTTGAAGGCCATGTTAAGGCTATGAAATTTGAATTTTACCCAAGACACAATTGTGGTTGTGGTGGTTTGTCTTTTGTTCTTGAAGAGGACCATGACATTAGGAAGATGATGACAAGACTTACAATTGAATTGGATTTGAGTAAGGGAAGGCTGTGCAAAGTCACCAGTCTCACTTTCTCCTCCAGAGCCATCTGGGTCCAAGTGACCAGATATTTTTTTTTTTTATCTTGAGTTACAGGAGTGGCATGACCAGATCTGTGCCTAAGAAAAAACTAGCAAAGGTATGAAAGATCAATTAAATTAAAAAGCTATTACCCATTTTTTTGTGTATCATGGACCCCTATGGCTGGTAAATCCTATGGATCCCCTTTCAGAATAATGTTTTTGGATGCATAAAGTAAAATAGAATTACAAAGGAAACTGTAAGTTAGTGAAAATAAAGATTTATTTGTTTTCTTATCCAAGTTCACAGACTCTCTAAAATGTATCCCTACTCCTCTTAGAGATTAAGAACTCTTGGATTAGAGGGAGGAGAGAATAGTAGTTGAAGCCCACTTTGTGATTATAACAACCCAGACAAGGAGATAATGAGAGTTTGTACCAAGTTGGTAGCAGTGATAATAGAGATGAGAGAAATGATTATTTCTCTCTGATATTAACAATCACTTATTCAATTAGGATCAGGATTTTCTCAGAAAGCTGTAGGTTGTTTAGTCTCCGAAAGACATTGCTGATAATGAGACTGAATTAATTTTCTCCTCAATCATGTTAAAACCCCACCCAGGTGGGGAAGCCTATTGTGTTCTAAGCAGGTTTGGGTGGGGATAAATTCTTGGTTTAGATTGCCCAAGGCTGCGCAATTTTGAAGTAAATGACATAATCAAAATCACATTCCCCCAGCTCCTCATTAGAATAGGTCTGCCTCTCATTGTAATATTTATTCTTCTTATTAATTGTTAACCAATCAGAGTCGATTGCCATCCTCAGGAACACCCTGGCATATAAACTATGAGCCCATGATTAGTCTTTGGCATTCAAGAGTGTAACCGAATGAACTATGTCTCTCAAATTCTTTTAAGTGTCACAGAGAGGAATAGGTTACAGTCAGGGATGGGCTGGAGCCAGTTCAGACTGATTATTAAATTTTCTGTGTGAGCTTTTATATCTCATAAATCAGCAAGTGCTACAAATCAGTATCTGATTTGTTTGGCTGATTGTCACACTAAACTTAAGAAAATGATGGAGAAAATGTTAATGACACAGATTAAACTGAAAAGTGTATCATGTGGAACTTTTTTTTTCCAGAGGACAAGTTATTAAATGTTTACTAGGACATCCCTAGATATAGGTGAGACCCTACATATAGATTGACTGATTCAGTTTGAGAAGAGGGAAGAGTCAAATGTAACACCACATACTACCATAAATAAGATCAGAAGGGGAAATATTTAAGTGGAAAAATAGTTAGCTCTATGTCAAGTTTGAGGTGCCTACAGGACATCCAGGTAGAGATGTTCAATAGGGTAGCTGAGATGTTGATCTGGACCTCAGGAGAAAGGTCAGTTTTAGACATAGCTTTGAAAGTCATATGCATAAAGGTGATGACTAAAGGCTTGGGAATGAATGGAATTTCCAAGGAAGAACTTTGGAGAACCCCTTACTCAAGGGGCAGGGAAAAGAACAAGGAACCAGTAAAGACAGAGAACAAATAGTTAGGGAGATCGCACTAGAAGAATGGGAGGTCTGGTAACACAAGAGAGAAGAAAATATCCAGGAGAAAGGGACTAGTCAAGAGTTTCAAATGCTCCAGAGATGTTAATGAGGATGAACGGGGGCGGGGCGGGGGGGGGGGGGAGGCACTGGATTTGACTTTTCAAAGGTCATTGGTGATCCCTGAGAGAATGATTTCAATACACTAGTGTGAATTCAAGAGGCTGAGGAAAGATTGCATATCATTTCTTAAGAAAGCTTGGCAGTGAAGAAGAGAATAAAGATGGGACAGCAGCTGGGTCAAGTAGATGGGTCAAGGGGAGGCTTTATTAAGGATTAAGGAAACCAGAACATATTTATAGACAGACAGAAAGGAGTCAGTAGAGAGGGAGAGATCATAGATGCAAGAGAGTAAAGGTGATATTGTTGGAGCAAGGTCCTGGGGGAGGTTAGTGGAAGGAAAGGAGACTAAAGATATTGGTAAAGGGATTAAAGTAATAGCAAGATTTTCCTCTTCCCTAGGGTTCCATTATGATTACTCTATAGATAATGCCCAAATCTACATATCCATCCCTAATGTCTCTCAGGTCCACTTCCTACTTAACCAATTGCTTGGTAGACATACATATCCACTTGGATATCCCATAGACATCTCAAATTTACCATGTCCAAAAAAAATGTATCACATTCCCCACCACCACCCCAAATCCATCCCAAATTTCCCATTTCTATGGAAATCACAACCATCCTTCTAGTCACCCAGATCGGCAACTTTGGAATCATCCTTCTCCCTTTCTTCTTCCTTAATTCGCCAGTTACTAAATCTTAGAGATTCTACCTCCACAGCATCTCTCATGCCCATCTTCTTTCCACTCCTTGGATTTCCTAGTTCAGGCCCTCATCACTTCTTACCTAGACTATTGAAATAGCCTCCTTTCTGTTTTCCTAATTCTAGTCTCTTCCTTCTCCAGTCTCCATACCACATAGTTGTCAAACTGATATTCCTAAACGACATATTTGAACACACCATCTTCCTGCTCAAATACCCTCAACGATTTCCTATCACCTCTAGAGTAAAACTCAGAATCCTTGGTTTGTCATTTAACGTCTTCTCTGCAGTTTGGCTCCCACTTGTTGACTTGTTTCAGTCATATTGGACTCTCTGTGGCTCCCACTTACCTTTCCAGTATTCTTTCATAATGTTTTCCTTACTCTCTATTCCAGTCAAACTGGCTTTCTATCTGTTCCCCATTCATGAAATTCTACCTTAAGGTCTCTTTGTCTTTGCACAGGAGGTCCTCAGGTCTGGAATTAGAGTTTTCTGAAGGGCAGCAGGGGGAATGTAAATATACTCATGATACACTTTTGAGTTTAGTCTTCATTATTAACATTTTCTCCTTTGCTTTCTTAAGTCTAGACAACCAACAAAACAATAAATCAAGCCCTGATTTGTAGCATTTGCTGGTTTCTAAGGCATAAATGCTCATACTGAAAATCTGACTATCTGCTCTTAAGAGCCAGTCCTGGAATGCTCCTGTCTCCTGTCTGGAATGCTCTTAATCCTCAACTCTGCCTTCCCAAATCTTTACCTTCATTCTGCTCACTTCTAGGTTCACTGCTTAGGAGTGAACCTGATTCCTTCCCTTTTCTCTTCCCTCCTCTTATCTCACCCACCCCATTATTTAGCATATACTTTGAATTGACTTATCTATACACCTGCTGTCTGTTCACACCAGAACATAAGCACCTTGAGAGAAGGGATTAGTTCATTTTTGTTTTTGTATAATCTAGTACAGTGCCTTCTACATCACTGAATTTAGTAAATGCTTTTAAAATCAATTTATTGAATTCTTTTGAGAACAAGGAATGTCTACAATTCTCTTTAATAAAGAAAAATAAAAAGTAATTCAGGTTCTCATATTCTTCTCCAATGGTAATTAATAGTTCTTTGAGTCAGTGGCATTACTATCTATTTTTCTTTGGCTTTTACAATATCCCTGGTAGCGTAGGCATTACCCTTATTTTATACGTAATGGGTGTTTGGGTAGCCAGAGCTCTGTGGTTCAAGAAACTTGTGAGGAGCCGGCTACTGGCTGGCCTCTACCACATTTTGGATTTGGGGATATAGGAAGCTAGAGAATCATGTGGAGTGAAAGAGATAGAAGTAGAGAAGCTACCATCATAAAGAGTAGAAATTAAGTAGGCCACTAGCAACAGGAGCTACTGATGCCAACATGGGATGGATGAAGCATATGAGATACATGTTCAGGGTAAGACCTGAACATAGAGACCAAAGCCAGAAACCTTCATTTCACTTCCTCTTTCCCTCTTTCTCATGACAGGGGAATGGACTGCTTTTGAACCTGCTACTTTTTGTTTAAGAGGTAGCTTACCCTTGTGTTTAATAGTTTACGTTGTTTCTTAAGCTGGAAGATAGTATAAAGCTGTTGATCAACTGAGTTGCCAAACTATGTATGTGCTTTTATTTCAATGTATCTTTCAAGGGGCAACTGGCAAGGTAAAGAGATTTAAAATTACTCTATCTGCCAGAGGGAGATTTCTGGCTGGGGGCTCAGAGCCAAAGGAAGAGAGTGATTGATTTATCATTAAAATCACACACACACACACACACACACACACACACACACACACACACACACCCCTTCCCTAGGCAAAGAGAATATATTCACCATAGTTTCCCTGGGCATCAAAATGAGTCAAGAACACTGAGGAAAGCCAATTAGCTGGATGAGTGAGGGATCTACCATTACCCACAGCCTGGTTTGAAAGGAAACCACTCCCATCGTGGGGGTGCGGGGGGAGTAACTAGAAAGAAAGTTACACCCCAAGGGAGTAGCCCAGCCCAGAAAAAAATGGAGGAAGAGAGAATAACGTGACTGACAGTTTTGCCTGCTTACCAGCCCAGCTGCAATTATATATGGATGAGGAAACTGGCACTTCGAGTTTTGTGACTTGGTCAAAGTAAAAAAGAGTAAGATATTGGAAAAGCTTGTACTAGATGCTCAACTTCCATGCTCTTCTTTCCACAAGCCTCAGTTTTCTATTCAGGCACAAACTGATTTGAAAGATGTAGATTCCACTTATGGCCCTTCTCCATATTACCTATGCCATCTTGGGAAAGTCACTTAATCTCTCTGTTTTTTCATCTGTAAAATGGAGGGAGGGCGGCGGTGGTGGTGGTGGTGGTGGATTAAATGATCTGTCTGGGTTTCATATGACCTATACCTGAAAGGGACATTAGAGATGATCTAGCTTAATTCTTTCCTTTTTATCCCCAAGGGCCTTTCTAGCTTGAAATCCATACCAAATAATCTATGAAAGGGCAGTCCTCCATTGTGATTCCAGCAATACACCCCAAATTCCACCTTAAACCATGAGACACAAAGTAAATTATATCAATTCACACTCTATACTCCCCACCCTACCTTCTAGTCCACTATTAATTGCATGCCCTTCCAGTCTACCTCTCAATCTTCTGTTTCCCTAATCCCTATTATCCAGAATTAGATCCTAGATGGAAACATATTCTCCCCTTACATCCTGGGTTATTCTATTATTTTCCAGTTTAACTCTGTCTCCTCCCAAACCCACTCCAGCCCATCCTACCCTCTTCTAGCCCCCTCTAATCTGTTCTTTAGAACCCCTGTTCTACAGTGAGCAGAAGCTTTTATATGCTCTACCTTTTCCCAAGGTGCTCCTTCTACTTTCTTCTCATAACTAAAAGCTAGTATCCTCAAGCAAGACCATTAACACCCCTGGACCTCAGTTTTTTCATCTGTAAAATGAAAGGATTGGACTAAATGACCAGAGTAGCTCTTTGATTACCTTAACTAAACCAAGTCCCCATAGAAAACATGAGAAAAGAAAAAAAAAAAACCCTGGAAAGACTTACATAAACTGATGCTGAGTAAAGTGAGAAGAACCAGGAGAATCCTGTACACAGTAACGGCAACAATGTGAGATGATCAACTGTGAATGACTTAGCTTTTCTCACCAATACAATGATCCAAGACAATTCCAAAAGACTCAGGATGAAAAATGCTATCCACCTCCAGAAAAAGAAATGGAGAGGTCTGAATGCAGATTGAAGCATGCTATTTTCACTTTTTTTTGGGTAGTTTTTTCCTTTTGTTCTCTGTTTCTTCTTTCACAATGTGACTAATGTGGAAATGTTTTACGTGATTGTACATATATAACCTATATCAAATTGCTTACCATCTTAGGGAACAGGGAAGGGAGGGAGAAAGAAAATTTGGAACTCAAAATTTTATTTAAAAGATAATGTTAAAAATTGTCTTTACACATAATTGGAAAAAATAAAACCCTTTTTTAAAAATAGGAAAAGGAGAATTTATGTGGTCTCTAGTTATTTACTACCTTGATGAGAGAGAAAAGAAACATATACCCAAGATACTGTAATGACAATTTAGATTTGAAGATCTTTCCCACCCATTAATAGGTCATGTGACCTGCTTACATCACAGGAAGCTTAAGTCACATGTGGTAGGAGGAGTTTGCTGAGAGGAAAAAAGAAAGTGTGCCACAGGAAATGCAGAGAGAGCAATTAGAGCTGAGGGAAAGAGCAGACCTGTGGCGTGCTGTGAGTGTGTTTGTGGGAAGGCCACTGCAAGGGAGCTGAAGGTTATGGGATGGTGAGGCTCCATGCTATGATATTGTGTTTTAAGTTCCTTGCTGTTATGATAAAGTGGGCTTACAGGTTTGGGGACTTGGTTGCTGCTTGGATGGGATGGATGTATTGGTTATGGGATTTGGTCCTCCGGTGTCTGAATAAATGTTTTCCTTCTTCTGCCTTCTATATGGAGAGTCTCATATTTTGTGATACAGAACTACATAGGCATATTCACAATTATCATCAATGTCATGTTTATTGCCTTGCTAATACAGATGCCTAAGACATACTCCTTTGGACCCCAGGCTCAGGTAACTGACTCCTATGATGACTGAGATCCAGTTGTATCTTTTCTTCTAGGGTTATTGACCCAGTGGCATCCTTTGACATAAACCTCTTTTCTCCTGTGGTCCAGTCTTTGACTTCCCCAAATTAGGATTTATGCTCTCTTTTGGAGAATTAAAATTTGTTATAATAAATGCTATTGCTTTAAGCAATGATGAATGGTCTACCTGGTTCTTTGGGAAAGCCATTAAGCCCCTGAGGAAACTGGGACCTATGGCACTCTAATGATTTCTGCATTGTGGCATGTGAGGAAGAGAAGGGATTTCTCTTACATAATGACACAGTAAAAATCACTGCATTAGGAATTGGGAAACCAATGTTGTTACCCAGGCTTTGATGCTAAGTGGCTGATACTAAGTGGATACAATAATCACTTAGGCAAGTCATTTTTCCCCTCTAGATTTTGGATTCCTCAACCACAAGGGTTTGGTCAAACTGAATGATATGGGCTTCACCCAAGGAAAAGAGATGAGAAAAATTCACCTTCAGAGGTGGGGGACTATGGGTATGGAACCATGAATATGCTGTCAGACTACATTGATGTGTTGTTTAGTTTGGCTAATGTGCTTTTTTTTTTCCTTCCTTGTTTCAAGGGATGGCTTCTGGATAGAGGGAAAAGGCAGATGTTATTTTTAAAAAGCTGTCACTAAAAAGCAAAAATGTCGAAGTTAAAAAAAAAATAGGGGCTTAACCTAACTGATCTTCTAAACTTTAAGCAGCTGTAATTCCCCCTTATACTCCTGCTTAACTATGACATGGATCTAAAGCAATATGTTCTCTTCTTAAGGGCACCTGGTTTCTTGCAGTCTCTTAGAATTCTAAGGAGGGAGAGTATCACAGAAGGCAGCTTGAATTAATCCAAAGTCAACCAAAGTTTAAAGTGATACAGACATTTATTTTTTAATCCTGACCTCTGATATCATTGATTTAGGTAACTCCCAATGTGGAAAACTCTCTCTTCCACAGCATAGGTACAATTTGGATTCATAACTATATGATAGGCACAGCTAGGTGGCACAGTGAATAGAATGCTGGGCCTGGAGTCCTGAAGATTCATCTTCCTAAATTCAAATCTGGCTTCAGACACTTACTAGCTATATGACCCTGGGCAAGTCACTTAACCCTGTTTGCCTTAGTTTCCTCATCTATGAAATAAGCTAGAATAGGAAATGGCAAACCACTCCAGTATCTTTGCCGAGAAAAGCCCAAATGGGGCCACAAAGAGTTGGACATGAACGAACAACAATATATCATTCAATAAACACCAAGTGCCTGCTATGCATCGGGTATTGCACTAAGTGTTGGGGATACAAAAAGAGGAAAAAGCTAATCTCTCTTCTCAAGGAGCTCATAATCTAATAGGGGACACAACAAAGATGTACAAACAAGCCATATATAGCGTAATTAGGAAATAATTAGTGAAGGGAGGGCATTAAAATTAAGAAGGATTAGGAAAGACTTCCTATAGAAGGTGGTTGGAACTTAAAGGAAGCCAGGGAAGCTATTCAGGGGGGTGGAGGAGGAAGAACATTCCAGGCCTGGGGGACAACCAAGGGTCTCGGAAGCCATCTAAATCACCCCCTCATTTTGCAGATGAGGAAACTGAGGCCCAATGAGGTTCAGCAGCATGTCCAGGGTCACACAGAGAATAACCTTCAGAGACAGGATTAGAACCCGGGTTCCCTGGTTCCAGACAGAGCCAGTTTCTTTCCACTGTCCTAAAGTTAACAGGAGGAACTGGGAGGCTAAGGGTCACAGGGCCCATGTAACTCAAGCATAGAAATGTGAATGGGGCATTACTGACTAGGAGGCCAGTTCATTATCTAATATGGCCTGCTCCCCTCACTGTGCAGGCAAATATGAGCATTAGAGGGAATCAATTGATGTTTGATGTTTAAATATTTATTAAGTACCTACCATGTACCAGACACTATGCTGAGTTCTTTACAAATATTATGTCATTTGAGCTTCATGACAATCCTGGGAGGTAGGTGCTATTATCATCTCCATTTTACAGATGAGGAAACTGAGGCAGACAGATATTGCCCAGGATCATACAGCTAGTAAATGTTCGGGGCTGGATTTTGAACTCAGGTCTTCCTGACTCCACACGCACAGCTCAATCTGCTCTGCCACCTAGCTGCCCCATCAAATCAGATGGCATTCATCAGCAAAGGTTTCTATACTGTAGATTGAAATTTCTTCTTTAGTTTTTAGGTCTTGGTCTCCCAATAAGGGGTTGACTAGACGATAAACCCCTTGAGGGCCCAGACTGTACCTTATCTAATCTTTACCTTGCCCCATCCCATCTGCATCCCCAACCTTGCACCTGTTCTGTGCACAGCAGGCAATTAAGATCATGGGGCAGCTTTCGAGCTACAACAAACTTCAAAGGCCATCTAATACAACCCTCTCATTTTAGAGTGGAGGAAATGGAGATTGAGTGAGGTTAAGGGACTTGCCCACAGTCACATAGGTAAGGTTCAAAAGGGAGCATTCAAACCCAGGACCTCTGACTCCTGAGCCAGTGATAAATATTTGTTGTACTGGGTTGGAATACTTACACAAGGCTGACTGCTATAGTATTCCTTCTTCTGTCCACCCCACACCCCCGCCCCAAATCTCTTGGCAGAGGCATGAGATGATATCGAAGAAGACAGACGCTGTTTCAATAAGAGGGAGGATGCAGCTGAGCCTGGTCCACACGAGGATCCGCTCTCCAGAGATACCACCCATCATAAACACGCAGAGTTTTGTCCTCTTTATCAGCATTTACTCAGCCCAGGCTGGAGACAGTCTGCCTCTCCAGGAATCTCAGGGAAACAGATAAGCCAGCTCCAATGGTCCGAGGCCCTGGTTTCTGGCCTGACTAGGGCTGTTGGCTTGTTTTTTTTTCCTTTTATCAGAGTTGTTCCCTAAATTGTTTTACTATCACTGAGGCTGGGCTAGGGGCCCCCTCCCCCAGGCAGGGTCAGAAACAGCCTGGGAGGGGAAGAGGAGAGGCAAGGCCTGGGCTTTTGAATTGAGGACCAGCTAAGATTGCTCAGCTCCTACCCACCCTTACCTCCTCTCGGCCTCCCCTAGTGGTCTTCTTTGGGGACAAGGAGGATGAAGGGAAGGGCAAGATGAGGGGGCCTGAGTGACTAAGTATTTGCAAGGACTTAACAAAGAGAAGGGGAAAAGGAGAAGGGAAGAAGAAAAAGCTCAGAACAATTCATATTACAGTAGAAAGAACTCTCCCTGGACTTTGAACATGAATTCCAATCTAGGCACAGGGGTGATGGAGCCAGCTCATATGAGCTCAGAGCCCATTGTTAAATTTTCAGTGTAAGCATTATATATACCATGAAAACCAGCCAAAGCTAAAAATCAGGGCTCGATTAATTGTTTTGTTGATTGTCTAAACTTAAGAAAGTAATGAAGAAGATGGTAAAAATGCGGATTAAACTGAAAAGAGTATCGTGGGTACTTTTTTTTTTTCAAAGAGCTGGTTGGCCGAACAAGTCATGCTATATGATTGTAATGGAGTACTATTGTGCTATAAGAAATGACGAGTTTGATGATCTTAGAAAAACATGGATAGACTTGCACAAAATAATGAAGAAGGAAATCAGCAGAACCACGAGAACATTGTATGCAGTGACAGCGATATTGTTTTGAGAACAACTTTGAGTGAATACGTCATTTTGACTATTATAAATACCAAAGATAACTATAAAAGACTTATGAAGGAATATGCTGTCTGCAACCAGAGAAAGAACTGATTAATAGAAGTATGTATAGAATGATTTTACATATTTATATATGAATATGTCTTCATATTTTGTCTAATGGTAGTCATCTCTAGGGTAAGGAGGAAGAGGAAAATAAGGGAAAAAATTACATGATAACTTTATGATGTATTTAAAAGGAATAGCAAGTTGTACATAATAACTTTGCAGTTTCATGTGCAATCATTTTTTAAAAATTATACTGTTATAGAAATGCTTGTTTTATCCCATAAATTAAGAAGAAAATAAATTTTAAAAAAAATTTCAGAGCCAGTTGTTAAACATTTGCCAGCACACCCTTGGATCCAGCCAAGGCTCTGCTTTGTCCTACGTAAGTGACCTGGGGCATGCCTGGAATACTCTGTCCCCTCACCTCTGCTTCCTGGCTTCCTTCAAGACCAAGTTCAAATTCCAATTTCTGGAGGCTTGGTTTCCACTGCTAGTGCCTTCCCTCTGAAATTTGCCTTCCATTTACACTGCATTTATCTTTTATGTATAATTTTTACATGTCTCCCGCATTAGAATGTGTACTCTTCAAGGGCAGGGACCTTGTCTTTTTCTTTTTATCCCCAGATATTAGCACATAGTAGTTGTTGTTGGGTCCTTTTTCAGTCATGTCCAACTCCTCATGACCCTATTTGGGTTTTCTTGGCAAAGATCCTGGAATGGTTTGCCATTTCCTTCCTCCGGCTCATTTTACAGACGAGGAAACTGAGGCTAGCGAGGTTAAGTGACTTGCCCAGGTTCACACAGCCAGAAAGTGTCTGAGGCCGCATTTGAACTCACAAAGATGAATCTTCCTGACTCCAGGCCCATGGTTCTATCCAGTTTGCTACCTAGCTGCCCAGGCACATAGTAAGCACTTAGTAAATACTTGTAGCCTTCATTTCTCTGAACCTCAGTTGTTTCGTTTGGAAATTGAAGAAGGTAGTCCAGATGGCATTGGAGATCCCTTCCAGGTCTGGTTCTGTGATCCTAGGATAATCCCAAGGTGAGGGCAATAATTTCCTCAACGCTATCCAGTGTTCTTGTAAGGAAGGAGGGGAGGAGTGAAGGAAGAATGAGGGAATGGAGGAAGGAGGGGGGAATAGCAGGAGAAGCGGTTAAAGGAAGCATGAAGAGTAGGATGCTAAACAAACCTTAATAAAAATTTACTTCTGTGCAACATTTTACATTTTTCAGAGGACTTTGAAGTAGAGCAATCTCATTGTTCTGCATACATTTTTCCTTTTATTATGAAAGGTATTGGGAGGAGAAAGTATGCTAGGTATTTATAGACTTTTTTTGGAGCAGGGGTGGATCTGGACCTGTGATTTTATTGGTTTAGGGAGGTCGGGATGGGCGCATCTTCAGTTCCTCTGTAATCTTAGAGACAAGGTGGCCTGGGCCCAGGAGAGGAGAAGCCTCTTGCTTATGGTCACACAGCTTAGTCTGCGGAGTCTTCCTCACTATGGGGCCTGCTCTCTACCCACTAATCTCAATGCCTTCCATTTATAGAACATACATATTTATCATTCTTTTCCCACCACCAAACACATTTTTTTAAAAATGCACAATCACACCTCAATTTCTTAACAATGAAAGAAACTAGAAAATTTATTCCTTGGTCTCTCTTGTATTTCTTCTTCCTTTTTACAATAGGTGGCATTTACATGCCACTCTAACATTGGCAAAGACAGCTCTAGCAAGCAGGTGCTACGCCTATCCCCAGAAGAAGAAGCTGAACCCTGAGGCTCAGAGGTCAAGTGACTTTGCCAGGGTTCCGCAACTAAGTGTTGATGGCAGGATTTGAACCCACTTCTCCATAAGTCTAAACCCGTGCTCTGTGCACCACCCCAGTGGCCCATTTTCTAGTTATTCTTCTGTTTCTTAGGGAGGATATTATTATCGTATACTGGCTTTGTGTCTGTGTGTAACTCAACTGTTCATTTAGCCCAGGGCCCAGGCAGCTGGGCTGAGAATCTGCATTGGTAGAGAAGTACTCTCCCTGGCAGTTCTTCATGCTAATGAAATCACAGAAATGAAATCCATATGTGTGGATATTGTCTGTGCACACATAGACAAACTCACGTGTACATACACATACGTGAACATTGGCATGTCTATACAATACATATGCAGGTGCACATACAAATATATGCACATTTATACATTATCATAACCATACAATGCATGTGCACAAACTCATGTACTGCAACACTAATATACATAATGCACATATATACACACGTACCAATATGCATATTAACATGCACATATACACATACCTTTTACATATACGCATGTACATGCACATGCAATACACGTATTATACACTGGCAATGCATATGCACATACATATTGTTGTTTCTGTTTGTCCTTCATTCTAGAAGAGGACCGTGATATCAAGAAGCTGACGCCATGCCTTGCAAGTGAATTGGATTTACGTGAGGCAGGCTTGTGCAAAGTCACCAGCCTCACTTTCTCCTCAGGAGCCATCTGGGTCCAGTGACCAGACATCGATCAGGACAACTGGAGATGGCTCTCATATACATATCAATACCAATATAGTACACATAAATAAGCATATAAGCTTATACTTACGTATATATTTACATATGCAATGCATATGCATATACATGTATATATTAATATACCTATACAGTACATATGTATATGCACACATAGATATATACCCATTAGCATAGCCATACCATGCATATACACATACAGTACAGTACAGTACACATACACATAATGTCTATATACATATACAAATATGGTTACATATGTATATTAACAGATTGTGTACCTATATTTACATATTCATGTATACATATGCAGGTATTATACATATGCAATTCATATATATGCACATTAACACATCAATATAATTCATATACACAAATAAAATCAAACAAGACAGTCCCTACCCTCAAGGAGCTTATCTTCTATTAGGAGAATATCACAAGCAGAGGAAGTGGGAAGGAGAAGGGGGAAGAAGTGTCAGGGCCAAAACTGCAGATGAGAATATGGAGGAGTCTAGAGTGAGTTGAGCTGGGAGCAGATGGAAAGGTAGAAAGCTGGCCTTGGATTCAAGTCCCAAGTTTAACACATATACTTGTGCTATCACTTTAGGTACGTCACTTCTGAGACAAGATGATGATAGAGGAAGGTCCTCGTTGGGAATTCCTACACTGATGAAATCACAGGTCTGGACTGCCTCTAGCACCTGCCCCTTCCCCTCCACCATAGCATTTGATTATGAAGTTGTCTTTTGATGCCCATCCAATTAGGGAAGAGACTCAGAGGTCCAAAGCCATGCATGAAAGCTCTAGCTCTGACAGGTCCTACCAGGCTGTAAGAGCTTCCTAGGATGGACAGCAGGCTGGCTCAGGACCTACCCAGTAAGGTACAGAAATGCTCATCCCAGGAGCATTGGCACTAGATGAAGAATTGTCTGGCCATGGTGACCTGCAGCCCAGGGACCCTCTCCCTACGGCCATCCTTCAAGGACCAGCTTCATCTGCTTCCTCTGTGATGTCTTCCATGATAACTCTGGCCCACACTGGTCTCCCCCTCCTTGGAGGCAATGTAGAACTTCATTGCGCCTGTCTTAGCATTTAATTATTCTCCGTTTGTTCCAAGTAGGTTAGTTTCACTGATCTTTGTATCTCTTTTTTCCTTCTGTCCCCATGCTCCCAATCCCACCCTCTTCACCATTTTGGGCTAAGGATCTTGGCTACTTAGAGGTAATGTAGTTGGGTGGAGGGAGCTCTGGATTTGGAGGAAGAGTATGATGTCTAATCTTATAGTCATAACTATGTGACCCAAAGGCAAGTGGGGGCGATAATGTTTGTACCTTGAAGAATTATGGTAAAGGAAACTCTTTTCACTATATAAATGTTTATGGGTGATAACTGACGAGCTGGTCACTTTTTCATAATCAGTGCCTCATAGCTTTCTTCCCCAGACTGGAAGAATTTCCTCTCTATATACCTCCTCACAGCCAGGGATCTTATATGCATTTTGAGACTTCTATCAAGTGGAATAGTAGATAGAGTGTTACAGGAAGCTAGGTGGTACAGTGAGCACCAGCCCTGGAGTCAGGAGCACCTGAGTTCAAATCTGGCCTCAGACATTTACTAGCTGTGTGACCCTGGGCAAGTCATTTAACCCTGTTTGCCTCAGTTTCTCATCTATAAAAAGAAGGAAATGGAAAACCGCTCTGGTATCTTTGCCAAGAAAACTTCCAATGGGGTCACAAAGAGTCAGACGTGACTGAAACGACTCAACACAGAGTGTTGGACTTGGAGCTGGGAAGACCTGAATTGAAATGTAGCCTCAGACTCTTAACTGTGCAACTCTGAGCAAGTCACTTAACCTCTGCCTCAGTTTCCTGATCTGTGAAGTGGGTATCATAATAGCACCTACCTCCCCGGGATGTTATAAGGATCAAATGAGATAAAATTTGTAGCTTATTGCAGACTTGAAGGTACGATATAAATGCTAGCAATTAGCTGTTGTTATTCAAGCAATGGCTGTGACCATAAACCTTGGGGTGGGTAGAGTGAGGGAAGGACTGAAGCTTTCCCTTGCCTCCAAGCAGTTTAGGCTAAGAAAGCCTCGACTGGACCCTGGGGGATCATTTTCACCAGCAGCTCTGACTGAGCTCTTCAACAGTATTAAACAAGGGGTGATTTGTAACCGGTCCCTGCCTTTCCTTCCCAGGTCCTCCATTCTTCTCCACCTGCTTCCTGACCATGGCCTTGGAGCTGGAGCACCATGTGAGATACTCTTGCAGTGGAGTGCAAACAGCCAAAGTCCTCAAGATCCCCCTGGAGCACCAAAAGGTGATTCCAGCCCAAGCCAGACTCAACTTTTGTCCCACTCTCCAAGCAAATGCTACTTATTCAGAGCTAAGAGCTAGAAGGGACCTTAAGGTCATCTCCTCTTTTTGTAGATGAGAGAATTGAGACCCTGGGAGGTAAAAACAAGGTTGGATACGGAATGAGTGAGCAACCTACCCAGGATTCAATCTCAGGGCCTGTGACTCCAAACCTTGCAACCTCTCCATAGTGCCCTGCAATTACCATGTGGTCTCTGATTTGATAGAGTGCTTGGCAAATCCCACCTCCTACACTTACTACCTATGTGAGGCTAAGTACATTAATTAACTTCCAAAAGCCTCAATTTGGAATAGAATGTCTGTAACAGCTATCTAATTGAGTCCTTTTGTCACTCACACAAGACAATATATGTAAAACACTCTCGAACTTTAAATTGCTGCAGAAATGTCAATATTATTGTTTTAGATATATACTTCACCATCATCCTACTATGATTGCAGCAGATGAATTATATAGCGCTTCCCTCATATCTACTTCTCAAAGCACATCCCTCACACTATACTCCTTTGTACTAATGGGAATAAGTCCCTCTGATGCTCACTCCTTGAGCAAGTAATTTTACTTCTCTCAGCCTCAGTTTCTTTGTTTGTAAAATGAGGGGGTCGAAATAGACAACCTCTGCCATTCCTTCTAGGCTCTAGATCTATGATTAGCTCCATTTCTTAGAAAAGCTAAAGTTTACTGAAATTCTATGCTCCTTCTTGTCTTAACAAATGGGGCAGGAAGTCACTCAGGCCAGCAAGCCAAGAGAAAGGGGTAGGCAGAGGAGGAGGAGGAAGCCAGAGGTGGGTATGTCCACTAAGCTTTAGCTGCCAAGGGGTCAAATGTGTTAAACAGAGCTATTACTAGGGTGGGGCAACCAGAGCTTTGGTCCAGGATAGGGAATGTACAGGCCACCTGACAAATAATTATATGTCTCTAAGGAAGAACACCAGGGTAGAGCCTGGAGGTCCAGTGGGGCAGAGCTATGACCACGTGTAACTGGTGACCGAATCATGAGAGGGGAGGATGGAACAGACATCTTCTGGGGGATTAGCTTAATTTTCTCCTAGAATTACTTGAGCAGAAGTCAAGGCTGGCAAAGACATTCTCACTAGCCTAGGGGTGGGGAGGGAGATCTGACTAGGGCAACAGTCAGTGGGCAACCCTTCAGATATGATCTCATAGCACCAGAGAAACAGGGCACCCAGAACAAGGCAGGGGAGAGAACCAAGACTTTCTGTATTTATGCCTCCACCATCCCCAGGGCTTTTCTGTCCCTTGGAGCTTTGTCTTCCATGCTGTCCAAACTTCTCCAGGGCATGGAGGATGGGATAGGATTGAGATCTCTGCGAGTTTGAAGCCAGGGTATTTGGAAAGATACAGAGGTCCCTAACTGCTTAGGTACTGACCTCACTTTGGCTCAGCCTTGATTTCATTACAAGCTGAATTTGCCTTCCTCTGCAAACCATCTCCCATGGCTAGTCTTCAGTTTTCCCCTTTGGAAAATGAAGGGATCGAGGAACTGTGAGATATCACTTTGCTACATGTGTTCCCTAAGCATGAGCCCACTTTCCCTGGACTTGTATGTACTTGTGGGACAGTGTGTCTCCAGTTTGGGGAAATGTTTGATACTAACTCTTCTTACTATACCTCCTTACTAAGTAAAATTTACATTATATTGTGTTATATGTTATATATCACATAAAAATAATTTGTTATATTTATATAACATATTGAAACTAATAAATATAATTTGTTTCAATATAACAAGTTATGTTATTAGAAATCATTTACAGCCATAATTAATATTAACATTCTATTAAAAGAATAAAATGTGAACAATTATAAATGTGGAATAAATTGAATCTAATAAAGTAAATATAAATTATTATAATACATGTTATTGTATTACATAAATATGATATATAGGTTATGTTTATATAACTTATCTATAATACTAACTGTATAACATATTTTATATATTATAATATAATACTAACTTATTTATAACATAATACTAACTATACATATACAATATAATACTAACTGTTCTTACTCTACCTCCTTAGTAAATAAAATAAAATTTATATTATATATTATCAATATAATTCACATATTATATTTATGTACTATATAATATAACAACGCAATGCAATGTGATACAATGCAATGCAATACAATACAATACATTACAATACAGTACAGTACAATACAATACAACACAATACAATGGTTGGACTAAATCATTCGTATGGTTCCTCCCAGCAGTAACATGCTATTTTGGCCCTATTCTAGCTGCTATCTCCAAAAAGAACTGTTTGTTGCAAAGATTATCATTGCACTACCATTTTCAGCTCTATTTAAATGGAAAATTCTCTAATGGTCCTCTTCTACTGAGGGTAAGTGGGATGGGCACCCCCCTTAGGGTTGGTATTCCGGAGTCTTTGTTTCCACACACAGGGTGGTATGTTCACTACCTCCCATCACCCCCCAAACTCCCAAATGAGGGTGTTTTATTCTTGCTGTTTGCCCTGGGTATGATTTGTGTTGTTTATCCCTAGTACAAAAATTCCCAGTTACAGCTCTGTTTTTAAATGGAAGTGATGGAGGAAATTCTAGGACTGAAGGACTAGATGCGCAATGGTGGGTATGGGAAGAGGTTTTCCATGTCGGGGCCAACCACTGACCCAACTCTTCAAGGAGAAATAAATGAGCCCTGAGGAGCCATCAAAGGTCCTATCTAGACTAACAGGCATACAGATTTCACAGGATCATAGCTCTAGAGTTGGAAGGCACCTTGAGGGCCATTATCAAAGAAAAAAAAAGAATACTAATGTACTCTGTGTTTAGACATCAGGCTGCCAGAAAGTTTCATTTAATTTGACACTTTCTTCTATATCCAAGCTTTTCTAGCTTGGAGGGAGGTAACCGAAATGGCAGAGTCCCCCATGCCTTCCAACATGACTCACTGCCCTAAGACAATTTCAAGCAGCATTTATAGGAACCTTGAACAAGGAAAAGATATCTTAAAATACAGCCTGGGTTACATTCCAGAAAGAAACAACCACATCTCTCTCCCCTACTTCCTGGACCACTCTCCTGAAGAGATGGATGGGTTTCCTGCCACAGATCAATATCAAAATTGAACAGGAAGTGGTTTAAATGCCTCTCTTTAAATGGAATAGTGGGTCCCTAGTCTACTCCTTTCAGGGAAACTGACTCTCCTGGTCTCTACAGAAGTAGGAAAAAGTCATGTTATTATCCAGACCAAAAGTAGTCTTTGCTAAGTTTCTGATTATTACCCTTAATCCATTCACCTAATGAAAGGTCCTTTTTGTTTTTTTCCCAATTTATTCCATTCATCTTTCCAAGGGGCTTTCTCCAGGAGTCTAGAAAAGACTTAAAGGAAAAATATTATATAATAATATTTCTAGAGAAACTTTAAAAAGATTATATATACATATATACACATACATTTGTATATATGTATACATACATATGTACATGTGTCACATATACATGTTTATATAGATGTACATACATATATGTACCATACACATGTATTATACATTCCTTTTATACATGCGGTATATACATATGTATGCATGTATGGCACCTATAGCGTGCATACATAAATGTGTGTATGTATATATGCCTATCTATATACATATCTACACATACTTCCATATCCTCTTTATACAGGTGAGGAAAGAGCTCTATGGAAGTTAAGGGACTTGCCCAAGGCGACATAATCATTAAATGTCAGAGGATACATTTGAACCTAGCCCCCTAACTCCAGAGCCAATGATCCTTCCAATACACCATGCTGATTTGTTAGGATTGAGATCTACCAGGATCTACACAAACAAAACTGTGTATTTCCCCCCAAAGCACTGAAGACAAGTAAGAAATGTGAAGGCCAGGGACGTGGTTTTCTGTAGACTGGAAGCTGAGGCTGGTTCCACCTCTGATCCAGATACCTACTTCTTTGCCCTTTCCATGGCCTCCTGTCCATCATTGCCCTCCATCCCTAAAAACCCTACTCCCTCTCTCCCTCCCCGCAAAAAGTCACACTTGGGTGGATGGGCTTTGATTTTGGAACATCTTGTCCCACTTTGGACCTGCTCACCCCTATTTCTCACAGTCCCTGGTTTGTTTTGATTTTCATTCCTTGGTCAAAGTCTGCCCTGGCTTGACTCACCCCTTGTAGGCTAAGGTTGGAGCCAGCCAGGGTTAGTCATTCTGACTGCCAGTCGCCACTCATTGAGAACCTGCTGAGGTCACTTCCAAATGGCTGGGCTCACAATGACAGCCTCATCGAGCCAGGGAGCCCAGCAGGAAGCCCAGCAGAGATTCAAGACAGAGATAGTCACTTGCAAAAGTACATTTGAAGAATGTGCTCTATGTTCTGTCAACACAGTCTCTTCCTTGCTGAAGATTGCCTCTTTCTATTTTGAGTCTGTTTTCAAATCAAAAATGACAAACCTCTGGTGGAGCTGATTCCTAGCCTCCATAGGCATGGCATAAGATCCTAGTTCATAGAAATTAACTTTTTTTTAAAATCCTCTTGTTTTTACATCGAATCCATTTCCAAATATATCCTCTTCCCTACCCCTGCATAGAAAGTCATCCCTTGCAATATAGATATTTTTAAAGAAATAGAAAATAAGCAATTCCTTGAAACTAACATGATTGCATTTGATAATACATAAGAGTATTTCACAGCCATACTCTCCCAACATACATACATCTCAATAAAGGGAAGGAGATGCATGGAAATTAATTTTCAAAGCCTTCCCTTGGTTACCAGAGCAACTAGAGAATCTTTTTAAGGAAGTTTTATTTCTTTCTTTAGCAAGGGAAGGGATGAGAGTGTTGTGGAGGAAAATCAGGTAGAAAGTTTCACATATTCTATGATCAAGCCTTGCACTATTCACCTCCTTCATTTCTATTCATGTGCTACTGAATGGAACAAAAAGAAATCTTGAAATTGTCCTGCCTGGGTCAGCTACAGATTTTCATTATCTATTTCCACTGGGCTCTCACTGCCTATTTGATTTGCTATCCCACTCTCCCCAGTGGCTGTTCCAATCATCCTGATTTCTTATTAAGTCTTCCCCAATATCCCCTTCCTTCCACTCTCAGATGAGGATATCACCTCAAATTACACTTAAAAAAAGTTCAGACCACTTCCTTGGAGCTCCCTCTTTTCCTTTTCTCATTTCACGTCATCTAGACAACTTCTGAGGCTATCCTCCCTCACTCCAGTCTCAGATGACCAGATGGCCCTTCTTCTTGTTAAAGCAGACTCTCCTACTCACATCCTCTTCTGACTCCTCCAGCAGACTGCCCCACACTCTCATAACCACTCTCTCTAATTTTCAATTTCTCCTTATCTACTGGATCCTTCCTTACTGCCTACAAACTTTCCCATATCTTGCCAATCTTCACCAACCCTTTACTTCATCCTACCATGCCCACTGGCTATTTCTCTGCCTCTCTCCTCCCCTTCATGATTAAACAACTTGAGAAAGTAATTTATACTCAATGCCTCTACTTCTTCTCTCTGTCTCTTCCAAACCCTCACACCATCTGGTTTCTAAGCTAATCATCTGAGTAAAACTGCCCTCTCTCCAGAGTTTTCACTGATTCTTAATTGCCGAATCTAATGGCCTTTTCTCAATTCACATTCTTCTTGACTTTTCTATAGTATTTAACACTGTTGATAGCCTCCTGGATAACCTCCCCTTTCCGGGGTTTTGTGATATTACTCTGTCCTGGTTCTCCTCCTGTCTTTCTGACTATTCCTTGGGATTATTTGCTGAATCTTCATCTATGAGGGTGGTAGTCCTTCATTCTCAAAGAACACCCACTAATGGTCAATGTTCTACAAGGCTCCGTCTGGAACTTTCTTCTCTTTGCCCTCTACACCGTGTCAGCTGGTGACTTCGTAACTTCCCATTGGTTCCAATATCATCTCTATACTGATGACTGACAGATGCATGTATCCAAATTCAGTTTCTCTCCCAAACTACAGTCAAGAATCATCAACCACCTCTTGGACCTCTTGAATTGGCTATCCCATAGATATCTCAAACTCAGCAAGTCCAAAACTGAACTCATCTTTCCCCCACAAGTACATCTTTTTCCCCAACTTTCTTATTACTGTTGAGGGCACCACTCTGGTTTGGAAGCTTGTTGTCATCCTCAACTCCTCATAACAAAATCTGCCGTCGAGTCTTGTTTCTGCCTTCGTAACCTTACAGATGACTGCCTTCTCTACATTCTGACAGCTGTCACCCTCATCCAGGCCCTCATCACTTCTCCCTGGACCATTGTAATAGCCTTGTAACTGGTCTCCCTGCCTCAAGGCTCTCCTTGCTCCAATACATCCACCACTCAGCTGCCAAGGGGATTTTTGTAAAACAGAGGTCTGATCATGTCACCTCCCTGCCCCATGCTCATTAAGTTCCAGTGATTCCTTATTACCTCAAAGATCAAATACAAACCCTCTGTTTGGCAGTTAAAATTCTTCATAACCTGGCCTCTTTCCTACTCTCCTTCACATATTCCACAATTTACCTATAATGGTCTACTCGCAATTTCTCTGACGTGATACTCCATTTCCTGTCTTGGACCCTTTGCACTGGCTGTCTCCCATGACTGGACCTTCTGCACCTTCACCTCTCTCTCTTAGTTTTTCTGGCTTCCTTCAAGACACAGCTCAAGTACCATGTTTTGGAGGAGGCCTTTCCCAATCTCCCTCTACCCCCTCAGAATACATTCCCATGTATTCTATATGTATTCTTGCACGGACTAGTTATTTATCCATTATCACCCTATTAGAATATAAGCTCCTTGATGTCAGGGACTGTTTTTGCCTTTCTGACACCCCA
>CM053624.1:117462727-117482186 GCA_028646595.1 Phalanger gymnotis | reverse complement strand
TTTTTCTGGCTTCCTTCAAGACACAGCTCAAGTACCATGTTTTGGAGGAGGCCTTTCCCAATCTCCCTCTACCCCCTCAGAATACATTCCCATGTATTCTATATGTATTCTTGCACGGACTAGTTATTTATCCATTATCACCCTATTAGAATATAAGCTCCTTGATGTCAGGGACTGTTTTTGCCTTTCTGACACCCCAGGACTTAGCACAGTGCCTAGAACAGAGTAAGCACTTTTAGAATGCTTGTTGGCCAACCAATCATATTAAAATTCCAGACACCATAAATAATCCATTTATACCATGATTTTATCTATACTCAGGGTATATATATATATGTGTGTGTGTGTGTGTGTGTGTGTGTGTGTGTGTGTGTGTGTGTGTGTGTGCATGTATATATACTATACATGTGTATATGTGTGTATGTATGGATATGATGCCTCTCAATCAATTAACAAATAATAATAAAGCACTCCACTATGTGAAGAATATTAGTGCTTGACAGAAATACCAAACAGCATAAAGTAGAGCCCCTTCTCTCAAGGTTGTAGTCTGATTGAGGAAACACACACACCTCCATAACGCCATAATACAAATATCCAGTTCGAGGTGTCTAATAGGCAATTGGAGATGTGAGACTTGAGATCAAAAGAAAGATCAAGGCTAAACACATAGATCTGAAAGTCATCTGCATAGAAATGATCATTGAAACCAACGAGGCTGACGAGATCATCAAGGGACAGAGTATAGAAAAAGAGAAGATAGTCTGAAACAGATCCTTGGGGGACCTCCAGTTTTCATGAATATGCTGTGGATAAAGACAGTTTCCTTAACTTTTATGGAAGAAACTAAACTAATCTATATGGCTGAGGTTGGAGAACCTCATAGATATTACTTTCATTTACAGAGACTATCTACAGCTCCTAGAGTGCACATCTCTGATCCCAAATCCAGTGTATGTTCTACTACAGCAAGCGGCCTCTCCACTGTGATGAAGTTTTGACTGGGCAGGCCAGGTCATAGGATACTGAGCCTTGAAAACAGACCGTGTCCTTATCTGGGCCTGACTCGGGTCAGTCCCCCGGTAGTTTATATTTGATATTGGAATGAAATGCGACACTCATTCAACAGTTAACAAAGAGAAATTTACTTAGCTGTAGTAAGAGAAGGCTATTCAGAAAGGCTTTGCACTGAGGACAACTTGAATTGATTCAGCTGACTGAAGCTCCCCTGACTCTGAGTTGCCATTGTGGTTTGCTAGCCAGTCTCCAGAGTACACCTGGAGGTGATCGTCGAGAAGCTGTTTTGTACTAAAGCAACCAAAAAGTAAAGTCAATGTCATGAACATTTGGTCCCTTACTCAATGAAGTCTCAAGAATGGTTTCAATACATTTTAAGGAAAAACTAGTCTAATTTGCTTGGGAACAAGGCTTCCCACCACACAATACCAAAGTCATAAATGGCCTCGACATAACCAAAGCAGCATAACCATACCTAGGGGTAAACTGAAAATGAGATAATTAGCCTGTGAACTGGGTTCCTCCCTGCCAAATTAAACAATTCAGGCTCCCCACATTTACTTAAGGACCAGAATCATCTACTTTGTTGTTTTTTCTTCTCTGTGGCTCCGGTTTACTGAAGAGCTGGCCCTTTTACCCCATTGGCCCCTCCCAGGGTGCTGTGGAGACACTACCCAACCTTGGAGAAGGGTGATAGCTCCAGCTGATTGGATTTTCTGGGTGGCTTCTACAGCAGAGGAAAGAGCAAAGCAGAAAATCCTGAATCATCTCCTGATCCATTCATGAAGTCAGCTCAGCCTTGGATGGAGGGCAGCACCAGCTGGAATGGCCATGACCCATCTCCCTCCTTCACACTGCACCTCCTCCTTTCCCCTCCCTGACCTTGGGAGGGGTAGATGGACAAGGCTTTACTCTGGCCTAGATCATTAGGACAGGCCTGGTCCAGCCCAGCCTCCCTCTCTCTGAGGGCTGGCGTGACTTCCCCAGGATTACAAGCAGGCCTCCTTGAGCTTCTGGGACAGCATACAGCTCTGACCAAACAACATTGAGATGAGTTAAGCGTAAATGAATCAGCAACATATGGAGTGCATTTCCCCTGAAATACACACGGGTTTTACAATTCAGGGGAAAAGAGCCTGGCAAACAAACAACTTTTGGGTATTGTTTCTTGTCGGCGTTCTACCCTCTACCCCGCCTACCCCAACTATTGGAGAAATAGTTTAAGCTGCTCTGGCAAATGCTAAGTACCACCAAATTAACCTGTGCCCAGAAACAGACTCTAGCTCCCTCAGACTCTGATGTTTTTCTATAACTCCAGGTCTTTTTAATGGAGTCCATCCATGCACTCAGAGGCAGGGAGGAGGGAGGAGGAAAGGAAAGAAAGGGAAGGGCAGGGCTGGAGGGGTAGCCTCTTCCCATCATGCAAGTGACTTCCTTTTCAAGGGATGCACAGATCTCAAAGTGGAAAGCTCCAGTTCCTTCTAAGTGTCTGAGGGGAGGCCATCTACTCCTGCTCTTCACAGAGACCCCAAGAGAAAATGTTAGACAGAACTAAAATCTATTGCCCAGTCCAGACCATAGTGTGTATTGTCTACTGGCCTCCAGTTCGTTCCTTTCCCGAGGAATTCAGTACTGGTTCATTATCATCTTCTCCCTAACTCTAGTCCTTACACTTCCCTAGTAGGGTCCTTCAAATATCCTAACCTTGCAATTCCTCAATTCTTCTCAAATTCTATGACCTCCTCTGCTCCGCCTCAGTCACACACAGCAATAGCCACATTCTGGATCTCAACATTATTTACAAATTAGTCTACTTATTCAAAACCTCTTGACATTTCTGTATCTGATCATAACCACCTTTCCCTAGGTCTAACCACTCTTGAGACCATTTGGTTTTATCACGACCTTCAGTCTCTCCCACCATCTTCTTTCTCTGTTGTTTCTGTCTGACTCTTTGAGACCCCATTTGGGGTTTTCTTGGCAAAGATACTGGAGTGATGTGCTATTTCCTTCTTCGGCTCATTTTACAGATGAAGAAACTGAGGCAAATAGGGTTAAGTGACTTGCCCAGGGTCACACAGCTGCTAAGTATTAAACTCAAGAAGATGAAGCTTCCTGACTCCAGGCTCATTACTCTATGCATTACTCCACTTATCTGCCCCTTCCTTCTGTCCTACTCACATGTTATAGAACACATCTAGAAGGCATGAAACCAAACTGACTGGCCTGGCTAGAAATTATGTTGTCTAACCACAACTGGGTCCTCATTGTATCAATGTAGTCCTTTTACTCCCCCATAATTGATTCTTCACCCCACACCCCATAGAAACTGAGTCAAACCTTCTCTTCCCTCTTCAAGTACTCCATCTCTCCTCTCCACGTCTTTGCAGTGGCCATCCTGACCATCTCTTGGAATTCCTTGCTTCCTTAACACTCCTGAGATACCAGCTTATATGTGAAGCCTTTTCTTCATTCCCACAAATGCTAGTACTCTACCTTCCTACCTTGTATTTATTCTTTATACACACATATATGTGTATATATGTAACGTGTATATATATATGTATATATATATATATACACCTATATACACACACACAATACACACACAAACACTTACCTATGCACATGTTGTCTCTCCTGAAAGAATGTAAACTCCTTGAGAGCAGGAAGAGAGCTAAAGGTTTCATTTTTTCTATCTTTCTTCTAGGCCAGGCCTGACTTGGGATTGTCTAATAGTTCAACCTAAGATCAGAACAAAATGAGATACTTGTAGACCATCTAATACTTTTAAAAAAAGCTTACTTAACAATAACGTGGAAAAGATACATGACAAAGATGCATGACTGGTTCAGGTAGAAGCAGTCCCCCACCTTGTCTCCACACGTAAATAAATTTGATCAGAAATGGACTTGGTATAATCAAGACGTGAGTTTGAATCCAGCCTCAAATACTTTGTTTCTCTATGGCCTTAAAGCAAGTCACTTACTTAATCTCTCTCAGCCTGAATCCTCATCTGTAAAATGTGTACAATAATGCCACCTACCTCACAGGGTTATTGTGACGATCAAAGACAATAACATATGTAAAACACTCTGAAACCCTTCAAGCACTAGATAAATACTAGCTCTCTTCCTCATCACCACTATCATCAATCATTAGAAAGGAGCGTGGATTCTCATGGCAGTAGAACATCCATCACATCTGAGGGCTACCCATTCCTCATGGGATGGCCTTTTTATGTCCTAGACAACCAGGAAGGATATCAATATCAATGGCTTGAGCCCTAGTTCAACGAATCAATCAAGTTTCAAGAACAGTGTACTACTCTTTTTTTTTTTTTCTGAGGTTATTGAGGGTTAAGCAACTTGCCTGGGGTCAGACAGCTAGTAAGTGTCTGAGGTCAGATTTGAACTCAGGTCCTCCTGATTCCGGGTCCGGTGCTCTATCCACTGTACCCTGTAGGTGCCCCAGCTTCCTGGTCTTTTAAGGAAAAATTAGGGTAGTCTGTTTGGTAGAGTAAACGTTACCCTTAGCAGAGTAAAAGGAATATCTCCAGTGCCTAGCACATGCTAGGGACTTAATAAATATACTTATCGATTGATTGAATCTCTTTATTGGGGTCAAAGGCAATTCATAACATGCACCTCCCTCCCCATTCCTTAACAATTTTATCAAAAATTGGCTCCTTTACCCAATGGAAATTCAAGATTAAACATCAGGACAGTTGGTCAGTAGAGAGAAGATGCTATGGGGTGGGATGGTGGAAGAATCCCAGAATCTCAGCATTAGAAGGAACCTCAGAAATAAATCTAATCAATCTCCTCCATGTACAACACCTCTGAAAGATGGGTCATTCAATGATTTCTGTCCTTTGACCCAGTCCCCCTCCTAGGCATATACCCCTCAAGGCATTCAAAGACATAAAAAAACTGAGGCACCTTCTGTAAATTGATAGCTGACATTTACAGTGTGCCAGCCACTGTATTGAGCATTTTACAGCGATTATCTCATTTGATCCTCACCACAAACCTGGGAGGTAGATGTTATCATTATCCCCATTGTATAGATGAGAAAACCGAGGCAAACAGGGTTAAGAGGCTTGCCCAGGGTCACACAGCTGGTAATGTCTGAGACTGGATATGAACTCAGGTCTCCCTGACTCCAAGTCTGGTACTTTATCTACCATACCATCAAGCTGCTGCCCTCTACCACAAAACATTAATAGCCCCACATCTTGTGGTAGCAAAGAACTAAAAACAAGGTGGGCAGCGAGGTGGCGCAGTGAATAGAGTGCCAGGTTCGGAGTTCAAATAGGGCCTCATGAAGAAACTCACTAGCTGCGTGACCCTGGGCAAGTCACTTAACCCTGTTTGCCTCCGCCCACTTTGCCAAGAAAATCCCAGCTGGGGTCACAGAGAGTAGACACGACTGAAACAGCTGAACAACAACAGAAACAAAGCAGGTACACATCAATTGTGGGATGCCTGAACAAAATGTAGTAGGTGAATACAATGCGATATTATTATGCAGGAAGAAAGGAATTCAGGAAAACATGGGATGATTTATTTGAACCTATCCCAAGTGAAACAAGAAAATCCAGAAGCTCAAAGTACATAATGACTACCACAATGTAACGAAAAGGTCAGCATAAGAGAGCTAAATTCGGAGTAACTGAAAAAACCACTATGTTGGTGCTGAAGAACAGTTAACGAAACACACCTTGCTCTTCTTGGCAGAGAAGTGGGAGCTATTATGGGAGAATGCTGTACTCATTATGAGACAGTCACTGTATCAGAAGTTCAAGTTGTTGTTGTTTTGTGTTTTTTTTCTGAACTATAAATATTACAAAAGAGGCCTCACTTGTCAAGTGGAGAGGAGGCTACTTCCAGAAAGGACTGCAACATAAAAACAAAAAGCATCAATAAATATATTTTAAATATAAAATACATGACTGACAAGTGACTGTCCAGCCTTCACTTGAAGATGTCCAGTGATGCTCTGGAGGAGAAAATGAGGCTGGTGACCTTGCACAGCACTCCCTTACCCAAATCAAAGTCAATTGCAAGTCATACCATCATTTCCCTGATGCCACGGTCGTCTTAGAGAACAAAGGACAAACACAACAACAATCCAGTGACGGAGAAGTCACTATCTAACAAAGCAGCCCCTTCCACTTTTGGACAGCTTTCATTGTGAGGAAGTTTTTCTTTTACTCCAAGCTGAAATCTTTCCCATTCCTCCTGTTTTTACCCTCTACGGCTAAGGAAAACACTTTCTAATCCTTCTTCCACATGACTTCCATAAGAGGTAGCCAACAGGGCAACTTGCAGTCTGAAGGGTGTGTGTAGAAGGAGGGAGGGAACTTGCTGTCTGAGAGCCAGCAGGAATCTTGCCCAGAATGCTTTGGTAGTGTTGGAAGGGAGGTGGAGGATAGCCTATAGATTGACTGTATCTAGGAAAAATGACTCAAATAATGAATCTGGCACCACCTTACCTCTCTGCCTTGTCTCATACTATTCCCCTTTCAGATGTTCTTCATTCCAGCCAGAGAAGACTCACTATATGTTTACTTTCCTTTCTCTTCTTTGCTCATGCTGCTCCCTCTGACTGGAAAGTACGCCCTGCTTGGAAAATTCTATTGGTGGTGGTGGTGTTGTTGGTTGTTGTGGTGATGGTGGTAGTTTGCCATTTCTTTCTCCAACTCATTTTACAGATCAGGAAATTGAGGCAAATAGGGTTAAGTGGCTTGCCCAGAGTCACACAGCTAGAAAGTGCCTGAGGCCAAATTTGAACTCAGGAAGATGAATCTTTCCAAGTCCAAAACTCTATCCACCGAGCCACCTAGCTACCCCTGGCAAATTCTTATCCGTTCTTAAAAGCCCTCCTTCGATTGGGGAAAAATAAAATACTAAAAGAAATTTTTTTTTAAATAAAGTGTCCTTATCTTTAAAAAAAAGCCTATCTTCTTCTAGAAGATTTCTTTGATCCTACCATTGATTCCAGAGTATTCTACACACAGTAAAACCTTTAATAAGTATTTATTGGGTTGCATAGTGGATGGAGTGACTGCTGCCATCACTTGCTAGCTGTATGATCCTGAGAAAGTCGCTGAACATCTCTCAGACTCAGTTTTCTCATGTGTAAATTGGGGGTGATAATAGTACCTACTTTACAGGGTTGGAGGATCAAATGAGATATATTAAATACATATATATATATATACATATATGTTGAATTGAATCCAATGAAATTGATTTGCATGTGTAATTTGTCAAAACTGCATCTCTAAAGCACTATTTAAGTGTGTTATCATTACCATTACTCATGTTAATAAGTACTTTGAAGTTATAATAACTGATAGCCCCACCTCATGGTGGAGTCCCTGACTTTTTTTTTTAAGTATTATCTAAGAGCACCTGCATCTTCTCCTCTGGTTCTTCCTTTCTGAGTCACTCGCTGAGAAGCTCCAGCCACTTGGTTCCCAAAGACAGCAAACAGGGCCTGGGACACTTGTCATGATTTACCACATGTAATGATAGAGCAGCAGTCTCAGAAGAGAATGTGTTGCCCCTAAATTGCACTGGGAGGCTTGGGAACAATGGGAATGCAGATCTTGAGTAATGTTTGTCTCATGAGAGATACACCCTGAATACTGATTGAATCATGGCTTCAATGGGCCTGGCCTAGGAAGAAGCCTAGCCAGAGAAACGAGCCCCCTCTTCAAAGCAAAGCGCTTACGTCTTTGAAATCCCCGAAATTGTCCTTGAACTCAAGAAGGGGGATGAAGCAAGGGGAAAGAATGCTAGATTTGGCATCAGAGGTCCTGGGTCTGAATTTTCAGTCCTTTCACTACTAATCAATCACTTTACCTCTCTGGGCCTCAGTTTCCTCAACTGTAAAAATTAAGAAGTTGTACTAGATGGTCTCTGATGTCATTTGCATTCTATGCATCAAGCTAGGTGAACTCTGGGGTCCTGGAGGCAGCTTGGTAAAGCAATGGAGAGAGAGCTAGGCCTGGAGTCAAGAAGCCCTGACTTCAAATCCTGACTCAGTCACTTACTAACTGTGTGAACCTGGGTAAGTCACTTAACCTCTGCCTCAGTTTCCTCAACTATAAAATGGGGATAATGAAAGCATCAATGAGATGTCTATAAGGCACTTAACACCATGCCTGGTATACAGTAGGCATTTAATGAATGCTTGTTTTTTTTTTCCTTTTCTGCTCTATACTATGATTTACTCCATGCTTACACATGCAATTGATACAAATGAGTGTAAGACATTATTTCCTATCCTAGCGAAGCTTATTATCTAGTTGGGGAGACCAAACAGATGCCAGATTTGGGGATTGTCTGCATCACTGTCTGCTCCTTACTGCCCCAGATAACAAAAAGTTGGCCATTACTTTATTCTCTGGCTTTTTATGGGCATGGGGACGGGGTATTCTGTGAAGTTAGCTAAGTGCCTTTTACAAATCTTGCTGCTGGCCCCTGCATCGCAGAGATTCAGCATCTTTCTACCCAGGAGCTCTCAGTAAATACTGTGGAAGGTTGAATCATTCTTATGTCCTAATTATTGGAGCTCGTCTCTCTGCTTGTTTTTTTCCTCCCACTCCTTCCAATTCTTCTGCTTTTTGTTTCTTCAAGAATGGATCAGTTCCAGTGACTTCATTTCAAGGACCACAGCCTAGAGCTTCTTCTATCTGCCAAAAACAGTGACCCACAAGCAGCTCGGACCTCCTATTATCCAAGGCATCTGAACATGAAGAGCGAATTTAGCCTTGTGGTTCCCCCATCCATCTCATATGAGCTTGACCCAACTAAATGCAGCCCACACTATTCCCAGCTCACTTCCTGGGGCTAGAGCCATTCAAATGCCACACAGTTCCCAAGGGGAACACTAACTTTGGGAAGACAAAGACTAGCAGTGGTATACTCTCATTGACCAACCCACTGAGAGGCTATAGAACCTTGTAAGTTTGTCCCTAGAAAGGAGGAGACAGTTTTTCCAATTTTATTTCTCACTGCTCACTGATTCAATGCTTTCTTCAATTTCTCCCCTCATTTCTGTTCCTAGGCCGTTGTTCAGCTTGTGTATATATGCACACAAACACACACACACGCGCGCGCACACACACACACACACGCTAGAATATTCCTCCCTCTTTGTTCTGCCTGCCCACATCCTACCCATCTTCCAAAAGGCTAAATGTCATCTCTTCTTGGAAGCTGTTTCCAAAACTGTAACTAAGGTAGGGTGACTGGGACCCTGCGTCAATGGCACCAAATTTAGAGGGTGCTAAAAGCGCTTGTAATGCTTCATCAGGAGAAACATCCGAGTTTAGCACCTACTTAACAGGATGAATTAGCTAAAATAAGAAGTTATCTAATGGGTCACTTCCCCTGCCCATCCCCAGTGCCCATCCCAGGTGAGATTCTTGACAGCATAGCTCTGTTCATACACAAGGAAGTCACTCCATCATCTGCCTAAGCATGGTATCTCAAGGCCTCCACTTACCAAGATCAGTGTCCAGGCAGCTTAAGGATGCTTTTCTTGCCACCTGCCCTGGGCATGGTTTGTGCTGACCCGGACACGAAAGTTGCTAATTAGGATTCTAGTTGTTTCAGATACCTCCACTAAATATTTCAACACAAGCTTTGAATTTGTTAATCCCACCTCCACCCCCTGAGAGTCATCTGTAGATTCTGAAGTTACCTAAAAAAAAAGTCATTAAATTATTCCCCAGGTACATACAGTCTAGCCTTTTGACTTTGAATGATACAGTTTCTTCACTTGAATCTGCACTGTCTTCTATTTCCTTTAGTTCATGTTTCTTTGAGATTTCAAATAGACTGGAAATTCCTTGGGCAGAGAGAGAGATAGTGTTATATACATCAGCGACCCCTCCCACGAAGCTTATATTGCTCAATAAACATAGACTGACTTGGGTTGAAGAAAGTTTAACTGAGTCGGGTTAGGAGAAACTGGCTTAAGTTGAGATGGATTGAATTGAATAGACTTAAGCACATTCTTAGCTACCTACGTATAGGAGCCTACCTCTCTATCTGCCAATAAGGCCCGCCTCCTTTAATACGACTTCACTTCCTGCCTGTAGCTCCTGAGCCACTACTGAGTCCATGGGTGCTGACATTAGCCTGCTCACTTATATTTTCATTTCCTGTCTGCTTGCTCCAGGATTTTTTGTAATCTCCTAAAGCAATCTCAAAAACATTATTAAAACCCAGCTCTCTGCCTGTCCCTTCCTATCGTCATGGCACGCCAGATACTTTATTCCCTTCTTGGCCCTTTGAATCCTTGCCTACTTGTGTAATTAAATTCAACAAGCATTTATTAAGCACTTATTTTGTACAAGGAGCTATCCTAGACACTGGGTATACAAAGGTAAAAGTCAATCGTTTATTCAACAAGCATTTATTAAACACCTAGTGTGTGCAGAGCACTGTCTTAGGTGCTGAGGGAAATACAATGATGATGAACAATAAGAAACCAACAGGAGTAACTCCTGGAGGAGTCTAATAAAGAATTTTTGAAATATATTGAAAATAGTAGAGAATCCTGGATAAAGAGCTGGCCTTGTTGGAACCTGGAAGACCTTGTTTCAAGCCCCATCTCTCACCCAAACTAACTGAACTTCTCTTCTCCGTGCTTTCCATAGCTCCCTAAGGCTTTAAATTACAGAGAAGGTGCTGACCTGCACTGGTAAGACTTCTTCACCTGGGAGTTCTTTACATCAATGAAATCACAGGTCTAGCCCCTGTCCATATCCCTATGAAATGTATACAAGGGTGATACTATTTAGAATGGCATAAGGGAGAAAGAGAAATCCAGATAAAGCATGATTAGAAAATTTGAAGAGGGGGCAGCTAGGTGGCACAGTGAGTAGGGCACTGGCTTTGGAGTCAGGAGCACCTGAGTTCAAATGTGGGCTCAGATACTTGATGCACTTACTAGCTGCGTGACCTTGGGCAAGTCACTTAACCCCAATTGCCCTGCCTTCCCCCCCTCCCAAAAAAATACTTTTGAAGAGATTGCTTTTACCTGGAGGCATCAGGGAAGACTTCATGAGACAGGGTTTATGCTTAGCTCTAAAAAGTGGGTAGGCAATAGTACCACTATTGGAAATAATGTCACTTTAGTCAACACAAGACGTCCAGATTTTGTTTGTGGATCAAGGCAACCTATCTATAAACTTATAGGGAGTAAGTATTAGAAGTTTTGCTTGGACTCGGAGACATTAACTGCCTTTAACATGGTCACAGAGTTAGTACTTTCTTTTTTCTTTCCTTTTCCTTTTTTTTTTTTTCGAGAGGCAATCAGGGTTAAGTGACTTGCCCAGGGTCACCCAGCTAGCAAGTGTCTGAGGTCACATTTGAACTCAGGTCCTCCTGACTCCCAGGCCAATGCTCTATCTACTGTACCACCTAGCTGCCCCCAGAGGTAGTAATTTCAAGAGCAATATTTGAACTCAGGTCTTCCTGACACAAAGTACAGCATTATACACATTGTTGCTCAGTCATGTCTGACTCTTCATGACTCTGTGGACCATAACACCCCAATACTGTCTATGGGGTTTTCTTGGCAAAGATATGAGAGCAGCTTGCCATTTCCTTCTCCAGTGGATTAAGAC
The DNA here is from genome assembly GCA_028646595.1 of Phalanger gymnotis. Lineage (NCBI taxonomy): Eukaryota > Metazoa > Chordata > Mammalia > Diprotodontia > Phalangeridae > Phalanger > Phalanger gymnotis. The sequence goes on along the minus strand of CM053624.1, from coordinate 117,470,518 downwards.
ATTCAGACTTGCCCAGGGTCACACAGCTAGTTAGTGTCTAAGGCTGGATTTGAACTCAGGTCCCCCAACTCTAGGTACAGCCCTATATACATTGCTACATTGTATCTTCGACTCCAAGGAGAATATTGAGAGAGGATATAAGAGGAAGTCAATCTGTTTTAAAAAAGTATTTCACACAGCACAATTCATAACAGAAAAAAAGACACTTCCCCCACCCCTCATCCCTGCCCAAAGATTGAGAAATGGCTAAACATTATGATATTAAATGTAATGGAATATTATTGCTCCATAAAAAAAATGACAAATGCAATTTCAAAGAAATATGGGAAGACATATAAGAAGTGACTCGATGTGAAGATAGCAATCAATTAAGCAGTTATTAAGTGTGCTATGCTCAAGGCATTGAGCTCATAAAAAGACAAAAGCAGATAGTCCCAGCCCTTGCTGGGAAATTTCTCAGTCTGGATACCTTGACAGCCCAGGAATATCCTAGGCTACCAGCAGGTCTGCATGACTGGAGGTCAAATAAAGTAAGAATTCAAACTGAAAGGAAAAGAAATTTATTAGCCCTATAAGAAAAACTCCTCCCTGGTAGCAGCTCCAACTACCTACCGCTTATTTATGCTTTAGAGGACATAACTGGTCAGCAACATTCTGTGGCCTTTGAATGGGCCAGTGAGATACAGTTTGTTCCTATAGGAAAGTTGACCTGGAAAGTCCTTACTTGCTTCTTGGGAACAACATTTGTGGCATCCTGGAAAGCTACAGATTGCAACAGGAAGCAAGGGTTTGTACACTCAGCCTGTCTGGAACTAGTTGAGTCTGGTTGTTTGGTTTGTTTTTTATTCAATCCACAATAGAAGAGAATGGTGAAAAGGGGAGGAATTCAGTTTTTTAGTCTGCAGTAGAATGGAGGGCAGTTGAGCCAAAATGCACATTCTAATAACCAGATTGCTTTTCCCTCTACATCTTCAAGAAGCTTACATTCTTTTTTTTTTTTAAGAAGCTTAAATTCTAATGGAGGAGACACATATACAAGATATATTTAAAATAAATACAAGGTAATTTGTGGGGAGGGGAGACAGTAATAGGCAATAAACATAAGTTAAGCACCTACTATGTGCCCCTTACTATGCTTAACCACTGGGGATACAAAGAAAGGTTAAAAGCAGAACTTGCTCTCATGGTGTATTGGGGATCCTTGAAGAGTTTGGCCTTTGTTTCCTTTGATTAATTCAGTGTCTTTGATTGAGTCTTATCAGGTGCTAAGCCCCACTATCAGGTGCTAAGCCTATGTGGGTGTGAATTGGTAGCTAAGGTGGGGCTGCAGGTGGGGCCAATGAAGAGAGGTGCTAACACCAGAGCCAGCCATAGGAGCCTAAGTTCTGGTCACTCAGATGATGTTTGATGACATCTGATACTGCATAAAAAGGGAGAATAGAGCTATTTGCTTAAGGCTCTCACTCCTGGAGGCGTGGGACTCTGGACAGCCGCTGTAAGGACCTTCCAGCTGAATTCAGTTGTCGATGGTTCTCTTGGTAACTATGAATTGTATTCAGTCTGTTGATGTTTGTAATTTGTTTGTATTTGCTCTGAAGTTCGGGTGCTGGCTTTTTCCCCTGAACTAAGTGAATGATATTTGTATGCAGGATTAAATTGAGATTGTTAACCCCTTAACGTTGCTTTCCTTAGTAAAGCAGATCAAAAGAACCTGGGCTTGCAGCGTTCTGTGAGTTGGTTGTTGTTGGTTTTACACCCCCACAGAAACTGCTAGCTGGATTGTTGAAACACATGGAACTGGCATTCTAATGAGGAAAATAGTACACTAACAACTATGTACAAGCAGGCTATATGATAAGATAAATTTGAAATATCGAACTGTAATTAAGGGGGATTGAGAAAGGCCTTCGGTAGAAGGTGGGATTTTAGACAGCTGAGGTTATCAGGAAAGGTCCCATGCAGAAGGTGTTGCCTATGCTGGGCTTTGAAGAAAACTAGGGATTATAAAAGGCAGTGGTAAGGAAAGAATATATTCCAGGCTATAACCACATATATAGTTAGTTTTTTACGTGCCATTTTCTTATACTAAATTACAAACTCCTTGAGTACAATTTGTTGTTGTTGAGTAGTTTTATTCATGTCTGACTCTCTGTGACCCCAATGAGGGTTTTCTTGGCAGAGATGCTTGAGTGGTTTGCCATTTCCCTCTCCAACTTATTTTACAAATGAGGAAATGGAGGCAAACAGGGTTAAGTGACTTATCCAGGGTCACAAAGCTAGTAAGAGTCTGAAGCTGGATTTGAACTCATGAGGATGAGTCTTCCTGATTCCGAGCTCAATGCTCCATCCACTGTGCCTTCTAGCTGCCGTTGAGGACAATGACTCTGTTTTACTCTTAATTCATCTTAATCCCCAGACCTGATTGACAGCTGACCTTTGACAAATCAAATTCTTAAGCCCCACTACATGGCAGACACTCTGCTATATCTCAAAGACAAAAATTACACAGTCCTTGGCTAACCTCAAGGTGCTTAGGATGCAATGTGTACAAATAAACCACTATCTAATGTACATTTCATTCCTCCTTCTCCAACCACATTAATCTAAATCCATTCCCCCACCTTTGATCCCCACTCCCTTCATATTTCTGCCTGTTGGAGTCCTACTCATTCTGCTAATTTAAATTATATTTTTTGAAATTTAAATGGAAAGAAACCAGGTGACCAGTGACTGAGGAAGTGATTGGACATACCACAATATAGGAATGTGATGGACTGATTCTAAATCTGGTACCCTTTGTTCTATAAGGAAACACAAATTTATTTCTATCTCAGATGTCTCTATCCATCCCTAGTCCACCTGCAGAGCTCCAGTCCCACATCACCAACTGCCTAATGAATATTTTAAATTGGATGTCCAAGAGACAAACTCATCATGTCAGAAATAGAACTCATTATCTTTCTCTTCTATAAAATCTCTTACATCTATCCCATTCTCTCCATTCATATGCTACCACTCTAATTCAGATCTTTATCACCTCTTGCCTCCTGCTTGGACTATTACAATAGACTTCTAAATAGTCTTTCTATTTCCAGATTCACCCCATCTCCGAGTCATTTTCCATACTAGTGCTAAAGTGATATTCCTATGTAACCCAAATCCCAAAGCCCATTGGTATGGGACTCTCTCTTCATTGGAGGAGATCAATGTTCTGTGCCTGCACAAAGGGCAGACTTGGCCAGAGCTAGAGAGAGGAGTGATTTGATCTCTTCAAACTCTTAAGTTTCTTCAAGTCTCAAGTATCTTTGAATTCTGTAATCATTTCAGATGGTTCTGGCTTCCAACCTCAAGAGAAGAGATAAATGATGCCCATTTCAGGTTGCTGAAGAGAAAGATGAAGACTCTGGGGAAGACATGACATGACATGAGAGGAGCTGGCAGTCTCCATCACGTCCCTATCCTTAGCTTGCTACACTACAGACTTGAGGAAATTTCCCTTTGGGTGAGATCTAGGACTCTTTTTCTTGGTGGGGCTGAGTTACCTCACTCCCAATGGGAGAGCACCCTCATTCTCTATTGTCTTGTATAAATTCTCCTATACACACTTTCTCTGATTTCTGTTTTACTATCAATTTGGATAAATGTGTATCTTTGCCTCTTCCTATATTTCTTCATTGTGGAACTCGTATCTGAAGAGTCAAGCCTTGGATATAAAAGCATGAGCTCTCCTTTCGCCATTAAAAAGTAGAGACCAGAAGTTTAGCTTGTGTCTAAAAATTACATCCCCTAGACTAATATTAATAGGAACAGATAGATATAATTCTAATTCAGTATCCCCCTCTCTCTGAGGAGAGCAGAGTAGAGAAGCTTATGGCCCTAACCTCCTACTTCTCTTCCTAGCAGAAATTAGTCTCCTTTGGAGAAGGATAGGGGTAGAAGAGGCTAAAAATGTCTATTTTGCCTCCTTTTGAGCCACACAACACCCTCCCCCATACTACATGTTGGGGGACAGCCTCATTACATCTAAAACACAGGTTTGTCATCATTACTCCCTTCCTCAAGAAACCCCAGTATCTCCCTAATATCTCTCTAGGATAAAAAATCAACCTCATAGCTTGATATTTTAAAATTTTAATATACTTTGTTTATTTATTTTAACATTAATTTTTTAAAATTTTGAGTTCCAGTTTCTCTCCCTCCATCCCCTCACCCACCCATTGAGAAGGCAAGTAATATGATATCATTTAGATATATGAAGCCTCAGACAAACTGAGACATGGAAAAAACCCTAATTTAGAAAGGCCAAGGTCATCCACTATATCCTGAGCCATCAACAGTCATTGAGACTTTTGTCTTACAACTGGACTTTGATATTCTGGAGGAGAGAATGAGGCTGATGACTTTGAGTAGCTCTGCCTCACTTAAATCCAATTCACAAGAAAGTCAAGACATCACTCCTGTGATGTCATTGGTCCTCTTTGAGAACAAAGGATGAAGAACAACATGTGAAGTCATGTAAACAAAACATAGTTCCATATCAGCCATGTTACCAAAAGAAAAACAAGAAAGATAAAGCAAACGAAAAAAGTATGCTTCACTCTGCACTCAGAATGCATCGGTTCTCTCTCTGTGGAGGTGGATAGTATTTTTCAATATACATTCTTTGGAATTGTCTTGGATCATTGCATTGATTAGAGTAGCTAAGTCCTTCACAGTTGATCATTGTTACAATATTGCTGTAACTGGAGCCAATATTCGCCTGGTTCTGCTCATTTCACTTTGTATCAGTTTATTTGTCTCCCTACGTTTTTCTGAAACCATCTTTCTCATAGTTTTTTATACCACAATAGTATTCCATCACAAACATACATCACAGCCATTCCCTAATTGATAGGCATCCCCTCAATTTCCAATTTTTTGCCAAAAAGAGCTGCTAAAATATTTTTGTAAATGTAGGTCCTTTTCCTTTTTTTGATTTCTTTGGGATACAGACTTAGTATTGGTATTGCTGGGTCATAGGGAATGCACAGTCCTCAGTTTGAGCTTTAAAGGTCTTTACAACTTAGACCCTTCCTACTTTCCTACTTTTTTTAAAAAAAATTAAGATTTTTTTATTTTTAGTTTACAACATTGGGTTCTACATAATTTTGAGTTCCAGATTTTTCTTCCCCTCCCCCCAAGACAGCATGGAATCCAATATATCTTCTACATACACCTTCTCATGAAACTTATTTACACAATAGTCAAGTTGTAAAGAAGAATTATGACCAATGGAATGAATCATGAGAAAGAAGAAACAAAACCCCCCCCCAAAAAAAAGCAAATAGTTTGCCTCAATCTGCGTTCAGACTCCATAGCTCTTTCTCTGAATAGTTCTTTCCATCACGAGTCCTTTGGAGTTGTCTTTGAACCTTGTATTGCTGAGAAGAGCCAAGTCTATTGAAGTTAGTCATCACAGAATAAATATATATGTGGTTGAGTATAATGTTCTCCTGGTTCGGCTCCACTCACTCAGCATCATATCATGTAGGTCTTTCCAGGTTATTATAAAGTCTGTATCTTCCCCATTTCTTATAGCACAATAGCATTCCATTACATTCATATACCACAACTTGTTTAGCCATTCCCCATTTGATGGGCATCCCTTTGATTTCCAATTCTTTGCTACCACAAAAAAAGCTGCTATAAATATTTTTGTACATGTGGGTCCCTTTCCCGCTTGTGTGATCTCTTTGGAATACAGCCCTAGAAGTGGTATTGCTGGGTCAAAGAGTATGTACATTTTTATAGGCCTTTGGGCATAGTTCCAAGTTGCTCTCCAGAAGGGTTGGATCAGTTCACAACTCCACCAACAATGTAACAGTGTTCCAATTTTCCCACATCCTCTCCAGCATTTATCATTTTCCTGTTTTGTCATGTTAGCCAATCTAATAGGAGAGATGTGGTACCTAAGAGTTGTTTTGATTTGCATTTTTCTAATCAATAGTGATTTAGAGCATTTCTTCATATGACTATAGATAGCTTTAATTTCTTTCTCTGAAAACTGCCCATTCATATCCTTTGACCATTTCTCAATTGGGGAATGATTTGTATTCCTATAAATTTGTCTCAGTGCCCTGTATAATTTAGAGATGAGGCCTTTATCAGAGACACTGGCTGTAAAGATTTTCTGCCAATTTTCTGCTTCCCTCCTAATCTCTGTTGCATTGGCTTTGTTTATACAAAAACTTTTCAATTTAACATAATTAAAATTATCCATTTTGTAATGCTCTCTGTCTCTTCTTGTGTCATGAATTCTTTCCTTTCCCATAAATCTGATAGGTAAACTATTCCTTGCTCTCCCAAATTGCTTATAGTATCAGTCTTTATTCCTAAATCATGAACCCATTTTGACTTCATTTTGGTATACAGCGTAAGATATTGGCCTATGCCCAGTTTCTGCCCTATGATTTTCCAATTTTCCCAGCAGTTTTTGTGAAATAGTGAATTCTTAGCCCAGAAGCTAGATTCTTTGAGTTTATCAAAGAGTAGATTGCTATAGTCTTTGACTACTGCATCTTGTGTTCCTAACCTATTCCACTGATCCACCACTCTGTTTCTTAGCCAGTACCAAGTAGTTTTGATGACTGCTGCTTTATAGTACAGTTTAGTATCTGGTATGGCTAGGCTATCTTCCCTAGCACTTCTTTTCATTAATTCCCTAGATATTCTGGACCTCTTGTTCTTCCAAATGAATGTGTTATTATTTTACCCAGCTCTATAAAATAATTTTTGGTAGTTTGATTGGTATGTCACTGAATAAGTAAATTAATATAGATAAAGTTGTTGTTTTTACTATATTAGCTTGGCCTAACCATGAGCAACTGATGTTTTTCCATTTATTTAGATCTGACTTTATTTGTGTGAAAACTGTTTTGTAATTATGTTCATATAGGCCCTGGGTTTGTCTTGACAGATCGACTCCCAAATATTTTATTGTGTCTACAGTGACTTTAAATGGAATTTCTCTTTCTATCTCTTGCTGTTGGTAGTAATGTATAGGATGCTGAGGATTTATGTGGGTTTATTTTATATCCTGCAACTTTGCTAAAGTTGTTTATTATTTCAAGTAGTATTTTACTTAATTCTCTAGGATTCTCTAAATAAATCATCATATCATCTGCAAAGAGTGATAATTTAGTTTCTTCTTTGCCTATTCTAATTCCTTCAATTTCTTTTTGTTCTCTTACTGCTACAGCTAACATTTCTAGTACCAAATTGAATAATGGGGTGATAATGGACATCCTTGTTTCCCCCCTGATATTATTGGGAATGCATCTGGTTTATCCCCATTGCATATAATGTTTGCTGATGGTTTTAGGTAGATGCTATTTATAATTTTAAGGAAGGCTCCATTTATTCTTATGCCTTCTAGTGTTTTTTTTCTTTTTTTAATTTTTATTTATTTAATATATTTAATTTTCAGCATTGATTTTCACAAGAGTTTGAATTACAACTTTTCTCCCCATTTCTACCCTCCTCTACCCCACTCCAAGATGGTATATATTCTAGTTGCCCTGTTCCCTAGTCAGCCCTCCCATCTCCTTTTCCCTTCCTTTCTTGTAGGGCAAGATAAATTTCTATGCCCCATTGCCTGTGTATCTTATTTTCTAGTTGCATGCAAAAAGCTTTTTGTTTGTTTGTTTTTGAACATCTGTTTTTAAAACTTTGAGTTCCAAATTCTCTCCCCTCTTCCCTTCCCACTCACCCTCCCTAAGAAGTCAAGCAATTCAACATGGGCCACATGCGTAT
>CM053624.1:117381143-117462227 GCA_028646595.1 Phalanger gymnotis | reverse complement strand
GATGCGCTGCCACACCAGCACTCCTCCTTCCCCAAGAACCCCCAACCTGGACTGGACTTAGATCTTCAGCAGGTTCTGCACTCCTGCTCTGCTCAGCCACTTAATTCCTCCCACCAGGTGGGCCTGGGACCTGAAGCAACTGCAGCTGTAGTTCTATAGCTGCCCCACCTCCCCTGTCCCCGGGCAGTGGCCAAACTGTGAACTCCTTCTTACACTCTGTCCCCAGCAGCTTTTCCCACTAACCTTCTCTGTTGTCTTTGGTTTTTGTGAGTTGAGAAGTCTGGTAACTGCTGCAGCTCACTGATTCAGGGCGCTATGGCACGCTCCACCTGGCTCCTGGTCTGGCTGGCCCATGCCACCCACACTGGGCTCTGCTCCACTCCCAGCTCCCTGCACGAAAGACCTCACCCAGCAACCATCCAGGCTGTCCTGGGCTGGAGCCCTGCTTCCCTCTGCTATTTCGTGTGTCCTGCAGCTCTAGAATTGGTTCAGAGCCATTTTTTATAGGTTTTTGGAGGGACTTGGTGGGGAGCTCACACCATTCCCTGCTTTCCAGCCACCATCTTGGCTCTGCCCTACTTTTTAGTAGGAATGGGTGTTGTATTTTGTTAAAGTCTTCTTCTGTATCTGTTGAGATGATCATGTGGTTTCTGCTAGTTTTGTTGTTAATATAATCAATTATGCTGATAGTTTTCCTAATATTGAACCAGCCTTGCATTCCTGGAATAAATCCTACCTGGTCATAATGTAGTTAAGTTGCTGATATCTTTTTGCTAATATTTTATTTAAAATTTTTGCATCAATGTTCATTAGGGAAATTAGTCTATAATTTTCTTTCTCTGTTTTGACTCTTCCTGCTTTGGGTATCAGTACCATATTTGTGTCAAAAAAGAATTTCATAGGACTCCTTCTTCACCTGTTTTCCCAAATAGTACATAAAGCATAGGAATTAATTGTTCTTTAAATGTTTGATAGAATTCACATGTAAAACCATCTCGCCCTGGAGATTTTTTCCTAGGGAATTCATTGATGGCTTGCTCAATTTGTTTTTCTAAGATGGAGTTATTTAGGTATTTTACTTCCTCTCCCGATAACCTGGGCAATTTATATTTTTGCAAATATTCATCCATTTCCCAAAGGTTGTCAAATTTATGGGCATACAATTGGGCAAAATAATTCCTAATTATTATTTTAATTTCCTCTTCATTGGAAGTGAATTCATCCTTTTCACTTTTGATACTGGTAATTTGGTTTTCTTCTTTATTTTTTTAAATCAAATTGACCAAAGGTTTATCAATTTTATTGGTTTTTTTCATAAAACCATATCTCAGTTTTACTTATTAATTTAATAGTTGTCTTGATTTCAATTTTATTAATCTCTCTTTTGATTTTCAGTATTTCTAATTTGGCATTTAATTGGGGATTTTCAATTTGTTCTTTTTCTAGCTTTTTTAGTTGCATGCCCAATTAATTGATCTCCTTTTTATCTATTTTATTCATGTAAGAATTTAGAGATATAAAACTTCCCTTAAGAACAGCTTTTGCTGCATTCCATAAGCTTTGGTGTGTTGTCTCATTGTTGTCATTCTCTTGAATGAAGTTATTAATTGTTTCTATAATTTGTTCTTTGGCCCACTCATTCTTTAGGATTATATTATTTAGTTTCCAATTAATTTTTAGTTTATTTTTCCATAGTCTTTTATTACAAATAATTTTTATTGCATCGTGATCTGAAAAAGATTCTTTGACTACTTCTGCCTTTCTGCACTGGATTGTGAGGTTTTTTGCCCTAGTATATGGTCAATTTTTGAGTATATGCCATGTACAACTGAGAAGAAAGAATATTCCTTTTTATCCCCATTCACTTTTCTCCAGAGGTTTATCATATCTGCCTTTTCTAAAATTCTATTCACTTCCTTAACTTCTTTCTTGTTTATTTTGAGGGTAGATTTATCCAGGTCAGAGAGGGAGAGGTTGAGGTCACCCACTAGTATAGTTTTGCTGTCTATTTCTTCCTGTAACTACCTTAAGTTCTTCTTTAAGAATCTGAATGCTATACCACTTGGTGCATATATGTTAAATAATGATATTGCTTCATTGTCTATGGTGCCTTTTAGCAGGATATAGTTTCTTTCCTTATCTCTTTTAATTAGATCTATCTTTGCTTTTGCTTTGCCTGAGATTAGGATTGTTACCCTTGCTTTTTTTACTTTAGCTGAAGCACAATACATTTTATTGAAGCCTTTTACCTTTACCCTGTGTGTATCCCCCTGTTTCAAATGTGTTTCTTGTAAACAGCATATTGTAGGATTATGGTTTTTAATCCATTCTGCTATCTGCTTCCCTTTTATGGGAGAGTTCTCCCATTCACATTCGGTTACATTCACAGTTATGATTACTATCTGTGTCTTTTTCTCCATCCTATTTCCCCCCTTTTTATGCTTTTATTTCTCCCTTCTCCCTTCCACTCCTCCAAAGAGTTTTGCTTTTGACCACTGCCTTCCTTAGTTTACCCTCCCTCTTGATTCCCCTCCCTTATCTTTCCTTTTTCCCCTTGCTATTTGTTCACTCCCTTCTGGGCACCTCCCTCCCTTTTCTTTCCCCTTTCCCCTCCTACTGCCTGTAGGGACAAGTTTTATTTCTATACTTCTCAAAGTATATTATTCCCTTCTTGAACCAAATCCGATGAGAGTAAAGCTCAAATACTGCTCTTCTTCCTCCCTTCTTTCCTTCTACGATAATATCTTTTTGTGCTTCTCATGTGATGTAATTTACCCTTTTCTACTACCTCCTTACTTCATTATATCAGTTATTTTATACTGACACCCACGATCTATGTATATCCCTTTCAATTGTCATAATAGCTGTACTATTCTCAAGATTGACATATATATATATATATATAAAACAATATAATCCTATATAAAGATGTAAATAATTTGCCTTATTAACAAGGGTTTTCCCCCCATTTACCCTTTTATGACTCTCTTGAGTTTTGCATTTGAAGATCAAATTTTCCATTGTGCTCTGGCTTTTTCATCAGGAATTCCCTTATTTCATTGAATGTCCATCTCCTTGCCTGAAAAATTATGCTCAATTTTGCTGAGTAGTTGATCCTTGGTTGTAGTCCAAGCTCCTTTACCTTTTGGAATATCATATTCCAATTTCTCCTGTCATTTAATGGAGAAGATGAAAGATCCTGTGTGATCCTGACTGTACTTCCACAATATTTGCATTGTTTCTTTCTGGCTGCTTGCAGTATTTTCTCCTTGACCTGATAATTCTGGAAGTTGGCTATAATATTTCTTGAAGTTTTCAATTTGGCATCTTTTTCAGGGGGTGATCGGTGAATTCTTTTGCTGATTGTTTTACTCTCTGGTTCTAGGACCTCAGTGAAGTTATCCTTAATGATTCTTTGGAAGATACTATCCAGGCTCTTTTTTACATCGTGGCTTTCCAGTAGACCAATAATTTTTAGATCGTCTCTCCTGGATCTATTTACCAGGTTGGTTGTTTTTCCAATCAGATATTTCATGTTTTCTTCTATTTTTTCATTCTTTAGATTTTGTTTGACTGAATCTTGATGTCTCATAGAGTCATTAGCTTCTATTTGCCCAATTCTAATTTTTAATGTATTGTCTTCTTCCTTTAGCTTCTCTATCTCCTTTTCCATTTGGTTGATTTTACTTTTCGATGAGATATTTTCTCCATTTATATTATGAATCTTCCTAGCCATTTTGCCAATTTTTTAAAAAAGATCAGTGAATTTTTTTTCCATTTTTCCCATTTTTTCTTTTACCTCTCTAATTTGGTTTTTAAAGTCCTCCTTGAGTTCTCCCAGGAATACTTTTTGGGCTGGAGACTAGTTCACATTCCCCTTTGAGGTTTCAGATGTGGGTATAGTGTCCATTCTGTCCTCTTCTGAATTGGTATTTCCCTCTCTCCATAATAGGAATCAATGGCCTTTGGCTTTTTAGTGTGCTTTTTCATGGTGGTTTTTTTTCCTCCTGGCTTCTAAAGAGGATCTCCGCTTCTGGGGCTCAGTGGGGCTCTGTCCCAAGCTTCTTGTGTTGGGATCTATGGGCCTGCTCACTGGCTTTGTGTGCAATGGCCTCTGGTTTCATGAGGTGTGGGGGAGGGGTGGTCTGGCTGCTGGAAGTCTCCTCTTCCCCAGGACTGTTCTACAGTATGGGTGGTCTCAGCCATTGTCTGTGCTGCATCTTCCACTTCCCCTGGCTGTGCAAAGGCACATCTAGGGTCCTGGTGTTGACTTTTACTAGCTCCACCCCCCCCCGGGGCTCAGTAACTCTCATTCTGCTGAGACACCTCTCTTCCTGCACTAGTCTCCTTCTGCCACCACAAGAAGGGCCCTCTCCCTAACTTCTCTCATTAAAAGGCTACTGAAGCCCTACTTCTGGATCCTCTGTTTCTCCTGAGGCAATATTCTCTGCATGACGAAGGGAGGGAGACCCGATTTGCCTAGCCATCATGGCTCCTGAAGTTCAAGAAGGCTAATTTCAAACTTTTAGACTGTGGGCTGGAGGCCTCCAAGGTAGCTGCTCCCATGGCTGCAGGCTCTGCGCTAGTGTCTTCCATAGCTCTGAAAGATTCCTGTCTTGGGCTGAGAAGCCTGGGGCTCAATCACCACCATAGCTGGTACTTCCACCCTGGGCCTGTTCCTGTTCCTGCATTTTGCTCACCCAGCACTCTTCCAGACCTGCACACCGGCTGGGTTCCTCTGCTGTTCATGGTTGGTGTGGTCTGGTGCTGTTCTCCGTGCCCAGCCCTCCTGCCCCTCTCAGTCTACTAGGGGCTTCTAACTCTCTCAAATCTGCTTAGATTCACTTTTTAGATGTATCTGACAGAATTTGTGAAAGAGCTCTAGTAGTTCCCCCCTTTTACAGCACCATCTTGGCTCCACCCCCAACTTTTTAAAAAAATTATTTTATTTTTAATTTATGAAATAAAGCAAGCATTTCCATAACATAATAGAATAATAAAAAGATGATTGCACATGAAACTGCAAATCTATTATGTATAACTTGCTTTTCCTTTAAAATATATAATAAAGGTATAAAGTAAATTTTTTTTCTTTTTTTCTTCCTTCCCCCACCCTAGAGATGACACAAATATATATAATATGTGTGTGCATATGTATGTATACACATGTATACATGCAAAATCATTCTATACATGCTCCTATTTATCAGTTCTTTCTCTGGATGCAGATACCATCTTTCTTCATAGGTCCTTTGTAGTCAATTTGGGTGTTTATAATAGTCCAAATACTTTGCTCCCCTTCTCCAGTTCTGAGATCCAACCACACTGGCCAGCTAGTCTTACCTTACCATTTTACATATGGCATCCTCCATCTGCAATCTCCCTACTTTTGCAATGGCTGTCCTCCATGCCAGGAATGCACTCTCTCCCTACCTACTCCTCCTATAATCCCTGGTTTCCTTCAAGATTCAGTTCATGCTCTTCCTTCTTCAAGAAACCTTTCCTGGGTCCCCTCGCCTAACTATAATACTGCCCCTCCCTCCAAATACTGGGACATAGAAGATATAGAGTTACAGATATATGGTGCATATGTACATAAATATATGTATGCATACAGATATGTGTATGTATATATAGATGTATATCTATATACATATCTATATCTATATACATACATATCTATATCTATATACATACAGGTATACATATCTATATCTATATACATACATATATTCTGTATATGCTTATATATACATATACATATAATATACATATATACATATGTATACATATACGTATACATATGTATACACAAAGTGTTTCCCCATTAGATTGTAAGGTCCTTGAAGGCAGGGACTATTTCACGTTTCTCTTTGTCCTTGGTACAATCTTTGTCTTTTGTCTTTGGGCTTAGCATAGTGGCTGACACATTATAAGTGCTTAATAAAAGCTTTTTGATCATTTTAACATTCTTCTTTTTTTCCTTGGAGGCAATTGGAGTTAAGTGACTTGCCTAGGGTCACACTGCTAGTAAATCTGAGGTCAAATTTGAACTCAGGTCGTCCTGACTCCAGGGCTGGTGCTTTATCTGCCACCTAGACACCCTTCTTCCTTCCTTCCTTCCTTCCTTCCTTCCTTCCTTCCTTCCTTCCTTCCTTCCTTTCTTCCTTTCTTTCTCCCTTTATTTCTTTCTTTTGAGGGGGGAATGGAGGGAGATAATTTTAACATCCTTTGGGAAGTATAGATATTCAACTACATAAATGAAAGCCTAAGGGGAAAAAAGCTTTAAACCTACAACGTGACACCTCCTCCGCCCAAACCAAAGCTCTTCAGAGGGTTGTTTCATTTTTATCTTTGCAGCCCTAGACACAGTAGGACTCAAGAAATGTTTGTTGAATTGTTGAAAGGGGGGGGGGGTGATCCAGGGTAAGGGATTAAGATGAAATAAGAATAAAATTAAGCCATTATCTTCAAAGAGTTTATAATCTCCTAGTGAGACCGAAACATCTACAAAAATAATTCTAAGCTAGGCCTCCAAGATCATCCAGGCCTTTCTAACAAGCTAGACTCCAGGTTCCAGTCATTCCTGGCAGACCCAGGCCAGAAGCTGCCCACAACTAGCTGCAGTTGGGACAAAGAATGTGTTAAGGGTATGGTCTCAGCCTGAGTGTAATCCAAGTTTAGCTTTGGGGAGGTGGGGGAAAGAGAGGCCCCAAAGCATTTTAAATGTTTAGGAAGATTTTTTTTGAGGTATTAATTATTCTACTTTCATATGTCCCCAGTCCTCAGTTTCTCCCTTGCTGGGGAGTAGAAGATTTGATAACATTTAAATGTAGGTTTTTAAGTGTGTTAATATTGTAGGGAAAGAATAATACTGGAACATTCATGAACTGGTTAAGCGACTTGTTTTGCATACTGGGAGATGCTAATATGTACCAGGCCTGAGGTACTTCCCTTCAGGGTAGGATGAATGCTTCAGAGTGGGTACAGTTGTAAGACATCTCATGATTTGGGGGAAAAAAAGAAATAGAAGAGGAAAAGGTCTTCTAATGGAGTAGGCGTTCTGTGACAGATCCAGGAAGAAAGGATGGACCATCTGGAGTCTTCCTAGTTTAAAGGACACAAGCCTGACTTTTCTTACAGAATGGAGAGCAGATTGCTTCTGGAAATTCTATGAATGGAATCTTAGGATTTCAAACTAGGAAGACCTTAGGGATCAAATACCCTCCCACTTTGCAAAGAAAGAAACTGAAATCTGAAGCAGCTGTACTATTTGTAGATTTAGAGCCAGAAAGGACCTTTGAAATCCTCATTCCTGTCCAGGCTGCACATTGGCTTTCCTCTACTCTGCCCCAGTTCTTTAGCCAAGAAGCCTTCCTTGAGCCCTGGGATCCACACATTGGAAGAGCCTTCTACCCCTGTGCCCTCTCTGCATGGCTCCTCTGAGAACCTCCAGTTAAGGGGGGACACCAAGACCAGCCATGTCTTTTTCCTCTCTAGACTGCACAGGTGACTTCTACCATATCCTGTCCATATTTTTGTCTTCCTACCCAACCTCCTTACTGTTCAACTTCCTTTTATGTGTTGTCTTCCCTGTTAGACTGTACGTTCCTTGAGGGCAGGGCCTATCTTTCTTTCCACTTATATTTTTATTCTCTGCACTGTATCTAACACCTAGTAAGTTCTTAATAAATGCTTGTTGACTGCCTGACTGAAATGATGGGGTTCATATCCCTTATTTTACAGACAAAGAAACTTTAGTCCCAGAGAGAATGAAGGTCAGACCAGTGACTGAGGAAAGATTTGAACACAGGTGTACTGATTCTAAATCTGATGCTCTTTTCATCACCCCATATATCTACCCCACTAAGGGAGTAGCTTTGTGACCCATACTTTCCCATACATACATTCCCATACATACCCAGAATTTATAAATTCTGATTTATTTCAAAACAGTTATAAAAAATGCTGGCATGTAGGCCATTCATGATAGTTTTAAAGAGAATAGTTCTCATGTGAAACAAAAAACAGACCTGGGACCCTTAGACCCATAAAGAAAGAGACCTTGAATCTTAGGTGGCACAGTGTTGTTGAGTTATTTCAATTGTGGCTGACTGTGACCCTATTTGGGGTTTTCTTGGCAGAAATACTAGTTTGCCATTCCCTTCTCCAGCTAATTTTACAGATGAGGAAACTGAGGCAAACAGGGTGAAGTGACTTGCCCAGGATCACACAGCTAGTAAGTGTCTGAGGCCAGATTTGAACTCACAAAGATGAGTGTTCCTGACTCCAGGCCAGGCACTTTGTTCACTGTGCCAGCTGCCAGAGGGATTGGACATAGTAGATGCTTAATAATTACACAGCGAATTAATGAATGAATGTTAGCCTAGAACCTGATTTCTTTCTTTGTAGAGGTGAATGACTATGGGTGCTAAGCATGACTGTGATGAGTAGTTTCAAAGAACTACATTTTATCTTTTTTCTTTTTAATTCTTTGTATCCAAAAGGTGATATGTTAAGAAATGAAGGGGATGTAAAAACAAAAAAAAATGATAATAATTCCTTTTGTTTAATAAAAAAAAAGTGAGCAGAAAAAGGAGCTCTGAATTGGGCCAAGACTGGAAGGACAAAATTGCAAGGAAGGACGATGTTTCCAAGAATAAGGGTCAGAGGAGCCAGGCTTCTTGGGTGATAGGCATTAGAGCTAGTTGGAAGGGACCTTAGAATTCATCTCCTTCACCATTCTTAATTCACCAGTGAAGAAACTGAGTCACTCAAACCTTAAGTAATTTACTCAAGGTCATGCAGGATACTAAAAATAGAGCCAGCCAGGATTTAGGCACAAGGCTTGGAGTCCATTGTACCATGGCATCTCTCCCTAAACTCATCACCCTGGTCCAGGCTACTATAGGGCCTAAAGCCTATGGAACACCATCAAGTAGTGATGAGGAAGGCACCCATCCTTGCTGCTTTCTCCTCTCCTCTGTAAAGGGCAAAGTCTAGTTCACAAAAGCCTTACCCATCTGTGCCAGTAAGGCAAAATGGGCTTAGTTTAACGGGTGCCCTTGAGGAGTTTGGCTTTTGTTTACCGTGAAAGTACTTTCACCTGTTAACCGCTAAGCCCCAGACCCAAAGCCCTATCAGGTGTGAAACCCCTGTGGGCGTAGATTAATCACTCAAGAGGGGCCAACTCGGGAACCAGTGGGTCTCTGGACTCTGGTCTCTAGTCATTGAGGCGGGACTTGAGAACGCCAGAGGCTTGGCTGCGAGGAGAGGCGAGAAAACTATAGCTGGAAAAAATCCGCAGCAGAGCCGACCCCTGTGTGGACCCAGGAGTTCGAGCGGTGAATATGATTTACTCCATCTTATTTTTCTGTGGCCTCCTGGCTACCCTTGTAAGGCGGGCCTACTGGGCCTGGAGGCTTGTGTTCACAATACTGGAATGGGGAGGTTGGTTCACTAATTTGTTGCTCCCGGCCCTGAATAAATTTTTTGATGCCTTCTGCTTGGAGAATTCTGTATACCCAACGATTTCGAACCATTCAGATATTTGTATGATCCTTTTTGAGATCATAAATTCGGCCTTCCTACTACAACATCTCACCCAGATTTACTGTTTCTACCCTGCTCCCTTTCTTTTCTCACTCGGGTGCTTCGAAATTTATTTAGACACACTCTATGACAAAGGCTAGCTCACTTTTAGCCTAGGGGCAATATAATGGGCCTCGGTCTGCAGGGACCTTTTCTTTGATCACTAATGGAGTTTAAATCAGAGGAAAACTTAGTTCAATAACAATAGCTCAGCGGGTGGATTTCAGAAAAACCTGGAAAGACTTACATGAACTGATGCTGAGTGAAGTGAGCAGAACCAGGAGAACATTGCACACAGTAACAATAACATTGTGCGATGACCAACTTTGATAGGCTTAGCTCTTCTCAGCAATGCAAGGATCTAAGACAGTCCCAGAAGACTCATGACTAAAAATGCTACCTATAGCCAGAGAAAGACCTATGGAGTCTGAATGCATACTATTTTCACTTTTTTTGGTTTTTTCTTTCTTGTGCTTTTTCCCTTTTGTTCTGATTCTTCTTTCACAGCATGACTAATGTGGAAATATGTTTAATATGATTGTACATGTATAACCTATATCAGATTGCTATCCATCTCGGGGAGGAGAGAAGAGAGGGGGAGAAGGAGAAAAATTTTGGAACTCAAAATCTTATAAAAGTAAATGTCGAAAACTAAAAGTAAAAAATAAATTAAACTTTAAAAAAAAAAACGACAATAGCTCAGAACCCCCAGTTGGAAAATTCTTAATATTCAAAGAGGTTTGCCATCCTAATTTTTTTAATTTAAAAAATTAATCTACTTCTCCCCAAATTTACCCCCCACCTTAATAAAAATTTTTAAAGCCCTCAATACATATCTATATTATCCAGGAAAACAAATTCCCATGTTAGCCATGTCTGAAAAGGTATGTCTTTTCTGCATTTTAAATTTATATCTCTTCATGAAGAGGTGAGTGGAATGTTTCTTCTTCATTTTTTTGGACTTATTGTTTATCATTACAATAACTGGAGTTCTAAAATCTATCGAAGTTGTTTTCTCTGCAAAGTTATAATTGTATAGATTGTTCTTCCAGTACTGTTCACTCTGCATCATTTCACAGAAGCCTTTCCAGTTTCCTCTAAAATTGTCCATTTTATCATTTTATGGCATAATAATATTCCATTATATTCATATACCACATTTTGGAGTCATTTTTCAGCAGTATCTGATTCTTCAAGAACACCTTTTGATGGCAAAAGTACTGGAATGTTTGGCCGTTTCCTTCTCCAGCTCATTTTACAGATGAAGAACTGAGGCAAACAGGGTTATATGATTTGCCCAGGTCCACAGAGCTAGTAAGTATATGAGGCTGGATTTGAACTCAGGTCTTCCCAGCTCCGGGCCAGGCATTCTATCCACTCTGCTACCTAGCTGCCCCACAATTTGTTTAGCCATTCCTCAATAAAAGGTTTCCAATTTCTGGCTGCCACCAAAAATACTACTATAGTACATTTTTGCACATAAAGATACTTTTCCTGTTTCTTTGATTTCTTTGGGATATAATCATAGTAGTTGTATAGCTGGGTCAAAAGGTATATAGAGTTTGGTAACTTTCTGGGAATAGTTCCAATTGCTGCTTTCCAGAAAGTCTGGACCACTTCCTAGCTCCACTGACTATCCTAATTTAAAGTTTTATGTATCTCCATCCAACTTCTGGCCTCTTCGTGCCTTAGGAAAAATCACTATAGAGGAAATATTTAGGTAAAGGAAATAAGTAGAATATATTACAGTATCTGTTAGTCAAGAGATATATGAAGGAGAAGTTGGAGAAAGAGGAGATCTTTTGGGAGAACTTCCCTCAGCCCTTGAAAAAGTGAGAACCTGAGTATACATCTTCTGTTCCAAGATGCACTTGGGGCCTGCCAACCCACCTTGACGTCTCCTTTCTCTGTACACTTCAGTCCTCTTTACCCTTTCCCCTTTTCAGATACCACTTTGACCTGTTGCTCTGGTGGCCCCAATACTTTCCAGCACTGCTAGTCCTGGGAGGGGCTGGGGACACTGTCTTCTGGCTGCTGCTGCTAATTGGCCCCTGTTCCCTCCTTTCAGTCTTTCTTTCTAAATCTGTGTGTCCTTTCTAAGAACTCCCAAGCATGGCTCAATTTTGCCTTCTGGCTCAAATATTGCCATGGTCCCAAATCATTCTCAGCACTGAGAGGGAATCCTTGACCCTCTGAACTACAATAGGATTCCATGAAGTTCTCAAATCTTTATTATACCTGAATTATGGCTAAGTCTCCAAGAAACCTTTCTGGCTTTTAGGCTCCTCCCCACCCTCCAAATCTATCCTCATCATAGTTTATAGGGTCATGGGACCCTAGATCTGAAGGTTTAAGGGATCACAAGGCCATTAGTCCAACGCCTCCCCCCCACAATTTATGGGCGAAGAAATGTCAGCCCAGGAGGTTAAATAAGGTACCCAAAGTTGCTTAAATAGCATCAGAGGTTGGCTTAGTTTTTGCTCTGACCCCAGAGTGAATATCCTTTTTACTCTACCCCAATTCCTCCTAAATCTAAGAACTAGAAGAGACAGACAAATTCATAGTTTATAAGATTTAAAGCTGGAAGGAGCCTTAGACATTGTCTAGTTCTCAGATGAAGAAACCAAACCCTGAAAGTTATATGATTTTCCCAAAGTCGCAAAGGAGATCCAAGATTTGAATTTTTAGATCCTGACATCAAAACCAATCCTCTATTCAATATATAATACTATAAAAATCACAGAATCATACCTTCTCAAAGTTGAAAGGGATTTCAGATTTTTATTGTTTGCTATTCAGTCATTTTCAGTTGTGTTTGACTCTTCTTGACACCACGTGGTCAAGTATCATGGCAAGGATGCTGGAGTTGTTTGCCATTTCCTTCTCCAGCTCATTTTACAGATGAGGAAACTGAGGCAAACAGGGTTAAGTGACTTGCCCAGGGTCACATAGCTAGTAAGTGTCTAAGGCTGGATTTGAACTCAGGTCTTCCTAATTCCAGGCTGGGCATTCTATCCACTGCACCACCTAGAGCCCACATCTTTATGTCCACCCAGTACCTGATGAAGAATACCCTTTACCACAGTGCTGAAAAGTGATCATCCAGCCTCTGGTTGAAGACTTGGACTGAGTGGAAATCTACTCCCTCCAAAGGAAATCCATTCTACTCTTGGATAGCTGTTAGGATCCATTCTACTCTTAGACAGTTGTTAGGAATTTCTTTATATGAAGCCTAGATCTGTTTGTGGGTAACTTATCCTACTGCAATCACAGTAACTCTACCCTCTAGGCCATGCAGAGTAAGTTCAATGCCTCTTTCACATGGCAGCTCCTTTGAAGCCAGCTCTTCTGCCCCCAAGTCTTCTCTTCTCCAGAATAAACATTCCCAGCTGATTTCAATTCATCCTCCTAAAGTACAGTCTTCAGTTCTCAAGTCATCCTTGTCACCCTCTTCTGGACACCTGCTAACCTGTCTTTTTCCTTCCTAAAGTGGCAGAGCATAACAGAATTATCATCTCCATTTTTATGATACTACATCTCTCTTAATGCAGCCTAGGAGAGCATTAGCTTTTTCATTAACATGTCACAATGATGACTCATGTGGACCTTGCAGTCCACTAAAATTCCCATATGTTTTTTCTCATTGTTATCTAACCACACTTCCCCATCCTATAATTATGAAATTGACTTTTTGAACCAAAAGGCAGAACTTTACATTTGACTCTGTTACAGTTCTAATGGGTTCAGCCCATTGTCCTGGACTGTTCAGAACTTTTTGAATCCTGACTCTATCATGGACCCATTAAAGACTACTCTTTGGTTCCAGTCATTTAACCAGCATTCGCTAATTAATAGTATTTGCTATTCCTTCTAGCTTTGTGCCATCTTCAAACTTGAAAAGTTTGTCATTTATGCCCTTTTAATTATAATCATTAACAAGGATATAGCCCTTGAAAGTTTACAAAGTGCCATACCTGTATTATGTCATTTGAGTCTCCTAACAACTCTCTGAGATAGATTCTGTTATCAATTCCCTTTTAGACATAAGGAAACAGTCTGGGTGAGATTAAATGACTTGCCCAGGATGATGTAGCAAATAAAAGTCCAAGAGAAAACTCAAAGTCAAAGTCTTCCTAATTCTAGGGCCTACAGTCTATAGACTATGCCACTTAGCTACCTTTATTCAAGTTATTGAGGAAACTGTTAATTGCACAGTGCCAAAGACACATCCCAAGGTCCTGTACAAGAGACCTCTCTTCTCCAAGCTGACAATGACAAATTAAAGATGGTCTTTGGCTCCAGTCATTTAACCAGTTTCAAACTTAACTATGCCATCATCTACCCATAGCTGTCTAACTTGTTCACGATGGTCCTATGAAATATTCTGTCAAATATTTTGCTTTGTGAAGCCTTTTACTACAACTACAGAATTCTTCCAATTTACCAGTCTCATTACCTTGCCAAAAAAGGATCTACTCTTGATGAAGCTATACTTATATGTAACAAGCATTGCTTTCCTTTCTAAAGACACAAACCATGCCTTCTATGCTTTCATCCAAATCATTGATAAGTATGTTGACTAGAATAGGGCCAAAGACAGGATGCCATGACTTTCCAATAGAATGTCAGGGTTGACATCAGTCCATTAGTCACCACTGTTTGTGTCTAATCATTCAACTGGTTTTGAAGTCACTTGACTATATGAGTGTCCTATCCATTTGTTTTCACTAAGGTTGCTCTGATAGAGTTTGTCAAATGTTTCACAAAAATTCAGGGGAATCATGTTTGCTGCATTCCTCATCCTAATAACTCTGTCAACAAAGGAAATGAGATTAATCTGACAGAACTTGTTCTTAATGAACCCATTTCATTAGTGATCATCCTTTCCTTTCTAGGTGCTCAACATCCCTTTTAATATTCTATTTTAGTATTTTGCCAAGTTCATCAACCAAGAGTTTGAATTTTTTACCTCCTTCACTCCATTTTTTTTTTAAAAAAATTGGGCTGATATTCACTTGTCTCTAGTTCTAGGGCACCACTCCCATTTTCCTTGATTCCTCAGAAATCACTGGCAATATTTCAACAATGATACGGACAAATTCTCTTATTAGCTTGGAATGGAATTCCTCCTGACCAAGTGACTTGAATTTATTTCCATGGTTTCTTGAAGTCTCACTGGGGTATCAAAACCCTTTCAAGGGCATTTAGTGGTGTTATGTTATTCTACCCTTCTCACTATGAGGACCATTGTCTTCCATAGAGGAAATGATAGTAATATGCTAACCTAAATCATATTATTTCCTTACTCAAGGATTCTCAATGACTCTCCATTGTGTACAGTGCAAGATCCTTCACAAAGTGACTTCAATCATTCTTTCCAGCTAGACTGAATACCACTTTCCTACAGGGATTCTCCCCCTACTCACACTAATCTACTCATCTGCTGAATATGCCCTTCACTTTCCAACCTTTTTGCTTTGGTTCATATGGTTCTGTATAGAATGCCCTTCCCCTAAGTCCTCCTTATTCCCAGAAGCCTTCCAGGACTGCTCAAACATTGCATGATCTCTCCTTCCAAACTCCTATAGCAGTTATTGCCTGAATTACTCATAGGCAATTATTCATGAGCTGCTGCTTTCTTGTGACAGCTTTTCTATTGTCACCTTTGATTTAAAAGAAAAAAAAACCAGCAATTAAGTGTTTTTTATGTGCCAGGCACTTTACTAGGCACTGGAGTTCCAACGACAAAATGAAATAATCCCTGCGTGCTAATGGAGGGAGGAGGGGAACAACTTAGATATTCATATTCAAGTAAATATGAAATATATACAAAGAAATTTCTGAGAGGAAGATACAGATCTAATATGAAATTGTTAATAGAACAAAGATTCCAGAGGGCACAATGGGAGGGTAAGAAAGAATATGGTTGGGATACAGAATGTTTAGGATTGACATAGATAGGAGCAGGGCTTGGTGGTCAGGGAAAGAAGCTTTGACCTAGGCAGTTTACAATTCAGAATCACAAGAATTCTGAGCAGTCATTGGAAAGTGGATTGTCATGCCCTGTACAAAAGCTATGGTAATATTGATGTCATTATCAATCCCCACAACAAGAGGTAGAAAGTACTTGTCAGCCTGCCTAGCAGTCAAGGGCAGGTCTTGATTTAGCTTCCCCAGAGTATATCTTTTCTGAGACCTAAATTATAAACTCCATGAAAACAGAGATGATGTCTTGGATTCACAGACTCTTTAGTACTCAAAAGCACCCTAGAGATGACTTAGTCTAACCTTTTCATTTTACAGATGAGAGAACTGAGACTCAGAGAATTGAAATGCTTGCCCAAAGTTATCCAGTTAATAAATGTCAGACTGACCTCCATGCCAGCTCTTCTGACTCCAAATCCAATGCCTTTTCCACTATACTCCACCATATTGCTTCTTTCTCTTTTATACAGGAATCTCTCATTGTGCCTTGCACATAGCAGGCACTCAAATATCTTGGATGGTTTATTTTGATTTTGTCTCCTGTAAAAACTCTTCCTGGTCACCCTCTGACCTCCATGGACTAGAACTTCATTGCATTCTCACTTCATCATGATACCCTCACTTTGATCATAGCTTTATTTGCTCAGGGCACTGAGCTACGGGGACCTCTGCTCCTTGCCCTGTGGGAGCATACAGACTCAGTGATTTCTTCTTTGTTGAGGTTCTGACTCAGCTCCCTAGATCTCTGAATTTCCACTGACTATAGGGAAATAGTTGGGCAGGGCAGGTCATAGGCAAAACTCTGAAATGAGTGAAATCTGTCTTTTGACACCTTAACTCCCACTCCCAGCCTCCTCTGTTTTTTCTATCTTCAAAAATATTCCCTCCTCATCCTGCCCCAACCCACCCCACTCCAAGTAGAATCCTCCCTAGTGTCCTCATTCTGTCTTCTCTCCCTTGTCCCATTCAAAATTACACTTAGGAAATAATTTAAAACTCATTCATACTGAGACGTCCATAACTGGCAATGATTTTTTTTTAAAGTATCCCTCTTAGGACTTGCATTATAACAGAAATCAATGCCTGAAGCTAGAGGAAAGTGGTACGATTTCTGTCATCTAAGCAGGTGAGAAGTGTTTGGGGTTTTTTTTTGAGATGGGGTTCTGAAATTGAGGTACCATGAAGGTTGACTAGTGGCTATGGGTGGGAGAAGCAGAACCTTCATTTTTCCCTAGGCTAATGAGAGAAGTGGAACCTCTGTGTTTCTCAGAAAATCTCTGGTGGCTGTCTGATGTTGAATGTTGGGTTGGTTGGGGGAGTGAGGTGAAGTTTTGAGGGGGAAACTTGGCACAGGATTCCTGGATGGGGCTGATTTTCCAACTCTTTCTTCTTTAAGATTGAGTGGGAGCAGAGGCACAGAGAACAATCTGCTACTAATAAGGAAATCAATTAACTGGTGTTTGTGTCACGAAATACTTCAATAAAGATTTTCCTCCTCTCCCCCCCCCAAAAAAAATTTCCACAGCGGCCTTTCTGGTGCCAGAAAGTATTTCCAATGTCATACTCAGCTCTTGAAGCAAAGAAAGTAAATAGCGGTTATGGCATCTGGAGTTGATTACCAGGAGGAATTTGTTTGAGTTGCTTGTCTCTGTTGTATCCATGTGCGACTACAATGTCAGGGCTTCTGCTCCTATTGGTGCCACACCCACATAGGGTTCGGGAGATGGGAGAGCAGGGGAGGAGCCACTGTCACAAACCTGTCCATCTCTGCCTTTTGCTGCTTTTGAGAAAGCTGGCAGAGAGGAAAAGAGATTTAGCCCTTCTCTCCGACCCCCCAAAAATACTTAAGTGGCACATCCAACCCTACTCCAAAAGAAATAAGGATACTTTCATTCAGTGGGGAAATTTATATGAGAGGGGGAAAAAAGAGAGGGAAGTTAGAGATTTTGCCACTAATTAGAGCTTTGTGACCTCGAGCTGGACACTGGACTTCTCTCTGTTGAATGAGGATTGTAGATTAGATGATCTCTAAAGTCGCTAACAGCTCTAAGATTCTCTGAAATGTCATTATTCCAATGGCAACAGTGGCTCTCTTCATGGGTTTCCATGTTAGAGGTGGTGGCAGCTTGGGACTCCAGCCCAGATTCTCCCTGGTCTCCATGTGGGGACTGGAGGCTGGGGGTGGGGAAACATTCTCCTGCTGGAGGATTTGCTCTCAGCCCCACCCACCCCTCATCCCCCTAGCAGTCCTAGGGAAGCTGGTATTTCAAATATTTTACTAAAGCTCTCTAAACAGTTTAGAGGCACTGTAAGTGCTTTGGCTACAAGCCGGGGCTGCTCTCTGCAGCCGGCCAGGGCAGCCCTGGGTGGGAAGGGAGTCAGTTGTCTCGGTAACCATGGTGTTTTCATTTTCCCAGGGGGGCAATGAGCTGCCCTGGGTAAAGGAAGATTGCAAGGCTTGGCCGTGAGTGTGTGTGTGTTTGTATGTGCATGCGTGGGAGTGTATGCTGGGATGGGTATGAGGGTGAGGTGTGCCCCTGGACATATATGGCTGAGAATCTAGGACTGTGTATGAGTGTGAGATCAGGCTAGGAGTGTGGACATCATGGCACAATGGAAAGAGCCAGCTGAAATTAGCCTGAAGACCTGGGTTTGACCTGGGCTCTGCCACTTCCTTCGTGTGCCATGGGCAAATCACTCCCTCTCACTCCAGGCTTCAGGCACTTGCTTGTTCAATTCAATTCAAGAAGCATTTTTAAAGTTCCCCTTTTGTACCAGGCACTGAGCTAGGCATTGGGGGTACAAAGACAAATTGTATGGAAAATAAACTTATATAATAATAAACAACAAATTTATTAAGTGCTTACTGTGTTCCAGTAGCTAGGTAGTAAGGGTACAAATGCAAGAAATAAAACAATATTTTCAAAAAGCTTATACTCTAATAGGGATGCTGTCTAAAGTCCCTTACCTCTGGAATTCTATGGTGATAGTTCCCCAGTGATCATGCCTGTGAGTCTGTGCATATGCATTTGTGTGCTCAGAAAGGGTGGTGGTTTTCTAAGGAGACGTAAGGGAACAGGTGAAGAGGGCTGCCAAATACATCATTTCAAAGTGAGAAAACACCTCAGGGGCCAATGGACCAGTCTAGAAATATTCTCTTACAATATCCCCAAAAAATTATCTCTGGAATCTAGCCTCTCCCAAAGTGAGGATAAAGTAACTCTCTTCTTCCTGAGATAGCCCATCCCACTTGTGAGTGGCTCTAATTGGTAGGATGAGAAGCAGCAGGATTGTGGAGGACATGGGGCTAGGTCTTGAATTCAGTATGACATGGGTTCAAATCCTGAATCTGATCTAAACTAGCTATGTGACCACAGACAAATCACTTAAACCTACAGTGACCCTCTGAGAAACAGAAGGATTGCCACACCGCACACCTCTCCCAGTTTCCACCAATGGCTTCACAGGTCACCTCTCTCACTGCCAGCCCCCTGCAAAGAAGTTCTTCCTAGCTATTTCTGTTTGTTGTTTGTTGAGGTTGAGTAGCTTCCTTCTTTAGTTCATTTTACTGATGCAGAAACTGAGGCAAACATTTAGTATTCTAGTACTTCTGTTTTCTACTTTTTTTTCTTCCAACACATCCCTTCCTATACTTCAAAGCACCTTGAGTCCTCTGAATGGCTAAAATTCTGTCAGTTCCACACAAAGAGTCACTTCAAGGGCTAATCAAGGGGAGAACGGTGCAATAAGGTAAATTTATAACATATATATGTACATATACACATATTAATGCACATATTTTCAAACAAAAAAGTTTACAAGTAGGCATTTATTTAGCATTGGGTTACAGTGACAGCTCAAGCTAATGATGGTATATAATACTCACTGTGTAAAATTTCCCAACATTTTTCCCAACATTCAAAAAAATTTTGTTTTGTTCTTCATATTTTTATTATTTAGTATTTTTAGTTTTCAACATTGATTTCCACAAGGTTTTGAGTTACAATTTTCTCCCCATTTCTACCCTCCCCCCACTCTAAGATGGCATACATTCTGATTGCCCCATTCCCCAGTCAGCCCTCCCTTCTGTCATCCCACTCTCCCCCATCCACTTTCCCCTTACTTTCTTGTAGGGCAAGATAGATTTCTATACTCCATTGCTTGTATATCTTATTTCCCAGTTGCATGCAAAACCAACTTTTTTTTGAGCATGTTTTTAAAACTTTGAGTTCCAAATTCCCTCCCTTCTTCCCTCCCCACCCACCCTCCTTGAGAAGGCAAGCAATTCAACATAGGCCACACATGTATCATTATGCAAAACACTTCCATAATAGTCATGTTGTGAAAGACTAACTATAGTTCCCTCCATCCTATCCTGTCCTCCTTTATTCAATTTTCTCCCTTGACCCTGTCCCTTTGCAAAAGTGTTTGCTTTTGACTACCTCCTCCCCCTACCTGCCCTCCCTTCTATCATCCCCCCTCTCTTATCCCCTTCTCTCTACTTTCCTGTGGGGTTAGATACTCAATTGTGTGTGTATGTTACTCCCTCCTTAAGTCAAATCCAATGACAGCAAGATTCACTCATTCCCTTTCACCTGCCCCTTCTTCTGTTCCAGTAGAACTGCTTTTTCTTGTCACTTTTATGTGAGATAATTTACCCCTTCTCCCAATATATTCCTCTCTCACGCCTTAATTTTATTTTTTTTAGATATCATCCCTTCATATTGAACTCACCCTGTGCCTTCTGTCTATATATATATATATGTATATATATATATATGTATATATGTGTGTGTGTGTGTATGTATGTATGTATATTCCCTTCAACTATCCTAATACTGATAAAGGTCTCATGAATTACAAATATCATCTTTCCATGTGGGAATATAAAATAAAATGGTTCAACTTTAGTAAGACCCTTATGATTTCTCTTTCTTGTTTACCTTTTCATGCTTCTCTTGATTCTTGTATTTGAAAGTCAAATTTTCTATTCAGCTCTGGTCTTTTCATTGAGAAAGCTTGAAAGTCCTCTATTTTATTGAAAGTCTAAATTTTGCCTTGGAGTATTATACTCAGTTTTTCTGGGTAGGTGCTTCTTGGTTTTAATCCTAGCTCCTTTGACCTCCAGAATATCATATTCCCTTAACATAGAAGCTGCTAGATCTTGTGTTATCCTGATTGTGTTTCCGCAATATTCAAATTGTTTCTTTCTGGCTGCTTGCATTATTTTCTTCTTGACCTGGAAACTCTGGAATTTGGCGACAATATTCCTAGGAGTTTTCTTTTGGGGATATTTTTCAAGAGGCAATTGGTGGATTCTTTCAATTTCTATTTTACCCTCTGGTTCTAGAATATTAGGGCAATTTTCCTTGATAATTTCTTGAAATATAATGTCTAGGCTCTTTTTTTGATCATGGCTTTCAGGTAGTCCAATAATTTTTGAATTATCTCTCCTGGATCTGTTCTCCAGGTAAGTGGCTTTTCCAATGAGATATTTCACATTGTCTTCCATTTTTTTCATTCTTTTGGTTCTGTTTTATAATTTCTTGATTTCTCATAGTCACTAGCTTCCACTTGCTCCATTCTAATTTTTAAGGTAGTATTTTCTTCAGTGGTGTTTTGTACCTCCTTTTCCATTTGACTAATTCTGCCTTTTAAAGCATTATTCTCCCATTTGGGTTAGTCTATTTTTAAGGTGTTATTTCCTTCAGTATTTTTTGGGGTCTCCTTTAGCAAGTCACTAACTTGTTTTTCATTATTTTCTTGCATCACTCTCATTTCTCTTCCCAATTTTTCCTCTGCTTCTCTTATTTGATTTTCCAAATCCTTTTTGAGCTTTTCCATGGCCTGAGACCAATTCATATTTTTCTTGGGGGCTTTTGATGTAGGCTCTTTGACTTTGTTGACTTCTGGCTGTATGTTTTGATCTTCTTTGTCACCAAAAATAGATTCTATAGTCTGAGTCTGAGTCCTTTTTCACTGTCTGTTCATGTTCTCAGCCAACTACTTGACCCTCGAGCTTTTTGTCAGGGTATAACTGCTGTTAGAGTAGAGAGTAATTTGTCCCAAGCTTTAGGGGCCTTGCACTGCTGATTTCTAAGCTACTTCTACTCCAGTCACAGCAAGCTCTGCCACACCAGCGCTCCTCCTCCCCCAAGAACCACCAATCAAGACTGCAACCCAGATCCAAGCAGGGCAAAGCAAGAGAACCCTGCCTCTGTGCCAGCAAAGCACTTTTTGCACTCCCCTTCTGATCCGCTGCTTGATTCCTCTCACTGTGTGGGCAGGGACTCAGGAAGCAGCTGCTGCTGGAGCTCTGGAAGCAGCCACCAGAGCTTCTTGCTGCTGCCGCCTTGCCACCTCCAGTGCTCCTGAGGCTGGAGCCAGACCTTGGACTTCTCTCACTCTTTATTCAGCAATTTTCCCATTAACCTGCTCTGTTGTCTTTGGCATTTGTGGATTGAGAAGTCTGGTAACTGCCACAGCTCATGGCCCTCAGGCCTGCTCCACCTGACTCCCGGTCTGGTCTGTCCTGCCTCAACCTACGCTGGGCTGTGCTCCACTCCCAGCATGGTGCAATAGACCCTTCCCAGCGATTATCCAGGCTGTCTTGGGCTGGAGACTTGTTTTCCTGTGTAATTCCATGGGTTCTGTAGCTCTAGAATTTATTCAGAGCCATTTTTACAGGTGTTTGGAGGGATTTGGGGGAGAGCTTAAGCAAGTCCCTGTTTTCCAGCTGCCATCTTGGCTCCACCCCCTTAATAAAATCTGGGTACAATTTCCAACTTTAATTCATGTACATGCTTTGCCTAGTTCTGCTCTTAAGATTATGGTGTAGCCAAATAAGACAACACAGGAAAAAGGCTTTAAGGTGGCATTATCTTTCCTACCCCATCTTACATCTGAAATTTCCAGGGTAGGCAGACCTCAGAACCACCCCTGAGGAACCAAAATAAGCAAAGTGATCATCACAGTCCCTCAAGTATCTTTTAAAATACCTTTTGTTGAAACTTTTTATCTTGACTTTCACATCTTTGGTGGGAGAGAGAGAGAAGGGGAGGGAGCGGGATTCTCCTTCCTCCGCAGATTGAACCTTCCCTTGTAACAAAAGCACTTAAGCAAAACTGCTAGGTAGTGATGGGGTAGACTGGTTTCATCTGACAGTGAGAGAATCCTAGAAAACAGCATGAAGTAATTGGTGTCCATAAGGGTGTAATGGGAATTTAGAGAAGACTGTGATCCATGTGGGCAGGAGTAGTCAGGGAAGGCTTCACTGAAGAGGTAAGACTTGGGATGACCTTGAAGGACAGGAGGGTATGGAGAGGTAGAAATTGGGTAGGTTAGGGGAGAGCGGGAGAGAGCATTCCAGATGGTGGGAATGAGCAGGTTAGATTCCAAAGAGAGTGAGGAGGCAGGTTAGTATTGAGAAATAGTAGGAATGGTAATTTTCATTTCATTATCATTATGGGTCAGATGTATGGAGCCAGATTATCAAGGACCTAGAGAGTGCTGGGCTGAATTACTAACGGAGTCCTTCCTATCCATCAGGGCTACCCATGCAAACTTTTTTTTTCTTTTTGGCAGAGCAATTGGGGTTAAGTGACTTGCCCAAGGTCACACAGCTAGTACAAGTGTCAAGTGTATAAGGCCCGTTTTGAACTCAGGTCCTCCTGACTCCAGGGCCAGTGCTCTACTTATTGCGCCCCCTGACTGCTCCCCCCCTTGCAAACTTTCTAACTAGCAGGTTAGTAATCTATCTTTTCACAGAAAAATCCCTCACTGGCCCTGAAAATATCCTACAGACCAGATGTCCTTTCTCTCAGCAATTTGGCTTGAATGATTCTTCTGATAGCCTCTAACAGAAAAGTGAAAGCTTTTGAATGGATATTAATCCAAACTAATCTACTCTGATCAGAAGAGGAAGTTCGGATGTCAGTTCCTCTCTTTGTGGCATCAGACTCGAATCAGTTAAAAATCTACTTTTAAAATCTGTACCACAAAACGTAAGGCTTTAACAAATGTTTGTATGTTCATTAAAAAGAATCTCTTTGTAGAAATTGTAATGTAGCTCTGAGTTTTTCATGTGGATAAATCAATAAACGGACACTTGCTGGGTTTCTACTATGTGCTCTGAGATAACCTGGGACGCAATACCAAGAGCATTATAGTGGACATGCTAAAAGGAAAGTACTTGCTTCCATTTAATTTCATAGGATGAGAGTGTTTATGTACTAATTGGAGAAGAGTAGGAATTTATAGACCGGAAAGTTGCAAGCCATTCCCAGGGATGCTTTTGGACGATGATGGAAAGAGAAACAGCAGCGGCAAAAGCATTAACTGTCAGGAGACCTGCTTTGCTAAGAATTGTAGAAATTATATTCTTACTCTGGCTCTGCTGGGCAAATGTGAAGGGCATGCAAGACTGGAGCCGAGATGCATATAAATCAGGCATGTAGATGTTGGAGCAAGCCCCTGGTAGAGAAAAGAGGGTATCCAGATGGGCTGAATTTAGAACCTAGAACTCACAGAGACAGTCTTCAAAGTTCCCATCAGCACTCAAGCTACCGAGATTTCTTTTATTGGTGCAATGAGTTTTGTTCCCTGCTACCTTGACTTGGGTGTGAGACCCATTTCGGTTCATTATGTGTTTTGTAATGAGCATGCTTTATGTTCAAATGTTTATTAGTAATAAACATTGATTTCAGATGAAAAGAATACACCCCCCAGGGGAGAGCTAAAAATGAGTCAAAATCATAGGTTTTCACACACAAGGTATACCTGATCTTAGCGAGTTTTGTCAAGATCAAACCCAGAACAAGTGCCAAGAGCAGAGAGTTCTACAAAGAGAACAAGGGGAAAAGGAATGAAATCTTTTTTAGCACTTAGTATTGCCAGGTTGCTAAATGCTTTACAAATATTATTTGTTAAAAAGAGTAGAGGAGTCTACTGTTGGAGGAGTAGGGGAAGCATACAACATTTAAAACAACAAATAATTTAACAAAGTAAAACATGGTAAGTCTAAAGAAGAGAAAAGTCAGGACAAAAATGCTATAGGAAAATATGAGGAGAGATACAAGAAATGTTCCTTGCCCTTGAGGAACTTACAATCTAGTAGGAGAAACAAGACTACAAAAACTAACAGTACGAGAAAGTATGCATGGAGTGCCCAGTGATTGGGTGGTCCAGAAAGAACAAGGTTCACAAGAGTTCAGAAGAAGAAGTTGATACATTAACCTGGGGTGGTGAGGGAAAGCTTTACAGAGAAATGGACTTCATTAGGTGCATAGGATTTAGCAAAGTAGAGAAAAGGTTAGGATGTATTTACCCAAATGAAACATTGGGTATGAATGTTTAATTATGATGGTTAAGGGAGAATATAGTGAAAATTGCCTGGAAAGTTTTCTTTTTATGTTGATCAAATATTAATAACAAGGATTAAAACTCAGGATCTAGACCCCCCACCCCGGAACTGATACAGAAAAGAGGATGTCCGGATGGGCTGATTTATAACATTTGGCCTATTGCTAATCATGCTAAGTCTGTAAGGAAAGTATGGCAGAATTTTAAAGCTAGGAGTCCACTGGTCTCATCTCCTTGTTTTACATATGGGGAAAGAGGCAGCTAGGTGGTACATTGGGGAGAACACTGGGCTGAGAATCAGGAAGGCTCATCTTCCTGAGTTCAAATATGGCCTCAGACACCAACTAGATGTGTGACCCTGGGCAAGTCACTTAAGCCTGTTTGCCTCAATTTCTTCATCTGGAAAAGGAAATGGCAAACCACCCCAGTATCTTTGCCAAGAAAACCTCAAATGAGGTCACAAAGAGTCAGACCTGACTCAACAATAACAAAGTGAAGTACGTAGAAAAAAATGATTTGCCTAACTTATCACAACTAGTTTGTAAGAGACAGAAGTAGAACCCTTGTTTCTGATTTCAAGTTTAATGCTTTTTCTGCTCCTCCATGTGACTCTGAGCTGCTTTTAAGAGTAGTCTCTGGCTTCAGTAGCATCATCTTAAGATGATGAATTACTGAGTCTCTTACTCCTCTTTTCCAGGAAGCCTTCTGAGATTAATGTGGGAAAAGCTTCACTGTCTCAACTCTAATCAAATTAGAAAATTCCCATGACTATTCTATTCTCTTCTCCTTAATTATTATTAAGAACATATATGCCCATTTCACAGAATTATTGTGAGAAAACCTCCCTTTTTTTAGATTGCAAATTCAATTCATATCAACAAGCATTTATTAAACACCAACTATGTAATGAGGTTGCAGGGGTTGGTGGATAGACAACTGGTCTTAGATTCATGAAGACCTGGGTTTAAGTCCCATTCCAGCTCAGTGACCCTGGGCAAATCTTTAATGTCTTAGTATTTTAGGCTAGGGGTGTCAAACAAGCAGCCTGCAGGCCCCATGAGGCTCCCAACACTTCTGTGTAGGATGTGCACCAGATTAAAATGTAATTGGGAAACATTTAATAAAATAAATAAAAATACAATAAAATATTGATATGTGGATTTGTGGTTTTCTGAATCTAATGTGTCACCCACAGGGATCCTTATATATGGTTTAGCACTCCATTTCTATTGGAATTTGACCCCACTACTCCAGGCAACTCTCTGAGACTATAAGTTGCAGAGAAAATGCTGATCTGCATTGGTAGAGGGAGTTTCCTCTTCTTAAAGTTCCCATGAGAAGTGAACACTGTGTAGAACTCTGGACTTGGCGTCAAGCCCTGAGTTCAAATTCTGCCCTGGACACTTAATAGCTGGTTGACCTGGGCAAGACACAACTTCTCTGCTCATCTAGAAAATGAGGAGATTGGACTCAGTGGTCTCCAAGGTCCCTTCAGGCTCTAAATCTATGATCTTAATGAAATCACAGGCCTAGTCCCCTTCCCTCTATCCTTATGTATAAACTGAGATGCCTGATGATGCAGAGAATAGAAGGCAGATCTGGGAGACAGGAAGATCTAGGTTTGAAATTTGCCTTAGACACTTAGCCATGTGAGTATGGGTACATCACTTTACTCTTCAATGTTCCAAGCAATGTGTTAAGATTTTAAGTCTTCTTCCTTTTTTTCTTTAAATTTTTATGGATATCTTTTGTTTCTTTTACATCCCCTTCATTCCTCAATGCATTGTTGGAGGGAATTTTCACATAACTAAATAATAGGTTCAGACAAAAATAACTCCCCACTCCCCTTACAAAGACAGGACACAGATCCTGTTCTAAACTGCTTTACAAAGCAATGTGGAGAAAGATAGGAAATAGAGAATGACTGGAACTGTGATTTCAACGCTAAAGAGAATTCCATGGTGAGGAAATTCCCTCTGGTAATGCAGGTGAGCATTTTCCACAACTTATAGTCTTAATGGATTGTCTACAGCATTGATAGGTTAAAGTAATATGCGCGGGGTCACGTAACCAAAATGTGTCACAGGTAGAATTTGAACCCTACTATTCCTGGCTTCCAGGCCAGATCTCTCTAGCTACCACTCCAAGGTACCTCTCCCATGGTGAAGTAACCATGGTATTGGGGAAGAAAGTGTTGTCCTTGTTGCCGTTGTTGTTTGTCCTTCATTCTTGAAAAGGACCGTGACATCAGGAAGGTGATGCAATGACACGCAAGTGAATTGGATTTAAGTGAAGTAGGGCTGTGCAAAGTTACCAGCCTCACTTTCTCCTCCAGAGCCATCTGGGTCCAGTGGCCAGACACACATCAGGACCACTAGAGATGGCCCCAGAAAAATAAAGTGTTATGAGAAATCTGAAGAGGGAGAAATCACTTTCTCCGAGAAGGTGTCAAGGAAGAGTTTATAGAGGAAGTGGCATTACAAAATGGGCCTCAAAGGGAGAGATGGAGGAGAAGAAGCATCCATTCTAGGCATGGGAGACTGTATGACCAAAGCAAAGAGATCTGATAGGACAGGAAGAAAAGAGGGCAGAGAGTAGTAAAATCTGGCTGAATGGAGTATATGTGAAAGGAAATTGTTTGGGCTGAAGAGTGGTAGGTCAGAGCCAGATTGTGTGTGTTTGAGGAGTGTCAGCAATGCCAGGATTAAGGAGAGCTCGTGCTTTATCCCATGATCAATAGGGAGCCATTGAAGGATTTTGAGCAGAGAAATGATGCAGAGAAATCCTTTAGTAATACTACTCAGGCAGGTCAGCAGTGTAAAGAATGGATTGGAGAGGGAATAGGTGGTAAAAATGAAGACTAACTAGAAAGCTATTATAATAGCCTAGATAGGAAGAGATAAAGAACTGAACTAGGGGGTGGTTCCATGGGAGAGGAGAAAAGAGGGTGAATTCTAGAGATATTTTACAAGAATAATCCATAGGATCCTAGATGTAGAAGAGATTTCAGAAGACTGACCCCTCTCATTTTACAGATGAGAAAACAGAAATTGGGGTATGTCAAATGACTTGCCCAAGGTCACGTACCAGAGAGTAAGCATCAGGTTCATCATTTTTACCTAGGCCTTCTGATTCCAGAGCCAGAACTTGGCTCCCTGTACCCTGGATTTGCCAGTCAACCAACTGATTTATTATGCGGAGTGAAGGACGGGAAGACTAAAAGATGACTGAGCTTTTGTGACTGTATGACTGGAAAGATCGAGGTGTCAAAAGAAGTAGAGAAGTTAGAAGAAGGGAAGGTTTTGGAAGGACCATGAATTCTGAGGTGATGGTGGTAAAGCTCTATGTGTGTATGAGTTATTATGATTAAGATGCTTGAGTCACACTTAGGACATCCCTTTCATGCCCGTTATTTCACTTAATCCTCTCCAACAATCCTGTGATTGTAAGGCAGAATTATTACTGTAAAGTACTTTGCAAATCTTGAAAGTGCCATATAAATGCCAACTGCAATTATGTAACCAGGGGCTCAAAGCCAGTTTCCATAAGACTTTCCTCACTGGTGGAGAGACATTACTCAGTGCTGATCTCCTGGTTATAATGATAATTTTTATTATGTCCTTTGGCCTTATGAGAAAATGGGACATAAGGAGAGTAGGTGACTTGTCTAAGGTCACACAGCATGGAAACAATGCTAGAAACCAAGTGTGCTAGTTCCTAACCCAGGACAATTGTACCTTTATTTCTCTTGTTCAAAATGGTCAAGGGAAATTAAATACTTAATAAAGGCTTTTGAGGATCTACTACATCGATTAGTTCCTTTTTCCAGGCAAGTCATGATGTCATTAATGTCTTAACCTTGAATGGAACTGAGTCCTTCTAATAGTTAATATTTATATAGTATTTTATAGTTTACCGAGCACTTGGGATAGGGATGGGTATAGGGATAGGGATTGGATCTGGAATTTCTTTGGGTTAGGGAGCTTCCGGGTGAGGAACTCCTTCCGCCAATGCATATGAGCACCATTTCTGCAACTTATATTCTTACAGAGACGCCTTAGGCGCTGAGGGGTCACACAGTCGGTAAGTGTCAGAGAAGGGACCTATTTGAGCTTCACTACAACCTTTCGAGGTGGATATTACAGATACTATGATGGGGCCATTTAGCAGACCAGAAAACCCAGATACAGAAGCAAAATTACTTTCCCTAGTCATACATCCAGTAAGCATTGGTTCGAGTTCCTAATGCCGGCAAGGCTTTTGGATCCAAAGTCATTGCTATTTTGATTATACCACCTCCCCCAAACCAGAAATGGTTGTATGTCTGGAGAACAAAGATCAGCCAAGTTAGATTCAGAGAGGCTCATCACCAGAGAGTGAGCCACTAGTGAAGAATTTTTAGCCCCACCAAACCATTAAATTGTCTACTGAGCCATTTAAAGGGCTGCAGTCTGCATCGGTGAAGGGAGTGCTAGCCTCGCCAGGAAAATCCACAACCAAGAAATTCAAAACGTTGTTTTTGTTTTCCAGAAGGCTGTTCATTCAACAAATAGTTATTTACCTCCTACTCTGTGTGCTAAATGCACTGGGGAATAGAGAGATATATCACATAGAAAGTCCCTCTCCTGAGGGGCCTGACATGTAGTGACTGTGTACCCAAGTGACTACAACACTAGGTAGGATGTGATAGGTAAGTACCTCAGAGGTGGGTGGGGTCTTGGCTTTGAGGAGCCTTCCTGCCTACATTGTGTGTGTGTGTGTGTTTTAAAGTTCTACCTGAAGTTTGCCTAGAGATTCTAGTCTTGTTCCACCAATCAAACCCCTGCCCCCCACCGCAGACAATCCTTCACCCTCTTTTACCTCATGGGGAAAAGGTCAACTTTGTTTTACTATCTTTTAATCTGCAGCCTAGCACAGGGCCTTAACAAGGACTAGGTGCTGAATCAATGTTCTTTGACCGGAATTCTTCCTTGCAAAAACTTAGGTGATCTAGAGCTCAGCCTTGACCTGCGAGTTTCTACCTCCAAGCCGCTGTAAGCCCCTCAGCTGGTCACTCCCCTGTCAGGGCTTCACTTGCTTCAATAAAAGGAAGGGGTTCAGCTAGGCGATGTCTGAGGTCCTTTCCAGCTCTCACTTTCTCTTGAACCTGATTCACGGGCCAGAATGGAGTGCAGGGAGTCAGGGCGATGCCCAGCTTCATGCCTCCTCCTCCAGTCCCTCTCACCACCCAGGGAGAGAGAGTTCACGCTACTTCCAGCCAAAGCCGGGACAAAGCAGTTCAAATCCACCCTCCTGGCAAGGCTCTGCCCCTATGGGGTTAAATATTAACCCTGGCCTTGGGAGACCGCAGCTCCCCTGTGCCAGGGATGGGACTTGCCATCCCTGTCCGCCTGGGGCATTAGAGCTGGCTCCTTACCCCTCCTCCTCCCAGCCCAGCCCGGTGGCTTCCTCCTTCTTCTCTCTCCCCCTCCCCTACCAATGCCACTCCCCATCCCAGCTCTGAAACAACCGGACATCCACCCCCCTGGCCCAGGCAGAGGGTCCAGAGTCAGGTGGCAGGCTCCCAACCTCCCAACCCCCCACCCCCCGGCCCGTTGAAGCGCCACCGATGCCTTGCCCCTGGACCGGCGCCGGACGCTCCTCCCGCCCCGTGGCCCCCACCCCTCTCCCCAATCTCCCCCTCCACTTGCTGAAGTGTCGGCACTGCGCCCCCTCCCAGGCGCACCGGCCGGAGCCTGTTGGCTGACGCGGGAAGCCAGGCCAGACTGGGAGGCCAGGCCAGCGAGACAGCGCGGAGACTTTGTCGAGATAAGAGGCGCTCGGGCTCAGCCGGGGCCGGCCCCTCCTCTCCCCCTCCGGCTGCAGCGCCGGCCCCCCAGCCCTGGCACTGGGTGGGTCAGTCACGTCCCAAGCCAACAAAGCAAAAGAAAATTTCCGGCAGGCCGGAGGAGAAAGGGTGCCCTAGAGAGTGGACGATTCACCAGTCTGAGGCGGTAGACTTCCCTGTATCTAAACCCCAACCCCACATCCCACTCCGCCAGCGGAGGGGCCCATTCCCAATACTCTGGGGCGTTAAGAAGCGAAGGCTTTGAAGGTGTTGTAGGATCAGTTTGGGGAAATTCCTCCACTCCTCCAATTAAGAGTGAATTCACTTGACAGTGACCTGAGACTATGTTCTGATCCGGTGACCCTGGTGCTGGAAGGTCCAGAGAAGACTTCGGCCCTGTCTTAATTGGCAAAGACTACCGACTCCTCGTCTGATTTTAGGAAGCTTTCCAGTCCTACTGGCGAGGTAGCAACCGTAACTCTCCCGCGCCCCAACCTCCCTCCCCCCCCCCCCCCCCCCCCCCCCCCCCCCCCCCCCCCCCCCCCCGGCATAAGGCCTGTGAGGTGGGCAGCACAAGTATTGTCATCCCTCATGCCGAAATCTCGTCCTTGGTCAAATAAGCAGTTTGTCCAGGAGTTGCCCTGGAATGGAATCAGTAAGGGCTTCCCTTCAAACCCCCCACCTAATTTTATAACCATGGTCATAACCTTTAACCTTTCCGAGTTTCTTTATCTTTAAAATGAAGATGATAATACATGCAATGCCCTTCTCACAAAGTTTTTGCTAGGTTCGAATAAAATCATGAGGTACTTCATGAACTTTCAACTACTTTATAAATGTCAATATTATTAAATGATCTCTAAGATGCTTTCTATTATCCTAAAAGCCCAGTCCCCCCACTTTCTCATCTTCCTAAAGGATGATTGGGAAGTCATCCCGTTTAAGAAACTTCAAGGGTCCGTATGGCCTACGAGAAAAAATACAAACTCCTCAGCTTGGCGCCATAAACTGGCTCCTGCCTATCTTTGCAGGAACATTATACATTTCTTTCCTCTACACACTCTCTGTTCCAGCCAAATTGGTCTGCTTGCCGCTCCCCAAACCAGGTAGTTCTCCCTCCTCAAAACCTTTACCCATAGTTCTCTCTTCATCTCTACTTCTTAGAATCCCAGCTTCTTTGAAGGCATAGCTCATGGGCCGCCCCCTTATGAGAAGTTTCTTCTGATTCCCCTAATTGTTAGTGTTTTCTTTCTTTCTCAAATCATACACACATACATGCACACATGCATGTGTGTGCATGTTTGTGTATGCGTGTGTGTGTGTGTGTGTGTGTGACTGGGCCTATGATTTCATTATCATATGGAACTCTAAAGTGAGGGAACTCCCTCTACCAATGATTCCCTTTACAGAGTTGTATGGAGCACTCTGTAACTGACTTTGTGCCTGGAATCAGGAAAACTCATCTTCCTGAGTTCAAATCCAACCTCATGCATTTACTAGCTATGTGACTCTGGGCAAGTTACTTCACCCTGTTTGCCTCAGTTTCCTCATCTGTAAAATGATCTGGAGAAGGAAATGGCAAACCACTCCAAAATCTTGGCCAAGAAAACCCCAAAAGGGGTCACAAAGAGTCAGTCATGAATGAAAAATGACTAAACCACAACAAACTCCTCAAATGACTTGCCTGGATGACGCTATCAGTATGTGTTAGAGCTTATCGCTGTTGTCCTTCGTTATAGAGGCTGTTGTTGTTTGTCCTTTGTTCTGGAAGAAGACTGTGACATCAGGGAGGTGATGCCATGACATGCAAGTGACTTGGATTTAAGTGAGGCAAGGCTGTGCAAGGTCACTGGCCTCACTTTCTCCTCCAGAGCCATCTGGGTCCAGTGGCCATGTGTCAGAATCAGAACCTGAATCCAGGTCTTTCTAATTCCAAGGTCAAGTCTCTACCAATCCACTATGCCAAGTTACCTCTCACCCTAATAGCATAGCTTGTTTTGTTTTGTTTTTGTCTTTTTAAACCCAATGTCTATCACAGTGCCCTACACATAGTAGTCACTCAAATAAATCCTTGCTGAACTGGTCTAGATTGGTATGGAGAAAACACTGTGAGGCTACCTACCCCTCCCCCAGCTTGTTGGAGTATTGTTTCATTCTTCAACCTTCTCTTCCCTGCCCCCCAGTCAGTCAAAACTTAGAGCTTAAGCATCCATCTATGAGTGCCGCTGTGAAGAATAAAGTTCACTTGAAATGTTCCTGTTATGGATAAACTTAACAGCCCTAAATTACATGTGCTATACAAAATCCAAAAAGAAATCATCAAAGCCACTATTTCTGCCCCATTTTCCCTGTTCCTGCCCTTGACCTTTAGGTATCTACCTATATAATTCTATCACTTATTCCTCCAGGTGAATAAGCATGGGCTTCATCCAGAGATTCTGCTACTAGGCAGACCCCAAAGACATTGTTGATAAAAAGAAAGTCCCCATACACACCAAAATATTCATAGCAGCATTTTTTGTGGTACCAAAGTAGACACTTGTCATTTGGGGAGTGGCTAAATAAATTATGGTTCATGAATATGATGGAATATGCCTGGGCTGTAAGAAATGGTGTGCTGAATATAAGGAAGCCTGCAAAGATCTACATGGATTGATGCAGAGTGAAATAAGTAGAACCAAGAAGGCACTATATACAATGACTACATCAATGCAAATGGAAGGAACAA
This sequence comes from Phalanger gymnotis, assembly GCA_028646595.1. Classification (NCBI taxonomy): domain Eukaryota; kingdom Metazoa; phylum Chordata; class Mammalia; order Diprotodontia; family Phalangeridae; genus Phalanger; species Phalanger gymnotis. The sequence continues at coordinate 117,428,736 of CM053624.1, read as the reverse complement.
TCACAGACAATCTAAGATGAATGATTCAGAATGGCAAAAAACAAGTATGGCTCCAAAGAAGAGCTAGAAGAAGACACCTAATAATCCAGGGATATACTGGAGCCAACTCAAGCTTGTGAGAGCCAACTGTTCCATATTCAGAGCGTTTATATCTTGGAATTGGTTTATTGTTTTATTGATTGTCTAGACTTAAGAAACTTGTGGAGAAAGTATTAATAATAAAGATTAAACTTAAAAATGTGTTGTGCTTTTATGGGAGGTGGCTGTTAAATATTTACCAGCACACTACTGCCTCCACCCCATTTCTTTGCAAAGAAGAGAGATCCACAGGCATGCCACCTTGCACCTATTTTTAGACTTTTTCCATGTGCTGATAGCTTTGTTTATCTGTTTCTCTCCTTTTTTTTTCTTTAAAAATATTATTTGTTATATGAGATGGCCCTCTGAGAGGGGCAGGGGGAAAGAACGCTGGGAGAAATTTTGGACATGTGCAAAAAGTAAAAGATAACAAAAATTGATTTTAAAAATCAGCATAGTCTTTCATGGGAAACATATATGAAGTGAAACATTATATACATGACTACAACTTTGATGGGACAAGACAATTGAAACTGAAAGTTGTGTGGTTACAATGATCACAACTGACCCCCCCACCAAATATATCTCTTTGCAGAAGTGAGAGAGTATGGATGTAAAATACTATCTATACGCCTGGACTTGACTCTCCAGTTCATCTTTTAAAATACAAATACTCCAGTAAGGGGTAATACATTAATCTTCTCACAAAAGGAGAGTCAGGAAGCCCTGAGTTCAAATGTAACCTCAGATACTTACTAGCTGTGTGACTCTGGGCAAGTCACTTAACCTTGTTTGCCTCATCTGTAAAATGAGCCAGCAAAGGAAATGGCAAACCACTCCAGCACCTTTGCCAGGAAAACTCCAAAAATGGGGTCACGAAGAATCACACAATTAAAACAACTGAACAACAGCAACACATGCCAGGCACTGTGCTAAACAATAGGGATACAAAGCAAGGCAAAAGACAGTTCTTGCCCTCAGGGAGCTTATACTCTAGTGGGGGAAACATCATGCAGACAACTATGTACAAATAAGACATATGCAAGATATTAAAATAATCAACAGATGGAGGGCACTGGACGAAAGGTTTGATTAGGGGTTTAAAAAAATAGAAAAGGGAAAGGACAGAGACAAATTTATACCACTTCGCCAATTTTCCAAGAGGCAGCTAGGTAGCCCAGTTGATAGAACACTGGTAGAACACTTCTTGTCTTGAAGACAAGAAGGCCTAAGTTCAAATCCAGCTTCAGACATCTACTAGCTGTGTGACCTTGGACAAGCCATTTAACCTCTGTCTGCCTCTGTTTCCTCAACTGTAAAATAAGGATAATAATAGCACCTACTTTCTACAGTGCTTCAAATGAAGTGATGTTTATATAAGCACTTAGCTTATGTATAAGTACTAAGTTCATGGCACATAGTAGGTGGTTAATAAATGCTTTTACCCTTTGTCCTAGCTGCTACACTACAGCCCCACTTGGGTAAAATGGAAGTAAGTATTTAATAAATGCTTTATCATTCTTTGATTTCCTGGACTTCCAGACATTCCAAACCCCAGAAGTATAAGTAGACAATGGCAGGCAAAATGATTTTTCTTTTACCTTCACTAGTATGTCTACTACGGCCACAAATCATTGTTCATTTGCAGGATATTCAATTCAACAAACATTTATTAAGTGCCTACTACGTACCAGGTTAGGTACTGGGGATACAAATAAAAAAAGAAAGACAGCTCCTGCCCTCTAATTAGAGAAGAGAGACAATTGAGAGAGTTGAGAAGGTGTTGTCAAAATTGGAGCCAATCAGCATGGTGTTTAGATTTCAGGTGATCAGTTTACCCTGGGGGAAGGCATGATATTCTGTGAAGCTGAAACCAAGCAGAGTTGATGATGAAAAATGGAGAGTTACCAGTATTTGGTATTGCATCATTCAAATAGGGGACCAAGGCACACGCAACACAATCGTGCTTTCTTTTAAAGCAGTCTGTAACTCAGATGTTTTGACTGATTGAGAACATCTCTCTGTGTAGGTAGTCAAAATAATCAGTTGTAAATCTCGTTCCAGTGAAATGTAAGTTCCTTTGGTTTTGTTTGTGTATCTCCAGTCCCTTGAACATGACTGCTTGATAAATGCTTGTTGGATCAGAGTGGATTGACCACAGAACTCATATATCTTTGCCATTAGTCTAAAGCTTTGACTACATATTAGTCAGTCAAGAAGCCTTTATTAAGTGCTTCCTGTGTACGGGGCACAGTGCTAAGCACTGGGACACAAAGAAAGGGAAAGACGAGGCTCCTTCCTGCCCTAAAGGAGCTAACATTCTAACAGAGATTTGGAAGAGAATTAATTTCCTAATCCCAATGTGCACTTTAAATAATTGCCTTCTTCTTATATACTTCATTCTGCAGCAGACTAAACACAATAAACTCATGAAATTGCCCTCCCTCCCTCATAGTTTCACATGACCCCACAAATATCACACCCCAAATGCAACTGGAACTTTCCAGACCAACTTCCTTATAAGGAAAAACTGGATCCCACTGGTCCATTCGAATGGCCCAATACACTGCCCACTGGTTATCTGTCTAAGCAGGCTTCAAAAAGCTATATAAACCAAGAATTATGTTCTAGGAAGCCAAAGATGATAGAGCAAGCTTATTTAGTCCACTAATAAATTTCTTTCCTTTTCAGTTTGGCTCATCAGTTCATTGACTTCTAGTCTTGTGGACCTCCTGAGAATATCCCCAACAGGAGACTAAACAACTGAGTAAACAAATTCTAGCAAGAACTCAAATTTTCAGAATGCATATGAATGAGCCTATCCTTAAGTTATCTGCCAGATCATTTGTGTATAATCTAAAATAAACCAAGAAAATGGAAAAGTCATTGGAATTAATGCTGTTACCCATAAGCCATTGAGTTCTGTTTGCTTTGATCTAATTTTTAGGAGTCTGGGTGAAGTTTAACATAGCTTGAAATAAGCTTTTTGCAGTCATTCCCAACCTTTCTCTTTAGGGCAGAGGTTCTTAACCTCAGCTCTATGAACTGTGGAAGAAAGAACCAAAACGACAGTCTTTCTTTGGCTGGTTAGCACCTTTGGAATGTGCCTTCATTTCAGTTCCACAGCCAATCGATAGTGGCTCTTCACCTTCTTGGCCTCTCTTCTCCACGTGGTTATAAGATCAGAAGCAGTTACAAAATGTCTGTACATGCTCTCAATCTAGGAGCAGGCCCTCCCGTTACATGTTATCTATTATGCCTTTCCTGAAGCAGGCCACTAGTCTCTTCCACATTGGTATATCATCGGCATGGCACACACTACACATGTTTTGAGAAAGGTGATGTGAATTTTGGTTAAGATAAGGTCATGAAAGGTCATAGAAAGTCAATCATTCAACAAGCATTTATTAAACATTTATGATGTGCCAAACTGTGCTTAAATAGAAGAAAGCATTAAAAGAAAGACAAAAAGACAAATGTGATCTTGATATCTGAATTGGGAAGAAAGAAATTAGAGGGGAGAAAAATATAGACCAATATCTCTAATAACTATCAATGTAAAAATATTGAATAAAATGTTAGCAAAGAAGTTACAGCAACAAAGGTTCTATACCTAGATCAAACTAGATTTATACCAGAAATTCAGAACTGGTTCAATATTAGGAAAATTATGAATATAATGGGAAGTTAGGTAATGCAGTGGATAGAATGCCAGGCCTGGAGTCAGGAAGAGTCATCTTCCTGGGTTCAAATCTGGCCTCAGACACTTACTAGCTATGTGACCCTGGGAAAGTCCTTTAACTCTATTTGCCTTAGTTTTCTCATCTGTAAAATGAGCTAGAAAAGGAAATGACAAACCACTCCAGTATCCCTGCCAAGAAAACCCCACAAAGGGTCACAAAAAAGGCTGACACAACTGAAAAATGACCGAACAACAAAATGACTATAGTAGACCATCTTTACAATGCCATAAACAAAGCAATAAACCATACCATCAACAATAAATAAATATATAAATAAATATTATCAAGAGATGGGGAAAAAGCTTTTGACAAAATATGATACCCTCTATTTAAAAAACAACAACAACAACTAAAAAAACGGGGAAATAGACTTTTCCTTAATATGGTGAACAGGAATCATCACCTGTAATAGAGAAACTTGAGCCTTTCCAATAAGATCAGGAGTAAAGGTAGGATATCCATTGTCAACACTATTATTTGATATAGTTCTAAAAATACTGGCTATAGCAATTAGACAAGAAAAAGAAATGGAGGGAATAAACATAGACAAAGAACAAAGAAAAGTATTCTTTTGTAGAGATGTAATGGTTTACTTAACAAACCCTAGAGATTCAACTAAAGCACATAAGACACTATTTCAGTAGAGGAGTAGCATATAAAAGAAACCTACAAAAATTATCACCCTTTCTGTATATTAGCCACAAAACCCAGTAGAAATAGAAAAAGAAACTCTATTCAAAATCCCTACAGAATGCATAAAATGTCTGGGAATCCACATACCAAGATACAAACAAGAATTATATGATTACTATTACAAAACACTCTTTACAGGAATAATGAAAGCCCTAAATAATGAGAGAGGAAGTTGGACTTTGACAACATAATACGATACAGCCTAAACTAATTTCCAAATCCAGTTGCCTTGCCAGTCAAAGTGCTTAAGGATTACTTGACAAAATTGTAACAAAATTCATCCAGAGGATCACAAGGTCGAGATTCTCAAGGGAAATCATGGGGAAAAAATGGGAAGGAAGGAGACCTAGCAGTACCAGCTCTCAAACTATATGCTACAAAAAAGTACTCATCAAAACAATTTGGTACTGATTTTTAAAACAAAAAAATAGAACAACAAAACAGAATAGGTATACAATCATATTCCGTAGCTTAGTATTCAATAAACCTAAAGACCCAAACTAATAATATTAATAGCTAGCATTTATGGAGCATTTAAAAGTTTGCAAAGCAGTTTCAATCCATAATTTCATTTTATTCTCACAACGATCTTATGAGGTAGGTACCATTATTATTCCTATTTTACAGATGAGGAAACAGTCACAGAGGGGTTAAGTGACTTGTCCAGGGTCATACAGCTTATAAATATCTAAGGCAAGATTTGAACCCAAGTGTTCCTAATTCCAGGTCCACTAACTATCTATTCTACTACCTATCCACCCCCAATACTTGACAAAAACTTTTGAGAAAAAAAGGGCAGTTGTGGAGAAATTAAGTTTAGATAGGTATGTTATACCTTACTATATCACTAGATTCTGAGCATTTCTAAACCATTCCATTTATACATCTGCATTCTGGCACTCTCTCTCGTCTTTCTCATCCCTCTCCTACCAGAACCTTGGACTCTGCCGCTGGGACCTTGGCCTCTGATAGGTGAACTTTGCCTTATATTGTCTGAAACTAAACCTCACCTTCTGAACCATGTCACTGAGCATGTATCCCATTCCCCCACCTTATCAGCTCTCCTTTATGTGTTATATTCCCCCATTAGAATTGAACATAAGCAGGGCAGCTAGGTGGTACAGTGAGTAGAGCACCAGCCCTAGACTCAGGAGGACCTGAGTTCAAGTCTGGACTCAGATACCTGACACACTTACTAGCCGTGAGACCTTGGGCAAGTCACTTAACCCCAATTGCCCTGCCTTCCCTCCCTCAAAAAAATTTTTTAAAAAAAAGAATTGAATATAAGCTCTTTGAGGTCAAGGACTCTCTTCCTTGCTTGTATTGGAATACAAAATGTATTCCATCTAGTACAACACCTAGTGCCCAATAAGTGCTTATTGAGTGTTTCCTCATTCACTTATATGGATAATTTTTATTTCATAAAATTAAAAAGTTTTTGCATAAGCAAAAGTAATTCCATTACAACGAGAAGGGAAACAGGTAACTCAGGAAAAAATTCCTAGCAGCAAATTTCTCTGATAAAGATCTGATATTAAAATATATAGGGAATTGATATAAGATCAAGAGTCATTCCCCCAGTAGCTAATCAATTAATAAATATTTATTAAATGCCTCCTATGTGCCAGGCATTATGCTAAATGCTAGTGATTAAAAAAAAAGTAAAAGATAGTCCCTGCCCTCAAGCAGTTCAAAATCTAATGGAGGAGACAATAGACAAATAAATATGTACAAACAATTATATACAGGACAAATAGGAAATAACTGAGAAGGAAAAGCACTAGAATTAAGAAGAGTTGGGAAAAGCTTCCTGTAAAAATGAGATTTTGGTTGAGACTTAAAGGAAGCCAGGAAGCCAGTAGGCAAAGATGAGAAGGAAAAGCATTCTAGGCATGGGGGCCAGCTAGAGAAAAATGTACAGAGTGGAGAGATGGAGTATTTTGTTCTTGGAACAGCCAAGAGGTCAGCGTCACTGGATCAGAGGGTGAATAGTAAAGAGTAAGGTTTAAGAAGACTGGAAAGGCAGGAGTGGGACTAAGTTATGAAGGGCTTTGGATGCCAAGCAAAGTATTTTGTATTTGATCCTGGAGGTAACAGGGAGACACTGGAGTTTATTGAGCAGGTGACTGACATAGCTGTACCTATATTTTAGGAAAATCATTCTGGCAGCTGAATGGAGGGTGGATTGGAGTGGGGAGAAATTTGAGACAAGTAGATTCACCAGTAAGCTGTTTCAATAGTCCAGGTATAAGGTGATGAGCGCCTGCATCAGGATGGTGGCAGCATCAGAGGAGAAAGGGACACATTTAAGAGATGTAGCAAAGGTGAAATTGAAAAGTTTTGGCAATAGATTTGAAATGGGGGAGGGGCGGAGAAAGTGAGGCATCCAGGATGACTTCTAGGTTGTGAGGCTAATTGACTGGCACAATGATAGTGTTCTTCATAGTAATAGGGAAGTACGGAGGTAGGGAGGAGGAGTGGAGGGAAGCAGGTTTAGGAGGAAAGATAATCAGTTCACTTAAGAATGCCTGCTGAACATCCAGTTTAAGATATTTGAAAGGCATTTGGAGATGCAAGATTGAAGGTTAGTAGAGAGATTGGGGCAGGATAGGCAAATTTGAGAATCATCAGTACAAAGATGGTAATTAAATACATGAGAGCTGAGACCACCAAGTGAAGTAGTGCAGAGGGAGAAGGGAAGAACCCCACCAGAGAGAGGGCATGATTTGGAGGAGGATCCAGCAAAGGAGTCAGAGAAGGAGTGGTCAGATAGGTAGGAGGAGAACAAAGAGAAAGAGTGGTGACCCAAAAACCAAGAGAGAAAAGAATAGTAAGGAGAGAGAGATTAACTGAAGAGTAATCAAGGAGAATGAAGATGGAGAAAAGGCCACTGGATTTGGCAACTAAGAGATCATTGTTAGCTTTGCAATGAATTGTTTCAGTGGAATGATAAGGTCAAAAACTGGACTGTCAGGGTTTAAGACAAAATTGAGAGGAAAGAAAGTAGAGGAAGCACCTATTGTAGAAGTCATTTTTGAGAAGTTTAGCCACAAAGGGAACATGAGGTTTAGTATATACTTAATGGGGATCGAAAGATCAAGTGAGAGTTTCTTCAGGATGGAGGAAATATAGGCATATTTGTAGGTAATAGGGAATAAGTCAGTGGACAAATGATCAAAAAATATAAACAAGTAGTTCTCATAGAATGAAATCCAAGCTATCAATAGACACATGAAAACATGCTCCAATTTGGAACTATGCCCAAAGGGCTATAAAACCATGCATACCCTTTGACCTAGCAATACCACTACTGGGTCTGTACCCCCAAAAGAGATAAAAAAAACAAAAAGGAAAAAGACCTATATGTACAGAAATATTTATAGCAGCTTTTTTTCTGAGGGCGAAGAAATAGAAATTGAGAGGATGTCCATCAGTTGGGGAATGGCTGAACAAGTCCTGGTATGTGATCATGATGGAATAGTATTATACCATAAGAAATGATGAGCAAGATGCTCTCAGAAAAACCTGGACAGACTTCTGTGAGCTGATGCAAAGTGAAATGTATTGTTTACAAAGTAACACCAACATTGTAAGAGGATCAGCTGTGAAGGACTTAGCTATTCTCAGCAATACAATGATCGAAGACAACTCTGGAGGACTTAGGATGAAAAATGCTACCCAACCCCAGAGAGAGAACAGAATACAGGCTGAAGCATATTTTTTTTAAAAAAACTTTCTTTTAAAAAAATTCTCCAAGTCACTAAAAATAAGAGAAACACAAATTAAACTATTCTGAAGTTCCATCTCATACCTATCAGATTGGGAAAGATGACAAAGAAAAAGGTCACCCAGTCAGCCCTTAGCTAAGATGAGCTGATCATTTGATTAACGAACAAGGATTAAAGCATAGCTGTATTATTAGTATCTGATTTGGAATCAGAGATCTGATATCCAAGTCCCCAATTTGACATTCCTTAGCTATTGGGACCTTGGGTAAATCTCTTCACCAATCCGAACCTATTTCTACACCTGTGAAATGGAGTTACTTGGGCTACCTTGTTCTCAGAATTGTTATGAGGAAGGGCTTTGTAACCTGCCAAAGGCTATAGAAATGGGAGCTTTAGCGGAGGAAGAAGAGGAGCTAGCTGAGGCCTGGTACTTCCCTCAGATAGGGCCGTCCAGTTGGTTAGCTGGTTTCTTCCTTCTCTGGGCAGTGCTTAGGGCCTTCTTTGAACAACCTTCCCCAGGAGACCCATGAACACACAGAGCCTGGAAACTGCAGGCCAGTTTGCTTGGTGACCGGGTCAGATGGCTGCTGGGTCTGTCCTCCTCCCTCCTCACCCCCCACCACCCAAGGGTGTGGTCATAGGCTCCAGACCATCAGCTGTTCCCTCCCAGGCCCCAACATCCCCATTTCCCTGGAGCCCCTCCCCATGTTTCCCCAAACTGAGGCTGCATTGTGTGAAACTGTAAGATGCCAAGGCCTCTGCCAAGCCAAATAAACGAAGGGCTGCACTTCTTCAGAGAGGCAAAGCAGCAGCAAATGTTAACCTAACAACCCCACCAGTCAGAATCCTAGAAGGTCACAGATGGGAGCCTTCTCCTGAGACCTTCCAGGCCAAATCCTCTATTCTGAAAACTGATGATCAGAGAGGATAAGCAACCTGCCCAAGGTCAGGCAGGTCACTTATTTGAGGGCATCTTCCACTGCATCAATGGGCATAATGCCAAGTTTCTGGGCGACTCTCAGGACTACTCAGCTCACAACGAATAGGAAAGAAAGAAACATTTACACTCAGACTCTCAGAAATCAATGAGGCCTTAAGGATTATCTAACCTAACCCCTCATTTTGACATACGGGGAAACTGAGGCCCAGAGAGAAAACGAGACTTATCCCCTTTATGACACGTGAATGGCAGAATGGGGATTTGAACCTGGGTTTTCCAACGCCAGACATGGCACTCTTTCTATTACACCACACTGTCTCTCAAAGGTCAGTCAGAGCCAACCCATTGAGACAGCAGGAGACAATGACGGCAAGAGATCAGTAAAGCCCCAGAGGCATAGAAGCAGACAGGGATGCGGTGACACCAAGATAATGAGGGCCTCAAAGTTAGACAGAGATAGTTAGAGCTGTCAACCACCAGTCAGAGATAAAGAGACACAGAGGTGGCCTTCTTTCTGCCCCTTTGCAGATTGCTCATTTAAAGATATTACCCTGGGAGCAGGGAGCCAGCATTAGCGTGGATCAGTGCCCAGCTCCAATATCAGAAGCTACACTCTCCTCTACAGTGCTCCTACTCTTCCTCTCACAATGGAAACCAAGCCCCTGGGGCAGCCTGCTCCTTGAGCCAAAGAACTGAAACATTTTAAGGACACTGAAAACACTTGATGTGGATGGGGAGGGCTTTGATTCTAGAATGCGATCCAAAAACCTCACCTCCTACTTTACTGAGAATCAGTAAATCAATTAACAGGCATTTATTAAGCATTTATTATGCACCAAGTACCATGCTAAGCACTAGTATGCAAAGGAAAAAACCAAGGCATCTGATATGAGCTCTCTAGATCATTTTTACATCATCATCCATGCTCTCCTTTGCTCTAATCTCTGAGGAAAAAACAGCCCTTCTTGCCAAAATCCAGCTGACTGCATATGCCTCTAATCCCATCCTTTCCTGCCTCTTCACCACTTTGATCATTTTCTCTGTCTCATCTTCAGTCTCTGCCTGTTTACAACTTTTCCTCCATTGCCTACAAGCATGCCTGTGTCACCTCCTCTTTAAAAACAAACATACAAACAAAAAACCCTTACATGACATCTCCCAGGCTACTGTCCTGTCTTCTCCCTTTCATAGGCAAAGTCCTAGAAAGAGTCATCTATGGTTCCTTAAGTCCAACATGTCTTTGGAGAAAGCATAATAGTACAGTGGAGTCACAGTCAGTCAGTCAATAAATACTTATTAAGTGTCTACCATGTGCCAAGAACTATGCTAAGTGCTGGACCTGGGTTCACATCCTATCCCTGGCAAGTGCAATGTGTGTGACGTCGGGCAAGCTGCTCCTCTCTGGTCCTCAGTTCTTCATCTGTAAAATGAGGGGTTGGACCAGATGACCCCCAAGATCCCCTGTGGTTCTAAATCTATGATCTCTTGAAATCTGATTCCCCCCTACCACTCTGCTAAAATTGATCTCTCAAGGTCACTAATAATCTCTCTTAACTGTTGAGCCTAATGACCTATCTCAGTCTTGAGCCTAATTGATCTCTCCTTAACTTTTCTCATTGTTCAGTCATTCAATTTTGCCCAACTCTTCGTGATCCCATGGACCATGCTGTTCATAGGATTTTCTTCATAAAGATACTGGAGTGGCTTGCCATTTCTTCCTCCAGTGACTCTTGAATACCCTTCCCTTAGCTTCTGAGAGCATTCTCTCCTCTGGTTTTCCCTTTTATGGCTTTGCTAGATCATCAGCATGTCCTGCCCCCAAACATGAATGTCCCCTAAAGTTCTCTCCTGGGTCTATTTCTTTTCTAGCTTTTTGGCCCTCTCTCAATGATCTCACCAGCTTTCATGAGTTCAGTTATCATCTCTATATAAATGACTCCTCTGCAACCAGATCTAATACCTTCTTAGGCCTCCAATTCCTCATCATCAGAATGCCTGTTGGACATCACCACCTAGATGTTCCATAGGCATTTCCAGTTCAACATGGCCATAATGGAATGGATTGTCTTCCTCTACCTCCTCTAAATGCACCTGTATTTTATAGTTCCCAATCTCTGTTAATGCTACAGCCAATATGCCAGTCACCCAGGTTACCAACCTTGAGGTCATCCTTTGTACTTCCCTCTCCCTCAAATTTATTTAAATGAAAAAAAATTCTGATCACTAACAACAGATAAAAATGAATCTCTCCCTTTACAAAGTTGAACAGAAAAAATAGATTTGTACATGAAATTGTGGATCTATTGCAACTTGCTTTTCCTTTATATAAGAAATTACATAATTTATATTATTATTTATATTTATTAAATTATATATTATTTACATAATAAATTCAACACACAACTTTTAAAGCTATTCTTGTTGTCTGTATTTCCTTATGGCCTTTCTTAAGTTCTTTTCTTTACATTTTAAAAAAATACTTCAATGATCCTCTTTTCTTGGGGTATGGGGTAACTTTATTACTAATAGGATTGTCTTAACTCTTCCTCCAAATGAAAAACAAAACCCTTGTAAACAAATATACAGTCAAGAAAGGCAAACTCCTCTATTGCTATGGTCTGAAAATATATCTTATTCTATACCTTGAGTACATCACCTCTGTCAGAAGGTGTGTAGCATACTTCATCATCGGTCCTCCACACAACAATCCTAGTCTTGTACACGTGGAGTTTTTCCATCCATCCATTGCTATGCATCCTGGGCTTGCTGCACTTTGAAAGATGAGTTACATTCATATGGGTCCTTTTCCTTTTGCTTTTCTCCCCTCCTTTCCTCTCTCTTCCCTAATTCTCCTTTCCCTTCCCCTCCTCTCCTCATCTCTCTTCTCCTTTCCTCTCCTCTCTCCTCCCCTCCTGTCCTCTCCTCCCCTCTCTTTTCTTAGCCCCTTTCCTTCTGTCTTCTCCTCTCTCCTCTTCTCCTCTCTCCACTTCTCTCTCCTCCTTTCCTTTCTCCTCTCCTCTTTCCTTCCCTTCTCTTGTCTCTCCTTCCCTCCTCTCCTCACCTCTCTTCTCTTCTCCTTTCCTCTCCTCTTCTCTCCTTATCCTCTTTCCTTCTGTCTTCTCCTCTCTCCTCCCCTTTTCTCCTCTGTCCTCTTTTCCTCTCTCCACTTCTCTCCCCTCCTTTCCTCTCTCCTCCTCTCCTTCCCTCTCCTCTTTCCTTCCCTTCTCTTGTATCTCCTTCCCTCCTCTCCTCACCTCTCTTCTCTTTTCCTTTCCTCTCCTCTTCTCTCTCTTCTTCTCCTCTTTCCTTCTGTCTTCTCTTCTCTCCTCCCCTTTTCTCCTCTGTCCTCTTTTCCTCTCTCCACTTCTCTCCCCTCCTTTCCTCTCTCCTCCTCTCCTTCCCTCTCCTCTTTCCTTCCCTTCTCTCGCCTCTCCTTCTCTCCTCTCCTCTCTCCTCTCTCTCCTTATACTCTCTCCTACTCTCCTCTCCTGTTCTGTTCTTCATGCAGTTCTCTAAGACTATAAGCTGTGAGAATAGGCCAACCTGCATGGATAGCTTCCCTATAGTAATGAAATAACAGGTCCAGTCTCTATATCCTTGAGATAGTCTTCCTATTGAACACTTGCCTACATGCTCTTTCCATACACTCCCAATGCTCTTTCTTGTCTTCTACACTTAACAAAATTTTATCCATTGACTAAGACCCAGCTCAGGCTCTTCTTCCTACAAGGTCATCCCCTACCTAGTGCAGTGCCCTGGCTCACAGGCTACCTGATTAAGAGCTGGAACCAATCAACAAGTAGATAATGAGCATGTACTCCGTGCTGGGTGTGGTGGATACTGGCAATACAATAATAGCTAACATGTGTATAGTGCTTACTATGTACCAAGCACTGTGCTAAGCTCTTTACAGTTATCATTTAATTTGATCCTTACAACAGCCCTGGGAGGGAGGTGCTACTAATATCCCCATTTTACAGGTGAGGAACCATGGCAAACAGGGATTCCATGACTTACACAGGGTCACACAGCTTGTAAGTATCTGAGGCTGGATTTGAACTCAGGTCTTCCTGATTCCCGGCCCAGTGCTCTACCCACTGCACCATCTAGCTGCGCAAAGAATTACAAGGTGCTTACATTGAATGGGAGACACAGCTATACACACACACGCACACACACATACATATATACATATAAACACACACATACACAATGTATACGTGTGTGTGAGTATATACATATATATGTATGTGTGTATGTATATACATATGTATATATATATATACATACATACATACACACACAGATGTACAGTCATGGAGCTAGCCTGAGAGTTAAAAAATAGAGATAAAACAATACTTATCCTCAAGGAAATTCCATTCTAATGAAGGGATACAACATAAATATGTAGATAATACATACTTATTTATGTATTTATGTCTGTATTCAACTATATACACATATGCACACATGTGTATGTGTATGTGTGTATGTATAGTTGAATGCAGATATTAAGAAGGGCCTACCTGACTAATCCCATGACCCCATAATTGAAGCAGATCCAAACTGGTTTCTCTTGACGCACTTGGAGTCTGCTGTTCTGACCAGATGTCACCACTCCCTTCCAGCCTTCTCTATGCACTTTCAGTTATTATATAAAACAACTTATGTAACAGCTTCTCAAGCCTGTGCTTCCCATGAGACTCCCTACCAGCTGAAATATATTTCACCCTGCCCCTCTGGCAACTCCAGTACTTGGTGCTGTATGGTGGTGCCCTGAATTGCAATTCCCTTGCCTTGATTAAAAGACTCTAGTTTTAGCCATTTTGGCAGTCTTTATTTCAGGCTAAATATATATATACACACACACACACACACATATATGTCTTTATATATACAGATACATCATAAATATAAAGTTAATAAATACAAAAACATACAAAGTAGTTAAATACATGATAGTTTGGGAGGGATATTAGCAGTTGGTGGGGATCAGGAAACACTTCATGCAGATGGTGCTTGAGGTGCATGTTAAAGGAAGAGAGGAAATCTTTGAGGTGGACACAAGAAGGAAGGCATTCTAGACATAGGCATAGCCAAAGACACAGGGAGTAGAAAACCAATGCTCTGTGTAAGGAATGGAGATGAACATTTTGGCTAAATTACAGAGTATGGGAGGAGTAATATCTAATGAGGCTAGAAAGATAGATTAGCACCAGGCTGTGTAGGGTTTTAAAAGCTACATAGAAGGGTTAATATTTTATCCTGAAGGCAACAGGAAGCCACTGGAGTTTGCTAAATAGAGGAGTCACATTGTCAGGGCTGCACTTAAGGAAAATAATTTTGGCAGCAGCAACATATAAGAAAGGGTAGAGATCTGAGGCAGGGAGCCCCACTAGAAGGCTATTGCAATAACATATGCAAGAGGTGATGAGGGTTTGAACTATGGTGGTGGCTGTGAGAATGGAGGAAAGGGGCCAGATGTGAGAGCTGCTCTAGTGGTAGAAACTACAGGATTTAGTAACTAGTTTATGGAGTTGGAGAGTGAAGAGTTCTGGATAATGTTGAGATCATAAACCTGAGACAATGGAAAGATGGTGGTGCCTTAGACAGAAACAAGAAGGTTTGAAAGCAGAGAGGTTTTAGGGAGAAAGACAATGAGCTCAGTTTTAGATATATTGAATTTAAGATATCTGCAACATTTAGTTCAAAATGTCCAATGTGGTATTGAAGTTCAGAGGAGAGACTGGGGCTATATACCTTTGAGTCATCTGCAAAGAGATGATAGTTTTGTTTTGTTGAGAGGTTTTGGAGGCAATCTGGGTTAAGTGACTTGCCCAGGGTGACACAGCTAATAAGTGTCTGAGGTCAAATTTGAACTCAAGTCCTCCTGACTTTACTATTGGTGCTTTCTCCACTGTGCCACCTAGCTGCCCCCAAAGAGATGATAGTTAAACCCATCACAGTTGGTGTGTGTGTGTGTGTGTGTGTGTGTGTGTGTGTGAGAGAGAGAGAGAGAGAGAGAGAGAGAGAGAGAGAGAGCCTGGAAGGAAACTCCTTCAGACAAAAGAGGGAAGAGCTTATTGAAAAAGAAAAGAAGGAAGGAAAGAATGAGGAAAGAAAAGATGGCCTTAGACAGAACCTTGGGGGATATCCACAGTTAGAATGCATGATGTAGGTGATGAGCCATCAAAAGAAACCGAGAAGGAGCAGTCAGACATGTAGGACAGGAACCAGAAGAGAGTAGTGTCATGAAAACTCAGAGAAGACAACTGGAATGGTCTTAGAGACTGTCAAGTCCACTTTCTTTAAGTTTTTATTTACTCCAAATCCAACATATATTTCTGTACACTGATTCTCCATTCTATAGTGAGCAGTCCAACCCTCTCACTTTAAAAGAAGGAGACACTGAAGCACAGAGAAGTTAGTGATTTGTTCTGGGCCACATGGCCGGTAAGTGTCTGATGTGAGATTTGAACTCATCTTTTTTGTTTGTTTGTTTAATTTAATTTTTTTGTTTCATTTTAAGTTCCAAACTGTCTCCTTCCCTCTGTTCCCATCCCACCCTAGAAAAGGCCACCATTTGACACAAATATACCAACATATATATGTATATTTGTGTTAAATGGTAGACAATATATATATTTGTATTAAGTGGTGGCCTTCTCTAGGGTGTGGGTGTGTGTGTGTGTGTGTGTGTGTGTGTGTGTGTGTGTGTATACATACATATGTAAAACCACACTAAGAGTGCTTCAATTTATCACTTCTCTCTTTGGAGGTAAACAGCATCTTCCTTTACAGTTGATTCAAGTATTTTAATACTTAAAAAAAATTAGTCATTCACAATTGTTCTTCAAACAATATCGTTGTTACTATATACAATGTTCTATTGGTTCTGTTCATTTTTCTCTTCATTATTTCATGCAAGTCTTTCCATGTTTTTCTAGCATCTTCTTGACTCCAATTGCAGTATCCTAAAGCCTTTATTAGGGGCACAGTGGATAGATTGCTGGGACTCATCCCCCTGAGTTCAGATTTGGCCTCAGACACTTCTTAGCTGTGGGACCCTGGGCAAGTCACTTAACCTTGTCTGCCTCAGTTTCCTCACCTGTGAAATGAGCTGGAGAAGGAAATGGCAAATCACTCCAGTATCACTGCCAAGAAAACCCCAAATGGGATCAGGAAGAGTCGGACAGACTGAACAACAACCACAAAGCCTTTATTATTTTAATTATTAAATCCCACCTTGCTTCTCTTCCACTTCTAGTATTTTGTGATTCTGTGACCTACTGAAGCTAACTAAGTTCAGTCACGGTCCGAGGGAAGATGTACTAGTGGATAATCGGTAGGAAGGGTGTTAGAGACGTCAGACGTGGGTTCAAATCTCTACTCTGCCATTTTCTTCTTGTGTGACCTCAGGCAAGTGGCTTAACCTCTCTCCACCTCAATTAGTTTCCTCTTCTATATAAAACAAAGCAGCCGGACTAGACGGCATCTTAAGGTCTAAATTTATGATTCTATGAACTGAATTGTTCACTCTAGGCCCCCTAGTGGTAAGAGAAAGCAACTGCTGCTCCCCTGGGTGCCTGGCTCCCAGGCAGCAAGTGGTCCCTTAGGGAGTGGGGGAAAGTGAGAGGGCAGGAGAGAAGGTCTAAGAAGTCTGTTCCTGGCACCGCCTACACAGGGGTCTTGTCTGGGGGCCAGACTGGCCAAGGCTTTCCCTAGGGTCTTTGAAAAAAAAAGAGAAAGAAAAGAAAGAAAGAAAGAAAGCCTGGAAGGAAACTCCAGCAGACAAAAGAGGGAAGAGCTTATTGATCTCATGCAGGGCAGGCCAGACTGGGGCTGCCCGGGGAGTCAGTGGCGGCAGGTTGATTGGAGCCAGGGTGGATTATTATGATGACTTTGACCTTTCTCACTGAGCCTCGTGACTGTGCACCCAGAGCTCGGAGGGATGCTGTGTGTGCAGCCAGGCTGCGTGTCTGGGAAACCGGGAGTCCCTAAGGCTAAATATTCCCCAGACTGATCATTTGCTCCCAGCCAGCCTCACTGGATTCCAGTACCTGCTTCTAGTTACTTAGAAAGTGCAGAGGGAAGGAGAAATTCTGTAGGGATGGGATTGGTTTCTGGCTAAGGGGACGGAGGGAAACTCACCTTGGGTCCAGAATTATCTGTGCTGCCTGGAGGGCCACGCCAATCAAACGGGCTTCTCAGATAGCCTGCCACTTATCTGGATTTCCTGATTAATAATAATTACAGCATTGGCAGTCTGCATTTCTATAGTGCTCTACGAGCATCTCATTTGATTCGGTATTCTAGCTTTTGGTTCTTGAGCAAATCGCTTAGCTTCACTGAATCTAAGCTTTCTTATCTGTAAAATGGGAATGTTAATATTTGTTACCACCTACCTCATAAGAGCTTTAGATTCAGCAAATATTTATTAAGCCCCTCTGTTTATTAAGAAGACTCTGCTAGGTGCCCAGAGCATGCAAAATTTAGGTTACCTTCACGCAGTTTACATCCTAATAGCATTTTTTGTAGTCCGACCACTTCATTTTAATTTTAATTTTTAAATTTTTTACTCTGTATTTAACAAATAGCAAATAAAATTGATTTTTCCATATGCATAATAGAACAGAAAAAGATGATTGCATATGAAACTGCAGGTCTCTGTTATGTACAGTTTGTTTTTCTTGTTAAATATACAATAACTTCAGCCTACAGCTTTCAAAGTTATCCTGCTTGTCTGTTCTTCTTTCTAGCTTTCTAATCTTTGTTTTTAAAAAAGATGCCTCAGTGACTTTTCTTTCTTCCTTCCTTTCTTTTTTCCTTCCCTCCTTTTTTCCTTCCTTTCTTCTTTCTTCCTTCCCTCTTTTCTTTCCTTCTTTCTTTCTTCTTTCCTTTTCTTTCTTTCTCCTTTCTTTCTTGCTTTCCTTCCCTGTTTCTTCCTTCCTTTCTTTTTTCCTTCCCTCCTTTTTTCCTTCCTTTCTTTTTTCTTCCTTCCCTCTTTTCTTTCCTTCTTTCTTTCTTCTTTCCTTTTCTTTCTTTCTCCTTTCTTTCTTGCTTTCCTTCCCTGTTTCTTCCTTTCTTTCACTCTTCTCCCTCATTTCTATCCCTCTTAACTTCCTACCCCACCCTTCAATTGAAAAAAAAGAAATCAACGAGTATGTAACAGATGTAACAAATATGCATAGTTAAGATCTATACCAAAATGTATGTCTTATTTTGCATCTTAGATCCATCACCCTTCTGTCAGGAGGCAAGTAGCCTGTGTCCTCATTTGTCCTCTAGAATCATGGGTGGTCATTGTAGTGATCAAATTGTAGAGTCTTTCTAAGTTATTTCTCTTTATAATGTTATTATCGTATACATCGTTCTCTTGGTTTGGCTCACTCTGCAACAACAGTTCTATAATCTTATTATAAGTACTATCAGTCTCCAAGTTTAATGCATTTGCTGGCATCAACACCCACGCCTGAAATGGATTTTCCCTTCTTTTCCCCAACCTTTCTAGGTGGCAAAATGAATCAAGCCCTGGGCTTTTAATCATGAAGAAAGGAGTTCAAATCCTGCCTCAGACACTTACTAGTTGTGTGATCCTAGGCAAATCATCTCCTTTCTTTGAGCCTCAGTTTCCTCATCTGTAAAATGGGGAATTTGGACTTGGGAGACTCTCAGGTCTCCTAGCTGCCCTAGGCAGGGCTTCAAAAGTATACTGCCCACATAATATTGTCCTCCAGAGGCACTAAGTCTTTACTTCATGCCAAGGACTTGACATCACAAAACAACTAATAATATGCCAAGGAAAGTGGAATCTTTGTGCATTAGAAACATGTGCTTTTTAGAAGTTCTGTTTAACAACGACTTATTATTCCTTCATTGTGAGTTGCATCCCAGGAGGTTTCCCGGCTTACCTACCCCTAGTCTTAGTTAGAATCTGTCTCCTCCCCAAACAAGGACATCAGCCCATTGCTTCTTCCTGCTCATAGCTCAGTTCTTCACTCCCACTGGCTCTTCAGACAGTTAAACTTTTCTTTCAGAAGAAAAAAATGATAAATGATCATCTCCAAAAACACCAAGAAAGAAGGAGGGAAAGGAAGCAGCACATATTCTGCTTGGTCCCTGGGGTCAGCAATGGGAACAATGACTCTTTGAGGAGGAATGGCCCTGGAGATCCTGCCTGTAGCAATGGAAGGAACCACCCTGGCTCCAAGTCCTTCAGGCTTCCTCCTGATGAGGGAGGACTTTGTGGTGTGGGCAGTGAATTCCATCTTGGAGTGTCTTCTCTACCAGTTCTGCTCCCTCACCTCTTCCTCTGACCTGGTCCTGGAAGCTGGCCCCTCCCTCAGGGGCCTGGACTTCCAGTTGTTTAATTCATGGTCATTCATTCAGATTCAACAAGCCTTTCCAGAATGTCCTGTACTCAGCCGGACTTGGCTAGGCTTTAGGAGAGATGCATACAAAGGACAAAGACAGGATCCTCAAAGGATTTCGTGCCAAAAAAGACTGGAATGGGACTCGGGGGACACCTGGGTTCGCCACTGGTCTCTCACATTTAACAAGGGCGTCAGAGACAGCTGGGTGGTGCTTGGATAGAGCGCTGGGCCTGAAGTCAAGAAGACCTGAATTCAAATTTCACCTCAGACATTTACTAGCTGTGTGATCTTGGACAAATAGTTAGCCTCAGTTTTCTCATTTGTAAAATGAGGATTAAAAGAGCTCCTATCCTCCCAGGGTTGTCGATGAAATAATAATTATAAGGCATCTAGCATAGTCCTGGCACACAGTAAGTGCCATATAAATGTTAGCCATTAATCATTATTCTTATTATAGTCTTATTATTATTATCATTAACCTGCGTAAGTCTTTAACCTTCCTCAATTTTAGTTTCTTCATCTTTAAAACAGAAATAAAAATATCTCATAGTTAACAAGGCTGAGGCGGTACAGCATGTTTGAAAGAACATTGGTTCTAGAGTCAAAAGGGTTCAAATCCTACCTCTGATGGTTATTCCCTGGGTGACTCTGGACGAGCCACTAAAATTCCTTATCTTCGATGCCTCGGTTTCCTCATCTGTAAAATGGGAATAATACTACTTTGCATATGTACCTCACCTGGCATATGCAGCACACTGAAAAATATATGCCTCCTGAGTCAGAAAGCCAAGCTTCAAAACTCACCTCCAATGCTTGCTACCTCTGAGACCTTGGGTAGCCCAACTATCCTATTCGTAATTGAGTTTTTCAGTTGTTTGAAAAAAAAAAGGAAAGGATTGACTAGCTGGACTCTAAAATTCTTTTCTGCTCTAGACCTATCATCTATGAGGTTTGAATGGCATAGTGTACATACAGTTCTTTGTAGACATTGAAGTGATACGTAAATATCAGCAGTGGTTGTTATTATTTGGGCGGCTAGGTGGCACAGTGGATAGAGCAGCAAATGTAGAATCAAGAAGACCTAAGTTCAAATCCAGCCTGACACTTACTTGCTGTGTGACACTAGGTAAATCACTTAACTCTGCTTGCCTCAGTTTCCTCATCTGTAAAGTGAGCTACAGAAGGAAATGGCAAACCACTCCAGCATCTTTGCCAAGAAAACTCCAAATGGGGTCATGAAGAGTCAGACACAACTGAACAACAACAACACGGTTACTATGGTTCAGTTGGGAAGACGAGGAACAACATGGTATGAAGGAATATCCCTCTCTATCTATCATCTATTGGATGGCACTTGTCACTTCATTGACACAAGGAGTTCTCATCAAACTCTCTCTTCATGTCTCTTCCAATGTAGTTGGGAAACTGTTCTGCATCTTAGAGTTTCAGAGAACTGCCTTGGGCACACAGAGGTCAAATGACTTTCCCAGGAAAGTCAGTTAGAAAACCAGCATGTCAGAGGCAGAATGACTTCCCAGGATGACTTCCTGATTCCTAGGTTGGCTATATATATCTGCTAGATCACGTTGCCTCCGACAGGAAGGGAACAAAAGACATTTAAATACCTGTAACTTCGTCTGGATCTACAGGGCATTCCTAAAGTCTGGACACATAGGCAAAAATGCATATTTTCAAGAAATGAAACGAATGAAATTTTCAACATTTTATTTAATTGGAATATTAACAAATAACATCTTCAATTCATTTGTGATGCAAAGGTTAATGCATTTTGCAAGATTCACATGAACTCGATGCAATTACTCCACATTGCCATCAATTGCCTGTGTGTCCAGACTTTAGGAACACCCCGTATGATGACTCCCCTGAAGGGGTCCCAAGGCCTTTAGTAGGTTCTCCTATTTCAATTGCGCCACACTTTCTCACCACAGAAGGGAGGAGCTATGGAGCTATGAAGAGTCGCTTGCTCCATGTAAGTGCTCCCCCATGGAGAGTCCCTTGAACAGAACACTCTATCTCCCAATTCCAGGCATTTTCACTGGCTTTTCCCCATCTCTAAAGTACTCTTTCTTCATCTCTGCTTCCTGGCTTCTCTGGCTTCCTGCAGGCCTCAGCTAAAGTTTCACCTCTTGCAAAAAGCCCTTCCCAATTCTCCTTAGTCTTGGGGCCTTCCCTCTGAGATTATCTCAACATTATCCTGTGCAAGTCTTATATGTACACAGCTTATTGCATGTTCTGTCCCCCATTGGATTGAGAGCTCCATGAGAGCAGAGATTTTTTTTTTTTTTGCTTTTCTTTGTATTCCCATAGCTTGGTATATAATAGACATTTAACACATGCTTTTTTTCCCTGACCGAATAACCTCACTCTCCCTTGAGTCAATGGGGCTGTCTTCAGGAGGCCCTGGCCTGAGGCAGAGTGTCAAGGGCCTCTGGGCACTATTGCTTCCTACCCCTTTGAGGGGGACTTGTGTCCTGGCTCCAATGTTTACTGGTTGTTGTGATTCAGTCATGTCTGATTCTTTGTCACCTCTTTTGGGGTTTTCTTGGCAGAGATACTCTAGTGGTTTGGCATTTCCTTCTCCAGCTCATTGGACAAATGAGGAAAACAGGCAAACAGGATGAAGTGACTTACCAAGGGTCACACAGCTGGTAAGTGTCTGAGGCTGGATTTGAACTCAGGAAGAGTCTTCCTGACTCCAAGTCTGTGCTCTAGCCACTGTGCCACCTACTGCCTGAGCACTATTTCAAATCAAAAGACATTTACTAACAAAAATAAGGCACTGGAGAGATAATAAATAAATAAATATGTATATATATAGATATAGAGATAGAGATAGATACATATATATATGTGTGTGTGTGTGTGTGTTTGTGTGTGTGTGTGTGTGTGTACATATAACACTGGTCCTTCCCTAAAGGATCTGATAGTCTAATAGGGAGAAGGACAGCCACCCAAATATCTGATCCAAAGGAACATCATGAGATAATGACAAAGGAAAGATACCGTCAGAATGGAACAGGAAATAACTTCTATGGGACTAGGGCGGGTGTAAGTCTTCGTGAAGAATGTAAAGTAGCATCAGAATTGGGCCTTGAGGGAAAATTAGTTTTTTTATCTGTAAAATGGGTATAATAATACTCACACTCCTTACTCTACCCTAGCCAAAGGGGATCACTCACTCTCCTTGTATAGGCCCCATATTTTCCTGTCTTCATGCTTATAGTTACCCTGCACCTCATGCCTGAAAGATTCTCTCCTCTCATCTGTTTAATTCCAATCCATTCATTATAACCCAACTCTTATGTCAACACAACTCTCCTCCAGAGACCCTTTCATTAACTCATATGGCATTCTGTTTGAGTGTATATGATATACATGATACATTTATATCATATAATATATATAATGTAATATATGGTATGCTTATGCTTCATGTTCTATTAAATTTATTTGGGGTAAATGTCATAACCCCCTCCTAGAGCACAAGTTGCTGCTTCTTACTTTTCCTTGTTGGTGTCTTGGAAGGGGTATTACACTAGAAGTCCAAAGATCTGGGTTTGAACTGCAGCCCTTCCACTTACTATCTGTGTGAACAAATTACTTTTCTTCTCTGGGCCTCAGTTTCCTTACTTGTAAAATGAGGCAGTGGACCAGATGATTTCTAAGCTCCTTTCCAGTTCTGGCACTGTCTCATCCTATGAGATTCTTAGTATCCTCCTGCTTTTCCAATGAAAAAGTCAGGCAATAAACATTTATTAAGCACCTACTTTTTGCCAGGCATTGTGCTAAGTTCTGGGGATACAAAGAGAGGCAAAAGACAGTCCCTGCCCCCAACTAGCTTACATTCTAATGGAAGAGACAACAAACAAATAAATAGGTGCCAACACACTGTATCCTGCTTTTCCAACGAGCTATAACCCAAGGATTAGAGGCTTTCGAGGGGACCCAACGTGCGAGCACCATGCCCGAGTCCCATCCATCTCACTGATCACATGGCCTCCCACCTCAAAATATCTGAAGGACTGTCATGTGGAAGAGGGATTGGACTTAATTTTGACTGGCCCCAGAACACAGGATCAGTACCAATGGATGGAAATTGCACAGGTAGATTTTTTTGGCTCATTATAAGGAATAATACTGACATTTTGGAAACACTTTAAACTTTGCAAATCAAGTACATACAATCTCATTGTAACCACATTGGATCAGGAGTACTACGACTACTCCAACTACATTGAACTACAACTGTGTGGGTGTAGTATTATCCTCATTTTAGCAAGAGGGTCGGGACCTGTGATTTCATTGGTACAGGGAACTCTCACGTGAAGAAACTTCCTGCACTAATGCAGGTGGGCATCATCAAATCTTAAAGAATTGCCTGGAGCGCTGAAAGGTTAAGTGACTTACCCAGAGTCACTCAGTCAATATGAGCCAGAGACAAGAGTTGAACCCAGATCTCCTGGCTTCAAGACCACCACTCTCTGCTGCCTCTCATTTTACATTCACGTTTTATATACATCAGAAAACTGAGGCCCAGTAAGGTTAAATAACTTACCCATAGTCGCATAGCTAGTAAGTGACAGGTAGAATTCGAACCCAGAATCTTCCTGATTCCAAGTTCAGCACTTTAACCCCTCTCCCTTGCTGCCTTTGAAAGAAAGACATTCCTGGCCATTAAAACTGTCCAGAATTGAAAGAACTGATTTGTTGGGAAGCAAGTTTTCTGTCACTTGGAAGTGTTCGAGCAGAGGTTAGATGAACTTCTGTCATGGATGTTGAAGTAGGGATGCATCAGGCAGGCGGCTGGACTAAATGACCTCTCACTTCCCTTTCCAACTTGGAGAGTTTCTGATTCTGGAAGTTTCATGGAAACTCTGAGGTTCTACGCTTTTAACCCACAGGCAGAGAAAAAGGAGAACATTCTAAGCTTCCTTTTGGTCCTGCTCACCCGGATGCAGTCACCCCAGGCAATTCATTGTAAAGGAAGGGTGCAGTGGCATGGATAAACCAAAACCACAGATAAGCTGCAATTATTTCTCTTTGGCTGGAGAATTTGCTCTGGGAATATCTATGCAGCAGTAATGCCTTTTTCAAGCTACCAACAGATACAGGCTGCCACAAAAAGACCCCGGAACCCCATTTGGCTGGAGACTTTAGAGGAAGAGGTCTAGAGCACTGAAAAGAGTGTGTGTGTGTGTGTGTGTGTGTGTGTGTGTGTGTGTGTGTAGGTAGGAAGCCTGGACCAGGACACAGAATTTGCTGTAGTTAATCCCCAGAGGAAAGAATCCCAGAGGGGGTACTCCTTTCAGGACTGGCTCCTGCAGCTGCCCCATATGAGGGAGGAAAGGCAGGAATCCCCCTGAAAGGAAGAAATGGTCCTCCCTCCATCCACTTCACGCCAAGTTTGGAGCTGACACAATCTTGGAGCTGAGAGTTAGAGACCTGAGTAACTGGGAAAGCCAAAAAGCTGGGGGTGATAGAGGTGGGGAGAAGGGGGGTATAGAGAGGTTGTAGTTAGAAGAATTTTTTAAAAACACACAAATAAATAACACATACACACACACACACACACACACACACACACACACACATACCCCTCCAAAAGGAAAAGTCCAAAGTCGGAATTTTAAACAGGAAGAGCTTGGCGTCAGTCTCAGGAGATGATAACAGAGGACTCCGCTGAACACACAAACAACAAAAATAAAGCATAACAGGGGCGGGCAAAAACATTCCTGCTGTAAAACCACAAAACCACTGTGTGGCTGGTTACCCAGCCCTGACCCCTGCTCTTTCTCCTGCCCCAGCCCCCGAGCTGCCACGGTGCCAGGGCCACCCTATCCTGGGCACAGACCAGCTGCGGGGATGCTCAGGGGATGAGGGCTTGGGTTGGGTCCCTGGGAAAGAAGTCCAACTGAGCTCCCCAGATGCTCAACACCAAGCTCTCTCCCTCCATCCCACCTTTCCCCTAAACAAATGTCGTGTCATGTGATTGGGGAGCATGTCAGAGAGAGAAGAGGCCTCAGGAGTCCAACCCCCTCCTTTGACAGAAGGAGGCCCAGAGAGGGAGAAGGACTCACCCTGGGTCAAAAACAGCTGGTGGGTGGTAGGCCTGCTGACTCCCAACTCTGGGCTCTTTCCATGACATCAACCAGCTGAAAGGGAAGCAGCAGCTTAAGGCCAAAGACACCAGATGAATTGTACGTTGTGTCCTTGGCCAGGCCCCTGCCCACCCCATCGCCCCACCTGGTTAATACCCCCAGAATCCAAACCCTTTCCTTCCTACTTTCCTCCCTTACTGAAACTTAACTGCTTGGGATCCCAGTCCTCCAAGCCCTAACCAAAGGAAATCTGATAAACTAATTTGCACTAAGGAGGTGAGTGTTTAGAAGTTAATGTGTAACCTGTTTACAATGCAGCCAGGGCCTTCTGGAGACCCAGTGTCTTAACTCAGAGCAGTGAGTGACTTATAAATAGTAATACCAGAATAGTATTCCTTATAGCGTTCAGAGAAGGTAGATTTAGGGCTAAAAAGGACAGGAGAGGTCATCTGGAATAACCTCCTCATTTTTATGGGTGATGAAACAAAGGCCCGGTGAGACAGGTGATTTGACACAGGTAATAAGTGGCAGAGGCAGACTTGGACTGGGGTCTTATGACTTCCATATATAGTTCTCTTTCTGCTCTACCAGGATAAAATAAGAGAACTGCTAATATCCAAGGGGAGTGCTTTAGTTGGTGGGAGGGGAAGGTAGAAAGGACAAGGAAGCACTCACCTTTTTAGGAAAGCATGAAGTATCTATATTCAGACTTCCTCAACAGCTACGGTGGATAGAGCACTGGGCCTGGAGTCAGGAAGCCCTGAGTTCAAGTCCAGCCTTCAGATACTTGCTAGCTGTATGACCCTGGGCAAGTCACTTAAGCTCTGTTTGCCTCAGTTTTCTCATCTGCAAAATGGGAGGCATCTCCATCTCAGGGTTGTTGCAAGGTTCAAACGAGATAACTATTATAAAGCTCTTAGCACAGTGGCTGGGATATAGTAAGCATTATATAAATGTAAGTTGTCATTATCTTAAAGAAGCCCTCTTCCTGTTTCTCACACTCTGTATATCTTATTTCTTCCACTCACTTTAGGCCCTGCCCAACAACTCCTAAAGGACCATGCCTCCCTCTACCTCCCAGCTTGGGGAAGGAGAAAAGGGGTAGTCCCAAATCTTTATCTTGATGTGGTTAAGTAAGAAATGGACGTGATTTATCATGACAAAAAATAACAGCTAGCATTTCTATTGGGCTTTAAAGTTTGAAGAGCTGCTTTACACATATCATCTCATTTGATCCTTACAAAAACCTAGTGAGGTAGGTGCTACTATTGTGCCCATTTTACAGGTGAGGAAACATTTTACAGATGAGGCAGATTAAAGTAAATGACTTGCCCAGAGTCACATAGCTGAGGCTAGATTTGAATTCATTTCTTCCTGACTCCAGCTCAGGCACTGTATCCACTGCGCCACCTAGCTGCCTCTAACTGAATATTTATAAGCCTTAGCCTTTTTAGAACCAGGGCCCTCTCCGCCCCCACTCTCTACAACCCCTTTATCTATGTAACCAACCAAAATATGACCTCAAAATGATCATTACCAAGTCACCATTGCTTAGAGGGCTGCTCTGTCAGAAGGAGAAAAAAGAAAAAAAGAAAGATCCAAGTAGCTTATTGTAGAAACAATGCTGTGCTTAAGTGTCAGGAGACCCAAATTCAAGCCCTGCCTCTGTATGTGGTCTCTAGTCTACCCCACAATAGGCCATAAACTATGGACCCATCTGCTAAATTTGGGGAGACCCTGCACTGCTGAGGCTTTGTGGCCTGAGCTCATGGCAACCTTGCTCAGTAATCTGGGGAAGAATCTAGCTCATTGTTGGAGAGGTCATTTTGACGGGAATTTAAAAAAAGGGAGGAACGGGGCTTGTTACTGACTCTAGCGGTGGATTCTGGTACATAAAGAGTTAATATCCAAGGATAGGTAGCCACCTGTCCCCCATATCCAATGAGGACAAAATGTGCAGAAAGATGCTTAACCTGCAGATAGAAGGAGTAAGAATAGAGAGGGGAAATTGATCTCATAGAGGTGGCCTGGAAATTGGTCTGTGTGTCAGGTGTCAGTGGTCAGGAAGTTGGTGACCTAATGGTGCTGAGTTCAGGGAACCATATGATGAGGTTGGGGAACTAAATGTTGATGTTTAGGGGTGCTCAGGACCCCAAAATACTGACGCACCAGATCCTGCTTGAATGAATTCGACTCAAGTCTTCTTTCAGCCAAAGAAAAACAAAGTTTACTAAAGATTCAACATATTGGGTAGAGTCTTAAGAAATTGCACCATTTTGTGACGCTTGTGTTGGCACAAGTGGACCAGAACAATCTAAGCTGAGCTAGATTGAATCTGAGCCTCTTCATGGAGGCAAAATGGATCTTATATACAGAAAGACCGTGGGAGGGATCTAGGGGTGGTTCTGGGGTGATGGGAGGAGGGGCTTAGGAAGAGTCTTGAGGAGGAGTCTAAGGAGGATTTTGAAGGGAACAGGATTAAGGGTGGAAAGTAGCTGAACAGACAATGTAGGGCTAGGCTAGTTTAAGGGTAACAGATTTGGGCATAGATATTTTGATAGGATCAAGGGTGGGATATTTGGGCCTAATCATAATGAAAGGCTTATGGCCTCAGACAAATGCCCCATCAAGTAGGAAGATTCAAGGAGAATTCAAGGGGGCTCCCAGAGACTGTACCCCATCACTGGGATGGGATTAAGACCCAGAAATCTGGAATCCTCTCCAGTGGCACTCTTGATTTAGCATCTCTATGGGTATCCAATGAGCCCTCCAGGTACAGAGGATTTCTGCTTCCCTCCAATTCCTCAGCTATAGCAGTGCCTAAAAAGATAAAATTTTAAGTCATATTTGTAAAGCATGTAAGGTATTTATAAACTGCTGCCACAATAAACCTGTTAGGTCAGTTGTGTAGGTATTGTTATACCTACTTAACAGATGAGGAAAACCAAGCCTTAGAGACTTGCCCAGGATCACACTGCTAGTACGTGTCAGAATCAGAATTTAAATCTAATCGTCTATAGATATCAAATTTAATATTTTTCCATTACACTTTAACTGTTCTTCTCCATGAGGGTCAGTAGGAGTTATTCCTGGTACACAAGGAAAGGGGCCCAGAATATCCACTGGGGGAGGCCCATCATTCACGTAGAGAATTACTGGTGCTTATACAGTGTTGAGACAGAGCCGTGGGGGAATCAGAGGTAATTCTGCCACCTGAGTGATGCTGTAGACAGATCCCAGGAACAGAAGCCAGGGGATAGGAGTGGCTTCACCACCTCCTACCTGCTTAACCTTTCATTTGTCACTCCTGCCTCTGGGGCCTGTTTTCTGACTTCTGTGCAGTGGGTATGAGCCAAGAAGAGTTCAATAGGCTCCTTTATGGGGACAGAAGACCGTGTCAAATGTTTGAGGGACTGAGCCTCGTGCAGACCCAGGCCTCTGCTGAGAGGGGAGTTGGCACTGGATGGGAGAAAAGCCACATTGGAGGTAGGGGGGAGAGATCAGTGTGGCAGGAAGCCATGGAACCAAAGACTTAGAGGAGGCCAGAACCAAGGAGCAATGAGGCATAGATATGTTACGAGAAATTTTTCTTTTCTTTTCTTTTTCAGTAGAGTAAGGAATATGAGAGAGAGAAAATAGATTTAATTTTTTTAAAAAATAGACATGGGGGTATTACAGATGTGAAATGTTGCATGCACTTTCAGATAATGTCACTGTGTTATTAGTTTTACTTAACTTTGTTACAAGAGACCTCTCGCGAAGTGGGAGTAATCTGTAAATATTTATAATAGAAAATAAAACACATCAATAAAACTTCTTTTAAAGGAGGCACAGAGCCACAAGATGCAGAAACAAACTCAGACCTTGCTCTTTACTGATATTTTGAGGAGGCCTGTGAACTATGTATGTAGGTGCAAAGAAGGAAGATATAATTTCTAATAACCCCAAGCAACGCAGTGTGGTACTCCAAGTTAGAAGTATCCTATAAGTCCCTGTAGGAAAAGTACAAGCAGAATATTCTTGATTGCATGTGGGCTTGGGTATGAGTCCTTTTTTATACTCTTGTCACATCAGTAAAATTTTTTTAATGCTGAATGCTTTGTTCATTTGATTGCTTTCAGGGGATCTGAATATCCTTTGCATGGGGTGAAACGAATCAAATAGTGAAGCTCCCGGGGTTTCCCTGGGTAGAAGCATTAGCCAGAGAGATTATTTCAGAAGCACCCTCAAGCAAAGACAGAGCCAAGTTTCTGAAGAGAGGAATAAGTTCACTGAGATCCTCCTCACCGCCCCAGGACCCTCCCTGAAAAAGGAAAAAAAAAATAGTCCTCCGGACAAATCTAGAAAACTCACCAAGATTGAATCCAGATCAGGAATTCTAAGAGAAAAAAAAATATACTGAGCTGTTTTTCTAGCCAGGTCAGTGTAAGGAGACAGAAAATTGAGTGTGGGGTCTCAACCAGGGGCATGCCGTAAGTTTCATTCCAGAGAAGAAAAAAACCATGGATCAGGGCAAGAAGGGGTCCTATATCCAATATGAAAGGACCTGGCCTCATGCCTGTTGCAAAAATAGCCCCTCACTGACAGTTCTGTTACTTACTACCCAGTTCAAGGTCCCAGATCCAGGGCAGACAGAGGAGTGTATGTGTGTTTACAGGTGGTGGTGCAAAGTGAGGAGTGATTGAAGCTGTGTGTAAAGCAAGAAATAAGCTCAGAAGTAAGCTGTGTGACTCAGACCCTAGGATCAGAGCAGGACCTCAGTTCCAACTTCTAACCCAGTCTGAAGCCTACAGAGCAATAATCAAGGCAGAAATTCTAGTCCAAAGGTTACAGTTCTGTCATTCAGAACCAGCAGAATTTTCCAACTGGCCAATAGTAGCTGAGTCCAACAGCAGTCCATTCAAATACCAAAAGAGAAAAGCTCACAGGCTTGTTGTTCACACCCCAGCCAAGGTCAGGAACTGCATAGCTGAGACAGTGGTAGAGATCAATGATCAGATATTGCCCTGGATCAGACCACTTTGGCAACACCGAAGGTTTTCAGGTCCCCAGACTGAAATATGCCCGAGATCCTGAAATAACAGAATGTTCAATATCCCAAGAAGGTAGCTGCAGGACCAACCCGGACATTCCTTGCAGAAGTTTAAAAAGCTTGGCCTTAATATAAAATCTAAAGTAAGTTGGAAGAATGATTTAAAATAAAAGGATTCTACCATAAAGAGCTTTTATGGTGACAAGGACATTCAAGACACAAATATAAAGAAAATTATTCCAAAACACAAGCAGAGCCTCAGAGACAGTCATAGGTTGAGCACAAATTCAACAAGAATTCCTGAAAGAGATGCAGGAAGCTTTTTTTTCTAAGAGTCAAAATGTTTTTCATAAATGAAATGAAAGTACTAGAGGAAAAAGTTGAAAAGAAGTGAGAGCTACAGAAGAAATAAGTGGAAAAGAAAAACCTTGACCAAACGATAAATTCTCTGAAAATTAGAATGAACCAAATAGAAGCAATGACTCCATAAGACATCAAAAATATTAAAACAAAGTCAAAAGACTGGGAAAAAAAGAAAAGAAAATGTCAAATATCTCACAGCAAGAACAACTGATTTGAAAAACTGATTGAGACAATTTAAGAATCACTGGACTACCTGAAAGCCATTCACAAAAAAACACAGCCCAGGAATCATAGTTCAAGAAATTATAAAAGAAAACTGCTCAGATTTCTTACACCCAGAGGTGTAAGAAATAGAATCCACTGATCACCTCCTGAGAGAAAATTCAAAATAAAAACTGCTAGGAATATCTCAGCCAAAACTCAGAGTTTCTGATCAAAAAGGAAAAAAAAATGCTTCAGGCAACCGGAAAGAATCACATAGTCAGGATCACACATGATTTAGCAGACATCACTCTAAAGGAGTAAAGAGCTTGGAATATGATATTGTAGAAAACAAAATAACTAGGCTTACAATGAAGAATAATTTACACAGAAAATCTGAATGCGATCCTACTGGGCAGAAATAGATCTTTAATGAAATAGAGGACTTCTAAGCATTCTTAATGAAAAGACCACAACTTCATAGAACTTGGACGTGCATCAGGAGTCAAGAGAAAATAAAAAACTCCTCTTCTAGTGGCAAAGGATTGTAAACTGAACAGGTTTTGGAATGTGATAGAATACTATTATGCAATAAGAAATAGCAAAGGGGGTGGTCTCACAGACACACTGGAAGATTTACAAACCAACACAAAGTGAAATAAGCCAATTTATATAACGACAGCAAAATTGCAAAGACAAACAACTTTGAAAAAATTAGAAACTCTACTTAGGGAGGGGAAGTGGAGGGAGGGACAAAGGAAATTTGGAACCTGAAATTTTTTAAAAATTGAATGTTAAAAATTTTTCTTTACACGTAATTGGGAAAAAATAAAATAATATTTTTTAAAAAGACTTAGGAACTCTGATCACCTTAGTGACCAACCATGATTCCAAAGGACTAATGATAAAACATGCTATTTATGGGCTGATAGAGAAATGAAATATTTATATTACAGAATGAGACTTTTTTTGGACATGTACAATGTGATTTGTTTTGTTTGATTGTACATGTTTGTAACAGGGATTTTATTTTTCTTTCTTTCTAAATGGGAATGGAAGGAAGGAGGGTAAGAATGTGGGGTTTTGCTGATTGAAAAAAATATATAGTTGTTTTATAAAAAAAGAAGCACTCCCCCATACCTAGGTCCTCATGTCAAAAGGGATGCTCTGATACCTGAGTTATATGTACAATAAGGTTAGACTAGACAGTCTTTAGGGTCCCTGCTAACTCTGTTTCATAAAGGAAGAGAATGGAAAAAAAAATTGGGCCAAAGAAGACCAAAACTACTCGATGCAAACAGCCTATAATCTCCCTTTAGAATCTCTTTGACCTGCAACACTCTACCCTTAACACTCAACTCTATAGTTTCCATAGGTGAATTCTCTTCTTCTTTTGTTTTAGACTGCAACTGGATAGTTAGTTTTCCCATGTATCATCTTTACTTACAAGTGAGACCAGTTTCTGCTGCACGACTTTTACTTGTTTGAATGTTCCTATGTTGATACATGTTGTATTCCTAGGCGGCTGGTGGCAATGTGGATAGAGCCCTGGACTGACATCAGGGAGAATTGAATTCAAATCTGGCTCCTGACACTTACTAGCTGTGTGACCTTAGGCAAATCTTCTTCTAACTTCTACCTGCCTCAGTGTCTTTAACTGCAAAATGAAGATAATAATGCCACTTACCTCCCAGGGTTGTTGTGAGGCTCTAATGAGAGAATATTTTTAAAATACTTAGCACAATTCTTGGCACTTACTAGATGATTCTTTCCTTCCTGTGCCAATTAGGAGTATGGTAGCTAATAAGAATAGTATGGATTTTATATACCAGTGCCTAGCAGTTCACCTAGAGCATATTGTGGGGGTTCTTCTATATTAATTTTACTTTTTTTTTACTTTTTTAACTTTTTTTTAAAAGCAGACCATGACTGTTTTTTTACTTTTTTTTACTTTTTTTTTTCAAGCAGACCATGACTGTTTACCTTATTGTGACACAGGTCCACACAATTTAGCTGAGATCCTTATGGAATGTAGGTCCATAGGATAAGGCATGTCTGTTGCCTTAAAAAATCATAAGTAATCAACCTCATGGGCTTAATCTTTTTGTGGAGAAGCCCAAATCTCTTAGGACCTTTCTGTATTTGCTTCCCTTTTTAATTAACCTGTTTATCCTAGTGAGGGGTGAGTTGAGAACTCCATCTAGATTGCCTTATGCATTAGCAAAGATTCTTTGGGGAAAATTCAAGTGTCTTATATTGAAGGAGAAAATTTTTGTTTGAACATTTAGTAGGATCATCTCATGTGTGAAGAGATCCCTGGAGAAATATTGGTGTACCCTCTGTGTGGGGGAATTCATAGAGGTTTTGTCCAGACCTATAACTAGATTATCCTACATGTTAAAGACTTAGAGAAGAATATTCATCCAGGACAGTTAGGATTTTTACCTGAGGGTGAGGGTGTGACTTCCAGTCAACTCCAGGTCCCTATTCTCACAAGTTCTGGGAGCTCTCCAAGAACCAGACTTTGCCTTCTAAGGAATGGAGGCTTGCTTTTCTTTTCTTTTCTTTTCTTTTCTTTTCTTTTCTTTTCTTTTCTTTTCTTTTCTCTTCTTTTCTCTTCTTTTCCCTTCTTTCTTGTTATTATATTATAGAAGACCTTTACTAGCACTAAGGTAGGATGTAATGCATGAGAAATATGTAAAATAATGTGTTAGGTTATATCAACATGTATTTGTAAGTATTTTAGAAGAATGTTAATTTTCTGATTGTTTATGCCACATGGACTTTGCCAAAAAGCACCCTAGTTGATATGAGGGTGACAGCAAATGTTTAACTTGGGCATGGGGAGAGTATAAGGGAAAGGGGATTTGATTTCCTACCCAATCCCAAATCAGATGTTATAATAATAGAAGGTAAGAACTCTTCGATTAGGTCAAGAAGGGAACAGCTCGATTGACTGAATAAATGGGACAGCCCTACTTCTAGAGGTTTGAAATAGTTGGATGAATTTTAGTATTTTGAATCCCAGTTCAAGAGTTGGAGAACCAAAAGTAAAGGAAGAACCAGGTCCTTGAGAGGGAGTCACTTTTAGGGGGTGGGAAAGGAGTATACTCTTCTCCTCCTGCCCTAACTTCCATATCATCAGTGCTACTAGACCAATGGAAGACAATGCATCCAGACATCAGCAGAGATATATGCTTAAGATCAAATATAGACACTGAGAGCTAGTGATTTGAGTGAAAAAGTGGCTTTAAGGAGTATACCCACTCAGAGCAGAGAGGAATGTCAAATATGGACCCAGGAAAGGAGCAGACCCTGGGAGCACAGCTCAGCAGTCTGCCCAGCAGATGTGCTATAGCTAAAGGGACATTTGTGAGGATTCTACAAAGAAAGGATTTCCAGCCCTGAAGTATCGAGAGTTGTGACTTATCCTTTGCCACACACTGACCCTACTATTGTCCTTTAAGTTGAGTTCACTTTAGTATGTCCCAGATTTTAGAATCACCATTTTGCTTCAACTGTTCTTACTATACTATCTTAGTAAATGCCTTTCCTAAAAGTTAATTTATTTACTGGCTGACTGTTAATGGGAAACACACAGGTGGGGGTTTGACCTACCGGATTACCCTTAAAATACTAGAGTAGTAGCCTTTCTCTGGACTCAACCGGTGAATATAAGTACAAGTTGGAGGAATATTCCGAGCAATAGGTGACTAAGCTGAATTTAGGCAAAATCAGGTCTTTGATATTCAGACATACATGGCATCTACTGGTACATTCTGCCTCTTTGTTACTCACCTGACCTCCAGACAGCCAAAAGATTACTTTACCCACAGTTGGGTGAGTTATAAGGAACCAACTTCTTCAGTCTTTCAAAATGGGGAAGTAGATCTGACATCGATAAGAGCCTGCCTAACTTGAGATCTGTTGTCTGGAAAGACCAAAGGCCACAAGGTTCTCACCTTGTGAGATTTAACCTGGCCCTAGAGCCGGCCTCTTTCATTTGGTTCCTCTGTGACCTTAGGCTAGTTGATTCTGTGGAGGGGTTGAATTAGATCAGGGGTTCCAAACGTTTTTTTGGTATTCCTATGATTTCAGTAAACTTTTTAATTTACCCTTTTCAATGTAAAAGGAAATAAATTCTGGAGGTTACGGTACATAAGCACATCTGAAATAAAAGAGCAATTAACTAATTATAATGGGATTATAGAGTTGCTTACTAAATCATCCCTGTATCCCCTTGACGAGTTCCTCATATGCCTTGGGAGTGTGGTTACTGCAGGTAGAGAAGACTTGGATGAAAGCATTTGTAATGTCCTTTCCCACTCTCATTCCTATGATCTTGGACTGAGAGGGGGAAAGGCAGTGACATAAGGGCTTGGTTCAGCTAAAAGAGGTTATTGCTTATTATGGGAGATTTCCAAGTCTGTTTAAAGTGATTGGGACCCTGGAGAGGCATTGTGTTGTACTGAAAAAAAAAGAAAGAAATGGACTTGAGAGTTAAGAGGCCCAAACTCTATATCCACTTCTTGTGCCCTTGGGAACGTTCACTTCACTGGGCCTCATTTTCCCCATCAGTCAGATATGGGGTTTAGTTAAATGAAATCTCAATTCCCTTCCAATT
Source organism: Phalanger gymnotis (assembly GCA_028646595.1). Classification (NCBI taxonomy): domain Eukaryota; kingdom Metazoa; phylum Chordata; class Mammalia; order Diprotodontia; family Phalangeridae; genus Phalanger; species Phalanger gymnotis. The sequence continues at coordinate 117,392,842 of CM053624.1, read as the reverse complement.
CTAATATTGTACAATTCTTTGATTCTACTGAAGCACTGATTACTACAGTAAGCCTAAAGCTGTGGCAGGTCAAAATCTTGAATATAGTTCCTTTTCTCAAGGAGCTCAAGCATTAGCTAGGGAGGCAAGATTCCTATGCACTGAACAATTAGAGAACCAGTGTATTTGGCTACCATCCCTAGCCTAGGGAAAGTCTCTCCCACCTCCAGCTGGATCTCTGGCACACCCTAGTCCTCTCGGGCCTACTTCAACCCTCAAGCAGTACTGAAGAAAGACTAGAGGTAGCCAAGCATGGAATTCCTTCACTGCCTGGGGTGGAGGGAAAGTTGAATCAGCCCAGTTTTACCTGGCATGTCCCATTCGAAGTGAATGATTTGGGAATATATAAAAGGCAGTAAATAGAATATGCAAGAAACAGGAAAAGCCATTATCCAGCTCATAATAGCCTTCCTACCTTTCTCTCTCATCCTTTTACATACACTCACACACATACAAACCACCAGCAAGCAGCAGCATCCTAACAGCTCACCCTACCCCAAGTGACACAAGGCTGCCTCCCCACTAGAAAAAGAATCATGGAATTAAGGTTGGGTAGCATAGAGGACCAAGCTCATGATAAGAGTCAAAGGCCCTAGATACACATCTGAACTTGCTCCTGACTGTATGACTAGAGCAAGTCACTTAATTGCTCTGGGCTTCATCTATAAAAATAAAGGGACTGGAAGAGGTAATAGCTAAGGCTTCTTCCAGCTCCAAATCCTATCCCCCATGTTGCCTCACAGTAAGAGGCCTTCTTGGACTTTGTCCAATCACGTCAACACGATTCTCCAAGGCGGTGGTCTATTCTAAGGGCTAAGACAAGAGAAGGCTGGAAGTCACTGGAGACAAAGGACAGAGGAGATAACACTATAGGGCCACTGGAATTTCCCCTTGCTGTGGACCTGCTCAGGGCTGCTGAAGGTACATCAAAGGGAACAAGAAATACTTTCTTTGGCCCAGCCAGGGTCCTCTGCACAGCTCAAGAGAATGCAAACACACACACACACACACACACACACACACACACACACACACACACACACACACAACACAACACATACATAGAGCAGCCTCTATAGGAAGTCTTTCCTTTGTAACCTTCTTAAAAACCACCTCCCGCTTTTTTTTGTCTCGGGTCCTTGTTGGTGGCGCCATGGGTCACCAGCAGCTCTACTGGAGTCACCCTCGCAAATTCGGCCAGGGGTCTTGGTCGTGCCATGTCTGTTCGAACCAGCATGGCCTGATCCGCAAGTATGGCCTGAACGTGTGCCGCCAGTGCTTCCGGCAGTACGCAAAAGACATCGGCTTCATCAAGTTGGACTAAGTTATATTAACGGATCTTGCTTCGGTGATTATACTGACCATCAGTGACTATATACCATTTTACTGGATTCTAGATGACTATTTGATCTACCCTCCTAAAGATGTGATTCTGTTGTACATTCTATGCTACCATTTGCATATATGATTAAAAAGGTCATCCTCAGTTATTAAAAAAAACAACAACAAACCACCTCCCACTCTGTTCTTCTCAGAGAACATGACACAGTGTAAAGAGTGGCACAATCCGGTTATGACCTGGAATCAAAACCTAACTTCCTACTTGTATGACTTTTGATAAGTCCCATCACCTCTCTGTGGCTCAGTTTCCTTGTTTGTAAAATGAAGGGATTAGACTTGAAAACCTCTGAGGTCCTTTCAGTTCTAAATCTATGATCCTATTATATGACTGAATGAGTCTAGGACTATTGGTCCCCATCCAAGCTCTATCACTCAGCAAGAGTTACCGCTCACACTTGTATTGTTCAATGTGTACTTTTCTTTTAAAAATAAATCTGTTGTTATCTCTTGCTTTTATGTCACCTTCATTTTGAAATATCCCTCCCCCTCCCCTGCCATCCTGTATAACAACAGCAGCAGCAATAACAAATTAAGAAGAAAGAAGGAAATCAAGGCAATTCATCAAAATTGACCCACAAACCCATCGACTAAGCCTGACAACACATGTGATGCTGCAAAACTACTGTCTTCTTCCTCTGCCAGGAAAGGAGGGAGGCGCATCTTCTCTTCCTTGGGGGCCAACTTTAGTCATTATAACTATTTTTCAAAGCATATTCATATGCATTATTTCACTAGGTGCTCTTTACAGCATCAGTACAGATAGGGAGGGCAGGTATTAGGGGAGGGAGGTGATGGGGGGGAAATGAAAAACAATATTGAACTTGGAATCAGAAGGCCCGGGTTCAAAGTCCAGCTCAATTATTTACCAATGGTATGACTATAGGAAAGTCACTTAATCACTTTGTTTTCCTCATTTGTAAAATTAGGATAATCATTAATACTTGCCTTATATAACTTACAGAGATATTTTAACAAAAGTTCAGTTGCATCCAACTCTTCATGACCCCATTTGGGGTTTTCTTGGCAAAGATATTGGAGTGGTTTGCCATTTCCTTCTCTAGCTCATTTGACAGACGAGGAAACTGAGGCAAATAGGGTTAAGTGACTTGCCCAGGGTCACACAGCCTATAAATATCTGAGGCCAGATTTGAACTCAGAGAGATGAGTCTTCCTGCCCCCTGGCCCAGCACTCTATCCACTTTGCTATCTAGCTACCCCTGTATACTATAAAAACACTACATAAAAATATGCTTCCTATCTAGGTTTTCAGAAACAAAGTCCTAGATCAGTTGAGTGAATGGCTCAAGGCTAAACAGAAAATTAATGATAGAATTTGGTTCCTGACACCTAGGCCAGTGCTCTTTACCACCCCACCCCACCTTGAGAGTTTCTCAAGCACTTGGAAGGGAATTCCTAAATGAGTAGTTTTTGAGTCAACTTTCCAACCAATAGGAACAGATTAGGGTTCAGAAGGAGTTAGGACGTCATCGGGGCTCCCTGGAAGACATTAGCTGGTCCTCAACAGACACTATTAAACTCTAAAGAGAAATGTAAGGGCACCTAGGTGGTGCAGTGGATGTAGCACCAGGCCTGAAGTTAGGAAGCCTCATCTTCATGAGTTCAAATCTGGTCTCAGACACTTACTGATTGTGAGACCGTGGGCAAGTCTCTTCATCCTGTTTGCCTCAGTTCCTGATCTGTAAAATGAGCATGAGAAGTAAATGGCAAACCACTCCAGTGTCTTTGCCAAGAAAACTCCAACGGGGTCACCAATAGTTGGACACAACTGAAGCAACTGAACAACAAGAAAAAAAGCTATAGAAGTGTGATTTCTGATGACCATTTCCATCACTTTGAGCCCCTCCAGCATTTCTTAGGGAGGCAGATCTTGCCAAATTTGAGGAAGCATGGCTAAGAGGAAGTGGGGGGTGAGATTCTGGAGGAATCTGAGGGTGCTGGGAATGTTTCACAGACACTGTCCTCATTTTCGCCTTTTTATCTCTAGGGTCTGGCACATAGTTGGCCCTTAAGAAGTGATTATTGAATTAAATTGAATTGAGTTGGATTGAATATGGAATATTGGCCTAGCACATGCTATATAAGCCTTACTACTCGGAGAGTCCGAGGCTGGTGGAACTCTGGAGTTTGGGAGTGCTGAAGCGTAGTGGCTGTCCTCACAAAGTCCTTCTCCCACATGGTGAGCATCTGGGAGAAGAGGACCGGCTGGCGGCTATCTAAGGAAGGTGAGAAGTGGGGCAGGTCAAAGCTTCCAGGCCAATCAGCAGTGGGATCTAGTCCCTGAGAAGCCATTGGACCTCTAGCCCTGTTGAGATAAAAAGACGTAGTCTAAAAAAAAAAAGCGGTATAGCCAAAAGAGTTACAATATTTATACAGTACTTTCAAATTTGCAAGCACTGTACATAAGTTATCTCATTTTATCCTCATAACAGTCCTGCGGGAAGATGCTCTCTTCTTCCTCATTTTACAGAAGAGGAAAACAAAGTTGGAAGAAATTTAGTGACTTGTCCAAGGTCACACAGCTAGTAAGTACCAGAGGCTGGTTTTGAACTCAGGTCTTCCTGATATCAAATCCAGCACTGAAGCCACTGAACAACCTCTGCCCCAGAGATATAACTTGAGCCTAGGTCTTCCTAACTTGTTCTCTGTTACTTGATAGTAAGCTAGGGATTTGAAATCAATTCTATAGTCCAGTAAATAATAACAATTATAACAATACAATGATGATGATGATGATGATGATGATGATGATGATGATGATGATGATGATGATGATTCGATTCAATAAACACTTATTAAGTGCCTTCTATTAGTCCTGGACTAAGAGTCAAGAGAAGGCTGGTTTCTTCATTCCAGATCCTATCCTTAATGGCCCTGGCATTAAATGTGGCATGAAAGCATGGACCTAAGAAACCCTTTAGAGATTTAGTGCAAAAAAGAGTCAAGAGACCTGGGTTAGGATTCAAGCAAGTTGTTTGATTTCTCCATCTGTAAAATGGAGCTAATAGCACTTATATTACCCACCTCCTAGGGTTATTGTAAAGTGATATGTAAAGTGAGCCATTAATAGCTCTAATGTTATTAGCAATGCTATTAATCCATTAATAATAAATTTTTAAAGCTAAACCTATGGTTTCATTAGCATAGGGAACTCCCTGTGACAAACTTCCTCTCCCAATGCAGATGGGTACCTTTGGGGCAACTTAATAGTTTTAGAGAGTTGTCTGAGGTCATTAAGAAAGATTAAGTGACTTGCCTTGGGTGGTTAGGAAGTTAGAACACCTCAGTTGTTATTTGGTCCTTTCAGTCATATCCAACTCTTTGTGACCCCATTTCAGGTTTTCTTGGCGGAAATACTACAGTGGTCTGCCATTTCCTTCTACAGCTCATTTTACAGATGAAGAATTTATTAAGGTTAAGTGACTTGCCTAGGGTCACACAGCTAGTTCATGTCTGAAGCTGGATCTGAACTCAGGAAGATGAGTCTTCCTGATTCCAGACCCAGCCAGCCTATCCACTGAGCCACCCAGCTGCCCCAGAGATATAACTTGAACCTAGGTCTTCTGTTTCCACAATCCGGCTAGCAGCTTCTGTTGAGGTGCAAGATCCACCAAAAACCAGCACCCAGAAAGCTGCCAGCACCCGCCAAAGCACAGGTTCTTTTGATCTGCCTTAATAAGGAAAGCAAGGTTAAGGGGTTGGCAAGCTTACTTTAATTCAGCATACAAATATCATTCACTTAGTTCAGGGGAAAAAGTAAGCACCCTAAACTTCGGAGCAAATTACAGACAAATTACAAACATCAACAGACAGACCCAATACAATTTATAGTTACCAACATCTAGTTTCAGCCTGGGAGCTCAAAACAAGGGCTGGCCCAGAGTCACGCGCCACCACTGCTGCGGCAAAGAGCTCCAAGGAAGAAGAGGCCAACCCCTGGTTTTTATATCTTTGTCAGCGTCAGGGGTGAGTCACACATGCGACTCACCCACGTGACCTAAAATTGTCACAAAGAGGGGGACTTAAACCCACGTGGTCTAAAAGCCTCAGCTGTCCCAGACATATAAACTAGGTCCTCCCTGGAGTTAGCCCCACCTTGGGCCCCACCTTAGTTGCCAATCCACACCCACATAGGTTTTACACCTGATAGGGGTTTGGGCCTGGGGCTTAGCACTTAGTAAGACTCAATGAAATACACTGAATTACTCAACAAAAAACAAAAGCCAAACTCTTCAAGGGCACTTATTGAACTAAGTGCTAAGGAGCCCATTTTGCTTACCAACACATCTTCCTAACCTGCTTTCTGTTACTTGATAGTAAGCTAGAGATGTGAAATCAACTCTATAGTCCAGTAAATAGTGACAATAATAACAATGTGATGATGATGATGATTCAATTCAATAAACATTTATTAAGTGTCTACTATGAGCCAGACACTATACTAAGATCTGGGGATCCAATTCAATAAACATTTATTAAACACCTACAATGTGCCAGGCACTGTGCTAAGTGCTAGAGATATAAATAAAAAACAGAAAGACAATCCCTGCCCTCAAGGAACTTACAGTCTAATGGGGGAAGATAATGCACAAAAGGAAGTTGGAAAGTGAAGGAGGCAGGAAGAGGTGGGGGGCAGGGGGTAACCAGAACTAAGAGCATCTTGCTCCCTGGGCTTGAAATTGAGCAGAGCTACAGATAGAGAATGGAGCGATGACGATGCTATATTTATATATACTACTATATAAGAGCTGTTATTACTATTATTATAGTAATAGTAATTTTTAAAAACCTTAAAGCATTATAGAAATCATGGAATCATAAGAATTTAAGCTGGACAGGAGTTTAACAATCATTTCATCCAATGAACTGAAGAGTACTGGGTTGGAGTCAGGAGACAGACCTCCATTTGTAATCCTTCATTTCACAGAAAAAAAAATTGAGTCTCATAAAAAGACAGGACAGATTGTGTCCTGCTGGAGGTCTCACTTAGGTCTTCATACTGCAAGGCAAGCACCTCCCTACCCTGCCTTGCTTCCCATTTTCCCAGTTCTAATGCAAATTTCAATAGGTTTGATACAAGGGTGTACAGGATTGAGCTGGAGGGCTCCAGGGCCAACTGTCAAATTTTCAGTATGAGCATTTATACTTTGGAAATCTAATACAAATCAGGGCTTGATTTATTGTCCTGTTGAAGTCTAGACTTTAAAAAGTGATGGATAAAATCATAATAACACAGATTGAACTTAAAAGTGTGTCATAGGTACTTTTTTCTTTCTTTTTTTTTCTCTTTTGGTACTTTTTTTTTCTAGCAAGTCAGTTGTTAAACATTTACCAGCACACTGCTGCAGAGATAGTATATTAAGTCTTCTTGGTTATTAATGATAATAAACAATTTAAATAGTACTTTAAGATTTATACAGCAATTCATATATGTTATCTCATTTAATCTTCATAACTGCCCTATAATTAAGGTATGATCATTATTACCCTTCTCATTACAGATGAGGAAAGCAAGGCAGAGAGAAATTAAATGACTTTCCCAGGGTCACACAACTAGCAACAGTCTGAGGCTGGATTCAAAATCAGCGTTCCTAGATTCTGAGCCCAGCATGCTACCTATGGCACCACCTAGCTGTCTTAATCTGACAGAATGAATTTGCCATTTACCAGCTTGGAGGAGGGTATGTTAGGGTGGAGGATGAAAAGTAAATTTAGATCAGGTGGCCCTGGCCAGAAAGGAGAGGTCTGAGTAGGGTGGTGAATTGGACAGCCCCAGAGGAGCAAGGCAGCATGGCATTCTCGTAGGGTTCAGGGTGCCTTAAGGTGCATAGGGTACCCAAATGAATGAGTCCAATGGCACTGTGCCTTCCAGAGCCAACAATCCCAAGTTTTTCTGGCTTAGAAGCAGAAACTCACAGGATTTCAATCCCTAGTTTACATTGGGGAACCCACCAGTGGCCAGGAAATGGTTAATTTCCTTGCTGGGCAGTCTATGTTCCCCCAACCCCCTCCCCAGGTTCCTCATTCCAGCTGCCCCACATCGATGCTGTCACATCCATTCTGTAATTAGAAGCATATTTCCATGACTTTGAGGTAAATTTTGCTAAACCAACCCAAAGCATCAAACTCCAGCATTCATGCCAGAAATACCCACCGTGTAATTTCTGCCCCATCAACAAAAGTTGTCTTTTGTCCTTTCCAAACCACACGAAAGAACAGTTGGGGGTGGGGGTGGACGTGGGGGGTTGAATGCCAAAGTTCAGAGGGAGGCCTTGATTTATCAAGTGGGCAGAGCTGGGAGGCTCAGAATGAGCTCACTGTGTAGGGGAGACTAGAACGGGTTCCTGAGGAGGGCAGGGCTGGAATGAGGGACAAGTTCAGTTTGTTGGATGGCAAAGAAGAGCTATGTTTTTTTCTTGCTCTCTCTTCTTTTTTAACCCCACCTTTCCTAAAGTGAGCATCTGGAAGCAATAAGCAAACCCTATGTTCCTAATATAAGCTGTTGTTTGTCCTTTGTTCTCAAAGAGGACCATGACATCAGGGAGGTGATGCCATGACATGCAAGTGAATTGGATTTAAGTGAGGCAGGGCTGTGTGCAAAGTCACCAGCCTCACTTTCTCCTCCGGAGCCATCTGGGTTCATTGGCCAGATATAGATCAGGATGGCTGGAGATGGCCCCCTTATGGAGACCAAACTGGAGTGGAACTGTCTTCCTGTTTAATCCAATTAAGAAAAGCATCTCTTTGTACACCTTTGACTAGATTGAAAAGGGAACTGAAAGAGGGAGTAATTGCTAACTGTCTTTAGGAAAATATTTCTGGAGACGGTCTGGAGATGGCCCCAGGTGCAATGGGAGACCTTGGCCTTTCTAAGCTAAGGTCTTTCCCTGGTCTCAGTTTGACTGAGGCAACACCCATTCAGTGATTAAGGCTAGGTAAGAAATGAGGTAGAGAATGGCCTCTTTACCTAATCTAAAAAAAAAACAAAATAGGCAGGGCCTATATGGGATACAAAGACTCTCTCCCTGCCCACTAGGAGCTTATGATATAATAGGAGAGATAAGAGATTTATTCCCCCAAAAGTTAAAAAATAATGCAAGTCAGTTAAAATAAAATTCAAAATAAGTAATCCAGATAGGATGTACTATACGAAGTAAGAGGAGAAATTCCTATGGGTCAGTGTGCTATTCTGGAGCCAAGAAACTAAAATTAGATCTGGGATTCTTCCCCTCAGGCCCCACTTTTGGATAGATTTTATCTAGATGGCCCGGTGGATACAGTGCTGGACTTTTAAATCAGAAAGACCTGAGTTCAAATCCTCCATCAAGCACTAACTTTGTGACTCATTGTTGCCGTTCAGTCATGTTTGATTCTTCATGACTCCATTTGGGATTTTCTTGGCAAAGATACTGGAATGGTTTTCCATTTCCTTCTCTAGTTCATTTGACAGATAAGGAAACTGAGGAAAAGAGGTTTAACTGACTTGCCCAGGGTCACATAGCTAGTCAGTATCTGAGGCTGTATTTGTACACAAGTCTTCCTGACTACAGGGCTGACACCCTATGCACTATACATACAACCTAGCTGTGACTGGTGACCAGGCAGGTTGCTTAACTGCTTCTTTGCCTCAGTAAAGGCATCTGTAAAATGAGGATAATCTCATCTGTAAAATGAGGATAATAATATCACCTACCTCCCAGATTTCCTGTAAAGATCAAAAGAGAATATAAGTAATCCATAAGTTTATATAATGATATTTATATGAATATACCATTTATAATAGTAAATAAGTGTAAAATGGTTTGCAAAAAGCTTTGTAAACTGCTGTGTAAATGCTAGTTATTATTAGCCATCTTTGAACTTGAATGGGAGAAAATTGCATCTTTATTTTTACTAACTTCTAACTGAAAGTTAGCATTCCATTTAATTTTTTTTTTAATTCTGAGAAGAATGCATAGGCTTCGCCAAGACTGTCAAAGGGATCTGTGGCTCAAAAACAGTTGAGAACCCCTGGATCAGATAATGGACAAGTCATTTAAATCCTCTGAGCCTCTGTTTCCTTATTGTTAAGACAGGGATAATAATTTTGTTGCTGTTCAGTCATTTTTTAGTCACATCCAACTCTCTGTGACCCCATTTGAAGTTTTCTTGGCAAAGATACTGGAGGGGTTTGCCATTTCCTTCTCCAGCTCATTTTACAGATGAGGAAACTGAGGCAAACAGAGTGAAGTGATTTGCCCAGAGTCACATAGCTAGGAAGTGTCTGAGGCTGGATTTGAACTCAGGAAGATGAGTCTTTTTGACTTGGGCCTGGCGTTTTTCCACTGTGTCATCAAGATGTCCCCTGGGTATGATAATACTCACATTATAAACCTGATAGAGTTGCTATGAGAAAGGTGCTTTGGCAATCCTTTCTGTTTGGAGGATGGCACTTTGTAAAATGCTGCATAAATGTCATTAAGGAATGATTATAGCCTGGGGGAATCGGGGAAGGCTTCTTGGAGGAGTTAGAACTTGAATCGAATGTTGACCAAGATCATGATAAGCTTTCCATGGAGGAGAGAACATCATTCAAGGTAAGGGGAATTGGCATGAGCAGACTCCAGAGGCAGGAATGGCGGACAGTATTTGACTGGGGTAAGGGTCATGTTGGGAAGTAGGAAGTGGAGATATAGTTAGAAGGACAGTTTGAGAAGAGTAGATGTTGAGAAATCTTGAAAGAAAGAAAGAGACAACCTTGAATTCCAGGGTGAGAGACGCAGGTATATATGGAACACTCCAAATCACGAGTTTGCAGTCCACATGGACACAAGGCCAAAGGAAGGTCCTAATGACTATACCTCTCTGAGAGGCTGCCTAAGCTTCAGTAGCATGACATGGAAACTTGGACACAGCTGAACTATGAAGGGCACAGAAGGGGGAAGAGGGGCAGAAAGGGACACATTTTGGTAGAATTAAGCTTTTCCTTTCTAGCTCAGAGGGTTATTTTTTTTACCCTCAAAAAAAATTGAACTCAAGACTTTTGGTTCTAACTCAACTTGGTACCCTGAATAATTGTCTCTTTGTAGCCTGTAGCCACACAAAGAACTCTTTATTTTTCTGTCCCAGGGGGAGGTAAGTCTCTAATATAAGACCCCCACTTAATATAGTGAGGTCCCCTTCAATATCCAGAGCAGATCCCATCACTACCTGGGATCTTCTTCCAACACCACTTCCCATTCTGAGCTGCCCCTCCTCTAAGGCCCTACAGTGCTGATGGTATGTAGTTAAATTAGCAATACGACTCATCTAGCACTTAGTCCAAAAGACCTCAGGCCTTTGGCTTTCTTTTTATTCAATTCACCATTTATTAAGTGCCTACTATGTGCAAGGCACAGTGTTAATTCCTGAAGGAGCAAATAAAACCCAGACCTGGCTTTAGAGGAGCTTGCAAAGTAATGAGGAAAAAGGATAAGTACACAGATAACTACGAGGGAAATTTGAGGAGGAAGCTGGGGAGTAGAGATTCAGGGAAGGTTTCATGGAATGTAACAGCAAGCACCCTGGCACACCCAGGATGGCCTGCTAGCACAGATTCTTTGATCTGCTTCTCTTAAAGGAAAGCAACTTTTAAAGGGCTCAACAATCTTACTTTAATTACATTTACCAGTTCAGAGGAAAGGTCAACATTGTAAACGTGGAGAAAATACAAGCAGAGGAATTAGCACAAAGACCAACAGACAGGGATCCAGCTGTCTGAACAAGGTAATACAACCACCTATATATACCACTGGATTAGGGGAGCACAGATACATCTGAGTAGTCGGGGGGATCTGAATGAATGGCTACTTAGAGTCTCATCCAGGGAATCAAAAGGTCTTTCTAATAAGAGAACCCCCAAAGCAAAATACGAGGCTCAGGATACACACACACACACACACACACACACACACACACACACACACACACACATATACTGTATTTCCCCATGTATAAGATGCACCTTTTTTCTTTTTTTTTTCTTTTTTTAAATTTTTTTTGGAGGGGGGAAGGCAGGGCAATTGGGGTTAAGTGACTTGCCCAAGGTCACACAGCTAGTAAGTGTGACAAGTGTGTGAGGCTGGATTTGAACTCAGGTCCTCCTGACTCCAGGGCCAGTGCTCTACTCACTGCGCCACCTAGCTGCCCCGATGCACCTTTTTTCAAAAAATTTGGGGTCTAAAAACTGGGTGCATCTTATACAGTGGTTGTAGTTTTTTTAC
>CM053624.1:117343457-117381043 GCA_028646595.1 Phalanger gymnotis | reverse complement strand
ACTCACTGCGCCACCTAGCTGCCCCGATGCACCTTTTTTCAAAAAATTTGGGGTCTAAAAACTGGGTGCATCTTATACAGTGGTTGTAGTTTTTTTACTTTCATTTCCCATTTTTTCATGTTTGTTTTTGTACTCATTCTAGATTTTTTTACTTGCATTTCCCGCTTTTTTGTGCTTGTTGTCTTAGTGCTCATTGTTTCGCATTTGTTACCGGTATGTTCGATTATGTTTTGCCACGTTCTGCCCAGAAATGGCTCAGAAAAGATTTTCATACAGGGCTGAATTCAAGTTAAAAGTGATTCAGTTTGCAAAAGTAAATGGAAATCATGCTGCTGAACATAAGTTTGCTCCTCCTCCAACTGAGAAAACAATCTGAGAATGGCTACAGGAAGAAGAAACCCTACTGAAAACACCATGGCAGAAGAAGGCCATGAGTGGCAAGTCAGCAAAATGGCCTGATTTAGAGAGTGAATTGAAGATGTGGATTGAAGAGCAAAGGGCAATTGGAATTCCTGTGTCCACAAAGATGGTTCAGCACAAGGCAAGAAGAATTGCTGATGAAAAAAATAAAAGTTACTCATTTCAAAGGAAGACACAATTGGTGCTTCAGGTTCATGAAACGAAATGGGCTAAGCATGTGTACACGTACCAGACTTACCCAAAAGATGCCTGCAAGCTATGAGCAGATGAATAAAACTTGAGTTCAATAACTTTATAATACATTTTTTTTCGAATTACGGTGCCCCAAAATTAAGGTGTGTCTTATACATGGGGAAATATAGTATGTGTTTGTGTGTGTGTGTGTGTGTGTGTGTGTGTGTGTGTGTGTGCATCCACTTTTGGCTAATAGGCTCAGAGCCAGAAAGTATTACAATCCTCCTGACTCGGTATCTAATTAGCTTAGTACCAAAAGGTGTGAGAGCCTTCCTACAAGCAAGCCTCCCCCTAAGCAAGCTCCTCCTTAGGCATGTTCCTCCCCAAGTGGGCTCTATGTGATTCAGGATGTATCACAGCTATAATTGAACACATGTGGTCACATAGGCCTATTAATGGACAGGGAAGATCCTTCTATTTCATTAACATTACATGGAACTAAGATGGGAGAAATGGAAAGGGAAGGGAGCAAGCATTTATAAACACCTACTATGTGCCAGGCACTGTGCTAAGGCTTTACAATCATTACCTCATTTGACCTTCACAACAACTCTGTTGTGAACATCCCCATTTTACAGTTGGGGAAATTGAGGAAGACAGCGGTTAAGTGACCTGCCCGGGGTTACACAGCTACTAAGTGTCTGGAGTTAAATTTGACATAGGCCTTAGGGGAAGAGAGATAGATCTAAAGATACACATGGAGAATGGGAAAGTCCGTTTAAGGCATGAGAAAAGGTCTAGGGATGGGAGGTCAGAGTAGTGGGGAGTATTCCTGTTTTCTAGAAATGAAAATGACATTGAAAATTAGAAATGAAGGGCAGTTATATGACATAAAACTGGAATGGATACAAAGTTTCTGAGTTTTAGGACCTGGCATCTATGATTTGCTGGGCAGTCAAGTCGGTCAGTCAATAAGCATTTATTAAGCTCTTACTATGTGTCAGGTAGAGCAGCTAGGTGGCACAATGGCCAGGTCTGGAGTCAGGAAAACCTGAGTTCAAATTTGACCTCTCACACTTCCTAGCTGTGTGACCCTGGGCAAGTCACTTAACCCTGTTTGCCTCAGTTTCCTCTTTTGTAAAATGAGCTGGAGGAGGAAATGATGAACCACATTATTATATATCTTTGCCAAGAAAACCCCTAAAAGGCGTCATCAAGAGTTAGGCATGACTGAAATGGTGTTGTGGTGGTGGTTGTTCATCTGTCGTTCTTGAAAAGGACCAACAATTTAAGGAGGGTAATGCCTTGACTTGCAAGTGAATTAGATTTAAGTGAGGCAGAGCTGTGCAAAGTCGCCGGCCTCATTACTCCCCTGCAGGGTCATAAGAATCCAACGGCGAGACATAGGTCAGGATGACTCACAACTGAAACGACCACAACAAAGTGTGTCAGGCATTGTACTAAGTGCTGGGGACACAAAGGAGCCCTTCCCCAAAAAAAAGCTCCCCCTTTGAGGAGCTCATATTCTAATGGGGTAAGCAACACTCAAACAATTATGTGCCAGAAAGATATATACAATGTGAACAAGAGATTATTTCAAAGGGAAGGGACCAGGAAAGGCCTGGGATCTGAGCCGAGTCTAGAAGGAAGCCAGGGAAGCTAAGAGGAGGAGGAGAGAAGGAGGGAGAACATTCCAGGCCTGGGAGACAGCCAGCGAAAAGACACTGAATCAGAGATGAATGAATTAATGAATGAGTAAATGAATGAATGAAACATTTATTAGGCACTTACTTTGTGCCAATCTGGAACTTTCATTCTAGTGGGGGAAACCAGGGTGGAGTATTTTGGTTTAGAAAGTTACTGAGATGATAAATGGACTGATACACCCTTTCAAAGTGGCATTGGTGGTCTTGATATGATTCTGGTTCCAGAAATGGGAAAGGGTGCAGGGGAGGGAGAAGAGAGATTTCTGAGTAGAGGAATGATATGATCACCACAGTGGATGAGGAAGACTATTCAGGCATGAGAAATGAAGTGGAACAGAGAATAGACTGGAAGTAGGGATGGATAAAAAAGCTATGGCAATCATGTGGGTGAGAAAAGGATGGGGGTCTGAAATAGCATGGAAGTGATGGAAAGGGAGTGGAGCCCATAGAAGAAAAACTCAGCACTCCGTGTTTTAGCCAAAGACTGTCACAGACAATTTATTATTATACAAGCATTCCTGCTTGAAGAGAGGTCCCAGTGGGCACTTTCCCCCTGCTAATTGGAATTCTCTCTGCCCCGGGCCAATGTCTACTTCCATTTCATAATAATCATGAAACAAAAGACACAATCCCACAGTATGGTAAAAACAAGAGAACGTAGTTTAGATTTAGAGTTTGGGGTCTGCTTAAAAAGAACTATAGTAATGTCAATGTCTGTCCACCCTCAGAGAAATATTTTCCTGAAGACAGTTAGCAATTACTCCCTCTTTCAATTCCCTTTTCAGTCTAGTCAAAGGTGTACAAAGAGATGCTTTTCTTAATTGGATTAAACAGGAAGATAGTCCACTCCAGTTTGGTCTCTATAAGGGGACCATATCCAGTCATCCTGATCTATATCTCACCACTGGACCCCAGTGGCTCTGGAGGAGAAAGTGAGGCTGGTGACTTTCTACAGCCCTCCCTCACTTAAATCAATTCACTTGGAAGTCAGGGCATCATCTTCCTGATGTCATGGTCTTCTTTGAGAACAAAGGACAAACAACAGCAGAACAGGTCTCCATAAACAGGACTAAATATCTTCTTTCAAGGACCCAAGATCTCTCCTTGAAACTGATTAATCCTTATATTAAAAAAAAAAAGGCTGGGTGGGCAACTAGGTGTCACAGTTTTATAATGCGGGGCCTGGAGTCAGGAAGACTCATCTTCCTTAGTTCAGATCTGGCCTCAGCCACTTACTAGCTGTGTGACCCTGGGCAAGTTACTTAACTCTGTTTGCCTCAGTTTTCTCATCTCTAAAATGAGCTGCAGAAGGAAATGGCAAAGCACTCCAGTATCTTTGCCAAGAAAACACAACTGAAATGACCAAACAACAATAAGATAGATTGTTGATTCAAATGGGATGGAAGACTTTGGACTTGGGCACATTTTTCCTTTCTATTTTATAACACAACCAGGGCCTTCATATTCTATGCTTCTACAAGACATAGAGCGTCTACCCAACATGCTAGAGGCCTTCCTCAATTTCTCTTGACAGTAGAGCACTCTAGCTTTCTACCGGTTATCTTCATTTGCATCACCTGAGCAGCCCATCTTCTCCTACAATAGGCTTCCTTGATGACATCTCTGGTTCCTATTCTTCATGGTTTTTCATTGGTGCTATGTTGTAGCCTGCTCATGCCACCCTTGCACTTCTCCACTGCTTTCTCCATGACATTTATTTTCAGGTCTTCAGAGACTGGTTGATTCCAAAGTCTCACTGCACACCAGCAGCACCAGTTGCTATTCAGTCATTTTTCAGTTGTGTCCAATTCTTCATGACCCCATTTGGGGTTTTCTTGGCAAATATGCTGGAGTGGTTTGCCTTTTCCTTCTCCAGCTCATTTTCCAGATGAGGAAACTGAGGCAAACAGGATTAAGTGACTTGCCCAGGGTCACACAGTCAGTGTCCGAGGCCAGATTTGAACTCAGGGAGATGAGTCTTCCTGACTCTAGGCCTGGTGCTGTATGCACTATGGTGCCACCTAGCCTCCCTAGTACCAGTAGTGCATCTGTATTAAACAGATGGAATACTTGTTTCTGAGAGAAGCTTAGGGTCTCTAAGGGGCCCTGCAAGTGAGTTATCATCATTTATTTATTCAACAACCTCTTACTGAGTGCCTACTGTGCAAGGTACTGACTGTAGGAAGCAAATAAACATAATTAAGATATGAGATCATGAACAGAGAGCTTGGAATAGATCTCTGAGACCTTCTAGTCCAAGTCCCTCATTTTAGAAATGAGGAAATCAGGACCAAGAATGGTTAATTAACTTGCCCATGGTCACATAAGTAGCAGGTGGGATTTGAACTCACATTCTTTCTATTAAATCACATATGATGGTTGCCTTCCAAATTCAGTTCTGTGCAAGCTTAGCTCCCAGTGATAACCAGGTTGCAAGTGAGATTGCAGCCACTTCAAATCAACAAAACTAAGTGAGGTAAATGAGTTGTTTTAAAAAAAAATTCAGGAATTCTCAGCCAGCTATATTAAGTTGATCCCCAATGGATGCAATCCTCTACAGAGCTTAGGTTTCATATATTTGTACTGAATATTTCATATATTTGTACTGCGCCAGAGACTGTGTTAGACCTTAAACTGCTCACTCATCATGCCTGGATGGGCTTTGGGTAGAGAAGAATTTGACTGTTGTTCTGGATATCACTATGGAAACCATGTGTTCGAAGGTTCATTTAAACTAGAATTCATTATTTGTAGGTCTCAAGATGACTCTAGAGTCATTATCCAAATCGCTTCAACTTTTTTTCCTAGAGACAGACTAACGATTTGTCTTGGAACATGCCTTTCTCTTTTTCTCTTCCTCTTAGTGTGTTTCTAGGGTATACAATGCACTGTTGTGGAGTACTCTGGTGAAAGGGTGGGGGATATCTTTGGGAAATTCCATCAACTGCTAAAAGATGTTTCCTTTGCTTGGATTGGCTAGACCTGGGGATGGTTCTGCCCTCTTGATCCTTTTCCCAGTACTGAGGGAGGTAGTAGGGGAGCAGAATTTGGAAATGGAGAACATGGGGTATGGTCCTGGATCTGCTACTTGCCAACTAGGAGCCTTTCACCTCATCTTCTGAATGAAGAATAATAATCTCTGCCATGCCTTTCTCCCTGGATAGAAAAATGCCTTAAATCACACTCATCAGATTGAAAAAAAAATTGACCAAGAATGAAAATCACAAATGTTGCTTTCTAAATCAGATTTTGTATGTGGCCAGCTCCCAATGGCTCCAAGAATCTGCCATACTCTGGTAAAACTGTCTTGGCAAATGGGCTAAATTAGGTTGAGGGTAACCAACAGGCTTCAAACCCATCACTGAGCTGGGGGGAAGTCTACCCCAAGCACATGAATTCCCTGTTGGAATGATTGGATGAGAACAATTCGTTCCTATGGTCATGAAGGCAACTGAAGCAGGTACCGTGGAGCGCTTAGAACTTGGTCAAGCATCAAAGCGCCAAGGTCATCCATTGCATTCCCAGCCATAGAAAGTCATCTTGACTTTTGTCTTGTCACTGGACTTTGATGACTCTGGAAGAGAGAGTGAGGCTGACAACTTCATGCAACTCTGCCTCACTTAAATCCAATTCATGTGCAAGTCAAGACATCACCCCAAGAGGTCCTCTTCGAAAAATGAAGGACAAACAACAGCAACAACAGGTTGACAGTGAGAATACAGAATGCAGAGAAATGTTCAAGGGGCTGCAGGAGAGCAGGCACACTAAAGGACTATTGGTGGAACTATGGATTGGTACAGCTGTTCTGAAAAGTAATTTGTAACTATACCCCCCAAAGTCACAAAACTGAAAATACCCATTCACCTAGAAATACCACTCCTAGGCCTTTTCTCCTAAGAGATCACAAGAATTTATGTGGACGAAAATATTTATAACAGCTCTTTTTTGTGGTGCAAAGAACTGGAAACTAAAGGGACAGCCATCAATTGGGAAATGGCTAAACAAATTATGGCATATGAATGCTTTGTGTTATACCAGAGACAGAGACATTTACCTCACCTATACACTATTGTTCTGTAAGAAATGATGAAGAGGATAGTTTCAGAGAAACGGGGGAAGATTTGTATGAAATAACAGAACGAGGTAGCTAGGTGACACAGTGGATACAGTGCTGGACCTGGAGTCAGGAAGACCTGAGTTCAAATCCAGTCTCAGACACTTACTAGCTATGCGATTCTGGGCAAGTCACTTAACTGTATGCCTCTGTCCTCATCTGTAAAATGAGCTGGAGAAGGAAATGGCAAACCACTCCAGTATCTTTGCCAAGGAAACCCCAAATGGGGTCATGGAGAGTCAGACATGACTGAAATAACTGGTCAACAATGGAGAATGAAGTGAGCAGAACCAGGAGAACAATTTATATATCACCGTTGTAAAGACAAGCAAATTTAACGACTTAAGATCTCTAATCAATGTGGTGACCAACCTTGCTTCCAGAGCAATTATGAATTGCTGATGAATCATGCTACCCATCTACTGATGGAGAGGTGATAGGCTCATTATGAAGAATGAAATATATAGTTTTTAGACATAGCCAATGTGGGATCTTTTTTTTCTTGACTATGCATATTTGTTTTAAGGGGGCTTTGTATTTTTTCTTTTTCTCAATTTTGGGGAGAGAGAAAAAAATCAATGCTTGTTAATTTTAAAAAAACTTTAATAAAAATGCCTCATACTCTCTCTCTCTGTATGTGTGTGTGTGTGTGTGTGTGTGTGTGTGTGTGCGTGTGTGTTCATCATACTCATTTCTCTTTGCCTGAAGCATCTGCCCCCTCTCCTCTCTGCTAAGCCGTGCAGTTTTTCTTCTTTAAGACTCTGGGTCAAAACTTCTCTCTTCTTACAGGCTTTCTCTCATCCCTGCCCTCTTCTCTACCACCCATCAACCAATGGCTCCATCCCCTGCCCAACTCCTATTCTTTGTTCTTACTCCACACTTGGTATTCATTCAGCTTTATATTAATCTCATTATTTCTAGACCTCAAGATCTATGTTTTCATCGGTGTGGGTACTCTTTTCATCATGCAGATAGCAACTCTTCTGTGCCTTAGTAGGTCTATCATGAGTTGCTGTAAACACAAAAAAAATTGTCATTAGTTGTTATCTAGGCTTCAGGTGATGAACCTCTGAATTTAGCTAAGCTGGTCCCTGGACAGTAAACACAAGAGTCCATCACCAGGCTCAGACTTAGGTTCCACTGACATCTGTCATCTTCCCTAGTTCATGTTCTCATCATCTCTTACCTAGATTATTTCAATGGCATCCTAATTTTTCTCCCTTATCTCAATTCTTTCCTTATCCATTTCTTTATCTTCAGAGCTTTATCTTCAGAGCTAGATAAATCAGAGATTTATCTAAACTCCATTGTTTCCCTATTTCCTTGAGAATTCAAATATAAGTTCCTCTAATTTTTAGAGCCCTTCACAACCTGGCTTTCTAATCTTATACATCACTCCCTTTCTCACAGTCTATTGTCTGTTAAACTGGCCTTCTTGTTACTCAAACATGATACCCCATCTCCCATCTCCACACTTTTGCACTGGCTGTTCCTCGTGTTTGGAATGCACTGCCCACCTCACTTCCACTCCTTAGAATTCCTTTTGTCTTTCAAAACTCTGCTCAAGTGATATTTTCTATATGAAATATTCCTGATCTCTCCAGCTGTTAGTGCCCTCCTGCTAAAAAAAATTCACTTTGTGTTTATTTTGTATATTTTTTTTATGTATATGTTACCTAGTATAGTGAATGTAAGCTCCAGAGGGCAGGGGATGTTTCATTTTTATCTTTGTATCCCTCTCCCCTAACACAGTGCTTGATACACTGTAGGCACTTAAGTGTTTGTCGATTTGCTTATTGTTCGGCCTCAAGAATCTGTATTCACACAAACCACATATCTTTAAGGCTTTTCAGTAATCATACTCTTCGGTCTTCTAACAGTAGGTACTTTAAATGAAAAACAAACCAGAAAAAAACCTATGCACTCCCTTACCCAGGATTTTCACTAGGAACTTCTGAATTTGGCTCATTATCAGCAATTCCCTAGTGATGTTCACTTGACTCCTACAAGTAACAGAGGATGCAAATACATTTTCATTTAAATCAACTTTATCACAAGGAACATGAAGAATGGAAAAAGGAATGTTTATGGGTGGCACCCCTCATGATGAAGCCCCTGGCTCCTTCCCCTGCAGTCTGGGTCACAGTACCCTCAAAAGCTCACATCACTAAGTGACTTCACTAGGTGAAGTCCCATTAACCTGCTTTGGTAGGTCTTGAAACAGCTTTACCTTTATCAGAGCCCTTGCCACCACCTCTTGCTCTCAGGTTGCTTCCTCTCAGCCTGGTATTCTAAATGCTGACCTTTGCTCAAGCAATTTTTCTTTGTTTTCTTCACAAAAATCTTCCCCAGCAGTTCCCAGCTAGTCTCAGGAGACCTTAGAAGGTAGTCTGGAAGATATTTTCTCCGCTCATTGCCACTGGATACAATTGCTCCTGGGTTTCCCCCCACCCCCACCCCCACCCCCTATAGCTGCCATCATCTCAGAAACTTCTTTGAATGGTTGTCATTGCTCTTTGATTCTGACTCCTCTGTGTGCCAGGGGTTCCCTTCCATAATAACCTCTCTTGCCCTCTGTTGATCCATTGCTCCAATACCACTCCTTCTAAGTACTTCCTATTCTGACTCTATTTCTCTCTCTCTCTCTCTCTCTCTCTCTCTCTCTCTCTCTCTCTCTCTCTCTCTCCCTCCCCCCTTTGTCTCTCTCTTTCTTTTTGTCCATATGTCTCTCTCTCTCTCTCTCTCTGTCACTGTCTCTGTCTCTCTGTCTCTGTGTCTGTCTCTCTTTCTGGTATACATGTACATGCAGCTTAGTGTTTCCCAGGCTCACACTAGTTTCAGAGGGTAAGTGAGCTGAATCTTTGGAGAGTGACCACCACCTGCTTCGAACTGAGATAGTGGTAGGGAATTACAACCCCAGCCTTCTCTCTTGTTAGAGCTCGATCCTAGGATAATACTGTAGGTCAGTGAGACTGTACTGTCTCAGAGGGAAAAGTGGTTTTAGTCTATCTTCTCTACATTTTACTCTAGTCTCAGATACCAGTCCTTTCTGAATCCATTAATTTGTAAATAAAACTGTGATATGTTTTGGAACCTAAGTACTTGTAAGGGGAGCAGGTAGTTACCCACAGAGATATGCCACATAGATATTCCCAGATTCACCTGAATGGAAGCAACAAGTCAGAGCATGGAGGTGACTCCAAAGTATACTTGCTTTTTGTCTGTACCATTACAACTTCACATGCACAAGAGTCTCTTAAGACTATGCCTCCTTTTTTCCTGATCAGAATTATTTGTGTTCATGTCATCAGAATTTTATTTTTGAAAGTATCCCATCCTTCTCAAGCTACCTTGTCCTGTAGAATTTTAGGTCACAACATTTTATCTATCCTTTCTCTGAATTCTGAAATCTGCTCTCCCAAAGTCTATCCCTCAAGGCTTTTAAGATCATGGGATCTCCAACGTAGATTTCTTTTGCATAGATTTGATGTGATCTGGCTGCTCTCCTCATCTTTGCCCTTTTTGCTGTTATTTCATCTTTCTAATATTATACATCAAGAACTAAGGTGTTAGAGTCCAAATGTTTTAGTTCTGTTATCATTGACAGTGAAAATAATCTGCTACAGAAATGATAACAGATTTGTTTTATTTTCCACCAATTTATTGTCTTCCTCCTAGTTTCATCTATAAACATTCTTGGAATGACATATCTAGGCTGGATCTCATGCCAATCTTTCTGCAGACTTGTTTTTCCCCTCCGTTCTTCTTCACTGTTTTATGAGGCAAAATTACTCATAATCTTCTACCCTCCTCTTCTAAAATGTTTTTAAAATGAGTTTATGTTCTAAACGGGTATTGCCCTTGGCTGTCATGTCTTAACACTTGAGAAAGAAATGGAGCGGTTGCTTGGGGAAAGAGAATAAGCATTTATTTAGTGCTCACTATGTGTCAGACACATAGTATTAAGCATTTTTTTTACCAATATTGTCTCATTCAATGTGGCTGTTACCCCACCTTAGAGTTGAGGAAACCAAGGCAGACAGAGGTTAAGTGACTTGCCTAGAATCTAGCTAGGAAGTATCTGAAGCCAGACTTAAACTCAGGTCATCCTGATTCCAGATCCTGTGCTCGATCCACTGCACCACCAGATGTTTTCACTTAGCTGAGTATATCACCCCTCCCCTCTCCTCCCTACTCCCCTTACCGCCCCCCCCCCGGGCTCTCAGTTTCATTATTTTGGCACTTACTTTATACTGGTTAAATTTTTGTAGGAAATGGTGAAGATCCATATTGATATTTTCTTCTTTATTTATTTCCCATTTCCAACATCAAAATCTTATTTGAATAGGTCAGGTTGGAGCTATTGTAAGTGCAATGTGGCATTTTCTTCTCATCTTGATCCTTCTAGTTTGACGTTAATTTTGGCTTTTGCTCTAATTAGTTAATGGGAAGGGAAAGGAACATTTAATAAACTCCTACTATGTGCCAGGCACTATGCTGGGTGCTATAATAATAGCAAATATGTATATAGTGTTAAAATGTGCTAGGACAACAAGGTAGCACAGTGCCAAGCCCTGGGGACAGGAGGATCTGAATTCAAATCCAGCCTCAGATATTTACTAGCTGTGTGACCCTGGGCAAGTACTTGACCCTGTTTGCTTCAGTTTCCTCATCTGTCAAATGAGCTGGAGAAGGAAATGTCAAACCCTTCCAGTATCTTTGTGAAGAAAACCCCAAATGAGGCTACAAAAAGTCAGACGTGACTTATGAACAACATGTGCTAAGTGCTTTACAAATATTATCTTATTCGATCCTCGCAAGGGCCCTGGGAGGCAGGTATTATTATTATCCCAATTTTACACTTGAGGAAACTGAGGTGAACAGATTAAATAACTTGCCCAGAGTCACATAGTATCTAAGGCCAGATTTAATTATAATAACTAATTTTTATAGCATTTACTACGTGCCAGGCACTATCCTAAGTGCTTTACAAATATCTCATTTGAACCTCACAACAACCCTGGGAGGAAGGTGCTATTGTTATCCTCATTTTACAGATGAGGAAACTGAGGCAAACAGATTAAGTGACTTGCCCAGGGTCACACAGCCAGTAAGTATTTGAGGCCTGATTTGAATTCAAGTCTGATTCCAGGTCCAGCACTCTATTCACTGAACTACCAACTGCCTGATTGATCACAGAAGCTGATTCTTAAATGACTCCTCAGTTGCTATCCAGTTACTTCCTGTTAAGATACAGGATAGTTAATTTCATTTTTTTTTTGAGACGTTGCCTTCCATCTTTTCTTGAAATCATTCATGACATCCAGATGTGAGAGTTTGGAGTCATCTATAAGTCCTTGGCCTTTTTCATTTCTTAATTTTGAGTCGTTCCCCCCTCCCCAAAGTTTTTCACTTTCCTTCACTATGACCTTCACAGTGAAATCTCTGAGTATCAAATTTTACCTCAATTTGGTTTAGAGGGCCTTGTCAATTTCTTGATAGAATTTCTCTACTTCTTCACCCCCTTCAGTAGCTCTGGGTATATAAGTTATGAGTGTCGTCCTCATGGTGGTCCCTTACTTCTTACATTCATCATGAATCCTGCATGAGCAGATGACCAAAAGTCTCATGAAATGATGGTTCTTGTTACCTCTGGGTGCTCGATGAAATCAACTTCACCACCATGCTTATTTACTTCTTTAAGGAAGACCTATGAACCACTCTCTCATTGAGTAACAACTTCCTCATATGTTCTGGCTTTATTTATCTCAAAATCATCAATACTGATATAATTCAGTTCCTGCAAGAGTATATCACCTCACTTGATCATTGACTAAGGATTATACTAGTACGCCAGCCATTAATATTTAGAGAGAGCCTCCAATGCCCTCCACAAAAACCAGACTTAGATGCCTCATTGCAGGACAGAGGCGACCCTGAGTTCTTGAAATGTATGCCAGAAAGTAGCAAGTTCTGACAAGTCCTGCTAAGTGTCTTGGTGAGGAGAGCGTTCAATGTTTCAGCACCAGCTTCGCTAAATTCAGAGAAGTTCTTCGCCTGTCAGTCAGCTACTACCAGTCAATGAATTCTTTGGCCACAACAAGACATGAAATGAAAATTATAAAAGGATTTTTGGTCCTGTACATGTTCTTGTAGCTTGGGTGGTAGATTAACACACTTTTATACCAGCTCTAATTTTCATGAGAGGCAATGTGGTCTGAAGGAGAAGGCCTTGGAGGCAGAAAGATCCAGGATCAAACTATGCTTCTGGGAGGGCAGCTAGGTGGTACAGTGAGTAGAGCACAGGCCCTGGAGTCAGGAGGACTTGAGTTCAAATCTAGCCTCAGACACTTGACATACTTACTAGCTGTGTGACCTTGGGCAAGTCATTTAACCCCAACTGCCCTGCCTTCTCCCCCTCAAAAAAAACCAAACTCTGCCTCTGCCATATGGCTGAGTGACCCTGGGCAAGTCATTTAACCTCCCAATGGCCCCAGACAACTCTATAAGACTAGATGCTGCAAAAGAAAATAGGAATCTGTGTTGGTAGAGAAACTTCTTCCTCTCAGAGTCCTTTATCTTCATAAAATTACAGATCCTGAAAAACAATTCTTAAATAAATTTTCCCACAGACAGTTTTTCAGTCCCTAAAGACAATGGTCAAGTCCTTCCTTAAGGACTTCCTAAGTCTTCTTTTTTCTAGGCTCAATGTCCTCAGTTGCTTGTGTGACATGATTTTGAGATCACTCGCCATCCTGGTTGTCTTCCCCAAATGTCCCCCTTAGAATGTGACCCCTCAAACTGAGCATAAACAGCCAGATGGGGTCCGAATGGCACAGAACATAGTTAATCATTATCTCCTTTGATCCAGACATTCCATTTCTATTAATTCAGTTTAAGATTATGTACGTATTTTAGCAGTCATGCTTCACTGATCCAATTAAGCCTGTGGTCTCTTGAAACCCACACATCTTTTCCCCATAAACTATGACCAAGCCAGGTCTTACCCATCCTAAATTTGTATATAACTGATTTTCTTGAAAATAAATGCAGAATCTTAAACTGATCTCTATTTACATTAAATCTTGCTGATCCTGGCCCATCCTTCCAGCTTTCAAGATCTCTTTGAATACTTAGTCAAGAAGAACTGAATTCAAATCCACCCCCAAATACTTACTAGCTATGTGGTCCTGGGCAAGTTACAATCTCTGCCTTAGTTTCCTCAACTGTAAAATGAGGATGATAATAGCACCTGCCTCACAGGGTCTATGTGAGGATCACATGAGATAATGTTTGTAAAGTACGTAGCACAGTACTTGGCACATAGTGGACACATAATAAATGCTTGTTCTCCCACCCTTCCCCCTTCCATGATTTTATCATCCACTTTATTTTAATTCTGTCCAAATCAAATCAGAAAATAATAATAATAGGTAGCATTTATCTAACCCTTTGCAAACACTTTACATACATAGCTTCAACCCTGTAAGGCAGGTACGATTATATCCGCACTTTATTTTTGTTGTTCAGTCGTGTTGATTCTTCATGGCCCCATTTGTGGTTTTCTTGGCAAAGACACTGGAGCACTTTGCCATTTCCTTCTCCAGCTCATTTGACAGATGAGGAAACTGAGGCAAACAGGGTTAAGTGACTTGCCCAGGGTCACACAGCTAGTAAGTGTCTGAGGCCAAATTTAAACTCATGAAGGGGAGTCTTCTTGCTTCTAAGCCCAGAGCTCTCCATACACTGTGCCACCTCTCTGCCCTAATTGAAGGCCTTAGGATCGTAAATTTAGAGCTGGGTAAGAGTGTTATATAAATTTTAGATAATATTATCCCTATGTAGCACAGTAAATAGAGTGCTGGGCCAGATTTAGGAAGACTTGCATTCAAATCTTTCCTCCAACACCTGGCTGTGTGACCTTAGGCAAGTCAGCTGATTTAAGTCTTAGATTCCTTACCTGTAAATTAGGTATTATTTATGTGTGCGTGTGTGTGTACACGCATATGTAATACATATATACATATAATTATGTATATAATATATGTAATTAGATGCATTTGCAGAGAGAGAGAGAGTATGTTTTGTGAACTTGAAAGTGCTCCATAAATGCTGGTTACCATTATCTGTAAAACAAGGGACTGGGATAATAGTAGCTAGCATTTATAGAGCACCTGAAGATCGACAGAATACGTTTTAAGGTTTCAAAGTAGTTTACATATATTATCTCATTTGACTTCCTCAAAAATAACTCTATGAAGTAGGTGCTATTATTATCTCCAATTAATAGATGGGGAAGCTGAGGCTGAGAGAGGTTAAGTGATTCTCCCAGGACCTCACCACTAGTAAACGTCTGAGAACTGATTCACACTCAGATCTCCCTGTCGTTAAGTCAGGCATTCTAACCACTGTGCCATCCAGCTGTCTCAAGAAAGAGGCTTTCCCAAGGTAGTCTGTGGGGGAGCAGATATTTGAACCCGGGCCCACTGACTCCAAACGCAGGTCAGTAACCATTGCACCACGTTGCCGCTGTCTGCCTGATCGGCTGGGCCCACTCAGGGATGGGAGTGGGAGTATTTGGGCTTTGACAGCATGGAGTCAGGGCAGGCCTGGAGGCTAATAGGAGGGTGGGGGCCCTTTATGAGGTGGCTGGCTGGAGCCTCTTCCCCTTGGGGACTTCTATCTCTGGCCAAACAACCCTGCTGGCTAGATAAGAGTGCCAAGCTTTGAAGAGTATCCTTCCTGCAGGAGGCTCCTATCTCTGGGAGCCCTGGCCAGGGTCTGACTGTGCTTCCCTCTGACAGCAGCAGCTCCCGCTGCCTCCCCCCTCCGCCTCCCTCCTCCACCTCCTCACCAAACAAGATTCTCAGTGACCCCAGTGACCGCAGATAAACCCCAGAGCCTGAGTCCAGGAGAGCTTCTCCTTCCCAAGCCTCTGAGGTGGAAATCCCTGGTTGGCTGAGGGTTTGGATGGAGCCCAAACCAGCCCTAGCACAGACCTCAGGCAGGAAGCAAGGTTAGGAGGCCTGGTCTAGCTTCTCTCCAGAGACTAAAACCCTCCCCCCGGGTAGACTGCAGATTGAAAGGGGACTAACCCAAAGGGATCTGCTTCCAGGTGGAAAGTGGCTTTCAATGAGTAATACAAACCAACTTGGGGAAAAGGAAAGATCAATGACCAGGAGGCCCAGGTTCTTGTCTCGGTTCTGCCGCTCCTGAATGATATCCTTTAGGTTGAGTTGCTTTTTCCTTGCCAGATCTCAGTTTCCACCTCATGCAAAATGATGTGTGGCCAGCCTCACAGGATTGTTGTCAGGAGAGCACTCTAAAAGCTCTGGAGGAATATCAGTTGTTTTTATTATTAATGTTTTTTTGTCTTCTGTTGTCAGCTCTCAGAAAGCAAACAAGGAAAGGGTCAGTGGGCCTTGCATCAGGCCTTTGGATGAGCTGATCACAAGAGCACAGGTCATAAATCTTGGACTACAAGGAACCTTACAGGCCTCCCATCCTCCTTATCTTATGGATGTGGAAACTGTGGGGGGCAAGGAGACAATACCTTCCCAAAATCACATAGCTATCAAGCATCTTAGGTGGGAAATTATACCGAAGCAAATTTGTCTTAGTCTTTGCACGTACACCACAAGGCAAGCTACAAGCCCCACTCCTCAGGTGGGCTCAGGTGAGTTGATCAGTCCAATACAAGTTCTTCTGAATAATGATTACCACCCCAAGCCTTCCCTGTGTGGGGCAGAGTGTAACGTATCAATATCGTCAATACTTATATTCTAAAATTCAACTTCTTAAAGTTTTCTTCTGCCTTGACTAAGCAATCATACACTTCTTCTCTGACTATTACTGTTATTGGTACTGTTACCAATAACAATCCCTTACTTTATGAATAGCATGGTTAGTGTTTCCCAAAACAATGTTATATCTATTATTTCTTTATGCTAGAAGACAGAGTAGAAAGTATTCTTCAGAAGATTGGGCCTAGAAAAGTGAGGTGACTCACTCACAGTCACACGCTCCTCAGTGGCAGAGGTGAGCCTCAGACTTGGGGCCTCTGACTTCCAGTTCTGAGCTCTTTCCAGGAACTCACACATAAACGTAGATCCTTTGTATTTCTTAAACCTGTTCAGCCTGGGTGGTAATTCTGACCCACCTGGAAAAACACCACAACTATGCCCCTTTCCCTTCTCCCCTACCAAAAGCAAACAAACAAAAGCCCCACCAATCTCCCAATCATACTTCCATTCTGAACTAAAGGGAAGTTGGGGTGGCTTTCTCCAGGCCTTATCACAAGCCATCCCTTCCCCAAGAGGAGCTGACGTTTGTCTGGTGGGGATGGGGGTGGAGAGGTGCTGGGTCCCTCAGATAACTCAGCTGTGTTTAACTCTGTCTGCTGTTCAGGCCCCAGCAAGGCTGGGAACAGGAGGGTCGGATGTGATCCAGCTCTGAGCAGCAGACATAGAGGCAGCACTCTCTTTCCCTATTCATGCAGTGAGGCGCCTGACTGGGACCAGCCTTAGCAGATCAAGACCAGAAGTTGGGGACCAGGGAGGGGGAGGCCTCAGGGTTTTACTTATCACAGAGAGGACGCCAAAGCAGCTCTGAAAAGAGAAGGGTTAGTCCCTCTGTTCTCTGCCCTGGACAGATCACATATGGAGTATTAAATTCACAGTTCTGGGCCCCACATTTTAGGAAGGACATTGACTAGCTGGTGAGTATCGCACAGAGGAGAACAATCAGAATGGTGAAGGACCTTGAGGCCATATTATAGGAAAATCATTTGAAGGAATTAGGGATATTTAGTCTGGAAAAGAGAAGACATGGGAAGAATCTAATAACTGTCTTCAAGTGTTTGCAAGGTTATCATATAAAAGAGGGATTCAATTTGATCTGTATGGGCTCAGAGGGAAGAACTAAGACCAATAGGTGGTAGTTGTAAAGAGGCCAATTTATCCTTGAGGTCAGGAAAAGCTTCCCAAGAATGAAAAGTTGGGATGTGGAATGGGCTGCCTTCTCCTTGATGGTCTTTAAGTAGAAGTTGGACCAGGACTTGTCAGACATGTTATAGTGGTGATACATTGTAGGTATGGGTTAGACCAAATGGGTGTTGTGGTCTATTCCAATTTTAAAATTCTGTAATTGCTGAATTCTGGCCACAGTGATGCAAACACTGAGGGTCACCATGGATAGAGTATACATCTGTCCGGAGCTGAACCCAACTCAGGCCACTCCCCTGGTAGTTTAAGTTCAACATTGGAAAGAAATGGGGCCCCATTGGATGTTCAACATTTAACAAAAGGAGATCTACTTAGCCATAATTGTGACTATCTCAAACATATCACAATAAGGATACAAATTGAGGATATCTTGATTTGAATCAGCCAAGCTAAGCTCTCCTGCCTCTAAATTATCCATGAGGTCCATCGGCCAAGCATCAGAGCCCACCTGGAGCTCCTTGTGGCTCTTTTCAACACAGGTGACTAAGAAATAATGTCAATAGCCTGAACCTTTAGTCCCTTGAGTCAACTGAATTGAGAGGATGGTTTCAATACCTTCTAAGGAAAAATTATCCTAACTTACATGGAGGTGAAGAAATTAGGATACTGATCCCACTACAGCATCTTGGTTTCCAAAACCTCCAGTGGGTGGGTGTCTGTGAATGATGGTGCAGGGCTGGGATTGGGTGCACAAGCATCTGTTTGAGTGTATCTGACCGATCCTTCTTCATCTCACTTGCTAGGTCATCATCTATACCATGTCCCCTAAAAATGGCTGGCCCCCAAGGCTCTGTCTTTTATTTTCCTTTTGACTTTTAAGTTCAGTTTTACTCTTTAGACAACTACAGACATCCATGGTTTGAAATGGACATCATTCGTCACTTTATACAAACCAAGATATAGTGCTTTAGAAAAACAACATTATACAATTGTTAAATTAGACAAAAGGGTTGGGTTGTATATTTATTTATTTATGTATTGCCATTTCTTCAGGGGAGGGGCTTTTTATTACTTCTTTGATAAACTGCTCAAGTGCAATGAAATAAGTTTGGCATCGCCATGTGTCATTATGAGTTCCATCTGGAAAAATCACTAATCTTTTAGTAGGAGACAGGGATAGTTCATAAAGCTGCTTCATCATTACTGTTGGAATTAACTTGTCAGATAGCCTAAAGATGAAGAGAGAAAGGCATCCTGCATTGAGAGAATTTTTTTCTGTAGGAGGGGAATTTATTTTTGGAGCACCACAAAGTAAGATGTCACATTGGAAAGAAAGAAAATAAAGTTGTGACCATATATGGGATATTTAGAAACATGTTCTCTATCACAATGGCTGGAATCCTTAAGGGAATTTTCAAAAACTGAGTGAACGGCCATTGCTTCCCCAAAAGGATGGCCAAAAAGAAAAATTCTGCTTTATCAAGGTCAGGTCTGGCCATTCAGCTTCAAAATCTAAGCAAGGTCCTTCTTCACTTACCCCCTTTTTACTTTTTCCCACAACCTCTATAATCAACTGACTGACTTTCAGGTTAACCATAAGCAAAGTATTTGGCAACCTGTGATCAGTACTGCCCGTGTTTCCATGCAAATAAGTGATACTTGGGGAATACACTGGGTCATTCAGTGTATCTCAGAAAAAATAAGATTGAGAAGCACTCCATCTTTGGTTCTGATGAAAATATTTTCACATGAAATACCAGTGGGTATATTGTCAGTGTTCAGTTGTTTTCAGTTGTGTCTGACTCTTCATGACCCCACTTAGGTTTTTCTTGGCAAAGGTACTGGGGTAGTTTGCCATTTCCTTCTCCAGCTCATTTTACAGATGAGGAACTGAATAGAGTTAAGTGACTTGTCCAGAGTCTCACAGCTAGTAAGTATCTGAGGCCAGATTTAGGGAATAGAAACATGTAAGACGAGGGAGAGGGGGGTTGATGCTAGTGGTTCTGAAAAATAAAGCAATATATCATTGAATTTATATGGAATGTCTACCATCAGTACAGAGGTTAACAGAGGCAAGATAATGCCCTTGTACAAATGGAAAGTCACTATTAAAGGTAAAAGAGAAATATGGTGGAGAGCCCAAGACCATGAAGCTAAGACATCTGTCAACAGGCTCCATATGATCCATGATTTTTCCACTGAAGCTCTCCTTGAACTACCATTCTATGTGTATTTGGCTCATAGATGTAGGGTTATTTTTTGGTAAGTGGAATAAAGATTGCTTTCTCCAACACGAACCTCTGCCTATGAGACGGCAAGACACATTAAGCCGAGAATCGTGCGATGACCCTGATTCTTCTGTAGCTCTTTATCCTCCTCAAGCTGACTGGCTGCCATGTCCTCCAGAGCTCCTATATTAGGCCCTCTCCTTTCCTCTCTGCACTCTCCCTGGATAATGTCCTCCACTCCCACAGGTTCAATTATTACCTCTATCCTGCTGACTCTCAGATTTATATTTCCAACCCTGTCTCTCTCCTGTCCTCTCGCCTGCATCAAAAACTACCTGCTGGACCTCTCCTCTTGAATAATCTGTAGGCACATCAAATTTAACATGTTCAAAACAGAATTAAATTTCATAAGGCAAGAAGCTTCCTCCTCTTTGAAGCCTCCTCTGATTCCTCCCAATTGTTAATGTTCTTTCTCTCTTCAAATAACTTGAATATATTTCTGGCATATCACCCAGTGGGACATAAATTCCTTAATGTCAAGAACTATTTCATCCCCCTCTTCGTAACCCCATCATCCAGCACAGTGCCTGGTATACAGTAATGGCTTAATGCTTGTGGCCCATCAATTTGGGGAATGGCTAAATAGACTGTGGTACATGAATGTAATGGGATATTACCTTACTATAAGAAACAAGGAATGTGATGAATATAGAGAAGCATGGAAAGATTTACATGAACTGACACAGAGTGAAATAAGCAGAACCAGGAAAACAAGATACACACTGACTAAAATAATGTCAATGGAAAGAACAATCACAAAATATTCTAAAAGAAATGTTGCCAAGTTACAGAATACCAGTTTGGTCCCATGAAGACAAATGGAAGAACACCTCCTCCCATTCTCTTGCAAAAGGTGTGTGTATGCATGGAGGGCTGTGCAAGGATGATTTGAACATTGCAAATATGATTTTTAATACACACATTAGTTTTGCAGATTTTTTTCTCTTCCTTTTTATTAAAAAAAATTCATTGTTATAAGTAATAGGTCTCTGGGAATGGGAAAAGAAGAGATAAATGGATAAATCTAGGTGATGTAAGACAAAAGGTTTAAATATAAAATTTGCTGTCAAAAATGTTTGTAGAATTAAATTGAGTGGAATCATTACCCATGTGTCTTCATGTCTGCATACATATCCAACCATATATGCCTCTGCAGTCCTTTTTCTGGGTTATATTATATTTCTATATTATATTCCTACATTCATGTCTCTATGTGTATCTACATGGTGATTGCTGTTGGCATCCTCTGGTTCTGCATGTTGATTTGTGTACTTGGGTACCTGGATATGCATGTGTTCCTAAATGAATGCCTAGGAGCATTCATGCATTTGTGCCAGAGTATGTGTATCTGTATGTATATATACCTATCTGTGTTTATGGATGCACAGTTGATCATGTATGTCTGTGTACTTGTGTGTCTGGGTACGTCTGTGGGTCTCAGCACATATCTGAGTATGTATGACAGAGGCCTGTCCTTTTTTAACTCAACTGCAAACATTTGCATTTATTCAAGCTAGAGATTTGGAAGCTAGAGAGAATAGCGCACTGTACTTTTACCATCTCCAGGAGGGCAAACAGAAACTTAAGACACTGAGGTAATGTTCTGGGGTTAGAGAAAACACCCCCTAAAGGCCCCTTTCCCCACTACCACACCCCCACCACCACCACCCTGTCAAGCTCCATAACACATTGACTGCCTCTGGACTGGTACTGCCCCTAGGCCTACAGTCTAGTTCCTCTCTACAGCTGTGTGACAGATGTCACCCATACTGAGCCTAATGATAGGTGCCAGAGATAGACAAAAGGAAAAAGTGCCGCCCTCAAAGAGTTTATTTTCTAGGGGGTTGACTGGAGTTCTCTGATGCTTCATCAAAAGGTAAATCCTGGGTTGCCAAATGCCAGCTAGCATGAGTTGTGGCAGGGCCAATGAAGCTGGCAAGGTTTTGAAAATGGGTCTGATAACAGACTGTGTGTCTATTGTCTGAGATCATTTCAGACAGGCTCATCCCCAGAAGTCTGACTGACAGATAAGGATTTTGTTTTGGGTCAGAAGTCATAAAAAAGGTCCACTAAGGTAGGAAAAGGTTGGGCTCTGACTCAAGAGGAGGCCTGCCCCATGGATGAAATGCTAGATTTTTGCTTGAAAATATGAAATGAGACAGAAGAGCTAAGGAACGGTGCTGAGAAGTCGCCTGCCCAGGATACAACTGGATGGTCCTCAAGTTTCATCAATGTACCTTAGGGCACCCACCCACTCATGCCCATATTTTCTAAGCAGGCCCAGGAGCCTTCTTTGGTCATTCATCTATACTGATACCACAAATCACCAAAGGATGAATATACTTCATCATGAGTTTCACCCAGAAAATTCTCAACAAACCATTTATTCAAGGAATGTTATACACAGCAAATGTTCCTGAAGTTCCAAGAAAACATTAGCATATAGGATGGTAGGCTTTAGAGCTAGAAGGGAGATTAGAGATTAAGAGATTAAGTCTAATTTTAGAGTTGAAAGAACTGTCAAAGTGACTTGCCCAAGGTCATACAGATAGAAAGTAGGGGAGCCACGATTTGAACCCCAGGTCTCTGATCCCTGGATGGAGAGCTTTAAAAAAAAGTTTTAATTTTTAAAATTAGGAACTTAACAAAAATGAATATTTAAATATACAAACAAAAATAGAAGAAGAGATTGTATGAAACTGTTAACTTCTATTCCATAGTTTGGAGATTTTAAAAATGCTTTTAAATTTGACAGGGTAGTAACAAAAGAAGCCCTACTTTTCTATTTCTACTGCTGAACTTCCTCTACCCTCTTTAGTGTATTTTTTATGTCCCAGTGAAGCTTTTTCCTTTCTCCTTTTTTTCTTTTTGTATCACATTTTTTCTACCACTTTTTCCATTACACCAGAATGTTTACTATGGCATTGTACTCATAATAGTAATAATAATAATAGCATTTATATAGTGTTTAAGGTTTGCAAAGTGCTTTACAAATATCTCATTTGAGCTGTACAACAACCCTGGGAGATAGGTGCTATTATTATCCCCATTTTACAGGTGAGTAAACTGAGGCAGAGAACAGTTAAGTGCTTACCCAGAGTCAAGCATCTAGTAAATATCTGAGGTTGGATTTGAACTCAGGTCTTCCTGACTCCAAGTCCAGTGCTCCATCCACTGATCCACCTAGTTGCCAATGTAGCCCTAGAGAACCTTTGGAGGATTACTGGACAAACTGGGCCTCAAAGAATGGGTAGGATTTGGACCATGAGTAGATACATTGGGAATCAGAATATTAGGAAAGGGCCTTAAAGATTTTCTGAGCTGATCTCTCCGCTTTACAGATGAGGAAACTGAGACCCATAAGGTCTGAACAGCTGCTGGGAAACCTTAGGGAAGAGTCTGGGGAATGAATAACACACTGGAAGGAAAAGGGCAGAAGCAAAGGATTACAGCATACCTGAATTAAAAGCCCATCTACAGTATACCTGGGACGTCATCTAACTTTGCTTAAAGACTTCTAGGGAGCAAACCTCTTGAGGTCACTCTTGGAAAGCTCTAATCATTAGGAAGTTTTCTCTTAAATTAAACTGAAGACAGGGAAACTGGGGCCTCCAATCAGGAAAGGACCCTGGAATTTGAGGAGGGGGTGGAGTGGAGGAAGTGGTGGGTCTGGGTCAGAGCTACCTGGAGAGTAATTCCCCCTACACACACATACACACACAGACTTCTACCACCATCCCCCCGCCCTCCCAGTTTTCTGCAGCAGAGCCAGGCCAGGAGGGTGTCCTGTGACTGGCTGATAAGAAGCGTGGGAGTGGGACAGCAAGCTAGTCAGCTGCCGGTGGGCCCCAGGCCGGGGGAAGGCAGCAGTTGGGCCACAGATAACTGCCGGGCCTCCCCAGACTCTGTGTCTGCAGGGCCCAGCCTGTCGGGAGATTAGACACTGGGAATGACTCCCATCTCCCCCATAGTCCCCCTCCTTTCTTCCCTCTCTCACTCCTCCCTCCTTCCCTCAGGCCCTGGGGCCAGCACCACCTGACGCTAAGACACGATAAAGCAGCCCTGCTGGGCTGGCCACTATGGTTAGAGCCTAGGCAGCCATGAACACCTCGGTTGTTGGAACACAGCAAGCAGGCTGGCCCCAACCATGGCAGCTTTGGGCCTAGGGATGAAATATAGCATATCTGGCCAATCACAACCCCCATCCCTACTCACACAGCCGCCATCTTAGTTCAGAACCTTATTGCTAGCCATCTCAATGGGTGCAGGATGGCTGGAAGGAAGGGGAGGGTTTGGAACTCAAATTTTTTTTTAAATGAATGTTTAAAATATATATATTTTTTAAAAGAGACTTATCACCCCTCTCCTTGGACTACTGGAAGAGCCACCTAATTGTCTCCCTGGCTCTAGCCTGTCCCCATTCCAAGCCATCCTCCACACAGCTGCATTATTTTTCTAAAGCAAGTCTGACCATGTCACACGCACTCCCACTCATACGCACACTCTCAATAAACTCCAGTAGTTGCTTATTATCTCTAGGATGAAACAAATTCTTCTGTTTGGCATTTACAACCCTTCAAAACATTGGAGCTCTTTTCATACAGCCTAAGATGATAATAACCTTTTTTAGCTTCCATGTCTCACCATTGACTCATCATAGCCCAGATTTTTTCATATGAATTGTCTAGCTTCATCTCCCCCATCTTATACCTAAGGAGTTGATTTTTTTAAGCCCAAGTGTAGGACTTTACATTTAACTCTATTATAAGACCCAGCCATTTGATAGCCTGTTGAGATCTTTTTAGATACAGATTCTGCTACCCAATATATTAGCTAACCATCTTAGGTTCACGTCATCTGTATTTACTTTGTATATATTGGGGCCGGCTCTAGCTAGCTGGCTCTGTGGATAGAGTGCTGGGTCTCAAGTCAGGAAGACCTGAGTTCAAATCTAACCTCACACACTAGTTGTATGACCCTGGGAAAGTCACTTAACCTCTGTTCACCTTAATCTACTGGAGAAGGAAATGGCAAACCACTCTAGATTCTTTGCCAAGAAAACCCTTTGGACAATATGGTCTATGGGGTCATGAAGAGTCAGAAACAACTGAAGAACAACATTATTCTGTATCATCTGTTATAGCTCCTGATAGAATATAAGCTCCTTGAGGGCAGGGACTGTCTCCCTCTTTTTTTTTATGTATTTATATCCCTATCATCTAGCCTAGCATCTGGAATACAGTAGGAACTTAATAAATACATATTGACTTAAATTTGATAAGGAAGCCATTTATGCCTTCATCCACGTCATTGATGAAAATGATGAGCTACAAACAGTCCAAGACAGCACCTGAAGACACTGCTAGAAGTTTCTCCCCAAGTAGCCTTTGTTGTCGTTCAGTCATTTCAGTTGTGTCCAACTCTTCCTGACCCCATTTGGGGCTTTCTTGGCAAAGATACTAGAGTGGTTTGTCATTTCCTTCTCCAGCTCATTTTACAGATGAGAAAACTGAGGCAAACAAAGCTAAATGACTTGACCAGGGAAGTGGCTGAAGCCAAATCTGAACTCAGGCCTTCCTGACTCCAGGCCTAGCATTCTATCCACTCTGCCACCCAGCTGCCCCTCAGGTGGTCATCTACTCTATTAATAAGCATTCTTTGGTCTTTCATGGCTGTTCATTATTAAGGAATATGGTTCAGGCCTTGTGACTTGAACTCAGATCACTGAATGCTCTCTTATTATGTCTTCACTTATCAAAGGACAATAGATTTAGAGCTAGAAGAAATTTCTGGGCCATGGAATCCAGTGTTCTCATTTTATTCTATCCCTTTAATATTATACTGAGGAGGAAGGGAATGCCATAGACTTGAACTGTCCTTCCCCCTCCCCCATCTTTCTTAGGCAAGTCAGGACTCACATGCTTTCTGTCCATAGTGTCAAACCTGGGAAAAGCTAATAACACCATTTGAATCAACATTGTTTTCTGTTCTCCAGAATATTTGCTTTTTAAGCCTTATTTATTGGTCTGATTTAGAAGTAGAAAAGACCTTAGATAATCATCAAATTATAAAATCATAGATTTAGAATTAGAAAGAAACCACTGGGGTCACTGACCCAATTCTCTCATCATACAGACGAAGCCCAGAGAGGTATGTCACATGTGCAATAAATGGACAATTCAGTCTTTGAATCCAAATCTTCTCACAAGTCTAGCATTCTTTCTAATACCCTATACATTATCGTTATTAACACCATTACTGTATGTTACAATTTATTATTCATAAAGGCTCTACCCCCTTCCTCCAACCCCATCCACCCCAATTTCTAGGGCACATTCCCACAGTCAAGTGTTTTGGGCCATTTCTGGCATATCATAAAAACGTAGAACGTTTGAGCCAAAAAATAACTCAGAAATCATCTGGTCCAACCCCCCCCCACTCAGGTTTTGAATCCACTCTCTCTACAATAGCTCTGGTAAGTTGTTATCCAGTCTCAGCTTGAACACTTCCAATGACAGAGGACTCACTACCTCACAGTAATAATAGTTAATGTTTAATAGTTAACTAACCTCATAACAATAATAGTTCATATTTATATGGCACTTTAAGGTTTGCAAAGTGCCTTACAAATATTATTTCATTTGATCCTCACAACATTTCTGGGAGGTAGAGCCTAATATTATCCCCACTTTACAGATGAGAAAATTTAGGCTGAGGGAGATTAAATGACTTGCCTGGGGTTACACAGCTCATTAAGTGACCGAGGCTAGATTCGAATTCAGGTCTTCCATTGGGCCACCTCTCTGCCTCACATGAAATCCCATTCCCATTTGGACAGAACTAATTGTTGGGGAATTGTTTTTTTCTTATACTTCAATTTTTTGATGGCTCTAAGACTTAGGCAAATTGGGCGGTCTTCCCAGTACTGAGTATCACAACCCATCCATACCTTTTCATGTGTGACTCTTTCTCATGTCCTCTCGCAAGTGCCTAGTCGTTGCTTGGATGCCAATGGAGTACACAGACAATAGATTGGTTATCCCTTGCTCTCTTACTACATGACCTGTTCACCTCCTTTTCTTCCAGATATCAGGCCAAAATTTCTAATACTGAAGTTCAAATCTTCCTGTAACTTCCACCCATTGGTTCTTCTTCTGTCCACTGAAATCTAGAACACCAAATCTAATCCCACCTTCCACAAATGTGTAGACTTGCCACTAACCTATTATACCCCACTCCTATTACTTTACTCTTCTCCAGGTCAGAGGGTCCCAGTTCCCTCAAACTGGTCATCACCCACATCATTTGGCCATAGTTTTTTGTCTTCTTTTTCAGGGTCACTTTTTCTGGGGTTGGAAGGAATTATATAGTTTCCCAATTAAAACAAAACAGAAGCCTACTTATTTCACAAATATAAGCAAAAAATATAGCATATGAATATAAATGCACCATGCCCCACAGAGAATTTTAAAAGCTGCCAAAAATATTCCTCCAAGTCCCTGCCAAGGTTAACACTGGTGGACTTTTCCATGGAAAGCCTTGGGGAAATGAGGAAGGGGAGCAGAAGGGGGAGGAGGAGATGGTGTTTCCCCACTGCTCCCTCTCGCACAGGCCCAGCTGCCAACTAACAAGAGGTTCTTTTTCATTCCTTATTCTCATTCCCCCCACACCCTTCCCAGCAGGAAAAAAAAAAAAAGGTTAGTAGCCCTAAGGCTGGTTTCATCCCCAGCTCCATGACAGCAATAAACTGCACCACCTCATGTTTACAAGAAAGTTCTGATTAAAAGGATTGTTTTAATATTAATAGAAGGGATAGTTTCATGAAATTGACAGGGAAGGCTGAGCGGCAGTGTGGATCAATAGGAAGCGTAATGACTTTGGGTTGCAAGACCTAGATTCAAAACTCAGGTTCTGTTGCTTTCTAAGTATGTGCCCTTGAGCAGCATTATGAGGGAAAGGGAGTCTACTCAATGCCCAGCGTATGTGCAGGGTCGACCGCATTCCATTAAAATTTTATTCAATGTTTTATTGATGTTCTTTTAAAAAAAATAATTGTCGCATCTCAGTGACTCACTCCACCCCACCCCAACCCTAATAGAAACCTCCTTTGTTCCAAAGACTTATAGCGCTAAGCAAAACAAATCGATACAAGGGCCCCGCCCGAAAAATGTAAGCCTTCTTCCACACCTCATTTATTGGTCCTCTGAAATCCTGACTGGTCAATGTATTGATCAGTTTCCTGAAGCCTTTCAACGCCGCTTGCCTTTATATGACTGTCATCATCATTTAGATTGTCCTCCTGGCTCCGCTTGCTTCGTTCTGTTATCAGTGCGGGCAAGTCTTCCCTACTTCCTCTGGATCCTTCAGTTGTCATTTCTAAGGGCACACCAATATCTTAGTAATTTCATCCATCACAATTTGTTTTGCCATTTCCTAACTGATATCCCCTAATTCTTTGCAACGACAAAAAGGGTCGCTACTAGTATGAGGGGGAGATTTCTCTGTCTTTGTCCCCTAGGTGGTATATACCTAGTGGTGATACTGATGAATCAAAGTTCATCGCATGTTTACAAAAAAATCCATGGCTGGGACGTGATTTAATAGGAAGAAGGGAGTCCATTAATAAGAGCCCTGAATTCAGAAGTCAGCGCACCTGGGGTCAAGTCCTAGCTCTTCCACTTACCGATGTGGCAAATCAGCTCATCTCTATGAGCATCAGTTTCTTCATCTGTAAAATGGGCATGATAGGGCCGTTTAGAGGAGAGGGGTTTGTAAATCTTAAAAGACAATAGAAATGTGAGTGTTTAACTCGTCCAGCCAGGACATTTTCCGAGTCATCTCTCCCCCTGGTGGCCTGGAGGTGCCATTGCAGGACCAGTATCCTAGAAAATGGGAGTCAATTTAACTGAACTATCCATCCATCTATCTATCTATCTGTCTATCTATCTATCCATCCATCTATCTATCATTCATCTAGCTATATCTACGTATAGATCTATATGAATGGAGATCTACAAATAAATATAGATATATACATAGAGATACATATGTATAGGTGTTTATGCTTATAGATACCTATATATCTAGATAGCTCTACTTATAGGTACCTTTATCTATGCCTACAAATACCTATAAATGTAGATATCTATACATAGAGATACTTATATATCTATACCTATAGGTACCTATATCTATACCTATAAATACCTGTATATCTATACATGTAGATATATGTAGATATACAGAGATTTTTTATATGTAGGTATTTCATATATATGTATATATGCATATATATAATCCAAGTCTGTTATCTCTGGTGTGGGGACTCTCAGTGAGGAAGCTCCCTCTCCCAATACAGTTCTACAGTTGCTCTGCAATTTATAACCTTAGAGAGATGCCCAGAGCACTAAGAATTGGACCGACTTTCCCAGGGTCATCCAACAAGTATGGGTAAGAAACAGGACTTGAACACAGGTCTTCCTGACTCCAAGGCCAAGGCTCTGTTCACTGTGCCACACCAATCCTATAATTTAACAGGCGCTGAGGATCCCAGATGACAAATTGAGAAAAAAAAAAGTATTTCCTAGGTCAGTAGTAATGATTGTTGGTGTTCATTATTTCAACACATTTCCCCATTTGATCCTCATCAAAATCTTCTGAGACAGAGGATGCAGGTATAATTATCCCAATCTGACAGATGAGGAAATTGAGGCTCAGAAAGGTTATGTGATTCGTCCAAGGTCCTACAGCTAGTG
The DNA here is from genome assembly GCA_028646595.1 of Phalanger gymnotis. Lineage (NCBI taxonomy): Eukaryota > Metazoa > Chordata > Mammalia > Diprotodontia > Phalangeridae > Phalanger > Phalanger gymnotis. The sequence continues at coordinate 117,351,643 of CM053624.1, read as the reverse complement.
TCAGAGGCAAGACTTGAACCCAAATTTGGGGGGTTTCCAACTCTACTGCCCTTTTCAACTGCAGTTCCTTTGCTTCACTTAGAAGCTAACGCAAAACCTCTGAAGAAAACTCTATACTCCTCAGAGAATTCGAGGATGCTAGGCTGGAAGGGATCTTTAGAGATCATACTATCATAGACCTAGAACAAGAAGGGACCTCAAATATCAGTTTGTACAGGCTCCTCATTGTACATTTGAGGAAAATGAGGCACAGAGAGGCTTTGTAGTTTGCCCAGAGTTACACAGAGTGAGTAGTAGAACCAGGAATGCAACCCAGGCCTTCAAACTACAAACTACAAATCAAATCCTGTCTCCATTATTTCTCACAACTTCTCTGTCCACCATGGCTAAAAATGAAGTGAAAGTATTCAAACCTGTCTCTTCTAATCCAACCATGAGGGAACTTTAGAGAGCCAATGGACTGAGCAAGGACAGTTGAAAGTCTTCTTCTAAGTGACTTCAGAGACAGGAGAATTGTTGACTCAGGACTTGACCTAAGCCTGCACGCAAAAGGGGAAATTCTCACATCTCTTGGTTTCTTTCCTTGGTGAAGGAGGAGTACTTTGAACTGGTCCTAAATTGCTGGCTGGGTTAGGAGTAGAGGTCAGAGGTCTCCCACTTATAATCAACCAGATGAACTTTTTTAGCCTTAAGAAAAGGGATTTAACTGAGAACGGTAGAGTTGTTACAAAACATTTTCCTCCCCAAGATGTCAAGAGCACACACTTCCCTTGGAATAAATTAATCAAAGGATAAGTATTTATTAAATGCCTACTATATGCCAGGCACTGTGCTAAGTGCTGGGGATACAAAAAGAGGCAAAAGACAGCCTCTGCCCTCGAGAAGCTTACAATCTAATGGAAGAGATAACATGCAAACAAATGTAAACAGCAAGCTATGTATGATGACATATATGATGAATGTGATAATGATATGACATATGATGAATATATACGATATGATATGATGAATAGGAAATAATTAACAGAGGGAAGGCACTAGAATTAAGAGGGGTTGCAGACTGCTTCCTTCGGAAGGTGGGATTTTAGTTGAGACTTAAAGGAAGTCTAGGAGGTCAGTAGTTAGGGCAGATGGGGGAGAGTATTCCAGGTTTGGCTGACAACCAGAGAAAGGGCCCAGAGCAGAGAGATGGCATGTCTTGTTCCTGGAACACCCAGGAGTCCAGCGTCACTGGATAGAAGAGTACATGTTGGGGAGTAAGGCATAAGACAACTGGAAAGGTAGGAGAAGGTTACATAATGAAGGGCATTGAATGCCAAACAGAGGATTTTGTATTTGTTCCTGGAGGCAATAGAAAGCCACTGGAGTTTACTGAATAGGACGTTGACATGGCTGGACCTGAATTTTAGGAAAATCACTTTAATGGCTGAATGGAGAATGGAATGGAGTAGGGAGAGACTCGAGGCAGGCAGACCCACCAGCAGGCTATTATAGTAATTAAGAGTGAAGTGATGAGGGCCAGAGATAGTGTAGAGCCAGTGTCAGAGGAGAGAGATTTTTCACATGTGAATTCAGGAGACCTAAGCAACTGCTTAGATATGAAAATGATGAGACATAGTGAGGAATCCAGGATGGCTCCTAGGTTGCAAGCCTGAGGGACTGCGAGGATGATGTTATCTTTTATAGTAAATAGGGAAGGGTTAGGGCAGGGGTGGGGAACCTGCAGCCTCGAGGCCACATGTGGCCCTTTAGGTCCTCAAGTGTGGCCCCGTGATGCCAGCTGCACTTGAGGACCTAGAGGGCCACTTGTGGCCTCGAGGCTGCAGGTTCTCAACCTTTGAGTTAGGGGGAGGGCACAATGATAGTCGAGCACACATGCAGAGAATAAATATGGTCAAGGGTACCCCCAGCCCAGGAAAACCTTTTCTCCTTACATAGAATCCTCATGAAGTTGAGGGGCCAGGAAGACTTGGTAGCAGACTACTTGCTCTGATGCTTAGAGAGGTTTTCTCCTCAAAGACAATGGCATTTCTGCTAAACAATCGTTTGCTGGGCTGGGCTGGGCCTTGTTTGCTGCTGGGCCAGACTAGGGCTACTTTCCCATTGGTAATCTCTCTCACTCTTAAGCTTGGATACCAAGGGAGAGGAAGAAGCCAGAGGTCATCCTACAGCTTCTCCAGAGTATGCAGGGCTCATATGCTGCCTTGCCTTGGCACACTCATCTCAAGATTGCTGCTCAAGGCATTTCTCCACTGTTCCCAGCTCCAGCGTCCTCTGCTGAAGTTAAGGGGAGAGACCTCTGCTGTGACCTCGGGATCTCCTGAACTCACATTCCTGGTCATTCTCCAGTCAAACTATTCATTCTCTTAAGACCAGGAAAAAATAAACATAAAGAAATAGGGGCTTAGGGCCACACTGGGGGCAGAGTGGGGGAATTCAGCTAGCTGCCTCCCCTCTTCCCCTTGGCAGCTCAGAACCACTTCCAAGTACTCTTTCTCACTCTAAGCTACCGAGGCAAGAAATTGGGAAATGGTTGAGCAGCCGCTATTGTATGCAGACTCAGTTCCAGCTCAACCTCTCCTGAGTCATTAGTTCTTCTGGCTCTAAAGCCAATTAGATTTTTCATCATCACACATTCCTAAAGCCTGGGTCATCATGGCTGGAAACTGGCTCCCCAAAGTTTTCACGTGGTTGGATTGAAAGCAAGTAGAGAATAACTGCTCTAAGGGCTGGGTCCTCACTGGCCAGTCCTCCCATTATACAAACATTTATTAAGTATATGCTATGAGCACTGTGCTGGAGCTATGGGTTCAAAGCTGAACAGCATAGCTCCTGCCATCAAAAAGCTTATAGTCTAGTTGGAAAATGAATTGTCATTGTTCAGTCTTGTCCCGACCCTTCATGACCCCATTGAACATACTATCCTTGGGGTTTTCTTGGCAAAGATACTGCAGTGGTTTGTCATTTCCTTCTCCAACAGATGAAAGAAGAGGTTAAGTGACTTGGCCAAGGTCACACAGCTAGGGAGTGTCTGAGGCCAGATTTGAACTCAGGCCCAGCTCTCTACCCACTGAGCCACCTAGCAGGCGAATACAATACAAGGTAAAATGGGTTGAGGCATAAGGTGCCATGGGGGCTCAGAGGAAGATGTAAACATGGATGGAGGAAAGAAATAGATTTGGAAGTGCTCATGCACCCACACTCATGCTTATGGGTAGAATTTTGAGAGACAGAAGTATATAGGGAAATAATTATGTCAAATAACATGAGCAAAATTTTGGGTGAGTAGAACAGGAAAGACAGGCACTTCAGGGGATAATGAGAATTACAGCTTGGCTGGAGCCTAAGATTATATGGAACAAAGCAGTGGGAGATATGATTTGAAAGATTTGGGGGAGGGATATATATGTATATGTGTGTATATACACACATATGTATATACACACATACATATGTGACATTAATTCTATAAGCAATCTTGAGTCATAGAAGGCCTTGGGGCAAGGTAATGATATGATTAGAAATAGACTTGAAGATTAATCTATTGTTTGGAATAGATTAGAGATGGAAAAAACCAATTAGTCAGAAGAAAGTAATCAGGCCATTGCCATGACACAAGGGAGAACTTATGAAGACCTATGGGTGGCAGAAGAGAGAATAGAAAGGACAAGAGATGGGGTCATGAGAGTAAGTTTTGAAGGAAAATCTATGCGTCTTGGTGCCTGAATGATGGAGAGTAGTCAAAAATGATTTACTGCAAAGATTTCGAGCCTAGGGTACAAGATAGAATGGTGGAAATAGGGAAGTAGAGAAGGGGGCGGAGCAAGTGGAGAGAATAGGGGTGGTTGAAAGGGGTAAAGAGGATAAGTTCTGATCTAGTAAGCAGAAAAGAACGTCTATTCATAATCAACAACCTGCAAATAGCGATTGTTGAGACCTTGTCATCAGGCTGCACACCGAATGCAAAGGAAACCAAACTTAGCCAACTGGCTCTTTTTCCATCCTAAGACTGACAAAGGAAATACTTTTTCCTGGTTTGTCGTCTGGGATCCTGAATGCCCAGGCTAAATTGGAAACATCCTGCTTTCCAGCCCGGAATCCTGCTCTATACCCAATCAGAGATTACGAAGGGGAGCTCAGAGGTCATTATCCCCATTTCACAGATAGTGGGGCTAAATCCCAGAGGCATTAAGAGTTAGGTGCTTTCTCACATTAAATCAAGGACAGAGTGAGGGAGTGGGGAACCCTGAACCCAAGGGCACCTAGTCTCAATTCAAGGAATCCCATCTCTAAAGAACTTAGCCTTAACACAGAAAAACTCGACATTGCAACTTCTCAGCCTAATAATAATAATAACAATTTAATGTTACATAATTATTTAAATATTATTAGTATAGCATCTGCATAGCACTTTAACATTTGCAGAGGGTTTCACATGTTATTTCATTTGATCCACACAAAAACCCCGTGAGAGGCACTACTGTTTTACAGATGAGGAAAATGAGGCTGAAAAAAGTTAAGTCCAGAGGCATGCTACTCATAAGCCTGAGGCAAAATACATTTTGCTGACTCCAAGTTCAATATTCAATCCACTAAGGTCCTTTCAATTGCCACCCCCTCCTAGACCATCCTAGGGGTCCCAGGGGGGAAAACCTGCCAAGAACAGCTCTTCCAATCACTTGGGGAAATGGCAACCCCTTCCCCAGCATGGGAAAAGTTGAAAGGGCAATGGCCCAGAAGTCACTGACATCTTGCTTCAGCCATTTATTATTTACTTTTAATCTGGAGCAATTTCCATGACCACCTGGGCCTCAGTTTCCTCAATCCCAAAATTAAGGAGTTGGACCAGATCGACCCTATGGTAGCTTCCAGCTCTAGACAGAGGAGGGGCACCCCAGTACATTGTTAACAGATAAGACCTGGACCATTGGTTTCATCAGTATATGCAACTCCCAGATGAGGAAACTCCTTCCCCCAATGCAGGTCTGCACCTTCTCGTCTCGGAGAGAACTACCCTAGAGCACTGAGATGTTAGGTGACTGGCCCAGGATCACACTTGAGCCCAAGGGCATGTTGGTGGCCGCCTGGGCAGTTCTCTATTAAGCCGAACTGCGTCTCAAAACTCAGGTGCTTTTGGAGAAAACCAGATTTCCAAAAATCTTATCTTCCTTTCCTGTTCCTCTCCCTCTGCCTGCCATCCGCTCCCTCCCCCGCCTCTCCGGACTCCCCTTCTCGCTCAGAGTAGGCGCTAGCCCTAGGTGGGGGTTATTTATAAATTCAAGCTGATTATGAATCACGGGAGGAACTGCTCACAGACTTGGAGACAAGAGTCTGCAGCGGCTGGGACAAATAGGAAATGCCCTTTACATGCGCCTTCCCACTTGGCTGGGCTTCCCCTCTGTTTGCCCCGCTCGGCTTTCCGCCCCTCGCCCGGGCTCGCCCTGCGCCCGCCTCCCTCGCTGGGTAAACAGAGCCGCGCAGTGACCGCCGCCGCCGCCGCCGCCAGAGCCCGGAGCCCCGGAGCCCCGGCGCTGGAAATGATACCGCTTTCCTTAGGACTGGCGCTTCCTCCTCCCGGCGACAGTGGAAAGTTCAGACGCGGCCCTGGACAATTGGGCGGGGGAGGGGAAGCAGACAAGTAAAAGGACAAATCGTTCTCAGTGCGAGCTGAGCCAAAGACATTTCTCAACATCTCTGCCCGCCCTCGCCGCCGCCGACCCCACCATCCGAGCGCCCCAAAGGCGCTGATGGGAAGGACCGCCCTTGTAGAATTCAAGCATTCAACAAATACGGATTGAGAGCCTACTGGGTGTCTCTGCGGCCTGTGCTGGGAGCTGGGGGAGACACGGAGCTGGGATAAAACAGCCTGCTGTGTTGTCAGTCATGACGAGCAACAATTAAGTACTTGCTGCGCTCCATCCCCGACTTCGCCTTTGGACTGCTGGCTGTTCCCCATGCCGCCTCACCTCTGATTCCTAGCTACCTACCTTCTTCGGGTATCCTGGCACGTTCTTTGGCTCCCCCCTTCCCCTCTCACTTTCCTTTGAGAGTACTTTCCATTTCTTACACACACACACACACACACACACACACACACACACACACACACACATGCACACACACGCACACACACGCACACACACAGATGTATGTCATAGCATAATGTCTTCTCCATTACACTGGGATCTCCTTGAGGACAGTACATGCATTGGTTTGGGAAGTTCTTTATATCATTGGTGGGAGTGTAGGGGTTCTCTATATCCTTGGTGAGGGAGTTCTCTGTATCAATAAAACCGCTGGAACAGTCCCTATTTCTCTCCATGGATGTAAATGCGGAAGGGACCTCGGAAACCAACTGGTAGAGTCATTTTACAAATGAAGAAACTGAGGAAGAGTGGCTAAGAGCCTTGCCCAAGGTCACACAGGTATTAAATGGCAGAGCTGGGATATGAACTCACATCCTCTGACTCCAAAACCAGCACTCATTCCACCCCATCATGGTACCTAGCTCTTCTGTTAAAGCCTTCAGAGAATTAAGTGAGAAGGGGAACTTATTCATTGAGGGAATCGTGGAAGGCTTCCTGAAACCTTATGTGTTGGCACTTGGAATTCAATTCAATTACTTTTTGTTGAGCAGTAGGGTGTTGAATTACAGGCAAATAATATCTCACATTTGTATGTTAATTTAAGGTTTACAAAGTACTGTAGTACAAAGCAAGTATTAACTCAAATGACAAATGAAGCAACTGAGGCTCTCAAAAGTTGCAAGAATTATTACCCCAATTTACAAATACAAAAATTGAGGCTGAGAGGTTAAGGGACTTCCCAAGATCACCCAGTTCTCATGTGACATAACTGAATTTTAAACCTAAGTCCCTCCTAACTCCCAATTCACATTCCTTCCACTCTACTTTCCTGCAGCTGTGGCTTAGGGCTAGTAGGAAATAATATACTGGACTTGGGAGTCCAGAGATCTGAATTCTAGAACTTGCTTTAACCACTAGTGTGACCTTGAGCAAGTCAATTCCCCACTGTGTGAACCTCAATTTTCTCTTAAATTCCCTTCCAGGACAATCTCTTAAATTCCCTTCCATCTCTGATAGTCTGTGATTTTGACTAGCCCTACAATACGGATTCTGATTTTTTATCAAGAGGATTCTGATTTTACATCAAGAGGGCTCTTAACCAGAACTAATTCACACAGAGGAAAAGAATTCCCCTTAAGCTATCTGTCTCCATGTATCTCTTCTCCATTCCCTATTTAGAAACCACAATTGTGACATAGCTGCCCAGAACCAGGCTTTGATATAGGCAGAGCAGATCTTAGACTACATGGTATGATCTTTCCAGTTTTAGAAGGTCCCAGAGCTCTAAATTACCTCTCTGCCTGTCCCTGGGGCCTGAAATTCCATTTTTAGCAATTTACCATTAGTGATTCATTCCTTTGGGTTAAGTGTTATTATCTGCACAGTCTTTCAAGATGCAAGATTCCATTGGTGGGGGCAGACAGATTTGATCAGATAAGTGCTGTCTATCCCTCAAGGGAGAATAAAAAGACAGAAAGGTGAGACTGGGATGCCAGGTAATTTGCAATTTTGCTAAGATCCAGCACTTTCTGGTTGTAGAAAGAATTATCTTTTTTTTACATTCAAAAGGCAGTTCAAGTAGTTTCAGAAGCTAGCTATGCAACTTACTATTTAGGTTACACTGGCAAGTCGCTTCTTTCTGGGTTTCAGTTTCTTATCAATAAATTTAAATAAATTTAATAAATTTCAATTGGACAAAATATCTAAGGTTCCTTTTAGCTACCATTTTTTTGAGTTCTGTAGATTTTCCAAACTGCTATCCTGACGGTTGGTTTCCAATACTCATTTTAGGGTATTCTGGGGAAATTTCTGGCCTGAGTCACTAACCCTAGAGAAACTTAGGGGGCTTTGGACTGTCGAATTGACCCTATAGCTCCCACTGAAGAAATCACCCTCCCTGAAAGAGGTTTTTTTTAAAAAAAATTAATTAATTAATTTCTAGTTTTCAGCATTCACTTTTATAAGATTTCGAGTTCTTCAGTATTTTTTCAGTATTTTTTGAAGTGGTCTCCTTTAGCCAGTCATTGACTTGTTTTTCATGGTTTTCTCTCATCACTCTCATTTCTCTTACCAATTTTTCCTCTACTTCTCTTACTTGCT